>CAMZMU010000049.1:62539872-63139872 GCA_947311845.1 Poa pratensis | reverse complement strand
CCCATTCGTACTACTAATGAAGAAGGTGAGTGAAAATCTCTTCTCCTGGCCGCCACTAGCCATAGTTCAGTAATTCAAATGATTCATTCATCGATGACCGATGAGTGAGGGCACTGTTTGATTGCCCAATCAGACACCTTTTGTTTTCTGAAGAAGAATCAGACAACCTTTTCATTCCTTCCACTGCAACCACCTAGAGAGCATGCTAGTTAGTGCCATGAGATGAAAAAAGAGTGCCAATGCTATGGGCATGACTAAACCGTGCAATTCCGAAAGCTGATCCATTATTGCTATGTAGCTATAGCTTTACTTGAGTATTCTACAATTTTGGATAACTTGATTGGGCAGCCAAATCGAGCCGATCATGCATAGACTTGCCACTCGAGCTAAAAGAAAAGAAATGCTAGGAAAGGAAAGGGAATGCCCTACCACTAGGAAGTAACAAACCCAACTTTTGGGCCAAATCAATCAGTTGCCTCTCTGGAGTTAAATTTGGAGCCTTCCAGAAACATGCTACTAATTCAATCGACGAAATATAGGCAAAGATTATGACAAGCCACTTTTATGAGACTAATACTGTAGTATATACCTCACCTTGGAAGCACAGCTCCTTTGTCATCAGTCGATAAGATAAATAAAAGGGAATGTGAAGAATATCTAGTATGCACCAAACATCAGCGTCAACACTCAACAGCAGAGTAGTAGTTCGAAACAACAATTCTTGGAGCGACTTTGTTTTCGTTAGCTTGGAGGCACTTTATTCCGCACGCTGCACGTATCCAAAGAAGAAGAAGAAGGTCCCTACCTTTACACATTGCATATGGATCGACATGGTGACTGGTGCAGAGACAAAAGAAACAATGGAATATACACACACCACCACCGTCTAGTGTGGTGGAACAAGAAAATTGGATGAAAGGAATGTTGCATCTACTGCTTTGTTCTCATCCCTTTCCAACTCGATTTTAGAATTGCAGAGCTAGCTTTTCTGAATGTTCAGAGTATCTATCCGTTCAAACCTTGATTATATTCGAGAGACTAGATGATGAACTCATACAAACAGAGCAAGTGTTCGATCGTGTAAGCTCATGGAGCAGTGTATATATTTATATCGAACCCCTAATGATTAATTAACGTGGTAGTAACTCTATGCAAAAAGAAAAGAATAAGATCAGATTGGTTTTTCAGGTTATAGGAGCATGTCCCCCTTGCCGGGGAGCCGCTTGTAGAAGTTGAACGGCAGGGACGGCTGCTTGCTCCGGAACCGGGGGTGCCGGAGCAAGTAAAGGCCGGCGACGACGGCCACCACCTGGAAAGGCGTCACGTAGAGCACGATCGCGACCAGCAGCGCGAACGTGATGAAGATGGCGCTGGCCCTGGGGTCCCGCCAGCTGAGCAGCGACTGGGCGCGCTCCCCCTGCATGGCCAGGTCACCGACCACCGTCTGCACCCGGCCGGCGACGCTCCGTAGCCGGTCGTACCGCATCCGCACCACATCACTGGGCTTGGACGTCGGGAACGTGTCGAACTCCTCGTCCAGCTCGTCGGGGTGCGCCAGCTCCGCGTGTGACAGCACCGTGTCCATGTGCGGCGGCTTCCGCGGCCGACGCCGGTAGTTCCACGTCCCGATCATGAACAGGTACAGGAACACCGTCGGCAGGATCAGCTCCGGGTAGCACACTAGTATCAGGAACAAGACGTGGACGAGGATCGTGGTCAGCGGATTCTTCCACTTGCAGATGCCGTCGAACCACTTGCCGACGGCCACGGCACCGGAGAAGAGGGAGGTGATGCGATAGAAGTTGGCCTTGCTCCGGCGCAGGCTGAACATGTGCGAGTCCACATCCAGCATGTACTCCACCACCTCCCTCCGCAGCGGCGGCTCCGCCCTGCCTAGACGTGTCGCCACCATCTGCATTGCTTGGAACCGGAGGTAGTCCAGCTGCAGCACGGAGATCGGGTTGGTGTAGTGCATCTTCGGGAGGAGTGGCCGGCTATACTGCGCCAGCATGTTGGTCCACGCCGTGCAGGTGAACCGGACGGCGAGGTGGAGCTCTCCCGTCTTCTTCAGCCCCGACGGGCTCAGCGCCATCAGCGGGTAGTAATGCGTGTACACTCTGTCGGATTCCAGGGTGGCGAGCCGGACGCGCACCTTGCCGATCCTCTGGTCCTTGTTATGGGCTCCGTCGCCATGGCCATGGCCGTCGTGGTGGTGGAGGTTGGCGTTGTCGAAGACGGCGACAGTGATGACGGTGCTAAGGTCGAACACCTCCCACGTGTACTGCTCGTTCCACTGCGGCGCCACCGTGGCCAGCAGCGTGCGCGTGCGTACCCACTTGTTGCCGTACTTGGCCACGCAGTACGGATTCTTGTTGCCGCCGAGGCCGCGCGCGCTGAGAATGCCGACCTCGAGGATGCCGATGGCGCTCTTCCGCAGCTTCTTCGCCGCCGGCTGCAAGTCGCTGCTGTAGTGTGTCGACTCGTCAAGCACGTGGTACGCCGTCTCCAGGCTCATCTTCAGGTGGATCTTGCTGGCGAACGTCTTGGAGGACTCCCGATTCCTGAAGCCGGTGGTCACGTCCGCCGCCGCCTCCTCCAGCGTCATCCCGCGTGACAGGCTGAACCATTTCGACGGCACGAATTTCCCCAGATCGTTGCGCGGCACATATGGCGAATTGACGGGGATGATCAAGCGGCCGATGGGCTCGTCTCTCCCGGCGGCGACGCGCTCTTCCACGGTGACCACCAGCGGGTCCTCGAACGGCTCGCTGGCGACGAACATGAACTCTTCGCTCCACACCGGGTTCGCCGTCCCGCTCTGCGGCCTCGTCCGACGGATCTGGTTCCCCATCTGGATCTTTGCGATGGTGGCCGCCAGCGGCCTGCCCCTCTCGGCGGCGATCAGGTCCTGCGCCGCGATGACGGAGACGTTGAGGTAGATGAGCTTGGGCGAGAAGTACACCTTGCCGCGCGTGTTGATCAGCCCTTCCCGTGACAGCGAGTGCGCGTCGGAGTGCCACGCCTCCGAGAAGGCCTCGTCGGCCTGCGTCCCTAGCCACACCGCCAGCATGATCTCGCCGTATCCATGGCTGCTACCACCATGTCGCATCTTGTTGCCGTGGGCGTCGGCGAGGCGGTACCACTGCGGCGCGAGCGGCGAGTCTGGCGGCAGCCTGAAGGGCACGTCGGACATCTCGAAGACGACGCGGCCGACGAAGTCGTCCCGGAGCACGTCCTTGTCCTTAACGATGACCTCGAGCTGGCTGGACTGCAGGTGCACACCGGAGAAGGCGAACGTCTGCCGCCACACCGGGTTCGTGTTCTTATCCAGGTGACGGGTGACGCCCTTGAAGTTGCCCAGCTTCACCTCCACGTACGGGTCCAGGGAGCCGGTGATGTCCATCGACGGGAGGTCGCGAGCCTTGACGACGGAGACGTACAGGTACGTCATGGGCTCCACCATGTCGTAGGTGGACGCGATCTTCGCCGCGGCGGAGCGCGGGCCCATCTTCGCCGGAAGGGGAGGCCTGGTCTCCACGAGGCCGTACCCCGAGCCCGGCGGCGCGGCTTGTGGCGGGCCTGCGGGGCGCGGTGGCATGACGACGGTCTGGCCCGGCGGCGGGTGCGGCGCCATCATGGCGTGCAGCGTGCCGCCCCGAGGCTCGTTGTTACCAGAGGAGGCGGGCACTGAGCGGAATACGCGCGGCTCGTGCTTGCTCTTTCCCGTCGACTCGGACGGGGCGGCGGCGAAGGCGTTCCTGATGATCCTCTCGGGGTCCACGCCGACGGCGGCGGGCTCGGCCCGCTGCTCCTTCCGCTGCTGATATTCTTGATCAACAGCGTTCATCATCGGAGGAGCAGAATTAGAACCAGCAGCAGCATCGTCGTGGGCGGCGCGAGCACCGTACTCATCGATGAGGTAGAGCCGAAGCCCGATGTCCCCGGACACACGAGAAAACATCCCGCGCTTTTCCAGAGGGTACCGCTGCACGATCGCCTCGTCGGGTGACCGCGCGAAGGAGTCCTCGGTGAGGCGGACGCGGCCGAGGAAAGGGCTGGGGCGGACCGCGTTGTGGTCGCTGAGGCGGCGGTCGTGGTAGACGGAGACGTCGACGATGGGGATGCCGGAAGCGGGGTGTTCTCGTGGGACGTCGAAGAGAAGCGTCTGGTTCCATTGCGGGGAGCGGTCGGCGGGCCTGGTGTCGGTGCGCTGCTTCTGGCCGTCGAATTCGACCTCGACGAAGGCGTTGCAGGTGTCCGCGCCGTCCTTCGGGGACAGGTCCGACGCGTCCGAGATCTCCACGGCAAGCTTCATGTTAGTGGGGGGAATTGGGGATTGGGGTGGTTACGAGTAGGGTTTAGGAGGAGGATGGGCGGCCATGTCTGCTCTGCTCTGCTCGGGCGAGGTGGGCGTGCTCTGCTTTTGGTCGCGTGAAAGGAAAGTGAGGGGAATTTTGGAAAGAAGAAGAGGCTTTTTATAATTTATAGATTGCGGCGGGCCCACGGGACAGAGGAAGGATCGGCGCTAAATGTCGGACTCGCTCTCGTCTCTCCGAGGAGTACATGCTTCATCTCTCCTCGTCACGCCGCTATCCCATAATAATTCCAAACTAAACCGAGCATGTAATTTGTTTGCTGATTTGATTTGTTTACTGCCACCAATCCTTTTTCCATGGATGATCATCTGTTGTTTTCCAAACTAAGAAGTAAGTGTACGTATTTTAGTCTAGTTACACCTTCTCCGATGTATTCGCTCTTAGCACCCTATTCTGCATGGAGGTGTGTTGGAATATTAGGCAATTTTCACATGAGATTAATTACCGAAAACAACATCATATATGCACTAGCAGATCTAATCACATACGTCAAAGTAGACATATCTAGCAGATCTGTATATGGACAAACCACTAGTGCAAACAAAGAGAGAATCAACACATAGGTGTTGATCGGGAAGGTCTCCACCACAGTGTTGTTATCGAGGTATGCCATGGCGGTGACTATGTAGCAGACGGACCGCCGGCTTCAGTGTTGAAATTCGGCGAAGAGTAGCGAGCAATCGCGCCGAGACGCTCCCCAAAAACCTTATCGCCCGTCTCCCGGTGCAGAATCTCAACGGACGGGGTTTCAGAGGCCTGCTCTCCGGACGGCCATGCACGCGGTCGCCGGGATGGAAAAGCCTGGAAGCAGCACAGCTAAAGGAACTACGCAGTGGAGACAGGAAGATTGTGGAGCTCGTATCTTCTAGATCCGTCCGACCTCTTCTCTATAGGCAGAGAATGCAAGCGCCACACGGTGGAAGCACAGGGTACGTGTCAAGCATGCACATGCGTGTTGTCGTGGGGTCACTCTTCGACTACCCCACGGTGGGGATACCTGGGTCACGCCAAGCCCATCAGCCTTATGACGAGGGCCCAAGGAAGGCCCAAGGAGGACGACGTGCGGCCCAAGATAGTCGACGCTAGGTCATGCGCCATGCTTGTAAGCGCCATCGGCACCGTTCACCTGAGACCTAGCCTACCATATAAAGGCTAGGAGGGTCCTTCGTCTAGGGTACGCTCATAGCCGCCACACAAACCCTAGCGAGATTGCCATCTCGCCATTGTAGCCACAACTCGCCATTCAATACCAGACAAGCAGGAAGTAGGGTGTTATCCTCCGGGAGCCTGAACCTGGGTAAACGCCTTGCTTGTCAGCCGTCGTGATCACCAGCGCTCATCTCTCTCCCCTCAATCAACCCGGGGTACACAACCCAGGGATTTGCCGAGTCCACACCTCGTCAATTGGCGCCGTCTGTGGGAAAGAACGAGCGCTGGAACCATGGTCGCACCGGCTCCATCAACTTTGAAGACCGACGTCTGCATCACCAAGGAGCCAATCTGCTTCGGCTCCTTCGAGTACACCTTCCACCCGCCGGCCCACCGCTCGGTGTACGCCGATCTGCACGTAGGTATGTGCCTCACCTTCGGTACCATGCACTACTTCGTAGACAGCTGTGGAGTACTCAGATCCACGGCGATCGCACCGCCCGCGGTGGTGGCACCCGCATCTGCCGCGGCTGCGCCAACCACGCCCCCACCTGCTGCGGAGATCGCATCTGCTGCGACTGCGGCGACAGCATCTTCGACTGCTGAGAAGATCGCGTCCGCCTCGACTACTCCGACCGCCTCCGCTGCGGCAGAGATCGCGCCCAACGCGGCCGCGCCATCAGCGTCTCCGGCTACCACGGAGATCGCATCTGCTACGACTACGTCGACCACCTCGTCGACCACCGCGCGGATCGAGTCTACTTCGACTACCTCGATCGCGTCGCTGGCAAGGCCAAGATCTACGTCAACTTCGACTACGTCGACCACACCTTCGCGCGCAACGGAGGTCGCGTCGTTCTATACCGCGCCACTCGCGTCTCCATCGACTTACAAGATCGTCAACAAGCCAATCGCGCCCACGTCGACGACAGCGACATCACTCCTCACGTCCGCGGCGAAGATCGCGAAACTCCAGGGAAGGAGCCTCGGCGGCGACTGTGGTGTCCACCACGTCGCACCCATTTTCAGCTCCGAGCACGGCTCGGACGAAGGAAGCAGCAGTGGCAGCACCCGTCCCACTGCCCAGATCTACCCCGCGCAAGTCTTCATGATCGGCCAGAGGCCGCAGGGCAACGACGACGAACCCGCATACCCACTGGAGGTGGTCATGCCGGACCAGGTGACGCGACTCACCATCACCCGCGACATGGCAATCAAAGCCCTGAAGCACGTCGAGGACGGCACGTACCCCCCACCGGATGCACCCCGGGAGGACCTTATGGCGGTCCAGTACCTGCTGCGGAAGGAAGGCGAACGACTCCGCGCAGAGAAGGCCGAGCTCCTCCGACGCAAGGAGGAGGCTGACGCGTCGAGCGCCAGGAGGGCCGCTTACTCGTTCACTGCCTCAACAGAGGTCTCACAAGGAGCAAGGCGCCACAGAGCCCGCGTGCCCCTGATGACGGAGGCCGACCGCGCTAGAGTCACCCGCAACCTCGAGTCATCATACATAGAAGACGCAGACGGATACCCGTCCCCAAGACACCCGGAGCCGCACTCATGGCAGTCGAAACATACCTGCGGCTGACACAGCCGCCTGAGGGCGACTCGCGCGCTCTCCTCCACAAGCAGCAGATCATGTCTATCAAGGCACTCGAAGACGCACTGGTAAACAAGGCGCCGACAGAAAAAGCGCGAGAAGATCGAGATCGCCGCGACCACGAGCCCGCAGCACTCGCAGCCCCGGCGACAAGACAACTGCGACAACCGCAGCCAGGTGAAGACCTCCGCAACGTCATCACACAAGGACGGTAGACCGCAGCCGCACCCAGCGGCCGGTCAGCACGTCCAACTCGACTACGACCGCAACGACGGCGACTACGAGCCGTGCGGCGCCGCATGCTTCAGCTTCAACATACGCGACACAAGAATGCCCAAGGGCTTCAAGCTCACGGCAGAAGCAGTCAAGTACGACGGGAAGCAGGACCCGAGACTCTGGCTAGAAGACTACCTCATAGCCTGCAGCTGCCAGGGCGGTACTTCGACTACGGCCATGCAGTACATCCAGCTGATGCTCACGGGCTCTGCACGCGGGTGGCTCAACACTCAACCCAAGAACGCCTTCAGGACGTGGGACGAGTTCGCGGAGGCCTTCGTTAAATCCTTCCTGGGGACGTACTCGAGACCGACGACGTTCGTCGAGCTACAAGCATGCAAGCAAGGACGAGACGAGCCGCTCCGGTCATACATCCAGCGTTGGACCTGCTCCGCAACACCATGGAGACCGCCTCGGAGGACCGAGTGATGGATGCCTTCATGCACGGCGTCTCCCGCCGCGACCTCCGCGAGGAGTTTGGTAGGCTCCGGCCGAAAAACATGATCGAGGTCATGAAGATAGCAAACCAGTGGGCAGACGGAGAGGACTCGGTCCGCAATAGTTCACACTACTCCCCGAAGGACGAAGCCGGACCAAGCAACTGGCGAGAAGGACGCCACAAGAAGAAGCCGCGTTACAACGGCAACGACTCAATCGAGCTAGTAGCGGCGGGATTCCAAACCCCCCGTGAGGATGAAGCGCGCGACAGCAGTCGCCAATACAGCCATGCACAGTACAGTCGAAGCGGCGGTGACCAGAGTCGCCAATACAGCCAGGGGCAGTACAACCGAAGCGGCGGCAGCAGCTACCGCAGCGACGGAGGCCATAAACGCGAGTGGCAGAAACGCACACTAAGCCCAGCGGAAGAGCTGGAACAACCCTGCAGGCACCACATGTTCAGGAACCCGGAAACGGGCAAGTGGGGATCCAACCACCTGTTGAAGGACTGTCGAAAGGCACGCAAAATATACGAAGCCATGCAGAAGATAGTCACTCCAGCACCCGCAGCGCAGCCAGCCGCGCAGCTGGCCATCCAGGCAGCACCCGCACCCGCAGTCGCTAATCCAGCACAGGCGGCGGGAGCCTTTCTGCAGCAGCAGCAGCCGCAGCAAGATGCCCCACCGGTGATCCAGGACGCATATCCAGCGGCACGCGGACAACTCAACATGATACAGAAGGGGCGCCCTCAAACAGGACCCAGAAGATCATCACTCGCCAAGTTTTCCAGGCCATCACCTGTCCACCTGCAGTACCCGACTACCTGAGAGGGTCAGAGACACCAATCACTTTCTCCAGAGCAGATCACCCGCCTGCAGTACCACGACCCGGGCACGCCGCTCTGGTAGTCGAAGCTCTGATCGGAGATTACACCCTGAAAAAGGTGTTCATGGACGGAGGCAGTGGCATTAACATCATCTTTGCCGACACCCTCAGAAGGATAAACAGGCCAACGACGGACTTGGCGGCATCAGAGACCACCTTCCATGGCATAGTACCAGGGCAAGCAGTCACGCCCATGGGAACGATCACACTCGACGTCATCTTCGGCACACCCGAAAACTTCAAGAGGGAGTCGATCGACTTCGAGGTAGTCGACTGGAAGTCGCAGTACCACGCGATACTCGGGCGCCCAACCTTTGCCAGATTCATGGCGGTACCTCACTACGCCTACCTCATGCTCAAGATGCCTGGACCCAAGGGCGTCATCACGGTGCACGGCGACTTCGACCGCTCCAACAGCTGCGACCGCGAGTTCAGCAAGATCTCCGAGTTCTTCGGAATGGAAGAGCACTTCGAGGCGATGGCAGTCGACAACGACAAAACCATCTTCCCGCCACGCAAGAAGCAAGCCAAGGACGCTGCCTTCAACACGACTGACGACACGACAACTCATCAGGTCCACCCGACGGACGCAAACAAGACAGTCAAAGTGTCGTCGAGCTTGCCTATCGCATAGGAAAGCGCGCTCGTCGAGTTTCTACGTGAGAACTGGGAGATCTTCGCCTGGCAACCTTCTGACATGCCAGGCATACCCAGGAACCTCGCCGAGCACTCTTTACGCGTCCACAAGGACGCCAAACCCGTCAAGCAGACCATGCGACGCTTCTCAGGACCCAAACGAGACGAAATAAGCAAGGAGATCGATCGACTGCTCCACGCTAAATTCATCCGAGAGATCAAGGACTCGGACTGGGTAGCGAACCCAGTCCTGGTGGAGAAGAAGACGAAGAAACTCCGCATGTGCGTCGACTTCACCGCCCTCAACAAATGCTGCCCCAAAGACCATTTCCCGCTCCCGCGGATAGATCAGATCATCGACTCGACTGCAGGCTGCGCACGCCTATCCTTCCTGGACGCCTACTCAGGGTACCAGCAGATCAGGATGAACGTCGACGATGAAGAGAAGACTGCATTCATCACACCCCATGGCGTCTTCTGCTACCAGACGATGCCCTTCGGGTTGAAGAACGCTGGAGCCACGTACCAGCGCACAATGCAAGCCTGCCTAAAGGGGCTAATCGGAGAGATCGTCCAAGTATACGTCGACGACATAGTCGTCACCACTCGAACGGAGGACACTCTCATCGCCGACCTCCGCAAGGTCTTCGCCGCCCTCAACGAGTATCAGATCAAGCTGAACCCGGACAAGTGTGTCTTCGGCGTGCCAGCCGGAGAACTGCTCGGGTACCTCGTCTCTGCAAGAGGAATCGAAGCCAACCCTGAGAAGGTGCAAAACATACTCGCAATGCCAGCACCGACCAAGCTTCATGAGGTGCAACGCCTAGCCGGCCGAGTCGCAGCTCTCAGCCGGTTCATAAGTAAGTTGGGAGAAAAGGCCCTGCCTTTCTACCAACTGATGAAAAAGACAGACAAGTTCGAGTGGACAGAAGAAGCGCAAGTCGCGTTCGACCAACTCAAGAAAACACTCACGACTTCCCCAGTACTGGTGGCTCCACTGGAGAACGAGCCGCTATACCTCTACGTGTCAGCCACAAACAGGGTGGTCAGCACGGTACTCGTAGTCGAACGAGAAGAAGAAGGACACAGTTACCCTGTTCAGCGACCCGTCTACTACCTCAGTGAGGTGCTAACCTTGTCCAAGCAGCGGTACCCGCACTACCAGAAGCTAGCATACGGAGTCTTCATGACATCAAGGAAGGTCGTCCACTACTTCTCCGAGCACTCCATCACGGTAGTAAGCTCCTCCGGGCTCTCCGACATCCTCACCAACCAAGCCGCGACGGGCGAGTCGCCAAGTGGGTTGTTGAGCTAGGGCCCTGGGGGCTGAAGTACGCGCACCCGAAGTCAATCAAGGCCCAGGTGCTTCCAGAGTTCACCACCGAGTGGATAGAGGCCCAGCTACCAGACGTACCCGACCTGTCCAACGCATGGACAATGTACTTCGACGGCTCCAAAAGTTCAGATCAGCAGGGGCGGGAGTCGTCCTCATCTCACCCAAAGGCGACAAGCTGAGGTACGTGCTGCAGATGAACTTCCCAACGCCCTCCAACAACGAGGCAGAGTACGAGGCCCTGATCCACGGCATGCGGATGGCCAAGAACTGCGGCGCCACTCACCTCATGATCTACGGAGACTCCTACCTCGTCGTGCAACAAACCATGAAGCAATGTGACGCCATCGCCGACAACATGATCGCCTACAGGGACCTGTACAACCAGCTGGAAGGCACCTTCGACGGCTGCGAGCTGCGGCACGTCGGCCGCGAGAGCAACGAGGAAGCCGACACCCTCGCCAACCTGGGCTCAAACAAAGCGCCGGTGCCACCCGGAGTCTTCCTCGAGTGCATCACGCAACGCTCCGTCAAGCTCCGGCCCGCGCCAGGATCCTCTACATCGACAACGAGCACCACCGACCCGCCCAGCACGGAGAAGGAGCCTATGGAGGTAATGCTGATCGAGCCCACATGGACGAGCCCATACCTGGCTTACATACTGCAGCAGAGGGTGCCAACAAACCCAGTCGAAGCCAAGCGCGTCATCCGCCGCTCCAAGGGCTTCACCGTCATCAAAGGGGAGCTCTACAAGCGAAGCATCTCGGGAGTCCTCCAAAGGTGCATCGACCCAGTCGACGGTCAAGCCATCTTACTCGAGATCCACGCTGGCATCTGCGGGCACCACGCCAGCAGTCGAGCCTTAGTGGCCAAAGCTTACGAGCCGGGTTCTACTGGCCCACCGCAATGCAAGACGCAGAAGAACTCGTGAGGAAATGTCTCGGCTGCCAGGAGTTCGCCAACAAGCCGCACGCACCAGCATCAGCACTAAAGACCATCCACTCGCCTGGCCCTTCGCTCAATGGGGGCTCGACATGGTGGGTCCACTCAAGAAGTCCTCGCCGGAGGACACACGCATCTCTTGGTGGCAGTCGACAAGTTCACGAAGTGGATCGAAGCCGTGCCTATCACAAGTTCGACTGCCTCCTCGGCAGTTAACTTCATCAGGTCGATCATCTTCAGGTTTGGAGTGCCACACAGCATCATCACCGACAACGGCACGAACTTCACAGCCGAAGAGTTCAAGGACTTCTGCTCCGAGCAAGGCATCAAGCTCAACTACGCATCTGTCTCGCACCCGCAGTCCAACGGCAAGTCGAAAAGTCCAATGGTTTAGTCTGCAAGGGCATCAAGAAGCGCCTGCGAGTACCATTGAGCGCGCCGCAGGCGCCTGGGTTGAGGAGCTGCCGTCTGTGCTGTGGAGCCTGCGCACTACGCCAAACAGATCCACTCAGTACACGCCATTCTTCATGGTCTACGGCGCAGAAGCAGTCATGCCATGCGACATCAAGTTCGATGCACCCCGAGTGGTGGCCTACGACGAGTCCGACGCAGAAGAAGCACTCGAGGACGACATGGATACCCTGGACGAAGCACGCGACATCGCCCTTACCCGCACAGCCGTGTATCAGCAAGACTTACGCAACTATCACGGACGGCGACTGCGGCCCAGAGCGTTCGTCCCGGCGACCTTGTCCTCCGCCTCAAACAGAAGAAGGTGCACAAACTAGCCTCCCCGTGGGAAGGTCCATACATCGTGACAGAGGCAATGGCGGCGGAGCTTACCGCCTGAAGGACTCGAAGACGGGGACAGTCTGCAGCAACCCGTGGAACGTGCGCAACTGCGCCGCTTCTACGCCTAATCGACTCCCCCTTGTAACAAAGTGTACTATGTCAAGAAGCGGCAGGTTCCAGACGCACTCTTTCCCTTACCAGGGTACCTGAGGGGACTGGAAGGGTTTTAATGAGGCGGCCTGCTCGCAAAAATCAATGAAGTGATTTGTGGAACAAGCTCTCCCCTTTACTTTTTTAGTCAAAAAGCAACATAAACCTAGGCCGTCACCCGACGCACTCGGGGGCTGCGCCATACAGGTTCAACTCGAAAACCTAGGCCGCCACCCGAAGCACTCGGGGGCTGCGCCGCACAGGTCTAAGTCAAACCTAGGCCGCACCCGACGCACTCGGGGGCTGCGCCATACAGGTCAACTCGAAAATCCTGGCCGCCACCCGAAGCACTCGGGGGCTGCGCCGCACAGGTCTAAGTCAAACCTAGGCCGCACCCGACGCACTCGGGGGCTGCGCCATACAGGTCAACTCGAAAACCTAGGCCGCCACCCGAAGCACTCGGGGGCTGCGCCGCACAGGTCTAAGTCAAACCTAGGCCGCACCCGACGCACTCGGGGGCTGCGCCATACAGGTCAACTCGAAAATCCTGGCCGCACCCGAAGCACTCGGGGGCTGCGCCGCACAGGTCTAAGTCAAACCTAGGCCGCACCCGACGCACTCGGGGGCTGCGCCATACAGGTCAACTCGAAAACCTAGGCCACCCGAAGCACTCGGGGGCTGCGCCGCACAGGTCTAAGTCAAACCTAGGCCGCACCCGACGCACTCGGGGGCTGCGCCATACAGGTCACTCGAAAACCTAGGCGCACCCGAAGCACTCGGGGGCTGCGCCGCACAGGTCTGACTCGCCACACCTCGGCCGCACTCGAAGCACTCGGGGGCTGCGCCGCACATGTCTAATTCAAAATCCTAGGCCGCACTCGATCCGCTCGGGGGCTGCGCCATACAGGTTTACAGACGTCTACAAGATACAATTTACTAACTCGGGGGCTACCCCCACCTCGACATACATACACTCATATTTCCACTTGGAAAAATTTCTTTTACAAGCTAACGCTATGCAACAGCACTCTACTGCTCTTATTCTACAGGCTCGCCCTTTGGCGCATCAAGTGGCCCTACAAGGTGCTCGCTAAAGTTCTGGACCTGCTGAATCATCTGGCGCGCAGCCGCAAGAGTATCGGCATAGTCACCCTCTCCAGGCAAGCCGTCAAGCACCTTGTGCAATGGAAGATTAGGCCGGTGCAGTCGAACGTATGCCAACGCCACGTTCGCCCCGGCAACAAGTTGAGCGTGCACGACTTCCTTCAACGCACTGCCTTCACGGAACCTCTCCAGAAGCGCAGTCAGTCCATTCGGCTGCTCGTTGTGAGGAAAGTACACCTTGTTGATCTGCCAGAGGGTTTTTCTGCAACCTTCCAAGAGCACAGCAGCCCGCCAGGTGCGATCCAGCATTCGTGCCAGTACACTACCTCTGGATTTGTTCGACCAAAACTGGCGCGCTTCGGGTGAGTCACCGGCGGCCTCTTTCTCTACTCGCTCGTCCACTCGAAGCTGCTCAGCCTTCAGTCAGAGTTCACATCTGCATCAAGGCCAAGCATTAAGCATAGCAGGAAGACACAGAAGCCGAAGCAAAAACGCTAGAAGGCCAACCTTGCAGCTGTCGACTGATCAAGTCCATCTCGCCAAGCAGAAACTCTTCACGCTGGGAGAACGGCGCAACGGGCCGCGACCTCAATCGCTCCAGCTCCAACTCAGCACTCTTCAGCTTCGACTCGAGCTCAACCACCTTGTTCCTCATGAAGGTGATCACTCTCTGGTCATTTACGCTTCGCACAGGAGCTGGAGGAGCTTGACGGCGGCGACGAGTAGGCGCAGCCGAAGTGGTGTCCTCCTCATCGTCCGCGCCAGTCGTTCCAGCAACGTCAGGAGCTTCGCCCATATCAGACTGCCAAGAATTGACAGCGTCAAGCCAGGAAAAGAATCAACATAATTCATCCAAGCCAGATATCAAAAAAGACTCGGCGACTGCACCCCCGAGGGAGCGAATTCACATTTCATCATCAGCATGTTCACTCGCACAATATAAAGTGCATTACAGACTCAAGCCCAAAAGCAGAAGCATAGTCCTAAAAGGAAAAAGTCTACACTACAGACTCCGACTGGGACGGCTCTTCCTAGCAGCAGCCAACTCGGTCATCTTAGCAATCCTCTTCTCGAAGGTGGAGACAAGCTTTACGGCCAACTGGCTCGCCTGCACTTTCACCCCGCTAAGGGACGCAGTCTTGCCATCAGGCTTTCGAGGGAAGTCGCTGACAACCTTCTCAAAATCGCCTACGACTTGGTGACCAAGAAGCAGCTGGAAAGTGAGCTCTGAGCCGCGTACCGTCTGCGCACGCGTGAAGTCCGCCAGGACATTCGAATTGCCTTCGAATGGAGCCGCGAGTGCGTCAACAGCAGCTGGTGGCGGCTTGTTGGGAAAGATATTCCGGTGCACAGTCGCTAAGGCCTCCGTCGACTTCTGCAGTGCCGCCGTCGACTGCTGCAGCGCTGCCGATGCATACGCGCAGACGCGGTCGACGAAGCCAACAGCCTCCGCCAAGCCGACACTCTCGCTGGAAGTCCCTTCTGGAGGAGCACCTCCGCAAGTCTCTGATCAAAAGAAATCCACACCCGTAAGACGTCAGAAGTCGAAAAAAGGCAAAGTAGGCACTGAGCCGAAAAACTTACTTCCAACAACATCTGCGAGTGCGAGCAAGCGGTCGACCTGGGTCTTCTCCAGATCATCCCGAGCTTGTTCACGCTCTTGGGCTTCACCCAGCGACTTCTCCAGCTCCGCGACCCGCGTCTTCATGCTCTCCTTCTCGCCTACGGACCAACGGAGCAAAGTTAGCAATAAAAGGCAGTCGACGCGCCCCTCGAGCACAAGGGTTCACACTCACTATTCGCCTGTTCCAGAGCAGCGCGGAGTTGATCCCTCTCCTGCTCCATGCGAACGAAGGCTGCGGCTCCCTCCATCTGCTGGCGATAAAATGGCTGCGGGAAACACAAGACATCAATCTGCGCCGACTATTCTAGTCACGCACATCTTCGGGGGCTACTCCCATCGGGAGCGCTGTTCGCGCACCCGATACAGATTTTGCAGAACGAGTCAAAGGACACTTACATGCTCAAGCAGCCCAGCGTCAGCCGGAGTCGCATCAGCAGTTTTCTCCGGCACGGAGGAGGTCGAAGTCCTCAAGGCCAAGGCGTCACCCGCCTGAGCCTCTTCTCCGGTCGTCTTCGCAGTTTGCTCAATCATGGGAGCAGAAGTGTGCTCCATCTCACGAGGCGAAACAGCAGTGCCAGTACGGTCGTGTGACAAGATAACTCTATTCAAGGACTCGCGAATCACAATGCAAACTCGACATAAGCAAGGCAATGGTTACGCGGCTAACCTGGCGACATCGACATCATCTTCACTGCCCAGGGAGACAAGAGGCCATCCTCGCGAACTCAGTCGGCGGTGCAAAGCCGAGGGGAGGCACCATCAAGGCTCAGCCAGGTCACTCGTATGCTTAGTGCCCGAGGACGACTCGCTCACCTCCTCCTCGTTCTCCACACCCGCCTCCTTCACGGGTGACGAAGCCGAACCGGAGTCGCCATTCTTTCGCCTCTGCCGCTTCCGCAGCGGCTCCTCATCTTCATCCTCCTCCAACTCTTCACTCGGAGAGGTGGCGGAGGGAACTTCATCGTCATCAACCTCGTCCTCAGGGAACTCTGCCTCTTCATGAGGGCCATTCTCCATCAACGGAGGAAGACTGACATAGCTCGAACGACCCTGTCAGCAAATGAAGCATTCGAGTCAAGCAAAAAGATTCAACAGAAGAAGATAAAAGACGAACAAAGCAAACAAAGCTCACCTCAGGCACAGGGTTATTAGGCCCATACGGCTCGACTGGACACTTGACATTGCACGGGTCAGCGGCTCGGAGACTAGTGATGCTCCTCACCTTCGACTCGACTGCGTCATCATCGAGCTCATCGCCAACATCCTCACGCGCCCACATTGGGTGGACGCGACTGCGGAGCGGCTGCACCCGAAGCCTGAAGAAGGTGGCGATGAGGTGAATTCCACCTGTCTCGCGCCCAAGACTTTTCAGAAGGCCACGAAGAAGCGTCAGCAAGGGCTGAGTCGCCTCCCTGTCCTCCTTCGACAGCGGGTGTGCCCACGCGTTCGTCTTCCGCAACTCGCGATCAGCCGCGAAGTCGGGAAGCCCTTCCTGGTCGCACCTGATGTAGAACCACTTCTTCCGCCAGCCCTGGACGGAGTCGGACTTCTTCATCTGAAAGTAGGAGGTGTCGCCACGCACCTGGATGCCGAAGCCGCCGACTGGGTACACCTGCTTGCTCTTCCCCACGTTCCTCCTCACGAGGAATAGAGACTTCCACAGCAGCCAGTTGGGTGCGATTCCCAGGAAGCACTCGCAGAGCACGAAATAGCTCGCGATGCTCAAGACGCTATTGGGAGTCAGATCGTGGATCTGAATCCCATAAGCATACAAGAGACCACGGACGAAATCGTGGAGGGGGAACCCGAAACCCCGCGGAAGGAAATCCACGAAGCAAACGCGTTCCCCCTCGCGAGGAGAGGGAAATACCTCTTTCCCAGGAGCGCGCACCGTCGCCTTGTCTGCCGGCGGCAGCAGCCCCTGCGCGCGGAGGGCCTCGAGGTCGGCCTTCTTCACCGACGACTTCACCCAGTCGCCGTCGGGCTTCTTCATCACGCTCGCCTCGGCGGCGGCGACGGCGCCAGCAGCAGCCTTCCCCTCTTCATCGCGGCCTTGCTCATGGAGGGTGGAGACAAGAAGCTGACAGAGGAGCAACAATGGCGGAGAGAAAGCAGCGGAGACGATGGCAGAAAGGGGACGGAATGAACTGTTCGCCGCCGCGGTAAAAAATATATACCGCGTGGCCAGTTAATCCAGGCCGTCCTCAACGAAACCGCACTCCACACATCATCTGGCCGTCCACGTGTCGCGCGGAGATAGCAACCGTCGCCGGCCACGCCGCCCACTACGCGCGGGAATCAAGGCGCCATCATCACACCGCGAAATTTTCGCGCCCAACGGTCAGTATAAAGCGGCAACCGCTGTCTCCAGTCAATACTGACAGTGGGACCGTACTGTCACGTCCCATCGGACACAGAGTGAGCCAAAAAAACGTCAGCGCTGACGTCAACTGCGCAAGCGTAGCAAGTAAGCCAATGGGCTGATCGAGAACTCGAACAATTCATTCGAGTGCACAAAAATATTCAGTAAGCTCTAAGAGCCGAATAAACTCGAACAGTTCATTCGAGTGCAAGAAGATTCAGTAAGCTCCAGGAGCTGAAGTAACTTGTGAAGTAAGCCAAACCGGCCGAATACACAGTAAGTCATGCAAAGCCAGTCGCGACTCCAACATGTCGAGTCCCCTCTTTACTCCCATCGGGAGCGGGCTTTTCGACTGAAGAAAAATTGAGTTTAACCTCAATTGCAAGCAATTCAGCTTAATCTCGGGGGCTACTCCCATCGGGAGCGCTGTTCGCGCTCCCGAGTGACTCAGAACAACAGCAGTCGAAAAAATCACCGACTAAGGCTGTACTCACCGTATTTTACCCTGGGGCTGACAGTTCGACTAAGGAATCCTCCATAAGCCCTGAACGGCCGGAGTCGACCAGTTTTACTCGTTCCTTTCAGGAACCCGACGGCGTGCCCAGGAGGAAGGAGTCCTTTACCCGACTCTACGATTCGACTAAGCACTCGGGGGCTCCTGTCGTGGGGTCACTCTTCGACTACCCCACGGTGGGGATACCTGGGTCACGCCAAGCCCATCAGCCTTATGACGAGGGCCCAAGGAAGGCCCAAGGAGGACGACGTGCGGCCCAAGATAGTCGACGCTAGGTCGTGCGGCTCGTGCCATGCTTGTAAGCGCCATCGGCACCGTTCACCTGAGACCTAGCCTACCATATAAAGGCTAGGAGGGTCCTTCGTCTAGGGTACGCTCATAGCCGCCACACAAACCCTAGCGAGATTGCCATCTCACCATTGTAGCCACAACTCGCCATTCAATACCAGACAAGCAGGAAGTAGGGTGTTATCCTCCGGGAGCCTGAACCTGGGTAAACGCCTTGCTTGTCAGCCGTCGTGATCACCAGCGCTCATCTCTCTCCCCTTCAATCAACCCGGGGTACACAACTCAGGGATTTGCCGAGTCCACACCTCGTCACGTGTTGACACGTACATCTCATAGATGGTGCGCACCAAAAATAATCTTCCACCAAAAACGAGCTCTAACTTGAACTCGATTCACGAAACGCGACGCGACGCGCGTGCAAGGCGTGGCGGCCTGGCGTGGCGGGCGGCGGAGGAGGAGCGCGCGTGAGCTCCTTCTATGCTGACTCACTTAGTGAGACTAGAAGAGCTCACCTTATAAGCTGCTCCAACTCTCTCCCAGCTAGCAGTATGGGACTAAAATTTAGTCCCATTCCACTTCTTGTATGTACACAATATGCACCCATGCCAGATAGGCCTTTGAGATTTTAGGATTTGTTGGGCCCATTTAGAGAGACCAGCCCAATAAAATCCAACAATCCCCCACCAGATCTCAAGGCACATAATGTTGCACTCAAGTTTCATATTACTGTTTTGATATACCTGGAGTTCAGTGGAGACTGTTAAGTTGAAATTCCACCTAGACAAGAAGCTACGCTTAACTACAACTGTACAATGGACTAAGCCTTGAATTGCCAGTCTTGTGCAGCAAGTTTCACTCAATGTCGTTCCAGGTACAAGGCTGCCGAGACATCTCCGTGGGTGGAGCATATAAGTCATACTCCTCGGCCTTTCATGAGCTTACTAAGGATTCACCAAATCTCATGCATTGTGACTAGCAGTGTCGCTCATATAGGTGTGTTCTTTCAAGATTGCCCTGTAGGACGGCATCTTCGCTCATCAAGAGCCCAACAGAACACATTAAGACAAAAGTCAGCCTACCTAACCGTATTCCATGAGAGAATTTTGCATCTGCAGTGGAGTGGGAGTTAAAGGTTCTCTCAACCAGCTGCTCCGGTTTGTTTTCCCAGGTCCTAGTTCACGGGATCTCCGATCACATAGGTTGGGTTACCCCTCGGCAACTCATGTGGGTCTCAAACCCATCTCCATCGATGCAATGTCTATTACATTCCTTGATAGATTTTTTGTAAAAGGATCTGCCAGATTCTTAGCTGTTGGAACATAATCCAATGCTATAACTCCGGAGTTTTTCTGCTTTCTGACAGTCTTTAATCTCCTCTTAACATGCCTTGAGTTTTGGATTGTTGGATTTTATTGGGCTAGTCTCTCTAAATGGGGCTAGTCTCTCTAAATGGGACCAACAAATCCTAAAATCTCAAAGACCCATCTGGCAAGGGTGCATATTGTGTACGTACAACAAGTGGAATGGGACTAAAGTTTAGTCCCATACTGCTAGCTGGGAGAGAGTTGGAGCAGCTTATAAGGTGAGCTCTTCTAGTCTCACTAAGTGAGTCAGCATAGAAGGAGCTCACGCGCGCTCCTCCTCCGCCGCCCGCCTCGCCTCGCCACGCCACGCCACGCCACGCCTCGCACGCGCGTCGCGTTTCGTGAATCGAGTTCGAGTTAGATATCGTTTTTGGTGGAAGATTATTTTTTGTGCGTACCATCTGTGAGATGTACGTGTCAACACGCATGTGCATGTTTGACATGTACCCTGTGCTTCCACCGCGTGGCGCTTGCGTTCTTTGCCTATAGAGAAGAGGTCGGACAGATCTAGAAGATACGAGCTCCACAATCTTCCTGTCTCCCCTGCGTAGTTCCTTTAGCTGTGATGCTTCCAGGCTTCTCCATCCCGGCGACCGCGTGCACGGCCGTCCGGGAGAGCAGGCCTCCGAAACCCCGTCCGTTGAGATTCTGCACCGGGAGACGGGCGATAAGGTTTTTGGGGAGCGTTTCGGCGCGACTGCTCGCTTCTCTTTGCCGAACTTCAACACTGAAGCCGGCGGTCCGTCTGCTACATAGCCACCGCCATGGCCTACCTCGACAACAACGCTGTGGTGGAGACCTTCCGGTCAACACGTATGTGATGATTCTCTTTTTTTGCACTAGTGGTTTGTCCATATGCAGATCTGCTAGATACGTCTACTTTGGCGTATGTGATTAGATCTGCTAGTGCATATATGATGTTGTTTTCGGTAATTAATCTCATGTGGAAATTGCCTAATATTCCAACAATCTAAAAACCTTATATGTTTAGGCAATTTTCCCCACTTGGATTTGCTGCTGCGTTGAAACCGAGTCCGCCGTTTACGGGGATAATTTTAAGAGATGGCAGAACAAAACCACCTTGTGGCTTACTGCGATGGGCGTGTACAGGGTTGCAGCTGGTCATTCCAGAGGTCCGCTTACTCTTGAAGAAGAGAAAACGTTCAGGGAAGCCACTGTAGTCTTTGTAGGTGTCGTCCTGAGTGTGCTCGGAGACAAGTTGGTTGATGCATATCTGCATATGCATGATGCCAAGGAACCGTGGGATGCACTGGATGCTAAGTTCAGTGCAGCTGATGCCGGAGGTGAACTGTATGCTATGGAGCAGTTCAATGACTACAAAATGGTTGAAAACCGTTCTGTAGTTGAACATGCTCATGAGATACAGATCATGACAAAGGAACTCGAACTCCTTAAGTGTGTGCTACCGGAAGTTTGTCACGGGTTGCATTGTCGCTAAGCTTCCTCATTCATGGAGGAACTTTGCCACTTCTTTGAAACATCAGAAGCATGAGTTCTCTGTTGAGGATCTCATTGGCTCTCTGGATGTTGAAGAAAAGGCTAAGGCAAAGGACAAACGCACTTCTGGAACCGAGGGACATTCTGCTGCCAACATGGTGCATAAAGATACCCACAAGTCCAAGGAAAATAATAAAGTCTCCAAGACTATCAACTTTAAGAAGAAGAAGGGGCAGAACAAAAAGAAAGGTTCCTGCTGGGTGTGTGGAGATGATGGGCATTGGGCTCATCGCTGCCCACTACGCAAAGGAAAGAACGATCAACCTGGACAGAGCTCCAAGTCTGTCAGCATGGTTATTAGCAATTCTGGAGAAGGAACTTCAGGGTATGGTAATTTATTACCTACTGTTCTTTCAGTGTTTCAATCCACAAATTGGTGGATTGATACGGGTGCTAATATTCATGTGTGTGCTGATATCTCCTTGTTTACCTCTTATCAGCCCCAACGAGGTTCCACGGTGATGATGGGGAATGGACAACATGCTTCTGTTCATGGTGTTGGCACGATAGATCTGAAGTTTACTTCGGGAAAGATCGTGCAGCTGAGGAACGTGCAGCATGTCCCTTCTATAAAGAGGAACCTTGTTAGTGGATCCCGTCTACTAAAAGATGGGTTTAAGTTGGTGTTTGAGTCCAATAAAGTTGTACTGTCTAAGTATGGAACTTTTGTTGGAAAAGGTTATGAGTGCGGAGGCATGTTCTATTTCTCACTGGAAGACTTCTGTAATAATGTTGTGAACCATGTATGCAATGTTGGTAATGAAACTAATGTGTGGCATTCCCGACTTTGTCATATTAATTTCGGTTGCATGACGCGGCTAGCAAATATGAGTTTTATTCCGAAATTCACCATTGTCAAAGGCTCTAAGTGTCATGCTTGTGTGCAAGCAAAACAGCCTCGCAAGCCTCACAAGGCTGCGGATGAAAGAAATTTGGCACCGTTAGAGCTCATACATTTAGATCTATGTGAGATGAATGGTGTGTTGACAACAGGTGTAAAGAAATATTTCATGACTTTGATTGATGATTCCACTAGGTACTGTTATGTATATCTCTTGAGAACTAAAGATGAGGCTCTTGATTTCTTTAAAATCTTTAAGGCAGAAGTTGAAAATCAACTTGAAAGAAAGATCAAAAGGGTTCGGTCTAATCGTGGTGGAGAGTACTTTTCTAATGAGTTCAATTTATTCTGTTCGGAACATGGTATAATCCATGAGAGGACGCCTCCCAATTCCCCTCAATCCAATGGGATTGCTGAGAGGAAAAACCGCACTCTAACAGATTTGGTTAATGCCATGTT
The DNA here is from genome assembly GCA_947311845.1 of Poa pratensis. Lineage (NCBI taxonomy): Eukaryota > Viridiplantae > Streptophyta > Magnoliopsida > Poales > Poaceae > Poa > Poa pratensis. Next base: position 63,117,224 of record CAMZMU010000049.1, on the reverse strand, counting down.
AGACACTGCTGGTTTATCCAAGGAATGGTGGGGGAGGCTATATTGACTTCGTGTCATGTCCTAAACCGAGTTCCAACTAAGAATAAAGAGATTACGCCATTTGAAGAATGGGAAAAGAAAAGATTAACACTCTCCTACCTACGAACATGGGGTTGCTTGGCAAAAGTGAATGTACCAATCAACAAGAAGCGTAACCTTGGACCAAAAACCGTGGATTGTGTCTTTCTCGGTTATGCTCCTAATTGCATTGCTTATAGATTTCTTGTGGTGAAATCTGGAGTAGATGATGTGAATGTTGGTGACATCTTTAAATCAAAAGATGCTACATTCTTTGAGGATATATTTCCTATGAGAGATATGCCTAGCATGTCTAGTTAGGAATCTGATCCATTTTCTGAACCTGGGACTCCTATGGAGTTTAATGAAAAATCTGATAGTGAGAGTTCAGAGGAGGATGACAATGAAACTCCCACAAGGAGTAAGAGACAAAGGACTGCAAAGTCTTTTGGTAATTATTTCATTGTATACCTCATGGACGATACTCCCACTACCATTTCTGAAGCGTTTGCATCTCCGGATGCAGACTACCGGAAAGAAGCGGTTCAGAGTAAAATGGATTCCATTTTGGCAAATGGAACTTGGGAAATCACTGAGCATCCATATGGGTGTAAACCTGTAGGATGTAAATGGGTATTTAAAAAGAAGCCGAGAGCTGATGGTACTATTGAAAAGTACAAAGCTCGACTTGTGGCTAAAGGCTATACCCAAAAGGAAGGTAAAAATTTCTTTGATACTTACTCACCTGTGCGAGACTGACCACAATTCGAGTACTGTGTCATTGGTTGCCTCATGCGGTCTTCTCGTTCATCAAATGGACGTTAAGACGGCTTTCCTTAATGGAGAGTTGGACGAGGAAATTTACATGGAACAGCATGACGGGTTTGTACTTGAAAGTCAGGAAAGAAAGGTTTGTAAGCTAAAGAAATCTTTGTATGACCTCAAACAAGCTCCCAAACAATGGCATGAAAAGTTTGAAAGAACTTTAACATTTGTGGGCTTTGTTGTAAACGACGCTGACAAATGTGTATATTACCGCCATGGTGGGGGTGAGGGAGTTGTCCTATGTTTGTATGTGGATGACATACTAATTTTTGGGACAAGTCTAAAAATGATTGAGGAGGTCAAGACCTTCTTATCTCAGTCTTTTGAGATGAAAGATCTAGGTGAAGCTGATGTTATCTTGAACATCAAGTTGTTGAGAGATGAGAACGGTGGAATTACTATTGTGCAATCCCACTATGTGGAAAAGGTGTTGAGCAGATTTGGCTATGCCGAATGTAACCCTTCTCCCACACCATATGATCCCAGTGTTAAGCTTAGAAAGAATCAGAAGAACACTGGAGATCAATTGAGATACTCTCAAATCATTGGATCGCTCATGTATTTAGCTTGCGCTATGAGGCCTGACATCTCATTTGTTGTGTGCAAACTTAGCTGGTTTGTGGCCAACCCGGGAGATGATCATTAGCATGCTCTTGAAAGAGTATTGCGCTATCTAAAAGGAACAATGAGCTATGAAATTCATTATATCGGGTATCCCAGAGTACTTGAAGGGTATAGTGATTCAAATTAGATTTCTGATGCTGATGAGACAAAGGCCACAAGTGGATATTAATTCACTCTTGGTGGTGGCGTTGTTTCTTGAAAGTCTTGCAAGCAGATCATCATTACGAGGTCAACTATGAAAGCATAACTCACAACATTAGACATTGCAACCGTCGAAGCAGAATGGCTTCGTGAACTCTTAACTGAGATGCCTATGGTTGAAAAACCAATACCGGCTATCATAATGAAATGTGACAACAAAACTGTGATTAGATCTGCTAGTGCATATATGATGTTGTTTTCGGTAATTAATCTCATGTGGAAATTGCCTAATATTCCAACAAGGTGTATTTTAAGAGACAACTATCCAATACATTGTATATTAAGGGTTGTATCTAGTCCTTATAGGTAATCTCTCGGGGATTTGTTGTCTATCTCGACATAGCGTATTCAATAGTAATTGTTTTCTCGATAGCAGTCGTTATTAAGAGAACAGACTAGTTTTTACGCAAGAGAACTAGGTTTTTTAAGGGGGATACTACGACAAAAAAACTTCGCAGCAAAGGCTTTCTTCGCACTTTCTTTTCGCCATGATCAGCATACTTCAAACTTCGCGGCACATAACGTAGTTCGGGTCTCGTGACCATTGATGTTCGTGTTTTCCCTTCAGCACCGGTGTGTTTGGAGGAGACGTTGTGTAATGATATTGTTTTGTTAATAATAAATTGTTGGCATTCATAATATTATATTAGAATCCTTATATTAGTTTTTTTTTCTAATGATTCGTGTCCACTCTATAACTGGGATTAATAATTCTGTCTGATTCATGAAATCTGTTTTTATTCATATTTATGTAGGTTTCTCTAGTTTGATTGGGTTTAAGAGGACATGGCACTCCAATCACGACTCTCAATTTGTAGTTTTTATTAGAAAACTCTCATTTTTTTTATTAATCAACATGATCTAAGTATTCCCTCCTATTCATATTAATTGCCGTTGCTCTGTGCAAAAACACAGGGTGACCGAGATGCATGTCATCTCTTCTATTTTTGTGTGAGGGCTCAATGCATATGGCCGTTTCAGACTTTCAGTTTGTCCTACGTGTGCATGAGAGACGCCTAGTAGGTTCTCCGTCCCACGCGTCGTACGTGCAACTTAGCATATGATGTGTGCTGTGTGCATGCAACCAAATGGAACGAAACGATCGGTGTTTTGTATACGTCACGCGCTCCTAGCTATCTAGCTTGTTCATGCATGACATGTGTGCACTCTACACGATAGGTGTACGTACACCCTAGCACTACTATATCTGACGTTGCACGCACTTGCTTGTGTTGCTCTAATTTCAACTTGCACTCCGCCTGCGGCCTGCCTACGGCGTCGATCTCTACCCATTATTTTTAGCAATGTAGCCATAGCCATCACATGTTAACTAGTCGAGAGATTTTCCTCAAGTTAGTGATTGCAAGTTAGTGAGACAGCTATATGGGCCCGGATGTTAGTTATTAAAATACATCACCGATTAACTAGTCGGAGATGTGACCCAACCTGAAGCAAAATAATCGTCCAAACGCTAAGGTAACATAAAAGGCAAACCAAGGTACCCTAAAGAATTTTTAGTTTACGCAGGGAAAAAAATTGAATTGAGGACTAATTAATCTCCAACAAACCTACTTACCTACATAAGCAGCTATCGAAGGTAGACGTTGGATAATACTAGGGCCAAGAAAGTGTGGAAGTGATAGGCTCAACCGACACCTAAGTGCCAACCACAATATGCAACCTACCTACCTATTATGCACAGTATATATTACTATTCGTCAACAACCTTAATCTTGTATTCGTCACAAAAATAAAAACTTGATCTTTTATATCTTCTCTGGCCCTTTCCTAAATCACACACGCCATCAAACGTACTTTTCAGCCGTGTCTCCTTTCGAAGAATTAAAATAATGAACAAGACACGCTCCTAATTTATCTGGTAGTGGTAGCTATAGCGTGGTACTGCTCGACAGATTATCATTTGTTATTTTTTTAATCGCAGTTGGTAACATGAAGTGAGTTTAACCATTAATGTAAGCTCAGTTAGGTGTTATTCTGCTAGTATAAAAAAAACCCAGCCAGGACTAGCTCATTCGAACTCTCTCTCTCTCTTTTTTTTAGCTCATTCGAACTCTGGTCAGCAGGATGTACCACTGTCTGCTAGTATATGGATATACTGTATGCGGTAAGTAATTAATTAGTCGACCAAAGCGCTAGCTAGCTGGCATCGATTATCTTGGCTCGATTATACTGGCTGGAGTGGCGCACGGGAAAACACTTTTGGCGCACGTACTACTGTACTTACTAAGATGGGGTCCAGCAAAGAGAGCGACATTTCAACACGATCAACAAACGCAAACTGCTACTGTAGATATTTGAAGGTGTGCCTCACAGATTTCCAGGTTTACCATGAGTTCTCTCGTGTTTGTCCTCCAAGCAAGATATTTCTAGCCTAGGACAAGACCATTGGCCACTGCGAAAGAGAGAAGTTTCCATGCACCATTGCTCCAATCTTCAAATGTGTAAACTAGTCGACATTGTTAGACAGTGCATGTTGCTACATGAAAACACGCAAAGGAAATATACTGATGCATCAAGCGTTCAGCAATTGGTCATCACAGATTTAAAACACTAGTGAAGCACACTTGCTTTCATTATTCCTCATATGGTTCTACTTGACAGTTGACATGCATCACGATTTGGTCTCAACTCTTTACATTGGACTGTCGAGAGATTTTCCTCTGCGAGTGCGGACAGCAAGAGGAAAAATATGGGGACTATTGGATATATTTAATTTATAAAGGGCCATCAATTTTACAAACCCGGAGAAGTTGGCCCTTTGTATACCAGCGTGACATGACAAATAGCCTGGTGGTTTTTGCCATTCAGCAGACCTCAATGGACATAAATACAAAAATTGCTCTAGCTCCGACACAATACAGCATTTATCTCCAGTAGAACGTCAGATAATCACATATCAGAAGAGACTGAAGAAAATGGTCATTGCGGCAACATTGCCAAGAGATCTTCTTTGTGCTGCATATAGTAATATACCAAAATCGCGAGAATGATAGCTAGTATCATGGACCACAGGCTTACACCTGTCATAAAACAAGCAGCCATTCTTAGGATACTCCAAAAATTGGCAAGTACACAACAAATCGACAACTGAAGGTCTGCATCCAACATACCAGTACTCTTTGGGGGTGCAGTCGATGTCACCCTTGCAGTTGAGTCGAAAGAAGTCGACAGCACGAGCCTGATATAATATAATACCAACAATGAGAGACTGCATTTGTGGGATTCATCAACTAAAGCAGAACGAGAGCACAGGTACTGACCTTGAATCTTGAGAGAAGGCCAATGTAGTAACAATGCCAAGATGTGCCTTTTTGACTGTTACAAGCACTCGCATGTCTTTTGAGCCAAGTACACTGATGCTTCCCTCAATAGTACCACTGGGCATGCAAAGGCAAGCGTGTTAGACCTCCAAGAAAAATGCAGCCATGTTAACCATAAATTCAATGGTACAATTCAATGATAGTTGCTCGCTCACATTGCTACAAGTGTACCATCAGGCGAGACAGCAAAGGCTGAAATTGCTTCACGACTTATTTGCTTTGATCCAATTCTCGTCCATGAGGTAGTATTCCAAGATATTATTTTTCCATAATCGCCTAAGAAGCAGAGAATTCTGTAACTGTCAGGTCTCAGGTTTACCAACAATTCTATGCATTTAACAATTTCATTCATAACAGGGTGAAGTCCAATCTTGACATCACCTTGCATTGCTGTGACAAAGAGGATCTGACTGTTGTCAGGCTTGTTACAAAATCTGCAGAATCCAAATATTTCTCCCTGGAAACGTACGGAGTTAGAAGTTCACCTTAAACAAAGAAAAATAAGTCATCACAAATTGTCAAAAAAATATCACTCACTGCTTCTCTTGGAAGATTAGCCACAGCTTCAGCTGACTTTAAATCCCACACTCTAGATGGGCCACCGCTCCTATTTACAGCTAGAAACTTCTCATCGGAACTAAAAGCATGTCCAAAAATAGAGGCAACCCATCAGTATAATACAACCAATATCCATTTGGAAAGAGAAGGTTCAAGCGGGGCATTGTTTACCTGAAACTAAGATCCTTAACAGATGTTTTAGTATCAGGTTCTTCAATAATGGTTTCCATGGTAGGCCATTTGAAGACCCTTAAATGACCATCCTATACAGCACAGAGATAAATTATTTAGCATGCTTAATAATCATATATGTTCTGTTCTGACTTCTGACTGCCAGAGAATAGCTAGAAGATAACAGCAACATTATATGAGCTATTGACTAATCCATAAAAGCCTTAGTGCATGACTATAATTTGTATGTGCAATTTATGAATTTACTCCCTCCGTTCCACAATATAAGACGTTTTAGCATGATATTTAGCTTGCTAAAACGTCTTATATTGTAGAACGGAGGGAGTAAATGACAGAAAGTGTAGAATAGCTTCATAATTAGTAATATAGAAAGTAAAAACATTTGGATGTCTATAAGAAGTGACTGCTGGAACATAATGAAGCAATAAAAACTTCCTAGAACTTGTATGCGTTTAAGTTTGTTTTAATCCAAATAACAAAGACAGCACTACAATGTACAAAAAACAAACCAAACAAGAGCATCATGGGAATACTAAAATACTCCTCCGATCTATCCATATGCTTAATTCCAACCATTTATTCCCGTTACAAAGTCATGTTGCCAAAATTTTCCTTATCACACATAAGCATTCTATGCCATCCTCAGTTGCCTAACCCTATGGGTCACCACAATTATGGTTGTCAATATTGTAAAAAGCTCGTTAGGTGGCCAGACTAAGTTACAAGTTCTATAGCTATAGACAGCTCACAATAGCCATGTATCACATTGCTTTATGCGGAAGTAACTAACTATACATTATAATTTTTGTTTCTATGAACACCTACAGCTGTCAGATCTGACGAAGTGATTGCACCTCCATGACTGCTAGTGAAAACAAATATTGTAAAAAGCTCGTTAGGTGGCCAGACTAAGTTACAAGTTCTATAGCTATAGACTGCTCACAATAACCATGTATTGCACTGCGTTATGCATGAAGAAACTAATTATACATTATTGTTTTTGTTTCTATGAGATCTGACAAAGTGTTAGCACATCCATGACTGCTAGTGAAAACAAAGCAACTTAGGAAAGAAAAAAGGGCAATAAATGGGTTATAAACCAAACTAACGACTTAACGACCAACGGAAAATTTGAACTAAGCACGGCCTTGCAGCTTGGTCCATGGTGTGCCGGCCTAAATGCAACGGAGGCTTGGGAATAATCAATCTGGACTTGCAGAACAAAGCATTGTTGTTAAAGCAACTTCATAGATTTTTCGCTGGAGTAAACGAACCATGGGTCAAACTCGTGTGCTCTTTGTATGATAATCATCCCGCACACACGCAACTGATGTGTGGTTCACTTTGGTGGTATGACTTCTTTAGATTATCAAAGCATCACGAAGTGTTCCAATAGGAATGATTCGTCTGTTATATTTTGGAAGGATTTCTGGGGCGATGGCACGTTACTTGCTGATAATTTCCCACGTTTATTCTCCTTTGCAATAGATGAAGATCTTTCTGTCCAGTCTATTCTTGCTTCAACAGGTTATAAAACGGCTAGAGGATCTAACACATTTACACATGACTCGACTATGCCTGACTCCAGGTCATTTGTTTGGGGTAATGAGAAGTTCACCTCTGCCAGGTTTTACCACTTCATTTTTTATTATTGCCGGAGGATTTGCTCCTCTCTAGCATCTGGAAATCGAAATGCATTCCTAAACTGAAGGTTTTTGTTTGGCTTTTGATCAATTACCGGTTGAATGATAGAGAACTAATGACTCGAAAGCAATGGCACCTTGACACAGGGACTGATTATGTGCTGTGTGATGCTCATGTCATGGAGTCCCGGGATTACTTATTTTTAACTGTACCTTTGCTACTAGATGCTGGGATTCTCTGAGGATTAGTTGGGTGCTTAACAGCGAAATTAAGTCCCGGCTACTGCATGCTGGTAGACAATTCAGTGGACCATGTTTTCTTGAGATCACAGCCTGTGCGTGCTGGCATATATGGAAAGAGCGCAACAATTTTATCTTTAATAATTTGGCGCTCTCTTTTGCAAAGTGGAAGGTTCATTGCCGTAATGATATTCAGTTGCATCTTTACTGAGTCAAGGCTGCACAAGTTCAACCCCGACTGCATGGTTTTTAAGGCGTCGCCTAAGCGTCAGAGCGCCTGGGGACGGCAAGGCGTCGCGCCCGCCTTAGTCTCCTGCGTAAGGCGTCCAGATTCGATGTTTGAGGCGTCCAAGTCGACGCTTAGGCGGGGAAGGCGTCGCTCTGGAGGTTTTTGGACGCCTTCGTCATCCTCGGGCAGGTCAGCGGGAAACACAGCTCGATGGAGTGGGAAACCAAAATTGGGCGGGATGGGATGGAATTGGGGAGCAAAGTAAGGTGAAATCGATAAGAGAGAGAGTGGGGAACACAGAGAGAGAGGAGCTCTCTCCTCTCAGGCGGCCAGCTCCTCCTCCGCCAGATCTCGTCCTCCTCCGCCAGCTTCCGCCCTCCTCTTCTCCGGCCAAGCTTCTGGGCCTCTCCTTCCCTGGCGCAGCCCTCTCCCAGCAGGGCAACAAGGTGCGGCTCCCCTCTCTCCCCCATGGTCTCTTTCCTCTCCGCACTCACCTTCTCCTGTTCATGTCTCGTGCTTGTGGCTCCCGTGGTGTTGTTCCTGCTTGCCTGCTTGTGCCCGTGGTGCTGTGCTGCTTGCCTGCTTGTGCCTGTGGTGCTGTTCCCCTCTCTCCCCCATGGTCTCTTTCCTATCCGCCTCACCTTCTCCTGTTCCTGTCTCTGTCTAAGGCGTCGCCTCGCCTTACGCTTTAAGCGCCTAGGCGGTGAGGCGCCCCCCCCGCCTTAGGACGCCTTGTCGCCTTTAAAACCATGCCCGACTGGTTCATCCTTTTTTTTTCTTAGTTTTTAGCTGTTTGGGTCATCTGTTTTTTACCCTTTTTTGTTGTTTCTTTAATGTAATTGAGAATCCTTTTTTCGATTATAGTGAAAATCTTTCATACCGTGCACTAAAAAAACTTGGCAAAAAAAGGGCAATAATACATGCACAGCGGTTGGAATATTACTCTACGAAGAAGTAAGCAGTAAGGCATTCATTTACCTCACCACCAGTTGCAAGTACTGAACCCCCTCCACTGAATGACACCGCCAACTGTAAGCCAACATCACTTAGCTGCACTAAAGCCTCCTCGTCAGATGTCAAAGTTAGTTGCTGTGGATCCTCTCCTGCTTCCCATCGCAACAACCTATACATGTGGCACATGGTCAAAATTCTGAACTGGACACCATTTCATTTACACTAACAACTCAACCCAGCAAGCCCAGTATATGCTTGCTGACAAATGAGAAGGCCAATGAGATAGGTGCAACAAGTCAACTGAAATGAACATACCGTCAAAAGATGGTACAGATACACATGCCCCCGAATTTTAGCTACAGCGAGGAAATAGACTATACTAACAAATCCAACATACTGCTTACACCGACAGTTGAAGTATAATATGGGATTATCAAGAATATCATCGCATCGTAACTTGAAGTCTTGAACACAATATGATATGGCAATTATATTTGTTTGAATTGACCAGAATTTAGAGCATACAAGCTAACACCCACAACAGTCCTGACTAATCTAAGTACCAGACTTATACCCAAGTATTTCAAGCATAGGCAGCACGTGAGCCACACAGGTTGACAACAATTAATCCACAGGGTTGGCATGGCCGTCGACTTGTTCTGGGGCGTGGCGTTGGGGCCGGTGTGGATGTCGGAGCGGCGGCTCCGGGTATCTCCTTGCGTTGAGGTTTGCCTCCGCCGTGTTTGTGTCGGCTATGGTTGCTAGGGTGACGTAGTCGTCGACTCGCTTTTGGGGCGTGGCCTTGGGGCTAGCGTGGTGCGTTGTGTTGTATGGTTTTTGGCCGGTTTCCCTTATAAACTGTCCAACTCTTTTCGACTTTATCAATCAAAGGCATTGCCGAGGTTCGAATCCACAGGGTAACACTAAAGATCACATTGCGAAGATTTTGATCAAATCAAAATTCACAACCGACCAATGCACTAATGAGTATATGAAAATGTACATAAAGCCAGATATTCATCCAAGCACCTGCAGCCGTTGGGGAAGGCGCATAGGACGCCGTCGCCGTGGGGGTGGACGGACATCCTGTATGGCACCTGCTCACCCGTCCCCAGCCTAAACACCTGCAACCCGCCATCGCCACAACAGCGTTAGATCAGAACGTAAACCTCCCCCAAGATCCGTGCGGATCTGGTGAAACTAGAGAGCGAAGGGGCAGGGGTCGCTCACCGGCTCGGGGGAGAGCGCCGGGGGCGCCTCGGCCGCGGCAGGGGCCAGCGCGGCGACGACCAGCGCGTTGGGCACGCCGCTCTTACCCTCTCCGCCGCCTCCGCCGAGGGCCACCATGGGGCGCGGGGGCGGGGAGGACGCGTCCGCATCCGCGGCGTCGTCGGCGGAGGGCTTGAGGATGTGGGCGAGCGGAAGCCAGGAGGCGCAGTAGATGGGGAAGCCGTAGGTCTGCCCGCCGCCGCGCGGCGCCATCACGACAGATAGAGGGAGCTAGAGAGCGGTGGCCGGCGGTGCGCTTTGTTCGCCGGAGGTGCGGGGAGAGAGAGCGGAGATGCAGGTGACGACGGGCAAACGGGACGAGAAGAATAACTAGGCGTTGATCCGAGGCTGATTTTTTTTTTTTACATTCTCCGAGGCTGATTTTGGTCTGACTCCGACTCCACGCAGGTTCTCACTCTTTTTATTTTACACAAGTAGCGAATAGTACAAGGTAAAATATCTGAACTAACTATAGATTACAAAATAAAAAGAAACGAGCAATTCTTTGAGATCACGATTATACGAAATAAAGTCTAAAAGAAAACGAGCAATTCTTTGAGATCTACAAATTCTTTATTCTTGCAACATGATTTTGTACTTTTCTGAAACCAGCGGTAGAGAAAACAATAACAAGGAGTGTTCTACCATGATTATAAATTTAAACCACAATACCAAGTCTACATACACACACGCAACCATTAAAGAATCAACCAACATCAGCAAAAGTATCGATATTTCAGGGAATAACAACTGAACAACTTGTTGGACGTCGCTAAAAGCCAGGAGCACGAATCACCATTGTTGAGAACGTAACAGCCGTGACAAATATTGCGAGGACAATTCTCCTCGCGACAACCATGAGAAAAAAAAAAACCAAAATCGATCTGGCAAAGCAATATTTGAAGGACCATGCCCTAGACAAATTTAATCTTCAACACCATCATTGACGTCGTGAAGGAGATATCGTCGTCGAACGAATAACCGAAGATTACTTATTATAGACAATGTCATCTCCATTGATGCAGAAGAAGGCTACCAAAAACCTAAACAAGTACATTGGATCGAGAACTCCACCCATAGATCAGGTTCCCCACCCCTACCGATGCCGGAGAGATAGGACGGAGGCGGGAGAACCATCCTATGGTAGAGGCGGAGGTGGCGGCGGTGTCGACTAGGTTTTCCTGAGGAGCTTTCGTACTTGCGACTTCTTTAAGAACATGGAATACCAAAAAACACAAGATTGAGATATCATGTAAGGTGAATTTTTACGAGACTTCAAAACACTTGAATTTTGTAAATGTGGCTTTTGATAGTGCACTAGAAGGAAACACAAGACCTTTATAGGCCTTGAGGATGGGGGAGAGATATTTGCTTTGGACTTTGCAAAAGAAAAATAAAATGAGGTTTGATCTCATCTAAAACCTATGAAATTCCTCCGATCTAAACAGACCCTTGCAAGCGTAGTTCATATAGTTGATGCGATTATCAGAGAACTCCGTGCTACCAGATCCTTGCGCCCCATGAATCACACACAAAAGGAATTTTCTCTGACAAATTAATGCCCTAATTTTCATAGAATTGGCGAAGCATATCACCGACATCAACTTCTCTTAGATGTGATATATGGATTTTTTTTACCTTATCGGCAGAGAGGGAATGAAGAGAGAAGTTTGTCTTCCCTTATCCAAGTGATCTCTTATCAGTTAAGGGAAGACTATTTTTTATCATTGTACGACATGGCTAAATTGCTAATGATAAGAAAATACAACCTTCTTTAGCACTATATTATGTATGTCGTAAGACGTAGAAACATAGAATTAAAGAACCCATCCAAGTTCACACAAAAATTAAACAGAAATTGGGACAACCGGCTATAACTTCGAGCACTATATTTTTTGAGATGACCATTTATAATACTCTCCAATCCATATTAATTTATCGATGAATCGGATGTGTTCTAAATATATCCGACTCATCGACAATTAATATGAATTGGAGGGAGTAATTTGGAGGACTCCTCCTGCTGACTATCAAAAAGAAAAAAGAGAGACAATCAAACCCAGTAATATGATTAGACGGTCGGTATCGAACCCAGCGAACCGTCTGGACGGTCAGAAAACTCTTCTGCCATCGACATCAAAGACCTGCAAGTCGCCATCCTCTTATCCCGCCCCCAATCCGCCGCCCGCCGGCCATCTCCCTCTCCGGCGAGATGCTGACCTGCGGCCGGTACCTCTCCTCGGCCGCTGCCACCACGCCATCCCTGTCCCCGCTTCGGGGCCTAAATTTCTCTTTCCTCCGCCGTCACCCTCTCCGCTTCCTCTCCTCCGCCGCCGCCGCCGCAGTCGAACCCGATACCAGAGGTAAAAATCCCAGAACTTCTAAGATGAAATCATCTCGTCTAATCTCGTCCCACTATATGAGATGCGTGGGTTTGTGTACAGGCGGCGGCGGCGCGGGTGGTGGTGCCACGACGCCGCAGTGGAAGGCAGCGATAGACTTCAAGTGGATCCGGGACAACAGGGATGCCGTCGCCACCAATATCCTGAACCGGAACTCCGTCGCCAACCTCGACGTCGTCCTCCAGCTCTACGACCAGTACCTCGCGCTGCAGAAGGTCAGGGACCTGCCTGTTATTGCTACTGATGCACTTCGGATTTTTATTTTTTATGGACTCTATTCCATTAGAGCGGATAGCTTTCACAGCAAAAGCGCGTGATTTGCTAGGCATTGCGTTGTTGTCAGATGAGATGATTCATATAAGGATAATAACTTCTATCTGAGATTATGCATGAGTTGATGTTTGAGCTGTCATATGGTTGATGGCCTGACACTTAAGCTCATTTTCTGACAATGACAATTAGTCATGAGTCGTGATTACTGGGTCAGGTGGTAGCTTGTGCATTATAAAAGTTACTAGAAGACTAACAATAGATTGTGAGTCATGGTTGTTAATTCGATGCTTGTGTATGTATCTCTGTTGTGAAATGTTGGGGGTACGCAACGACTTAATGTGCCTGGGAACTTGCCTAGGAGTTTTGCATCAAAGCAAGTATTCTGAGATAGAATTTATTCTTCATACACCGTAGGATCACTGAAAGTCTGAAACAACACTCACCTTAGGACAACTTGGCAATGTATTATGTTGCTACCCATGAATGTCAACATAGGCCGTAGGAACTCATACAGTCATACTGACCCTGAGCTTTTGTTGAACTCTTCCAGATATGCCTTATGATAAGTCATACAGCATGCTAACCTGAGCTTTTGTTTAGCTCTCCCAGATATGCCTTCAGATGATATATAATGACATGTATTTTTTCTTGCCACCGTCAATATTGAATTAGAAGAATATGTTTGTATTGTGAAAATATCAATCGTTAGAAGACTTTGGTTGTCCTGAACTGATTTAAGATTCTCCCGCTAGTCATTTCGTTGTGTAGGCAAGTCAATTTGCATATTTGTATCCCCACATTTTTTTTTTGCATGTTTTGTAAGTTCTCCATGGACTTTGTTCATCCACATTTCAGTACATGGTGCACATTCTATTGCACTTTAAACTGTTCCATTCCAAAAGGTCTTTGGTCCTGTTGAAGATGTTCATCTTTACATTCATTAACTGGATACAATTGGTTAACTAGTTCTGGTATATAATATGGTGGTAACAAAAACATGGCAACAATTCCTAATGATGGCAGATGGCAGGAGGTCGAACGGCTCCGAGCTGAAAGAAATACTGTTGCTAACAAAATGAAAGGGAAACTTGACCAATCTGTGCGCCAAGCCCTTGTTGACGAAGGTATAATTGTTATGAGTGTATTCTGGAAGTCAAGTATGAGCAAATTGAATGCACGACAATAAATTTTAACTCATTTTGGGATATTTTAGGCAAGAACCTGAAAGAAAGCCTTATTGTGCTGGAAGAGAATCTTGTTCAGCTAACTGATAAGCTTCAGTCAGAAGCACAAAGTATTCCTAATATCACACATCCAGATGTTCCCGTAGGAAATGAAGAAAACTCTGTCATCAGAAAGGAGGTAATAGATTTCTGTATAACTTCACCTGCAGTACTTGTGCTTTCTTTCATGTACCTTCGATGTTTCTTAATTCGTTTCGGCTATGTTTTACAGGTAGGCAGTCAGAGAAACTTCAATTTCACCATCAAAGATCACATTCAGCTGGGAAAGGACCTTGATTTATTTGATTTTGATGCAGCTTCTGAGGTATAACTACGGCAATGTTTTGTTGACATACATTGTTAAACGCCATGTTATACCAGTCATTCAGTAACACAACTAGACTATGCACTGTGTGATCTGCAGGATTTACTGCATCCTGAGCAAAAGAAGGGATATAAATCAGAATAGATAGTTATACAGTGGTGCCTAAGCTGAAACATGACTACCAATTAGAATTAAAAGCTATGGAACTTTTTTTATGCATAAAAAACATGGAGTAACAAACTCTTAATAACATTCTGTTACAAATACATGTATGTAACTGCATAGTAGATTTGGGAATGTTGTCCCACAAAATTGCAACTCCTACAGAAAGAACACATTTTGAAATGCTTGGGCGCTTGGCTGTACCCAGTTATAGAAGTACTGGTGCCAAAGCCTTTCAACTCTTTGGCTATGACCAGCAAACTGGATTTCTGACTAAACCATATAGAAGAAAGCAGAATGTTAAGAAAACCGACTTATATAATTCATTACTGAACTTTGCCTACTTCCTTGAGAATTGATCTGCACCATAGCTCAGATAAATCAATTATATAGAAGAATTCAGAAAGACATACCAAGATTTTGTAGCACACAATTTGGGTTTTCAATCACCTATAAACAACTCAATCAGGAAGATCTCTTATGCTTGACCTCAAGACTCAAGAGAGCGAAGATACACCTGCTATTGCTGCAGAAAGCCAATGGTTTTGACGATGCCTTTGATGTGGCGTACTAGCCTGCATTGCCAGACATAGAAACAACAAACATCAGACATAGAAGGTTGATTGTCCTCAAGGAGATCGATGTAACTTATAAGGTTAATATTTAATACCAGGAGATCGAGCCGTTATCTTGAACACTTTTCTGATGACACGATATATGAGCATATAGAGAAAAAGAAAAACATGTTGATATCAGAACCAATTACTTTAACTCCATGTGTATATATGTAGCAACTAAATAAGTGCCCATGCAGTTTTGTTGCTGAAATGCTGCAGTAGCTATGATTAACATGTAGCCGTGCAAAACTACATATCTGTTTTTTGGAGGTTTGTCTTTTGGCAAATATGTGCACACCATCAGCAACAGTTGTAATCCCGAAAAGGCAGAAGGGAAAAGCATGTATCTTTTAGCAATCTATCATAGTATCATATGTTTTAGTGGAACAAATAGTCCAACTGGAGCTGCAGAAACTAATACATCTGAAGGCAAAGTAGCAGTAAATTGTTTCAGAGAAGGAACTGAGACAAGGTGAATTAACCACCCAAATGAGATCTGCAGCAATCATACGAAAGTCCATAGTGGCATAATCTAACAGAAGGAGCAACTAACATGCATGAAAGTGAAGGAACCAGGAGTGTCAAGAGTGGCAGGAGAGCTGGATGACAGAGACGTGAGAGCCTGTAGATGGGCAACCATCATGGTGGACCACTGCTGACAGTGTTGCTTGAGGGAGGAAGGCCTCAACGATGTCGCTAAAGCGCTTGAAGCTGTCGTAGGTGAGGGCAGGGAGCCAAGCGGAGTAATTTTAGGATGGGCACAAGAGACGGGAACATTTTGGCAGAGAATCTTCTAGAAGCTAGATCAGAGTGTGGAGGAGGCATTGGGGGGTTGGACTGGACTGCAGCACGCGGACAGGGTAAGGAGGCGTACGGGTATGAGGTCCCCATGCTTTAGTAGGGTATCATCCGCCAATTCCTTGGGGCAAAATTCTGTGTCGGCGAAAGAATCCTAGTTCCCGCAGTGGAGGCGTTGCTCCTCCACGAGCTCGATGGCCAGGCTGATGGAGGAAAAGTTAAAAGGGAGACGGTAGTAGGAGAGGCAGTGATGGGTGCCGAAGCTGTATATGAAAATCACATCAGTTACAGACTGATAGCTCCAACAGATAGCTAATGTGGTCTCGCTTGATTTTATCAGGCCGCTGAAATTATTGCGGTGACGTGGCTGAATGATAGGAATCAAGAAAAATCTTTAGTGGGTGCCAACTATTTTAGTTATAGAGGATACTTTTACTAAAAGACTATTTTCCTTGTAATACGAAGTACAAGCTCCTAATATAAGTAGATGCCCAGATTGGTCCTACTCTTTTTACAAAATTTGTACTGTCCTGCACAGGTCAGTGGTTCAAAGTTCTACTACTTGAAGAATGAAGCTGTTTTATTGGAAATGGCCCTTGTAAATTGGGCTATTGTCGAGGTCTCAAAGAAAGGTTTCACACCACTCATAACTCCAGAGATTGTAAGATCATCTGTTGTCGAGAGATGTGGTTTCCAGCCAAGGGCCCAAAATACCCAGGTATGGACTCCTCTTGTAAACATAGTATATTGTTACATTTCTTGTTACATAGCCACTCAAGCACCATGTGTCCATGCCAGTGAGTTAGTATGAGTATTTTTGTTTTTTACGTGATGGGTGCTCCATCAATATCTGCTTGCTCTGGTTTGGCTGATTATTTAATTACTGCTGATATGCGGCCAGATTGCTGTAATGGTCAATGCAGGTCCATTAACAATTTGTATTCCATTTTAAAAATTTGTTGGAGGGAGGTACATTTTTAATTGTAATTGTGCTTATATTGGTGCCCTGCTCATTGTAATGATTACAGATTGGATTGTAAATAGAAAAGGTTTAGTTTAAGCACTCGCAGAGAAGACTAACATACTACATAGTTAATTACATGTATGACGATGTTAGGAGTTTTAGAACTGGCTCTGTTATCAGGTTCTTGCACAGATGTTCAAGCGATAGAATTATGTAAGTGCAATTTATGTACTATATGCTTTGTGCCGTTGCGTTACGGCACATTACAGTGGTATCTCTATCTTGTTACTACTGATAGCACTATGCAGAATCATATAACACTTTTGTCATCTTTATGCCCCTTGCAGATTAGAAAATTAATTTAATCATTTATGCCATGTTCATGTAGGTCTATTCAATAGATGGCAGTGACCAGTGCCTCATAGGCACTGCAGAAATTCCGGTTGGAGGCATCCATATGAACTCTATACTTCCTGACTCTGATTTACCTATAAAATATGTGGCCTATTCACATTGTTTTCGCACAGAAGCTGGCGCTGCAGGTGCTGCCACTAGGTATCTCTTTTTTCTTCTTTCCTTGAAGACTATCTTGAGAATTGTTGAGTGTGTTTATCGCTTTATGAAGTTTGATCATAGTATGTTCATATAGAGGTTTGATTTGTCGATGAATCATTCATGTCGTAAATGAAATCGTTTTCTATCTTCCATAATGTTACTGAGTTTCAGTCAATCTGTCTTGAATAGGGGCCTCTACCGAGTACATCAATTTAGCAAGGTTGAGATGTTCATATTATGTCGGCCAGAGGAAAGTGACAAGTACCATGAAGAACTTATTAGCATTGAAGAGGATCTTTATGCATCTCTTGGACTTCATTTCAAGTATGTCCTCATCTTCTGAGTTTCCAGTTCATAAACATGCCAACACCGATAAGAATATTCTTCTCTCTCGTAGAACATTGGATATGGCAACAGGGGATTTGGGCGCACCAGCCTACAGAAAGTATGATATCGAGGCATGGATGCCAGGCCTAGAGCGGTACGGTGAGGTAAGGAACACATATTTTTATGCCTCCTCTCAACGTCTGTCCATTTTGAGCAGTCCTGTTGATGTTTTCTGAACAAAACGGACAGATCTCGAGTGCCTCAAACTGCACGGACTACCAGAGCAGGCGGCTAGGCATCCGGTTCCGTCCAGTACTCGGAGCCTCCATCGGCGACGAGCCCTAAGAAAGGGAAGGGGGGCAGTTCAGGCCCAACACAGTTTGTCCACACGCTCAATGCAACAGCAGTCGCTGTTCCTCGTCTGATCATATCTATTCTGGAGAATTTTCAGCAAGAGGATGGCACTGTGGTGATCCCGGAGCCGCTAAGGCCCTTCATGGGTGGGCATGGTGTCCTCTCCCCCAAAACCAAGTGAAAGTGGCAACTTCCATGAAGAAGCCATTACTAGTAAAATTGGTTGCAGAATTCAGTTAATTTTGATTGTTACCAAAATTTTGAGGCATGTCTTTTTTTGTTGCCATGAGGCATGTGTTAATCCTGTGGTCAACGTATCGCGTGAAAACATAATTTTCCATCCACGGCCGTCGGATCCTCTACATTGCCCCCCTGGTAACATCAGGACCCGCTACCGCTATAACAAATCCCTTCCCTGGTGTAGTTGGCTGATGTGAATTTCAGACATGTTTACCTGCCTAACGTTACTACTTGAAGCGAATGGGCTATCAGTTGTGTAATTAGGGCATGTATAATGGTTGATAAGACAGACTTATCTTATACCCGTCATGTAATTTAGATATGTCTAAAATGGGATGTACAATGTGGCTTATTTTAGTCTTATATCTTAGATCCTAAATTTGTGGCGAGACATATCGTGCTAAGAGATCGTTAGATCGTCTCTTAGCTAAGAGAAGACAATACTCTTTTTTAATTTCTCTCTCCTCCTTTTCAGCAATTATTCTACGTGGTAACGCTAAGATTTAACCATTGTACATGCCCTTAGACAACTGTTGATAAAATCTGAAATTTAAGTGAATGTCATTCTGAGAAAATGGTGCCCGCAAAAAAAAAAACTGAGAAAATGCAAAATTAGAAGAAGCTAGGGTGTCCGTGCGAGTCTTGTTTTTCTGTCACCAGAAGAAAAGCAAAGCTGCCGCCTCCATACCTATATATATGAGTGAAGTTTTTCATAAAATTTGTGTTTTTGCTAACTAAGGCACGTGCCCACCGCTAGGGATGAAAACAGAGCGGAAACTTTCCGACTTTTCCGCGAAAAAAACGGAAACGGAAACGGAACGGAAATACGGAAGTGGAAACGGAATTTTGCAAAACGAAAACGGAAACAGAAACGGAACAACGTATTTCGGCGGAACGACAATGGAAACGGAAATTCCGTTTCCGGTAATACGAAACTTTCCCTTTTTTGCTACGCGGTGATATCTCAATGCAGCAGGGCTAACAATTTTAGTGGGAACACTGAGACACAACCCAAGATCTCAACAAAAAAAGAAAAATATATGAAGTGACCATGTTTAGGCCCTACGTATTTGCATATTATCTCCCTCTCGAGCCATTCCCGGTTCGGCATTTCAATGTTGCACTATGGTTATGGACGATAGTAGGTATTTGTTTTTGCCAAAGTAGATAACTTATAAACAATATATTATACTTTAATTTTCTCCATCTTATTAAATTGATAAGTTTGTTGGTTTCTTGAATTTTTCTGCATTATTCAAGGGGTCGCTTGGTTTCAACAAACATCTGATTTTTGTTCCGTGTCTGCACCGTATTCGGTATGTACCTGTTTTCAACAATATTTATTTCTGTATTTATTTACGGGGTTTCTGTATTCGTTTCCGCTTCCGCAAAAAATATGAAAACAAATGTGGCGCCTCCCAGTTCCGTCTGTATCCGCTCCGTTTTCATCCGCATTAGATTAACCGCGTTTTATGACGTGTGACCGCGACAAAACAAAAAACTCATTGGCCGTGACATTTAGCTCGTAGACCAAAAGGCTTGGTTGCCAATAATGATAATAATGTCCGTGAAGAAAAGAAATACTAACAGGTTCAATCGGGTCTAAGGATGCTCTCCAGTTTGCTCTCAAATTCGAGACGGGATCGGGTCGAAGCATCCAACGTACAAAACACAGCCTCTTATCCAGATACCGATCAGAGCTAACAGAGACGAGGTCTACAGGCTCCATCAAAAGGTAGGGTTTGCGCCAGAAAAAAGAACAGATCAAAAACTACGGTTCCAAAGCATCAAAATTTCGGCGAAATCAATCTTCGGGTGAGGCGGCACGGCCCAGGTCCATCAATGGCCAGTGAAGAGGGTAGGGTGTTGTTGACTTCCACCGATGAACAGGCTCTGAAGGTCGGCATCACCAAAAGGAAGTCGAAGGAGACGGCGGTGGCCGGTGAGAAAGGATGCACCACCAATAGGAAGGCAGCGGCCGGTAGTGGCGAGGGGGATCCGAAGGAGGAGAAGCCGCAGGTTGATGTACGCAAAACCGCGAGCTCCAACATCGCCGAACCTGAGGATCTCAGATTTTGATCTCTCCTGACGAATCCAAGACCCTGAGCCCCAACAACGACAGCGAACCTGATGAACCCGACACTGACACGGACTGCAGCGAACCTCCGGTTATTGGTGAATGGTACGGGGAGTTTTGGGATAACATGCTGGCCGAATTAGACTTGAAGGAGTCTGATTTCGCCAGCTACAAAAAACCTTTATGCTAGGAGTAGCTAAGAGGTGGAAATTAGACTTGAAGGAGTCTGATTTCGCCAGCTACAAAAAACCTTTATGCTAGGAGTAACTAAGAGGTGGAGGAGGTTGCTTGAATTCGACGAGCATTTACTTGCTTGGCCAACATATAAGTTACCGATCCACCTATCTATCTATATGATCAATCCTTATCAACATCCATGATCAGCCCCGCTGATTGATGGTATTTACTTAATGTGTCTTATCGAACAATGCTGTAGTCCGTGCTGCTTGAGTTAAACCAGATCTTGATGAACTCTGTATGATACTATGTTTTAGATTACTCATCTGTTCGTGTTGAAAAAATAATAATTTGTGCCATTCTGCTCTTCTGTATTCACTGTGATGGCGTTTTTCTAGATTTTTTGAAGTGCTTGCTATCGAATTGCAGGCTAGTAGTTCAGTTGTATTTCGTTGACTAGAGAAGGCAATTTTAGATAACTGGGAATGCTATTTGTTTTCTTGTTTGACACAATGATGAGACGAAGTGAAGTGATAATCCCTATGGAGTTCTGTAAGAACTGGATCTTGATTTAGATCCAGAGTTTTGCTCAATGTCTATTTGCCTTATCGAACAATGTTGTTATCCATATTGCTTGAATTAAATCAGGTCTTGATGAACTCTGTATAGTATTATGTTTTGAAATTACTGCGTGCAGTTGTGTTGAAAAAATGTTTGTACCATTGTGCTCTTCTCTATTCACTATGATGATGGTTACTAAAGTACTCTCTCCGTCCCAAAATAACTGTCTTAGATTTGTCAAAAAGTGGATGTATCTAGACATGAAACAAGTATAGATATATTCACTTTTGGACAACTTTGAGACACTTATTTTGGGACAGAGGGAGTACTTGCTATCAGCGGCGGAGCTTGCCAAAAATGTCTGGGCGGGCCAATAGGCTGAAATAGAGTAAACTGGGTTGTTAGTGGGCTGAAATTATAAGTGTATAGATAGAAATATTCTAAATTGGGCGGGCCATAGCCCGATTTTGCCCAACTAAGTTCTGCCCAGCATGCTGTTATATTATTGTACTCACTCCGTTCCAAATTAGTTGACTTGGATTTGTCACAATTTGGATGTATGTACACACTAAAACATGTCTAGGTATATCTGAATTTAGACAAATCCACGTCAAGTATTTTGGAACGGTATTTTGCTGACCAAGGAAGGCAATCTTATATAGCTGGCATGCAATGTTTGTTGTCTTCTTGTGTTTGAACCAGTGGTGATATAAAGCACTCACGATTTTTTTAAGAAGCTACGTGTATTGAGTCGGTTCTGGCACAAAATCCTGGACAAATTTGGGAGGCTTCGCCGTGTCTTCCACTTAAAGTCGACAGGCACCGTGTGGCATGTCGTCTCCTTGGGTCATCCGATTTGGTTCTCCTGCTGTCTCATGGGCCTCCTGATATCTTTGGTCGACATCAATGCTGATGGGCCACCCTGGTCGGCTTGTTTATATCCGCATCAAGGGTGTCCCGTTGGGTATTCCCCTAACACCCTCCCCGGTTGCCGGGCCCCTCAGCATGATACCATTTGGCTTGGTTTGATCGACCCAACATGAGGTGGGTACGTGGTAGCCCTCTTGGGCGTTGTATAGATTCCGAGATTAGAGATCAGCCTTCCATCCAATGTCCCTCACTCTCTTGGAAAGCGACCAAATATATGATACACCGTCCTTCCCTACATTCATTGTCTTCTCAATTGGCGTGGGGAGTGGGTGTAGATCTCTTAGCTCCGGGAGCCAATTAGCGCGAGAGTCGTCGACCAATAGAGAGGTGCCTGGGTGACTCTGAGAAGTATGTGTCTTCTATGGGTGAAAATCCATGGTCTTGCTTTCCAGTTGGGGATTATACAATATCGACTCGTATCTTGTTGACGATGTTGGATCAGAGCTTTGCTTCGGGGATCAGAATCCGAAATTCGACCATTTGGTTGGATCTGATAAGATGAGCGCGCATGAGCCGTGTTGTTTTTGGAGTATTATACACTTTGTTGTGTCGTGTTGTTTTTGTCGAAGATTTGTCACCGGTGATAGATTGTGTAGGTGACGGAGAAGCCGATCTCCTCAAGGACGTTGCCTCGGCCTTGCTCGTAGGTTCCTAGAGCTCCTCCGTGCAGGCACTGCGCTGAAGAGGTTCTCGTCTTGGAGCCACTCCTCCACATCGCCGTGCTCTCGACGCCGTTGTTCGCGTCCATGTCAACGCCTCCGAGCTAGGGTTTACTAAATTCAACCCTGACAGTTGGGGCCCACCATGATGCGTCAGCCTAGCGCCCTAGCCTATTTAAATTTAGATCAACCAAAAATTTGTGCAATTTGTAACGGCTCGCCCCAAAACTGGTACGTATATGCAAATTTTTCGAGAACATGCACTAACTCGTTCCAATTGTGGTAGCAAAATGTAATTTCCTCGAAACTGCCATTGTTGCAGGTCTAATACATGAAGGGAGGTCAGAATGTGAAATTTACATTGGAATATTCACATTGGAATATTCGTGGATTGGTGTTCGAAGTACATGAAGGCTGCAACTTCCCAGTACCACCCTTGCACATCCAGGCCCTGTGCACATCTCAGCCCTACGAGGCACTGCGCTCCTCCTCCACTCTCCCTTCCTCCCTCTCGCCATGTCCTCCCCGCCAGATAGCGAGTTAGCGACGGGCGGACGCCGCGTCGATTTGCGGCGGGACTAGAGCCACGCGGCCGGGACGACCACGGCCACGGCCACGGCAACAGATCTATCGAGGCGAACCGCCTCTTCCTTGCACAAGTGCCAGCCCTCTCAATCGCCGGTCCTGGAAGCCCGCGACGAGATGATGCCTGACCCAGCCGAGTCGTCGCTTCCCGCTTCACCGGTGACGTTCTGTGAGCTGAGCTGCTGCTGGGCGCGGTGTGGCGAGGCGCAGATGCTCGACGAAATGCCGGGCAAGGGAAACACGATCCTGGGCGCTAGGCGTGCTCGGTCAAATGCCAAGCAGAGGAGGAACGAATGCAGAGGAGGAACGAATGCCAAGCAGAGGGAAACACGATCCTGCCATTACTGAGTTGGAAGACAGTGCTCATCCGCTCGACGGTATGTTCGACAGAATCTGCATCGTCGAATGTGGGAGCCCTCTCGCCATGGAGTCAGCTTTTGGATCTTCTTGATGGTTGACTGTCTTGCAATCAGGCAAGGTGCATCCTGGTGGCTGTTCTGTTTTTCAGAGACACTGCTGAATCAAGGTCGATTCTTATATCAGAGTGTGTTTATCATCGGTCAGACTGCAGGCAAGTCCATCAAGCGATGGTTACCGGCCTACCAGAAACAACAGAAATAATCATGCGGGGAGGCCGTTCCTTTTGTGGGCTCTTTTACGGTACAAATTACTTGTCCCATGCGCTAGTAGTATTTAGCCATATCCACCGTTGATTGTTGGTCTTAGTTCAGACAACTTATTATTGTAAGGGGGTAATTGACTATGTTCTAATGTTCTATCCATCCACAACGAACAAAGGAAACAGAGCCCAGTCCGTAAAAAAGGAAACAGAGTCGCTGCCGCACGCGCGTCCTGCGCGCCGCCGTCGTCGTTGCCATTTCTTGGCGCCGCCGTCGCTGCCGTTTCTTTGCGCCATCGTCGACTAGAGAAAGATCACGAGTGCTGCCGCACGCGGCCCGTCGCCCTTGCCCGCGCCCCCGCCGTTGTTGGCGCCGCCTTCGACAGGAGAAAGTTCGCGGCGTTCCTTGGCGCCGCCGTCCACAGGAGACCTATTTTCTTTCGTATTCTGCATTACCAACTTCATGGAAGGTGCAGGATCTTAACTGAAGAAGAAACAAACTAAGACCATTGCTACAACCTAGCAGAAATTGCTTTCATGACGTTTCTGCTACTAACAAAGACATGTCTAAAATTCCTCGATTTATAATTTAAATGTCTAGTTCTTTTCAGATGAAAACGAATCAGCAACCATCTCTAAATTCAATATATCAAATGTCTCATCCAACAAGAATTTTCCATCACAATTGTGTGCTCTACTTTGTACCTACAGAGTGGGGGACAGAGAGATGCGTCGTGCTCCATGCCGCTGTAGGAGATTCACCCAGCTGGCCCAGGTCGAGCAAGCTCCGGCCGCCGCCCTCGATCTCCAGGCGACCAGGTCCGTCGCGCACTGGTTGTCCGCCCCACTCCAGGCCGGCCGCCGTTGATCTCCAGGTCTGCCGCCGATCTCAAGGTCCGCCCCACTCCAGCCCGGCCGCGAGTTCACGTTGACCTACTTGCAGATCCATGGGGCGACATAAGGCACGATGCCCTCGGGGAAAGCCCGCATTCCTGGCCATCTAGCCCGCACCTGCTAGCTCGAGCGCCGCCTCCATCTTCACGCCCGCCCACGACAGCGGCCTGTAAGAGGACGTTGATGATGGGTGTGTGGACAAATTTTGATCTGTGCGAAAATACCCTTCGCAATGTGGGAATTGTTTGCGGGACGTTTTGTTTCTCCAATACCCATTTTACCCTTCGGTGGAAAACTACTGCTCTTTCGTTTGACTAGTATTGATCCACCTCAGCCATCGGATCTGGCGCCTTGGACGGTAGCTGTTAGTCTGTCCGTACCGTAAAAGACCCCCGTTTGTACACCCGCGACTATAAAAGGCCGGCCAGTTCCTCTTTCTCTCCCCCCCCCCCCCCCCCCCCCCAATATTTCCTTCCCTCCCATGTCCCAAACCTAAAACAAGAAGGAACCCGAGACCGACACAATTCATGGAGGCTTTTCGGGAGGTCCTATCAGAGTGTGGCCTATCTGACCTCGGCTACACGGGAGATAAGTTCACATGGCAGAGGGGAGGAATCCGAGAGAGACTCGATCGAGCTCTGGTGTGTGATGCGTGGCGCGCAAAATTTCCAGGGGCTGGTATTCAAAATCTGGAGTATGGGAGATCGGATCACAGGCCGATTCTGCTATCAATGGAGAATGCGCCCACGTTCCAATCGTATGGGAAACAGTTTCTTCGCTTTGAGGCCGATGGCTTAAAGAGGCTGAGTTCAACGGCATAGTAGAAGGAGCCTGGGAGGCTTCTGGCTTCCAAGTTCAAAATAATGATTTGGCGGGCAGGTTAGCTAAAGTACATGAGAGCTTACACCGCTGGGATAGATCGGTGCTGAAGGGGGCGACTCGTAAAATCAAATCAGTTAAGAAGGAGCTTGAGGAGGTGCTGAGAAAAGAGCTATCCGATGCAAATATTGCTAGAGAGAAGGAGCTGGCTGCTGAGATTGAGAAGCTGCTCGAACAAGAAGATGCACTGGGCGCAACGTAGCCGGGTGAATTGGCTGCAATTTGGTGACAGAAACACGGGGTATTTTCACAACTTTGCCACATCCAGGAGGCAAAGAAATCGAATAAAAAAGCTGAGAGATGTTGATGGTAGTTGGAAGGAAGGAGAAACTGAACTTAACCCAATGGTGACTGGTTTCTTTGCAGGCTTGTTCACCACGGAATTGCCAGAACCGAACCCTCAACTACTGAATAATGTTAACCCTCGGGTGACATCTGCTATGAATGAAGAGCTGGGAAAACCATTCACACCGGAGGATGTTAAACGAGCGTTATTCTCAATTGGAGATATGAAAGCGCCCGGGACAGATGGTTTGCATGCCCCTTTTTTAAAAATGCGAGGGATAATTGGGAATGTCTTGACTCGAGAGGTCTTAGAGGCGATCCAGAAGAAAGAAATACCAAAGGGGTGGAATGATACTGTCATCGTTTTAATCCCAAAGGTACAAACTCCTGAGACCATATCGCAATATAGGCCAATCAGTTTGTGTAATGTACTTTACAAGGTGATATCTAAGATGATTGTGTTTAGACTAAAGGTTATCTTAGATGAGGTGATCTCCCAAGTTCAGAGTGATTTTGTTCCTGGTAGGTTGATCACTGACAATATTCTGTTGGCTTATGAAAGTATGCATACTATCAAAAATAAAAAGACGGAAAGGAGGGGTATTGTGCGGTGAAGCTGGATATGCACAAAGCATATGATAGGGTGGAATGGGTCTTTTTGGATAAGATGTTAAGAAGGCTTGGATTCCATGCTGAATTTGTGGAGCTAATAATGGCATGTGTTCGCTCTGTTCACTACTGTGTTCGATTTAATGATCAAGAGACAGAAGGTTTTGTTCAACGAGGGGTCTCCGTCAAGGGGACCCTATTTCACCGTACCTATTCTTAATATGTGCAGAAGGTTTGTCGAGTGCTCTAGCTCATGAAGAGGAGGCTTGTGGTATTGACGGTGTTAGGGTGTGCAGAAATGCACCATCAGTTTCTCATTTACTCTTTGCTGATGATTCCCTTATACTTATGAAAGCGAATTTAACTAATGCAACCTCATTGAGAAGAGTCCTACAGGAATACTGTGCATGTTCTGGCCAGATGGTGAGTGAAAGCAAGTGCAGCATCTTTTTTAGTCCCTGTGTTTAGGGTGGAGATTAAAGCCGAGGTATGTGAAGCATTGAATATTATGACTGAAGCCATATCGGATAAATATCTTGGGCTGCCTGCTATGGTGGGGTTAGATCGTACGGATAGCTTCATTTATTGCTTGAACGTGTGATTGAAAGATTGCAGGGATGGAAGGAGAAATTCCTATCTCTAGGGGGAAAGAAGATCTTATTGAAAGCTATCATTCAGTCCATTCCAGTTTTTGCTATGGGAGTCTTCAAAATCCCTAAACAACTATGTAAAGAGATAAATGATGCAATGTCGAGTTTTTGGTGGGGTGGCACTGATGAGAAGAGGAGAATGCATTGGTTTGCTTGGTGGAGAATGTGCATTCCGAAAATAATAGGAGGTATGGGCTTCCGGGATCTTCACTCATTTAATCAAGCAATGCTTGCTAAGCAATGCTGGAGACTAATATCAAACCCGGACAGCCTTTGTGCTCAAGTTCTGAGAGCTAAATATTACCCTGATGGTGACTTATTAAAAGCTGGACCGAAAAAAAATTCTTCTTTCACCTGGCAAAGTATTGTGTCTGGATTGCAAACATTCAAGCGTGGTCATATATGGCGAATTGGGTCGGGGGCTCATGTTAATATCTGGGAAGACAATTGGATTCCGAACAGCCCACCAAAACAAGTTTTCACGAAGCGTGGCCGTCTTCTGTTGAGAACAGTCGACGATCTCATTGATCCGATCACAAATTCCTGGGATGAACCTTTACTGCGGGAGAATTTCCTTCTTGTTGATGTAGAACGGATTCTCAGTATTCCATTAAGTGATCATTTGATGGATGATTTTGTTGCTTGGCATCTAACAAAGACACATATGTTTTCTGTCAAGTCTGCTTACTATGCAGAATGGGAGCATCAATTTGGAGCCAAAACAAGAAGAAGGGATGGACAAGGGGCTGCATATATCAATCCGGTGTGGGACAAGTTGTGGAAACTTAAAGTTCCGAGTAAGATTAAAATCTTCCTGTGGAAGGCTTTGCATGGAGCGTTGCCTGGTATGGCAATTTTAGCTTCGAGGCACATTAAAGTCCCAGCACAATGTCCTATATGCAAGCAAGGAGCTGAGGATATCATGCACTTGCTCTTTACATGTGTCCGAGCCAGGAAAGTGTGGAAGGAGCTGGGACTAAATCAGTACATCAAGGAAGCGGTGGCGCATGATCGTTCTGGGTCTGTGGTGCTGGAGAATATTATTCGTAGCAAGCAAGCTAAAGCGCCAGTTATTGGTACGGTCAATCTACAAGAATCTGTAGCGGTGGTATGTTGGTATATTTGGTGGCAGAGAAGGGAGGCAGTGAAAGGCGAGAAGGTTGCACCACCTAGCAGGCCGGCCTTCGCAATACAAGCTCTGACGGCGAATTTCCAAGCAGCCCAAAAAAGTTCAGCTATTCCGAGAAAGATAGTGTGGTCAAGACCTGAAATGGGAAAGGTTAAACTAAACATTGATGCATCTTTCCATGAAAATGGAACAGGTTCGGTGAGTGCAGTTCTACGTAACAGTCGGGGTGAGGTTATGGCTGGTACAGCTAGTCTAATTGAAAATGTGATGAATGCTGCTGCAGCCGAAGCGCTAGCCCTGTTGAGAGGTCTTCAGTTTCTTGAAAACATAGGCTGCACTTCTGCTATTATCGAGTCTGATTCCTTAGAGCTAATTCAAGCCTGTCAGGGGAGGACTGAGGTTTGGAATCCCCACGTAGCAATTTTAGCAGAGTGTTTTATGAAGGCAAAGATGATGGATGATGTAGATTTTAGGCATTGCATGAGGGAGGCGAATCAGGTTGCTCATGAATTGGCAAAACAAGTCTATCAAACGAAGGAGAACTTCATATGGGAGGGAGACCCCCCAAACTTTCTTCTTTCTTTTGTAATCAACGATGTAACCTATGTGGACGCTTAAAGGCAGCAAGTTTCAGACGCGCTATTTTCCTTCCAGGGTACCTGAGGGGACTGGAAGGTTTTTAATGAGGCGGCTTGCTGACCTAATATATGGTGGTAAAATTTCAAAAAAAAAAAAAGAAGTAACCCAAGGGCAGGAGGACCCAAGGAACTCCTCGCACCGCAAGAAACCAAGAAGAAGCAATCATGCAGGGAAGGGGGAACAGAGGCAGGACAGGCTCGCCTAGTGGAGAGAGGCCAGCCTCCGTCGACTCCACGAGCTCGGCCGCGCCGGACGCCACCTTGGAAGGAGAGCTGCTTGGCGATGTCCAGAAGGAAACGGAGGAAAAGACCGGCGCCAGGGATCACGCACAAGGGACCTCCTCCTCTGCCCCGCCATCGCCGTCGAAGGTTCCAGGCGTCGCCAAGAACTCCGCCCCGCCATCGCAACTCCGCCCCGCCATCGCCGTCGAAGGTTCCAGCCGACGGCAAGAACAGAGGCGGAGCAAGCGCGCCTAGTGGAGCGAGGCCAGCCTCCGTCGACTCCACGAGCTCGGCCGCGGCGGACGCCACCTTGGAAGGAGAGCTGCTTCGCGATGTCCAGAAGGAAACGGAAGAGAAGACCGGGGCCAGGGATCACGCACAAGGGACCTCCTCCTCTGCCCCACCATCGCCATCGATGGTTCTAGGCGTCGGCAAGAACTCCGCGCCCTCCTCCTCCCCGCCATCGCCGTCGAAGCTTCTAGGCGTCGGCAACAACTCCGCCCCTTCCTCGCCGAGCTCAGCAGCAAGAACCCTGCGTGAGCACAACACTGATGAAACCAGGCCAGAGCAGCAGCCTGTAGCCCACACGCGTCCTGAGTTCGACGCAGTGATGCCAAGTGCATTGGCGAAGATCCAAGAGGCTGCCGCGGCCGACGCCCAAGGGCCCCAGGCAACGTTCGCCGACATGGAGCAGGCAATGACTGGCGGCCTCCTGGAGCCCTCGCACAAGAAAGTGGATCCCCCGAAACTCCGTCGCGATTTCACCGCCAAATGCGCTTCTCCTGATGTAAGTGCCACGGCCTCTGATTCTTGGGATTCTTGGGACTTGTGATTCAGTTTCCTGTCCTCTTCGGTTCCCTCGTTTTCGTGCCTCTTTCTTGCTGTTGCTCGGAGAATGAACTGTCTGCTAGTTTTTCTTTTCTTTTTGTGCACGAAAATCTCTCTGTACTTCTTGGTGGCTGTTGCCTTGTACATGGTGATCAATTGAGAACTATCGTTTAAACTCAAACTGGAAATAAATCAGTGGAAATTCTCGTGCTATCTTTTCTTCGTTTAAGAACCATTGGAATTTGGATATACATTCACCATGCGAACATTCCTCTTTTGGTGTACTAATTCAATGCTGCCTGGAAATCAAATTGCCTTGCGAACAATACTGCCTTGGAATCAAATTTCCCATTACGCTTGCTCTGTACCTTATAGCTTTATGTGTTGTCATCATTTGGTACACAGTCTTATAGCACTCTGAATTCTCTGAAGTTTCCCATGCAGAATGCCAATCATGCTGTGCTTGAAGAGATCGAAGCCATTAACAGAACACTGGTTGATACCGAGATTACTATCGAAGGTGACAGCGGGACAAATAGAATCACCTCCTCTTGCGATGGTACAACCATCAAGCTCTCGTACACCGCTGTGGCAATTTCATCAGACCTGAGATCCCTATTTGCGTCATTTGAAATGGTACCTTTTACCTTGACTACTCCCTGCAGGATAGGACACACTGTATGAGTATCCTTATGTACTGACTGATCCTATGACCAATGCAGTGTGTTGTCACGCCGGTGAAGCTATATGTCCCTCCGGATTACCCAAGGAGGTCCCCGACGCTTATCATTGACCAAGCAGATGACCAGCTTAGGTGAGTTCTGCAAATTCATGCTTGTTTACTACCAGTGATGATCAGTTTGTCTAAAATATGCACTTGCCTCACTGAACCATTGGCTCGACGTGGAACATCTGCAGGAAGGAGTCTAGTTCCATCTTAGACTCGGTGCAAGCGTCATTCCCCCACGCCCTCAGAAATCTACCAGAGCCGCATTTGATCAAGGATATTGCCAAGGTGTGGAATACCTGTGTGCGGACGGCCGTTGAAGAATTTGCTCAGAAGTATGGTGGAGGGACGTTCAGCTCTAAGTATGGCTGGGAAAAGTGTGTTGGCTCGTGAGATAGAGCAACATTGTCATGTGTAGATTTTTTGGTGTAGAACAGAACAGACAGAGGTGCATCCATACTCCATAGACAGATATGTACATGCTGAATCATACTCCAAATATGCAGATGCTGAATCCACAGTCTATAGATAAATGCATATCTGTAGGAGGAACAAATGAGGGAGAATCATAATCATCTCTGATTCTCTGTATAGCTGCAGGGTAACTGTAAAGACTTTAGTTTCGATAGATGAACCCGGATTAGAGATGGTTATGCCATATGGGTTTTGAAAATGGAAGAATTATGTAGTTAAAAGGACAATGCTATTGCGATGGCCAATTAGGATGTGAGTTTGTGCCTCTTTCTTGTCCTTGCCTATGGACTGCAGTCATGAACATATGCTGAAGAAGTTCATTTTAGTCTTAATCTCCTTTTAGAGTCTACTCGCATTTTTCTTTATAGATTAATTACTTTATATACTTCTTAATACTAGTAGTTCAATTTTTTTTCAGATGTGCTGACACCTGACAGTAATAGAAGTAAAGCCTGCAGTGGTTTTAGAGGGGCCTCTGTACCTTGTCAACAATCCCAAATTATAGATATTCCAAAGGAAATCAAATAATTTGTGATAGCCTGCAATTCTTCATATTTAGTTCATAAAACCGCAGTGTTGAGTAGGTCTAATATCTTCTGAACTCGGATGTGTATATTTTGTCAAAATGTCTTACCTGGTTATGTAAATTTAGTTCTATGTGTGTGTTAGAAGTGACCTTTTTGAGTTTTAGTTATTCGGCTACCAATGTGCTTGCCATGTGAAAAATACAACACGCATAATAAGTACTCCAGAGTCCAGAAGGCAGAAACTGTATGTTGTGTGTGAGGATGTCGGGCCACTTGTTTTTTCTTTTACATGCCTTGTATGTTGGTTATTCAGACAACATTTAACTGTAAAAATTGTTGCATAGTTTCTGGCTGCTCGGGTCCAATTTAATTTTGAAAACTTTTATTTGAGTTTGAAGAGAATTCAAATCCTTTTTCGTTGGATACATATGTCTGATTTCTATGCATATGCACATTTTTGGTGCAAAAAAATCGTATTCCAAGCTACATAAAAAAATTTGTGGGCACATTAAAGGGAAAATGGTAATATTGTTTGTCGGAAATTTCACTTTTTTCTGTACGCACGAGTCTACTCATCCACTCCACTAGTGAATTAGTGATGTCGCCGGCACCTCCTATGCGTGTTGCATATATTCTTATCCTTGAATTTGTTATTGCTGATGCTGTCAAGAGAAGGCTGCTATTCCTATCCCTGCCAAGCAAGGAGAAGGTTAAAGATGTGCCGGCAGGTATAAGGTACATGGTGCGTCATGTATTTGAAGGAGTCCGGTTGGGGTCCACCCGCAGGCGTGGAGATTGCGGCGCACCAAAGAGTCCATTTATTCTTAGTTGTGTTGTTTTATTTTTTGTTTAGAAAAAGTGGGCCTGAGTCAAGTTTTGGGGGGGGGGGGGGGGGGGTTTGTAGTCACCCGTATAAAGGGTTTGGCCGCCGGCCTTGTATCGCAGTTTATGTTTGAGTTTATGAACACGATATGTTTTTCAAGGTAGACACCCATATTGAGTTTCAAAGGGAGCTGCCAAAAAACCTTTGTGCCTGCGCCTTTTTCATTGAAGTTGTTTACCGTGCGTGGAGTAAATTAGATCTGCTCAACGTGTGAATTTATCCAGGTTTACATTTTTGACTCGACTCGACTGGATTCCCTTTGATGTTCCTGATTCGTCGTGAAGATTGGGCTAAAACCCCTTTGGATCACATTGATCTATCATACACTTCCAGCGTCTGAGTTGAACCTTCTGGCTGGAATTGGCATAAGGTGGAAACATGGCTAGTATTTTTATGCCAAATAGAGTTACTGACATAACTACCCTGTTTACGGGGTATAAGGAGAGGTATTCAGCCACAAAGACCTTTTTTAGGGAATAGGTCTTCTTGTTTCGGAGTACAAACAAAATAAAACATTCCCGAGATTATCATAGTTTTAACAAAGCAAGAAGAAGATATGCAAACAAATACACCAAGCAACTGGCCCAACACTCGCAAGCTATGCATACATCGTGACACAAAAGGTTAGAAAGTTGAAGCCAAATGATTGAGGATGTTAGTTTTCACATATAGTTGTGTGCAACACTATCCTTCGGATCAAGCTAACATTGAGAATTTTAGTATCAAAATGACTCCCGGTCATTATGTTATATGTTGTAAATTATTAAGAGGCCTCCTGGTTGTGATGAGGCATATTGTTTCTCACGATGGTTTTTGCATTGATGAGGGAAGGAATGTTCGTTGACTCCAGACAGAATCCGTTCCTTAGTTCCTCTGTGGTGGCACGGATGCGGCCGCTGAAGTCCTATCCACCGAAGTAAGTGAAGTCTTCGAGATCGGAGCAACTAAACGGAGAGTTTGAAGGATTGAAGTACCACCTTACCTTGTTGGTTTTCAGCACAAATTGGGTGGATTTGTTTAGACTAGCTTCCAGCTCCGTGTAGGGAATCCTTGACGATGAAGGGCATGACGTCGAGGCGTCAGGACTTTGCTAAAAAGGGGAAAGTTGAATCAAGAAGATAAGCATGTAAGAGATCATTTGTTTCAAGAAATGATTAATGCTCACCACTGTACCAGAGACATCACCAGAGGTCGGGTTGGGCCAGCTCCATCCGAGACTCCAATTCCTTTGGACCGCGACATTTGCAATAAGGCTAGAGCTTTCGTCTCCAGCATCACCTCATCCACGAAAGTCAACGACAAAGCCTCCTCATTACGGCGGCGGTGTTCCTCAGCCTCAGCCCTCTTGGTGGTAGCGGAGAAGTTTCGACGGGAGTGGGATCTGGCGCCATCCATGATGATCTCACTACTGGAAGAAGGGATCAGGTAGATGAAAGGATTGGTATGGCCACCTAGAGGGGGGGGGTGAATAGGTGCTACTCAATTTTTTAGCTCTTTTCGAATTTAGGCTTGACACAAAGGTAAATTCTCTAGATATGCAACTACGGTGAATTTACCTATATGACAAGTTAACACTAGACTAAGCACGATACAAGTAAGAACTAGCGAGTAAGGAGTAACCGAACGGGAAGCACACGGAGACAAAGATGTACTCCCGAGTTCCTCCTTTTTAGGGGAGTACGTCTCGTTGGAGGGGTGTGAGTTTCAAACTCAAGCGCCACAAATGGCCTCACCCTATTCTCCGATGAACCTTGCCCAAAAGCTCGGTTCACCTTCCACTATCGGAATCCTTCAAGGCGGAATCCGGAGCCCTTACAACAAACTTGAGGCTCAACCCACAAAAGGATTGGGGGCTCCCAAGCACCACAACACCTGCTACACAAAAGTAACAAGCAAGTAAGTACAACAAGATGCCTAGGTTTTCCTAGTGGAAAACCTAGGCTCAAATCCCTCAAGTGAATGAGGGGGAAATGAAGAACGGCTTGGTGAAGATGTGAAAGTGCATGTGTTGCCCCATGCGTGGTTTTGGTAATTAATGACAATCCTTATGGACTAATGTTTGCATTGAGATATCTTTATAGATCTTGTCCATGAAGAAGATTGGAGTTCATGTGTTGGACTCTAGAAGATTACATGATGATCAATGCTCTATTCAAGGTTTTATATGAAGAATGGTCATGTGTAGAGTTGAGCTTATTGCAAGCATGGCCTGGAAAAGAAGATTGAGTGAACTTCATGTTTATCTCCAAGCCATCATCTATATCAAGAGAAGAATATGAAGCGCAAGTGGTTACATGAAGACGGAGCTTAGCGAGGCTCTCCCATAATGGAGTATGGGGGAGCATTTGGAGAAGTCTTCATCAAACATGTGCTAGCAAGCACAATCAAGAAAGGTGTTCCAACTTGAGAGAATCAAGATCGTCATCATCTAGCTCAAGTGGAATGCGCAAGGCAAAGGTATGATCTTGATAGGGTTTCTATTTTACCGGTCTCATGTTGTTAGTTTGGAGACCGGGTTATAGGATAGACGACGTACTATCAAGAGGGGCTCTCAAGTGAGTAACTTGATCGCATCTTTATGGAGAGCTCAAACCTTTGCATATTTGGCATATCATATTTCTTGATTCTTATTAGGCTTTTATCCATGTGAGAATTTAGAGCTTGTGTTTATCTCCATACCAAGCTCTAGTTCATCAAAAACAGATTTCATTTGGATATCTAGTGGTGTTTTTTATGTTGAAGTTTTTTACCGGTTCGTCTCTTGTAGAGAGGTCAAACTCTCCTCTTGTGTTATCCTCCTCACATGATTGACTATGATGTGTATATGCATGACCTTGTTGTGCTTGTGATTATCTTCGGAGCAAGCCCAAGATCATTGAAAACGGAGTCCGGATGGAAAACTTGTTGCGTTCTCGGTGTTGGAAATATTACCGGTCCTCCTCGAGATAAGGTCCACACCTCCCATGTGTGACATCTCCTCCATATTTGTAGGAAAGCTCTTGTCGCTACCTTTCCAACCTCGTTGGTTTCATCTCGTTTGGAGCTTCCTTGCAAAAGTTATTGCATTTCAGGATTTGCTGTTCTGTGTTGCTTTTCCTGTCCGGAGTCTCCGACCTCAGGGGTGCTCAGTGCCGGAGTCTCCGGCCTCCCTGGTTTTGGAGCGAAGTGCCCCGCTGACGGCGCTTGCGGTATAGCGTCCGGAGTTGGTCCGGAGTATCCCTGGAGTCTTCGCCCGGCCGGAGTCTCCGGCCCTCGTGGTCCGGAGTCTCCGGTATGAGTTTTTCTGCATCGGCTTTCCTGACTTTCTGCGTCCGGAGTCTCCGCCCAGGCCGGAGTCTCCGGCCTCCCAGACCGGAAACTCCGGACTAAGTGGACTGCAACGGCTCTTTTTCTGGGAGGGGTATAAATACCCCTCCACCTACCTTCAGCCACTTAGCTCTTCCAAGCACGTTTTTCCCCCTCTCTCTCCTCCATTGTTGACCTTGGAAAGCTTGCCCCTCTCCCAATTCCTCCCATGATTCTTGCATATCTTTGAGGGATTTGAGAGAGGAGATCTAGATCTACATTTCCACCAATCCATCTCCCCTCTAAGTGAGGGGAACCTAGTAGATCTTGATCTTGGAGTTCTTGGTGTTTCTCCTACTTTGTTCTTCCTCTCTTCTCCCCCCATAAGCATTAGTTGCTTGTGGTGGGATTTGAGAGTGAAGGATTTGAGCACTTGTGCTCTTGCCTTTTGCATTTGGTGCATCGGTGTGCTCTCCACGAAGATTCGTGGAAGTTGAAAGCTTGTGAACTTGTTACTCTTGGGTCTTTGG
The DNA here is from genome assembly GCA_947311845.1 of Poa pratensis. Lineage (NCBI taxonomy): Eukaryota > Viridiplantae > Streptophyta > Magnoliopsida > Poales > Poaceae > Poa > Poa pratensis. The sequence continues at coordinate 63,080,683 of CAMZMU010000049.1, read as the reverse complement.
ACCCTAGACGCCCGTGTGGTGGTGAGACCCTTGTGTGGTCACTTGTAGCTGTTCGGGAGCCCCCAATCCCGTTGTGGGTTGTGCCCCGGATCGTTGTTGAAAGGCTCCGGATTTCCGCCTCGAAGGATTCCGATAGTGGAAGGTGAACCAAACCTTTGTGGTGCGGTTCATCAGAGAAGAAGGTGAAACCTTTGTGGTTGTTGAACCATTGTGTTAGTTCACACCTCTCCAACAAGACGTACTCCCCTAAAAAGGAGGAACTCGGGAATACATCCTCGTCTCCGCGTGCCTTGGTTATTTCTATACCCGAGCTCTTTACTTATGCAATTTACATTGTGATAGCCATCGTGCTTGAAGTATTCTATATTGCTATCACCTTGTTGTTTGTCTTGCTTAGCATAAGTTGTTGGTGCACATAGGTGAGCCTAGTTTATTTAGGTTGTTGGCTTGTTAATTTAAACACCTAGTTTTATTCCGCAATTATCAAGCCTAAACCGGAAAAGTTTTAATCGCCTATTCACCCCCCCTCTAGGCGACATCCTTGTCCTTTCAAGATGTAGATCCGGGCCTCCTCCATCAATCCTCCAAGTATGAGTAAGTTTGGTCAGAGGGATTGGGAGATCTATGAGTTTTGAGCTTGCAACAATGGAGGGGAATCAATTTTGGGCGAGCTACTTCTCTCAAGGTAGGTGGAGGGCATTAAATAGCCCTCCCAAAATCTGGCCGTTGGAGCCTCCAGCCCGAGCCAGCGGTAGTACCGCTGCGCCGGGCGGTACTACCGCTAGCGCCTTCTGCGCCGCGGTCAAAGCAGGCACTGACTGCGCCTCGTTCCATCACGGGCGGTACTACCGCCCTTAGTGCCGCTGGTAGTGCCGCACATGGGCGCCCGAACCCCCTTTGGACAGTACCGCGAGCGGTACTGCCGCTGCCTCGGTCAAACATCGCGCTGACCATCGCCGACGCCTCCTGCGCCAGCGGTACTACCGCCCGTAGTATCGCTGATACTGCCGTGAATGGGCTCCCGATGCCCGTTTGGGCGGTACTACGTAGCGGTACTGCCGCCTGGCCTTTGGCACAAGGAAGCCAGTGGTACTACCGCCTGGAGGGGCGGTACTACCGCTTCCTGACAGAGACATCTTCTTTTCTTCCTTTTCTCGATGCGAATTCAACGGAGATGTTTGTAAAAACATGTTCACACTTAAACAACAAGTTAGGGGCACATGTTGTATTGTCAACATTACCAAAACATGAGCAAGAGCAAAATATGCTCTTTCAATCTCCCCCTTTTTGGTGGATGATGATAATACAACAATTTGCCACAAACAATTTGCAAAATTTAGACGGAGCTCCCCCTAGATGTGTGCATATTCAAGGATAGCTTTTGAATACTCAAATGCACAACAAATAGGATCAACCCTCCCCCTAGATTTTACAAACCGTGCAAGATAAAATATAGAGCATAAAGCAACAACTTGCACAACATAAGCAATATAAGCATGGGAATAAAAGTCTAAAGTTCAACATGTCTTACACCATGCATAACAAACGAGGTTCACAACTTAAAACGACAAACCAAGTTCACAGGCGCATAAAAATCAACCAAAAAGCACAAAGCTTGTGACTTCCCATGCAAATACCTTCGAAAGCCTAATAGATGTTTCTCCCCCTTTGGCATCAAGACACCAAAAAGGAGAGAAACCGATGCTAGCGTCCCAAGTTCACTCGTTGCTTGAGGGGCGAGGGCGACGACAAGAGGACACTTCTTCTTCATCATCTTCATAGTCCGACCAAGTGAAGATTTCTCCCTTGGAGTCCTTGGCTTGCCAATCTTCATAGGTTGGAATGTTCTTTTCCGAGCCGGAAGCCACTTGTTCACCTTGGTCACGGCGACGTTGAATGTCGAGTTGATGAGCAAGCTTCTCTTTCCCTTCACGTTCCCAAGCGCGCTTCTCAAGAGCTTGGTCACACCAAAAACTTTCTTCATTTAGCGAGCCATCCAAGTGAACACACTTTCCTTGGGAGCCCGAGAGGGGCCTTCATCACCTACAATTTCCTTGGCCTTGCCTCTAGCAGTCTTGGTACCCTTGGCCTTCTCGCTGTGATCTTTGACACGGAGTTGCTTGGGCTTGTGGATGATCCAAGTGTTGGGGTCACTAATCCCCGCCGCGGGACATTCCTTGGCCCACTTCCAAATGATAATCTTCATAATGAGGGGCCCAAAGCAAGCATTCTTCTTGAACATTGTGACATTTCAAATCTCATTCCAAAGGTAATCCATAACATCCAGTTTCTTCCCTTTGGTTCTCATTTGATGAGTCATCGCCAACAAGGTAACGAGGTAGCTGTGAATTTGATCCAAATTGCCAACCTTGGGGTTGATGGTTGCCCGGTAAATGCGATGCATGATCTCATATGGAGGATAGAGACCCTCCGAGTTGCCAACAGTGTATCTCTTCCAAAAGTAGAGGGGAGCGAGGTCATCCTTGGGCAAGGGCTTTGGATTAACATGAATTCGGAAGTACTTGTCTTCGAGAGCATCGGTCCAATGGGGACCGAAATCTTCATACCCAAGCATAGTACCAATATCACTCCAAAGAGCGATAAGTTTCTGGTCTCTAGACATCCAAGTGATGTACCTTGGCTCCTCGATGCCAAAATAGACGGTGGCAAGGAATTGGCAAACAAGAGATTCATCATAATTTTGTTGAAGGGTGATGAAAGGAACAATCCCAACCTATGGCACATAGACAAGGCTTCTCCAAAATATTTCGGCTTTCTCTCCATGTGGGGGATATCAATGTACCGATGTTCAAGCACATTGTCATTTGGCTTCCGATAAAGAATCTCATTATAGCACTCCTCTTGAAAACGAGTATAGAAGAAAGGATTTTTGCCCCGAAACTGAGGTGTCAAATTCATCCTATCAACGGCATATGGATCTCTGTTCCTCAAGGATGTATAATCTTTGTCAGACATTTCACTAGCTATCAAGTTCTTGTTCTTGGGTGCAGGTTTCTTCTTGGAAGTACCTTTTCTTCCTTTGGTAACAACGGGATCGAACTCCTCTTCCATCTCATCACATCGTTGCTTCTTGCCCCGAGCATCGGAACCACTAGAACCAGTACCACCTGTGAAGAAGCAATGGGTAGGGAAAGCACGGGGATGAGTAATGCACAAATATTTCATGAATAGGAGACCAAGAACACGGATGTACACAAATTGGAGAAGGCAATTTCTAGGTGAGAGTACCACATCTAGTAGGGTTGGATTTGACAAAGGATGGTGAACTAATTCAAGAAAGAACTCGAAGAACATCCATGGTCACATCCAACAATTCTAGATGAGGAACTACAAAACTAGCCAATGATTCGTCACAAAAATTGTACACATGGTTCTAGATAACCTACATTACATCTCTACCGAACCAATTTGACAAGAACACCTAGATGAAAGCAATCTAGTCATCTCCATCCACCAACTAGATGAGAGAGAGGGAGAGTACTTACGGGTGCTCATGGCAAAGGATCGAGGAAGGGGAGAGATGCCCGAGTCGTCCCGAGGCAGAGGTTGCAAGAACCACGGCCAGGGAGCTCGGTCCCGGCGCGGATGATGGCCGGCGGCGGCGGATCGAAGATGGAGAGGAAGGACGGATGGGGAAAGTGGAGCAGTTTGACTTCCACCCGTCCGCCCGACCCCTTATCCATTCGTTTCCGCACGAGCGGTACTACCGCTCGATCCAGCGGTAGTACCACTCCTGATTCCTGCGTGGCCCAGGAAGGGGTCCCATGCGCTGGCAAGGGGCTGAGGCACCCGAGCCAGCGGTAGTACCGCTTCCAGGACCGGTAGTACCGGTGCCTGGGGGCAAAATGTTGTTATGGCCCTAAAAAGAAGCCGTAACAATATTTTGTCACCGGTTCCGACCGTCAACTTCACCGAGAGCACGAAATAAAAGGCATTTTTGAAAGAGGGCTTTTGGGATAAGGTTGTGGCTTAGGAAGAACTTGTAACCGGAGAAAGAGAGTTTGCCCAAATTTGCAAGAATCGACATGAAAGGCCAAACTTGAGCACTCTCCCAAAGCAAAAAGGTCTACACACCAAATAAGAACCAAATAAGATCAACTCCTCATATGGAGGAGGGTGGTGGCCTAGGCCACCATGTATGAGTGTATGTGGCGTGACACCGCGAAGATATATCTTGGGTTCACTACCACTACTCGTCATTTAAGCTCACAATTCATAGCACGAATATAGAGAGGCAAATGATTTCTTGATGTCGGCATAATGGGGGAGGGATAGTCCAATGTATTAGGACCGCACTCCCCCTATGTCCATGCCTACACCTAAACACAATAATAGTCAAGACATAGGTGTGTATGCAAGATAGTCAAGCCAAGCTCCTTGAATCCACGATATTTAGCTCATTCCTCAAATAGGTGAATCTTGCTTCATCAAGAGGCTTCGTGAATATATCGGCAAGTTGATCTCTTGTGGGAACATGGCCTAGCTCAATATCACCTCGGGCAACATGATCTCGAATGAAATGATGACGAATCTCAATATGCTTGGTTCTTGAATGTTGCACCGGGTTGTGGGCAATCTTGATAGCACTTTCATTGTCACATAAAAGAGGCACTTTGTCACAATTGACACCGTATTCCTTTAAAGTTTGCCTCATCCATAACAATTGGGTGCATGCACTTGCGGCCGCCACATACTCGGCTTCGGCGGTGGAGAGAGATATACAATTTTGCTTCTTGGAAGACCAACTCACCAAGGAACCACCAAGAAATTGGCAAGCCCCGGAAGTTGACTTCCTATCATCTTGATCACCGGCCCAATCCGAGTCCGTGTACCCACGAAGAGAGAAAACCTTGTCCTTGGGGTACCACAAACCAAACTTTGGGGTATGAATCAAATATCGTAGGATTCTTTTGACCGCCACCATGTGGCTTTCTTTAGGAGCGGCTTGGTACCTTGCACACACCCCTACACTCAACACAATATCGGGTCTAGATGCACAAAGATAGAGCAAAGAACCAATCATGGAACGGTATACCTTTTGATCGACATCTATACCCTTTGGGTTAAGTTGTAGATGAACCTTGGTGTCCATTGGTGTGCGCTTCTCCTTGACACCTATCATATCAAACCTCTTGAGCATGTCTTGGATATATTTAGTTTGAGAGATGAAAGTCCCTCCCTTCAATTGCTTGATCTCAAAACCAAGGAAGAACTTCAACTCTCCCATCATGGACATCTCAAACCTATCGGTCATAAGCTTTGAAAATTCATCATTGAAAGCTTTGTTAGTTGAGCCAAAGATAATATCGTCCACATAGACTTGGCATATGAAAAGCTCCCCTTTTACTCTCTTGGTAAAGAGAGTGGGATCGATTTGCCCAACCTCAAATCCACGGTCTACTAGAAGCTCTCTAAGGTGCTCATACCACGCACGTGGAGCTTGTTTAAGTCCATAGAGTGCCTTATCGAGCTTGTAGACATGGTTAGGGAGTTTGGGATCCTCAAAACCCGGTGGTTGCTTAACATATACTAATTCTTTAAGTGGACCATTTAGAAAAGCACTTTTCACATCCATTTGTTGCAAGATAAAATTATGATGAGATGCATATGCAAGGAGGATACGGATGGACTCAAGGCGAGCCACGGGAGCATAGGTCTCTCCAAAATCAATGCCTTCAACTTGAGAGTACCCTTGAGCCACCAATCTTGCCTTGTTCCTCACCACCATGCCATGTTCATCTTGCTTGTTCTTGAATATCCACTTAGTGCCTATAACATTGCGGCACTCCTTTGGCTTCTCAACTAGCTTCCACACCTTGTTGCGCTTGAAGTTATTGAGCTCTTCATGCATTGCATTCAACCAATCCGGATCTTCAATAGCTTCAAAGACTTTCTTTGGTTCCACAAAGGATATGTGTGCTTGATGTTCACTAAAGTTTGCACATTGTCTTCTAGTCACAACCTTGCTCTTCAAGTCACCAATAATATTTTCCAACAAGTGTTGTCTTCTTTCCATGGTCTTGACATTTCTTGCATGACGACGGGTGTCGATCTCCTCACGAGAGCTTGGAGGAATCTCTTGATCATCTTGATCATTTGTGTCCCCGTCTTGACCGGAATGATGACCTTGGTCTTCAATGTGCACACCTTCATCACTAGAAGAAGAGATGGACCTTGGTCTTGATCATGGCTAGCATCAATAATTGGAGAACTTGGTTCTTGCGTAGCAACTTGATCAACTTGAGGAGGGTCTTGAACTTGTTCTTGGCTTGGTGCATCATTTGCTCCATCGGATGGTGCGGTTCCACTTGTGATGATGAATGCTCCACATGGGTGGAGCTTGGTCCTTCTTGAGGCGCCTCATGGTGGATCTCGATTGGGCGAAAGAATCCCACGCCCATTCGCCTTATTGCATCTTGAGGTTCCTCATCATCTACATCACGAACATGAAATTGCGCCACTTGGGAGCCGTCATTCTCATCGAACTCCACACTACAAGATTCTACAACGTCCCGAAGGACTTGTCGTAGATTCTATAAGTGTGGGATTCGGCACCGTAACCAACAAAAGTACCCTCTAAAGCCTTAGACTCAAATTTAGATAAACGATAACCTTTGATCTTATAGAAACACTTACAACCGAACACCCGGTAGTAGGAAATATTGGGCTTGTTGCCGGTAAGCATTTCATATGGAGTGAACTTCTTTCCCGTGCGGAAGTAGAGCGGTTAGATGAGTGACATGCCGTGGAGATGGCCTCGGCCCACAAGAAAAGTGGGGTCTTGAACTCCGCCAACATAGACCTTGCCATATCCATAAGGGTCCGGTTCTTCCTCTCGGCTACACCATTTTGTTGAGGGGTATACGCAGCGGAATATTGATGACGAATTCCCTCTTCACTAAGAAACTCATTTAGGGTGTAGTTCTTGAACTCGGAGCCATTGTCACTTCTAATGGCCAATATAGGGACATTGTGTTGACGTTGAACTTCATTGGAGAAGTCGATGACGGCTTGTTGGGTCTCACTCTTCGACTTGAAGAAATAAACCCATGTGAATCTTGAATAGTCATCAACAATCACCAAACAATACTTCTTCCCACCAAGACTAGGTTGAGGCACGGCACCAAAAGATCAACATGAAGAAGTTCCAATATCCTTGTTGATGAAATGATGGTCTTGCTTGGGTGGGGAGAATCATGCATCTTTCCTTCAACACAAGCCCTACAAAGACGATCTCTAGAAAAAGAAACATTCTCTTTTAGTCCAAGAATGTGGCCACCCTTGTGAAGACTTTGCAAAGTTCTCATATTGACATGGGACAAGCGGCGATGCCACAACCACCCCACGTCGGCCTTTCCGAATAAGCACATCGCTTGAGAGTTGGTTGACTCCGAAAAGTCTACCACAAACAACTCATTTTCGACATACCCAACGTAAGCGACCTTTAGAGTCTTGCTCCACATGAGTACCACAATATCAAGATCAAAGTGAACGGCAAAACCCATCTTATTAACGGCACGAACGGAAAGTAAATTGTAACCAAGGGACTCAACAAGCATGACATTCACAAGGGTGATATCCCTTGCTACTACCACCTTGCCGAGACCCGATACCTTGCTTTAGAATTATCTCCATAAGTGACGGTTGATTGATTTGATTTGGTCTCAACTCCGTCATGATCTCCTTGCTTCCGGTCATATGACTTGTGCATCCACTATCAATCACCCATTTCGACCCACCGGAAGCATAGTCCTACAAGAAATCATTGCTTGGTTTTAGGTACCCATCTCGCAATGGGTCCTCTTTTGTTAGCAACAAGGGTCTTAGGAACCCAAATAGAGTAAGCAATGAAACCATCATAAGGACCAACATATTTAGCATAAACATCCCCATAATAATCAACATAAAGAATATAGTTGGGGTTAGCATGTCCCGCAAAGTCACTACGAGGAGTGTTGCCCCTTGTGGCATCACCACTCGCAATGGTAGTCTTCTTTGCTTGTGCGGGCTTGGCCTTCTTCTTCTTCTTGGCAACATAACCAAGACCCTCTTTCCCAATGTGTGGCTTTTGCATTTGCAAAAGATCATCAAGAGGCTTACTTTGGGAATTAGAGGCCTTGGCAAGTTCGACTTCAACCTAGCATTTTCCTCAATGACATTTGCATGATCACAAGAAGTAGTAGAGGAACTAGGAACATTAGTTTTAGATGATTGAATTTGAAGTTGTTCAAAAGACTTGGTGAGAATAGAGTGTTCACTCTCCAAGGCCTTGTGAGCCTTGGTGACCTTCTCTAGCTCCTCGGTTAGTCTATCATGACCAACACCAAATTCAACCTTTTCTTTCTTGTAAAGCTTATATTTTGCAATAGCATGGTCACGTTCTTTAATGATTTGAGAAAAGATTGCATTTTGTGACTCATCAAGATTTTCAAGTTTCTCTTCAAGAGAAACACGAAGCTCATGCTCTTCCTCAAGAGCCACGGTGAGAGCGGCAATATCATTAGCATACTCTCTTTCAAGTCTCTCCTTCTCATCAAGCTCCTCTTGAATCCGCCCATAATCGCTCATAAGAGCTTCAAAGCGTTTCTTGGCTTCACCTTGCAAGTTAGTCATGAAACGATCCAAAGCAACATTTTCTTCCTTTACTCTAAGACTCATAAGATCATCCATTTCATTTATAGTCTTGGAAGAGGAAGGAGATGATACCTCGGTGGCCTTGGCCATGAGACACTTGGCGGATTGGATGGGATGTTCTCATTGGGGGATTCAAAGAGAGAAGGTGATGTTGATGAAGTAATAGCAATAGCGGCAACTTCACTTGTGGTTTCCTCTTCATCGCTCTCACCCCCGGACATGTACTCCTCTCTTGTCACCAATACCATTCTTGAAGGAGGCTTCTTGTTGGGAAGGTTCTTCTTGAAGAAAGGTTTCTTGCTAGGGGACTTTGAGGCATTCTTGAGAACAAGCCTTCCTCCATGTTCTTCACGGTTCTCATAGGGACAATCGGCAACATAGTGATATCTATCTTGGCAATTGAAGCAAGTCTTCATCTTTGGGTTGCCCTCCTTGAAACCACTAGATTTGAACTTTTGCTCCACTTGAGCTTTAGCTTTGGATGGGTTCTTCCAAAAGGTCCTTGCCGCAAGAGCCACATAGTCCCTATGAGCAATCTTGAGTTCTTCGGGGTCCATGGAGGACACATCTTCACAATCTTGATCTTCATTGTGTTCAACCACGTTGGCCTTCAAAGCAAGTGAAGCTCCTTGATGCATTCCAATAGCACGGGCACGAGAGTCTTGTGCAATTTTGGCTTGGACTTTGAAAGATTGCATCTCTTGCATGACTTCATTGGAGGTTAATTGTGGATAGTTGTGCCTTCCTCCTTCAATCCTCCAAGTATGAGTAGGTTTGGTTAGAGGGATTGGGAGATCTATGAGTTTTGAGCTTGCAACAATGGAGGGGAATCAATTTGGGCGAGCTACTTGTCTCAAGGTAGGTGGAGGGCATTAAATAGCCCACCCAAAATCTGGCCGTTGGAGCCTCCAGCCAATAGTTTAAAAAACCGGACCGGTGATCGAACCGGTGAGGCCGTTGGTTCAGGTTTTTTCCGGTCGAACCGCCGGTTCACTGGTTCACTATCCGGTTTTTTAAGATATAAAGTATTATATTTTATTTATAAATGCTGCAATAAATAAATAGTTATATATGAAAAAACATTTCAAACTTGCAATTTTACAGAATAAAAACAAAACAAAGAGTCAAAGGATGATGTTGCGAGTCATGTTCAAAGAAAAAAAGGCAACAATAGCCAATGAGCCAAATAAATATAACACGCATGTATGCATGTTGCATGCAGCTCAAACTGCAAAAGCCGTTAGCTATCCTGTAATTGTCCGTTCAGAAAAAACATCCTGTAATTACTTGTATTATACCCTTGTGTCTCTGACTCGTACAAGTAGCATTAATTGGTCAAGTGGTTAAGGGAGTGGCTCCGGTGCTCGCACGCACCTGAGGTGCAGGCTTCGATTCCAGCTCCACTCAATTAAATTTTGCCAACGCGCATGCTATTGAACCGGTTGGACCGGAATTCCCGGTTTACTGCCAAAACCGGCGGTTTGACCGCGGTTTATTCCGGTCCGCTGGCGGGGGCGGTCCAGTGCGCCTAAAGAACCGGTGAGGGCGCTGGTTCTGGTTTTTTTCGGTTGAACCGGCGGTCTGGTCCAGTTTTTAAAACTATGCTCCAGCCCGAGCCAGCGGTAGTACCGCTGGCGGTACTACCGCTGGCGCCTTCTGCGCCGCGGTCAAAGCAGACGCTGACTGCGCCTCGTTCCATCACGGGCGGTACTACCGCCCTTAGTGCCGCTGGTAGTGCCGCACATGGGCGCCCGAACCCCCTGTACTGCCGCCGCCTCGGTCAAACATCGTGCTGACCATCGCCGACGCCTCCTGCGCCAGCGGTACTACCGCCCGTAGTACCGCTGGTACTGCCGTGAATGGGCTCCCGATGCCCGTTTGGGCGGTACTACGTAGCGGTACTGCCGCCTGGCCTTTGGCACAAGGAAACCAGCGGTACTACCGCCCGGAGGGGCGGTACTACCGCTTCCTGACAGAGACATCTTCTTTTCTTCCTTTTCTCGATGCGAATTCAACGGAGATGTTTGTAAAATCCTGTTCACACTTAAACAACAAGTTAGGGACACATGTTGTATTGTCAACATTACCAAAACATGAGCAAGAGCAAAATATGCTCTTTCAATAGAGGATGGCAATCGAGGAAAGAGAAAATAACGAAGAGAGAGAGCGGATATCTAGTCCTTGTATTAGGAGATTATAGTAGGCAACAGTCGACTCTTCGCCTCCAAAAACGGAAGATCCCGATCGTTCATCAGCGGATAGGCGGACAAGAAGAGTTCACATAAGATAAGGAAACCAAAGCGGAAACCCCGAGGAATTGCTATTTATGCATGATGCGGCTTACAACAGCCCGTCCGGAACCATAAGAGGAAGGTGTGAAGCAGCGTAGTAGCAAGTTTCCCTTGATAAAAAAACCAAGGTTTATTGAACGAGTAGGACTTGGAGAAGGCTTCAACACGGTGCCAGAAAAGAGCTTCCGGCGTGGATCTGCACACAAACACAAACAAACTACTTTGCCCCAACGAATTCAGGAAGGTTGTCAATCTTCCCGTCTTGCTGAAAACAAAGGATTAAACGTATGGTGTGGAAAACAATTATAAATGCAAATGATGATGGGAAGCAACAGAAACGGTGTTTTAATCAATGTAAAAGAATGGACCGGGGTCCATAATTAACTAGTGGTGTCTCTCCATAAAACAGATAAACATACATGCTGGGTAAACAAATTACAGCTAGGCAACTGACAAAATGTGAGGGCATGACAATGCTATCATGACAAGTTGTAGTTCACTGTAGTATTTAATTGAGCACTACAACAAAATATATAGACCGCTTGCTAGCTGCACCTATGACTAATAATCCACCCCCGGATCGCTATCCAGCAAGGCACCCGAAAGTATTAAGTTGCAAGCAACAGATTATTGCAATACGCAAAGTTCATAATGTAAGCAATGCATATAACGTGTTGAAATAAACACCGCTGTTTTACCCCTAGTAGCAATAGCACATCCAAAGTCATGTTCGTTTCTGTCAACTTGAGCCTAGACAATTGGAGACATGAACCTACTATCTAGCATAACTCCCTCTTGGAGATACAAGCAACTACTTGGCCAAAGCAACCACAAGCATCGGAGAGCATGCAAGATCATAAATAAAACATAGATATATCGATGAACAAACTTGATCATAACTTCACAATTCATCGGATCCCAGCAAACACATCATGTAACATTACATAATAGTGATCTTGATCATGTTAGGCAGCTCACAAGATCTAAGAATGGTAGCACAAAGAGAAGAGACAACCATCTAGCTACTGCTATGGACCCGTAGTCCAAAGATGAACTACTCACGCATCAGTCCGGAGGCGGGCATGGTGGTGTAGAGCCCTCCGATGATGATCTCTTCCTCTAGCAGGGTGTCGGGAAGAGCTTCAGAACCCTCCCGAACTAGGGTTTGGCGACGGCGACGGCCTCAGATATCTTTCGTGGAATTTGATCGGGTGTTTAGGGTTTTCGGGAGGCCACCTGGCGGGCCCAGGCGGTAGGAGGGCGCGGCCCCACCCTGACCCGTGCCCAGGGGTCGTCTGGAGGGTGGGGTTCCCCCCTCTAGCTGATATTTGGACTCCATCTTTGTTTGGATGAATAAATAATCTCCGTAAATTTTCAGGACATTCCGAGAATATTTCTTTACTAGCTTTTCTGAAACAAAAGGATAGCAGAAAACAGGAACTAGCAGTGGGCATCTTGTTAATAGGTTAGTCCCAAGAAATGCAGAAAAATGATATAAAACTATTATAAAAACATGTAGCAATGATATAAAAACAAGCATGGAACAATAAAAAATTATAGATACGTTTGAGACGTATCAATAAATATTGGGCAAGCAAGATTACTCGTCACGTCCTGGACGTCGTGGGAATAATCTCATTATGATTACCACCTATAATTACGTCGACCGGTTCATATTCACATGCGTGCAAATACCTATCTAGGTCGCGTGGCCACACAGATTCTGTATCAGAAATCAGTTGGGACAACTCATATTAGATATTGGTGGTTTGGGTCCGGCTGCTGCGAGTGATTGATCATTGTGTCTGGGGTCTTTTTTCTTCTTCTTTTTCCCTTTTAGATGTGTGTATTCTTGATGTTTTGACTAGTTATTAAAACAATGTTGATGCAGAGTCTAGGTGTAATTGGTATCTTTTTTATATTAATAGATTTTCTTTATCGAAAATTGTATGCTTGCAGGTTGACATAGTCACAACTGAAAATCAGGTTTTTCATGAGGGGAGGAAATGTTCTTCTTGGGGACACAAGCACCGTCAAGAACTAGGATCACATTCTTGTCGAGGCGTGGTACCGTCAAGAATGACAAAATTTTCTTAGTGGCTACATACGGAATTTTGGGAAGAAACACTCCCTTAATTATTATTAGTGTTATTTAGGTGAATATTTGCAACAATTTTTCCCCGATAGAGCCTAAGCTAAGAATGTACCAAGTTTTCTTTGACAGAGGTAAAGATGCATATGGAAGATGGCTTCACATCTTATCAGAACAAGATCATAACCGATAAGTAACGTGCATGTCTGACACCCAAGATCCAGGAGACGCCTAGCCAGATGAGGGGGGGGGGGGGGGGGGGGGGTCGGTTTATTTTCTTTTGTTTCGGGATCCTTGCTGATGTGATGAAAATAACTCTCTTTCCTTATCTAATAGAATGGCAAACGACTGCCTTTTCCTCCCAAAAAAAAATACATGACTGTGTTAGATGACATTAGTCTCAGTAAGCATTCCTGCAAATACAGATTGATCAATTGATTCAGTTTCAGGAATAACTTGATGTTGTTCAAGTAGTTCATTTGCGCTACTAATGAAAGTACTAAATGATTGATGAAAATATGTTATTGCTTAGAGATAATTCAAGTGTTATACAATTCTTAGTGAAAACTTCCTGTTTGGTTATGTTAAGCCTTTGAAGCTCACAAAAGCTTAAATGTTGCAGATTGTCGTGTGTACCATACCTTTCAAGATGTGGGCTGGTGTGCACATCCAGAGTACCCAAGGGCTCATTCCAGGCATGCTGGCTCAAGCCCTAAGAAAACTAAACTGGTGCAGCGAAGATTGAGACCAGCATGGATCGAGGCAACCAGAAGATTGGCCAAACCTTCCTAGTAGATCGAGTCCGTGACGGAAACAATTCCGCCTCTCATCCGCAGCAGTCTTATAAAACAGAAGAAAAAGGAAGAAAGTAAACGCGCGCACGCACACCACACCACACCATGCACCCTTCGAAGATGCCGAAGGTCGGCAGGCTGTCAAGATCCCTGACACATGCGGCGCACGAGCGGTTGATCCGGGGACGGAGAGGGAAGCGAAGAAGAAGAGAAGAAGCCTGGCGGAGGATCGGACAGTGATGTTCAATGCCTTTGAGAGTGAAAAAGCCCAATCCGAAGCAAAATTGGATCGTGCGTACAACGATGTGGTCGAGTCCTCAACGGAGGAATCCTCCGATCCACCCAGCCCTCTGCTCCACAGTCCCTACATCCCCGGCGAACTAGCTGATAGGGTGGACATACGTGCTGCCTTCCGGGACGCCAAGGCCCATATACCAAGCAGACAATGGTCAGCCCCCCGGTAGCTTTACCCCTCATTTTCTCGTTATCACCATCGTTACCCAAGACACTAACCTAGCTAATTTTATATACTAGCACAATGCCCGTGCGTTGCAACGGGAGAAAATAATTGTCAACCTTATAAGAGTGAGGAACATCATAAAAACCTTGTCCAATACTAATCCACCAATCAATGCTTACCTAGAATTCTAGCACGTAACTATGGTGATAAAGTATCAAAGAAATATTTTACTGTTAATATCTAAAACTGAAGAAATCAGAGTATTTTCACACAAGAAGTTGGTTGATTGGTAGATTAAATAGAGAATTTTCTTATACCTTGAATTGTTTCTGTCGGGTAGAGCAGCAGTGCGAGATACGGAACGATGAGATTGTATTATGAGGAACTTGCTGTTCTTTTTTGAAGATAACTTGATGTGGTTTTGGTGTATGAACTCGGTCTTATTTATGTGACCCCATGGGTGTTGGATTGTTTCAGAGTTGTACTCAGTTTTGGTTGTACTTATATTTTTGGGTTTTTTCAGAGTTCTATTCGGATTTGATTGTTTGCTGGATATGGTTGGCCTTATTGCGATGGAGCACGGTGGTTTGCTGAACGAGCTCATGTCGGAGTATGTGTTTGTTTAGTGTTTTTTTAAAGGGGAGTTTAGTGTTTTTTTTGAGACTCCGTGTTGGATTATGTAAAGAATTTGATCTGATTTATATCTTGACTGGTCCGGCCCATGGCACCCAGCGGTAGGAAACTAACCCAGACGTAAAGTAAGGCACATAGGTAAATAGCATCGATCGGGTCCATAGGAAAATAGCTAGGCAGAATTCAGGAGTTGCACGGCTGATTTAACTCCTACCTCGACTAACGACGAACATGTCTGCAGTGCGGGTTAAGGCAAGGGCCTTGAGCTACTAAATAATTAATGGGCTACGAAAGAATTAACTATAATGGGCTACGAAAGAATTGACGGCAGACGACGACGTACGAACCGCGCGTGCGTGCAACGACCACGACGTACGAAGACGACGTACGACCACTACGGTTACCAATATTATATAGTAGAGATATGTATGTATGTAGATCGTCGGTCTGCTGTCTTCACCTTGGATCGGCACTCTTCTCGCTCCTGCCTATTCAACGACCGACGCCTTCTTCACATCCGCGAGCCTGCAAAGGATGCTGTGCTTCTTGCTGCCAACTCTATTGTCAGCCTCTCGTCCTATCTCGGTACGAACGTATGCGCGGCCTGTAACTAAACATGTTATTATGTAAATATTTTCTAGCGCATCTACCATACCGAGCTAGTGTTGTGACTTTTGTTTTGCTTTCCTTGCAGACGATGAACCTGTGAATAGGTGCTGTGGTTTGTGGATTCAATGTGACGACAAGAAGAAAACCACCCTTGTTTTGACGTCCGCGCATCTGATTCGCGCAAAGGAGTCCGCCGTGAGGAACCAGTGGATGTTCGAGTGGACAGGCAAATATCATCGTGATGTTAGCGTAGGCTTCTTAACATTAATTCACTATTATATTTTGACTATCTTCTTCATTCACTATAATAGCCTTTGTTTCATTTCAATATTTAATTATTTGTAATGCCTCAGTCATTCGCAGCTGGTCACCAATTAAATTTGTTGCATCTCTTCGATTCCTAAGAAGAAATTGAACTACTTTGTACCTAAAAAGGATTTGATTCGGTGTGGTTTTCGGTTATTCTGATAGTTAATCTCTTGAAAATGGTTTTTATCAAATACTACGATTTTTTTCTTTTAGTCGTAGTGTCACAGTTTTTGTGGTTCTCTTTTCAGGTTATTGTTCATTTGTTGGATGGCGCAACTGCATTAGCGAGTCTCATCTACCTCCAGGAGCACTACGAATTTGCTATTTATGAGGCTGTAGTGGACAAAGCGGTTCAACTGTCCACTTTTAATGACAATGTGCATTCTGGTCAAGATGTTTTCCGACTTGGAAGGGGTGAAAGTCTTGATCTAAGGATAACCCATGGTATGGTGGAGTATAGGATTTCAACCCGTCATGAGAGATGCCACTACATGTATTTTTCCCACGATGAACGCAGTGTATGTACTATTATTTAATTTTAACTTTATGTTTTTATTTTGATGTCAATATTTTGTCAGTAAAAATTATAATGTTTGTTGTTCTGTTGCTATGTTGTAGTTGCAGGATGATGGAGGACCTATCATTGACTTAGAAGGGAAGGTTGCGGGAATGGTTAACAATCAAATCAACGATACCTTTTTACCTTCTTCCATTTTGTCCAAGTGCTTGGATATGTGGGAAAAGTTGAAGTACGATCTTTATTCTCGATTTTGTTGTTTCTACTATTAATTAAACTAATGCATTCTCTTATATATTTTATCTATGCAATGCAATTCAACAACTACAAATTATGTTTATATTTTGATTGCTCAGCTATTAATACGTTTAAATGAATTGCTAAAGTGTGATTAGAAAATTATTGAGTGAGGCCTATGTGCAAAAAGTTGTGTGTAAAATTATAGAGAAATGTGTGATGTTCACCTTATCAAATTTCGCGTATTTTATAAACTATTCGTATCTTGGGTATAGGAACAAATTTTGGGGTAAATATTCATTTTTTTAATTTACCTGGTGACCTATATTCCTGGCGTACTCCTCTTTTGAGCACGAAATGAACTAATGTCTTGTTATGGTACCTATAATGTTTCTTGCCTAAGTTTGTGTGATACTCATTTGGTATAGATGCTAATGAAATATTTTAATTTATTTTAATGTAATTAAAAAAATATTACAATATTAATGAATATATTTGGTGTAGATGCATCCCTCGTCCCCACCTTGGAATGACCTTTACTTCCATCAAGGTTTTAGATCCTATTTGTATTGAGAGGATGAGGCGTAAGCATACCATTGAGTCTGTTCTTATTGTTGAGCAGGTAATTTTTAACATTATTTATTTCACATTGTTATTAGTCTTCCCTGCAAAAATTCTCATGTGCATATTATGGTTTAATCATGGTTATTAAACATAGGTGTCAAAAGAATCGAATGCTGAGAAACTTGGAATCCGAAGGGGGGATATTATTGAAGGTTTGAATGGAGAGTATATTTCTACCACAAGTGAGGTAGATAGTAAAATGGCAAATGATTATATATATTTATTATTTATGTGACACTTTATGTTCTTGGCTTTTGTAACTTGTGAGTTGGAAAACATGTTGCTGGATATAGGAAGGGACCATTTTCATCGAGCAAAAGTCTTAGATACGGAAACAAATATTCAAGTAAGTTAATATTATGTTTTAACCATTGATTACTTAAATTTATTTTGGTCATAGCACTTTGAAACAATATTGCTGACATTATAGATTCAAATATTTTGTGCTACGAAACTTTGCCGAAGAGCTAGAAACTTGACTGTGATTGTATCAGATTGTGGAGAAGATATCATGGAAGGTAAATAAAAAAATAACGTAGTAGCTGATTTTTTGTTGTTGTGAATCTAGGTATTGTATTTCCCTCTAGTGTAGATTCAATTTGTCTCTTGTTCACCATGAACTTTTGTTATATATTTTTAGAATTTCCTGAATTCTTTCCGCCCTTTGCTTTGTTGCATGTGTAAATACATGTAATAGCACCAATATACTTGGTGTATTTAATCGAACCTTGATTGTTTTTTGCGGAGGAACTTACCCTACCACTGTTGGGCTTTGGAGATGAGTCAATTAACCAGGTGCCAATTACAGACACGAGTTACATAGATTATTTCTGTGTATCCTCAAACAAAGAGTTTAAAATATGATTCTTTTTTATGTAATTCTAGGAACGTAGAGGCAACATAGCTTATTTTGAACACAAGCTCTAAATTCTCATATGGATAAAAGCCAAATAAGAACCAAGAAAGATGATATGCCAAATATGCAAAGGTTTGAACTCTCCACAAAGATGCGATCAAGTTACTCACTTGAGAGCCCCTCTTGATAGTACGCCGTCTATCCTATAACCCGGTCTCCCACTAACACCATGAGACCGGTAAAATAGAAAACCTATCAAGATCATACCTTTGCCTTGCGCATTCCACTTGAGCTAGATGAAGACGATCTTGACTCCCTCAAGTTGGAACACCTTTCTTGATTGTGCTCGCTAGCACATGCTTGATGAAGACTTCTTCAAATACTCCCCATACTCCGTTATGGGAGAGCCTTGCTTAGCTCCGTCTTCATGTATCCATTTGCACTTCATCTTCTTTTCTTGACATATATGTTGGGGGAAAGATAACCCGGTAGGCCCAAGGACGGTGAAGTTACGACCCGCCAGGAGGAAAGACTGGCGAGGCCCACCAGTTCATCTTGGGCCGGGCTACATTGATGGACCGAGGAGTTTGTCGGTAACCCGGTGTAAACAAGGAAGGCTCTAGAAGACCCGGAGGCGGTATGCGAGACTTGGAGGCCAAGATAGTTGAGCTAGACTTTGGTTAGGACTCCGAGTTCGGGCGTGACCCGGCCTTACCTTGTAATCGACCAGGAGACCTGGGTGTCTATATAAACCGGCTCCTGGGACATAGAACAGGACGAACTTTAAAGAGAGACATGCAAGCTTATAGCGAGAGAACCCTTGTAACCTAGACTCGGAACCCGCCGTGTTGTTATCCGCCGGGTGATCGAGATCGATATGAGAATAGAGAAACACCAGGCTGGAAGTAGGTCTTTATCTCCTATGGAGAGGCTGAACCAGGATACATCATTTTTCCTAGCGAGCTAAACAATCTCCTGAATGCTATGACTGCCTTGCCTCCAATCTCAAGTTACCACCCGGTAACACCTGCCGTGACAAAACCACGACAGTTGGCGCCCACCGTGGGGCAAGCGTCAAAAAGCGTTATCATCACGGAGAAGCTCTGCGAGGCATGCAGAACCTGGCCATCAGCCGGGTTATCATCAATCTACAAGGAGAGCACGTCGTGGATGATTCCGGGTGGAGCCTGGAGTCAGATTCATTGGAGACCGGCTCAGTTGTTCCGATCGGGCGGATCAACGTCTTCGTGGGGATGATAGGTACAACGAAACCCGCACTACAATTTTCTGACTCTGTATCTGAGGCAGGAACCACCGTTCACTCGGATGGAGAAGAATCAGTTGGGACGACGGAGATCGAGTCAGGGAACGCCACGCAGGGAGCCGGTCAGAAAAGCAGGCTTGGGCTCCACGTGGCCAGATCAATGATGATACAGAATCAATCTTGGAATTGTTTGAGGATCGCTATGGATACGAGGTAGAAGAGGAAGAGTACGAGTCAGAACTGGGTCCGGTGCGCCGGGCTGCGGTTTACACCGCTCCAGCAATCAACACAGAACCAGTCTCAACAACAGCTTTGGCGGTAGTAACCCAGCCGGGTCAAGCGGCGCCGGGTTTGGCGATCAGAGAACCAGTTATCCAGGAGCAACAGCAGGTCGGGTAGATGGAGAACGTGCGTCAGTTAGTGCCGAGTCAGAAAATACAGCGGCACACAGAAACATGTTTGGATTCTTGGCGAACAGCGCGACGGGTCAAGGAACATCAGCTTTGCCTAACCCGCCCCCACCGCGATTCCTTAGTGACCTGCCAAGTGCTCCAGCGGCAACAACAAATCTTGTAACCCCAGCAGCAGCAGCAGCGCAAGTCAGGGCAACAGACCCGGCTCGCGTCAATTACGAGCAGCAGATGGCATCGTTACAACGGCGTTTTGATCAGCAAGCGGCGCTGCAGCAGCAGTTGGATCAACAGGAAGAGTTCTTACAGCAAGCGGCGACAGCATTACAAAATAGATCCAGAGAACAGCAACAGAGACAACAAAGTTTGATTGGCCGTGGTGGTCACATTAACCCGACTAATCTATTCCAGACGCCACAGGATCAGTTGATTGGAGGAACACCTGTAGTTCAAGCTACAGGACCGATGGTGGCTAACCCACCGGCTCCAGCGCAAGCCGGGTCACCAGTTGTGCCACCCGGAGGCGCCGGCAGAGATATTGAAGCCATGCCACCACCACAACCCAGATTTCACACGCCAGCGGGTCATTACAGTAACCCGGCTGACAATGTATATGCAGCTACGGTTGCACTAGATCGTATTCCATTGGGCGATTCACCAGCAGAAATAGAAGCAAGACGCGCCATTGATATGCTACGAACGGCCGTAGGCCAGCAAGCAAATTACACGCATCGGAAAAGCGTGCTGCATTCAACAACTTTTCACAGCCGTCGTACCAGGAGTCGTCATGGCGAGTCACCAAGGCCAGCCGGTTAGCGGCCGCAGGGCAGCAAGATCTGGCGGGTCAGCAGAATCAAGTACCACAGCAACAACCGAGACAGGTGGCTCCAGCAGCATCAAGAGCTCATGCCATAGTTGACAGCTCCAGGGCGAGGCGCGCAACAAATGTACAACCCGCCGTGGTACCTGCCTGTCGCAACAGTGGAACATGGGGTTCCCCTAGTACTGCCAAAGTGGGTCCACCCCATGTGGGCCCAAGATGAAGATGGACAAGACCAAGACTCAAGTCAAGCTGGCGGGTTCACCGTCAAGACACGCATGGCCTACGTCGACTAAGGGCTCCGGTCCTGGGGACCTTCCGGGTCCCCGAATCAAGCAAGAAGGCCAGGAAGGACCCGAGAGCCCGAGTTCCCGGCAGGAGGCCAGGCTCCCTCTCGGGTACTTCCTACGTCCTGTGGATAAGCACTCCACCTCACCGCGGAAGACTTGGGAAGCAAGGCGAAGGCAGCGCGGGCGGGAAGCACGTCCCGTGGTGGTGTCAGCTCCTGTCCACCCCAAGGCGGACGCTCCCACCTAACCCAAGGAGACGCTAGGCTGAGGAGAGGCCACGTCTCCCCCTAAACTAGATGAGGAGGGTCCTTCACCCCGAAGGTCCCTCATGCCCCTCACGTGACCCTGTGGCAACCCCTTAGCCTATAAAAGGAGGACCAAGGCACGGAGGAGGAGAGAACAAGGTCGAACAGGACGAACACAAGCTAGAACCAGAGCAAGACTAGACTAGGGCTGCGAAGGTAGAGAGGAAGGTGATCTCCTCCGGGTCAGGATCTGTCCTTCTTCTACCTCAGCCAAAACCCTTCCGGGTACCCTGTCCGGGAGGTTCCATTGTAAGCCACACTATGAAGAACTCATCAATCCAGACATGCAGGAGTAGGGCTTTTAGCCTCCGGGCGGCCTGAACCTGGGTAGCTCCTTGTGTCCCTTTGGTTGCATGCTTTGATCGTGGAGAGGAGAGCTTGATCTAGACTCCGCCCAAGAAGACGATTCTCAGCCTCCTTCGCGCCCCGTGCCGAACCTAAAAGGGGGTATCCTATACTCCCGGTGTCCGTGCAACGAGACACGACATCTGGCGCGCCAGGTAGGGGGCGCAAGTGCTGGATTCATCTTCATCAAGTTCATCGGCAAGTTCTTCGTCAAGCATGCCTCCAAGGAAGAAGGGAGATCCTGCGGCGTCCAAGCCGGTCTCTCCCTCACGCACTCAAGCTTCAGCTGAACGTCGTGCTGCTGGCGCACGGCGGAGCGTCTCTCCGTCCCCGCCTCCCATGGAGAGGGTGGCGCCGGACGAAGTGGACGGTCGCGACAAGGACAACGGCCCTGGCGGAGCGGCGGCTCCAAAGGGCACCACCATGCCTCCTCCTCGCTCAGGGGAGAAGAGCGTCTGCAACGGCACCGGCAAGGAGCCCACCGCTGGAGGAGGGAACCACGGCGTTCGCCCCAGCGGGGATCCACGAGCATCCAAGAGCAAGACCTCCGCGCACTCGCCTTCGGACGTGCAAGCTCGCCATGATGCTCTAGTCGCTGCCAAGGCCTGATGCAGTTCCCTCCAAGCAGCGGCGACCCCAAGGTCTACCAAGAATGGAGGACTCGCGTCGAGAGGCTCCTCGACTTCGCCGATGGTGGTCCGTGGGTCGAACCCACTCAAGCTCCCACCGTCGACAACCCGGAGCAGCACAAGACAAAACGTGATCCGCGAGGCCAGCCTCGTGGTGAACGTCAAGCCAAGACGGCGCCTCCTCGCACCGCGCCACCGATGGCTGATCGGCTAAACCGCGATCACGGCGAGGCCATCTCCATCGGGTCGTCTACCTCGCGCAACCCAGATCTTCGTGACGAGCTCAACAGCCGTCAGAACGAGGATATGCGCACCCGCATCGAGCGTCGCCGAGAACGTCACCGCCGGGAAGATCGGGGCATCGACCTCGCCGAAGGCTGCCTCGCCCTCGCTCCCGAGTTCCGCCACTTCAACTGGCCCAAGAAATTCAAGATCGACGTTCTCCGCTACGACGGCACCACGAACCCCCGGGACTTTCTGCAGATCTACTCTCTTGCTGCGATGGTTGCCGGGGCCGACGAGGTCATGATGGCCAACTGGTTCCCGTTGGCCCTGAAGGGAGATGCCCAGACTTGGCTTCTCAACCTTCCCAAGTGCTCCATCCGTTCCTGGCGGGCACTGAAGGAGCAGTTTCTGGGGGCTTTCCAAGGCGGGTACGAGCGCCCGGGGGCTCCCAGTGATCTCCACGACTTCAAGCAGTTGCCGGGTGAAACTCTCCGCAAGTTCATCCAGCGCTTCACCCAGAAGATGAACACCATCCCGTGCATCAAGGAGGAGTTGGTGATCCAGTCCTTCCACGCCAACGTCCGCAACCCCAAGATGCGCGAGAAGCTGAGCATCCATCGCGTCGAGTCTGCTCGTAAGCTCTGGGAGCTTGCAGACGGTGCGCTCGAGCTGAAGAAGGAGCCAAGTTCCCCGGGGAGGATGAACCCGAGGACAAGGTCGCTCCAGCTAAGAACAAGAAGCGGGACCCTGGACCCGACAAGCGGATCTTCGTCACCGAGCCTCTTCCGAAGAAGACCAAGCCCGCGCCGACTTCCGAGGAAGAAGGTGAAGGTGATCCCTGGTGCCACATCCATCCAGAAGGCAACCACTTGCTCAAGGACTGCCGCATGCTCAAGAACCTCGCCGTCCGGGAGCAACGCCGAGCTGATGGGGTCAGTCAAGACGGTTGCTACAACTGCGGCACTGCCGGGCACATCGCTCGTGACTGTCCCACGGGTCGCCAAGGCGGAGGCGGCCGTGGATGGTACCGAGGCGGTGGCCGCGGGGGCCGCGGAGGAGGACGCGGCGGTCAAGGTGGTCGCGGGTACAACACTCCGGAGGCCGCCCACGTCGGCAACGGGGAAGCTCCGGCTCCCCAAGGAGGCAACGGCGGCAAGTATCAAGAAGTCACGGGAGTTGTCGGGTGCATCCACGGAGGGTCTTCTCTGCCTCCCTCCAACGGCGCCTGCAAGAGACTTGTCCGGGAGCTGAACGCGGTTGCTTCTGCTCCGTCCAAGCCCCTGGACTGGTCTAGCCAAGTCATCACCTTCGACCCAGAAGACCACCCTGCAAACACTGCCGGGGTCGGGACCCTGCCGCTGATCGTGTCGCCCGTCATCCACAACTACAAGGTCACCAAGATGCTGGTCGACGGAGGCTCCAGCCTCAACTTGCTGACGGCGAAGGTCCTGGCTATCCTTCAAATCCCCCTGTCTCGCCTACAAGACACTGGGTGTTCCAAGGCGTGAACGGAAGTGTTACTCGACCCCTCGGGAAGATCACCCTTCCGGTCACCTTCGGCGACTCCAAGAACTTCCGCACCGAGGAAATCGTCTTCGACATCGCCGACACTCCGCTACCGTACAACGGCATACTTGGCAGACCTGCTCTGGCCAAGTTCATGGCCGTCTCCCACTTCGCCTACAACATGCTGAAGATTCCGGCGCCGTGGG
Source organism: Poa pratensis (assembly GCA_947311845.1). Classification (NCBI taxonomy): domain Eukaryota; kingdom Viridiplantae; phylum Streptophyta; class Magnoliopsida; order Poales; family Poaceae; genus Poa; species Poa pratensis. Next base: position 63,056,606 of record CAMZMU010000049.1, on the reverse strand, counting down.
GCGTGATCAAGGTCAAGGCCGACATCGACGATGCTATCTACTGCGTTCACCAGCTGAACCAGACGGTGGCAACCACGGCGGACATCCCTCAAGGTGTACAGGAGGATGATGATGGGGCTCTCCCCGGGGGCGAAGGGCACCCCGGGGGCTCCACATCTACTCCCCCAAGAAGGCGCCATTCCATGGCGATCCGCAGCTGACCAAGAAGGTGGCGCTAACCAGTGACGGAGTTCGCTCCATCACCATCGGCGCCCGCCTCACCGACAAATAGGAAAGCGCGCTCGTCGCCTTCCTTCGGGAAAACTCTGACGTCTTCGCGTGGGAGGCATCAGGTTTACCCGGCGTTCCAAGGGAGGTGATCGAGCACAAATGGCGGTCAATCCGGGGGCTCGCCCCGTGAAGCAGGTTCTCCGGAACCAAAGCAAGGAAAAGCTGGAATTCATCATCGCCGAGGTGGACAAGTTGATAGAAGCTGGTGTCATCCGGTCGGTTCCCCACCCAAGCTGGGTGGCCAACCCCGTGGTGGTACCGAAACCCATGACCTTCAAGTGGAGACTCTGCATCGACTTCACAGACCTGAATAAGGCCTGTCCCAAGGACCCTTTCCCCCTGCCGCGGATCGACATGATCGTGGATTCCACGGCCGGGTGCGAGCTGCTGTGTTTCTTGGATGCCTTCTCCGGGTACCACCAGATCATGATGTCACTCGAGGACCAAGAGAAGACGGCCTTCATCACTCCCAAGGGCTGCTACTGCTACACCCGGATGCCTTTTGGCCTCCGAACGCCGGCGCTACCTTCCAGCGCGCAATGCAAGCATGCCTTGGGTCACAGCTGGGCCGCAACGTCGAAGCGTACATCGACGACATCGTGGTCAAGACCCGGTACAAGGACTCCCTCATCCAAGACCTGCACGAGACCTTCGAGAACCTCCGCCGGGTCAACTTCAAGCTCAACCCCGACAAGTGCGTGTTCGGGGTCCCCTCCGGCAAGCTGCTGGGTTTCCTGGTCTCTCACCGAGGGATCGAGGCGAATCCGGACAAAATCAAGGCAATCGAGCGCATGGAGGCGCCCCGGCGGGTCAAGGACGTACAGCGCCTCAACGGGTGCATCACTGCACTCGGGCGCTTCATCTCAAGGCTTGGGGAGCGGGCCTTACCGTTCTTCAGGCTGCTCAAGAAGTCAGGCCCCGTGGAGTGGACCTCCGAGGCCGAGGAAGCCCTGCAGTCCCTTAAGCGCTACCTCGCCTCGCCACCAATCCTCGTGGCACCAGAAGAGAAGGAGCCCCTACTACTGTACATTGCTGCCACCAACCAGGTGATCAGCGCTGTGCTCGTGGTAGAGCGTGACGCTCCTCCGAAGAAGTCAAGCAAGATCAAGGGCAAGCGACCCGGGAACTCTCTTCCGGGCAACCGTGCAAGAAAAGGCTGCCGGGTGACCAGGGGTCTCATGATCCTGGCGTCACTGCAACCTTCACCAGCGACGCGGATCCCGTCGGGAATGGAGAATCTCCCTCCGACGAGACTTCGCCGGGGGCTACTCGTCCCCACCCCAAGACATCGACGTGGGGAAGCCGAGCCCTCTCAGGACTCGGCGACCCGCAAGGTGCAGCACCCGGTCTACTTCGTCAGCGCAGTGCTGCGCGACGCCCGGGAGCGGTACCCCATGATGCAGAAGCTGCTGCTGGCAATCCTCATTGCCTCCCGCAAGATGAGGCCGTACTTCCAAAGCCATCCCATCACGGTGGTGTCCAAGTACAACCTAAGAAGCCCCCTGGAGAACCCACTTGCCACTGGTCGCATATCATGGTGGGCCATGGAGCTTCAAGGTTTCGGTCTCAAGTTCGAGCACACGGACAACATCAAGAGTCAGGCGCTGGCGGATTTCACGGCCGAGTGGACCGAGACGGCGTTCGACGACCCGGAAGAGGAAACCTGCCTCCCCGGGAAGGAAGATCCTAGCGCCTGGACCATGCACTTCGACGGCTCCTACACCAAGGGGAAAGGAGGTGCTGGGGTTGTCCTAACCTCACCAACCGGGGACCGGCTGAAGTACGTCGTCCAGATGCACTACCAAGGGAACATCTCCAACAACACGGCGGAGTACGAGGGCCTGCTCGCAGGACTTCGTGCTGCCGTCGGCCTCGGCATCAACAAGATCGTCGTCAAGGGTGACTCTCAGTTAGTCATCAAACAAGTGAACAAGGAGTACGCGTGCCCTCAGATGGCACCATACGTTGAAGAGGTCTGGAAGCTGCAGCGGCGCTTCGACAACTTCCGGGCTGTGTACGTCCCACGGGGAGAAAACACGGCCGCGGATGAGCTATCGCAGGTGGCGTCCAAGCAAGAACCAGTGCCTCCCGGGATCTACATCGAGGTCCTCAGGCGACCTTCGATCCCGCCCGAGAGGCTCGCGACAAGATCTGCGCCGGGGGCTGGCGACCCTTCTACCTCGACAACACGGGTAGCCAGCCCAGAAGCTCAAGACCCGGCAGCCCCTCCAGCGGAGGAAGCTATGCTTTCTTTCCGTCGGATGGTGCTACCGGTGGAAGGAACCCACCCACCCTGGGCCCGGGACATCGTCAAGTACATCATGGAGCACGCCCTCCCGGAGGACGATCACGACGCCGAGCGGGTGGCTCGTCAAGCCAAGCTCTACGTCATGATCGACGGCGAGCTCTACCGGCGACGGGACAACGGAGTCAAGCTCCGCTGCATCCCTCAAGAACAAGGCCAAGTACTGCTACGGGACATCCACGAGGCACATGTTCAAGTCATGTGGCATCAAGATCACTGGCGGGTAAAGTTTTTCGTCACGGGTTCTACTGGCCAACAGTCCTCAGTGATGCGGAGCAGCTAGTCAAGACCTGTGAAGCCTGCCAACTATGCGAAGAACATACATCAGCCGGCGCAAGCTCTGCAGCCAATTCCAATCTCCTGGCCGTTCGCGGTCTGGGGGCTGGACATCGTGGGAAGATACCGAAGTCTGTCGGGGGCCATGAATACCTTTTCGTGGCCATCGACAAGTTCACAAAGTGGGTGGAAGTGATGCCAGTACCAAGACAGACAGCTCAAGCAGCCATCAAGTTCATTGAAGGGATCGTGTACCGCTTCGGAGTACCCAACAGAATCATAACGGACAATGGCTCTCAGTTCACAAGCCGATCCTTCCTCAACTTCTGTGAAGAGCTGGGAATCAAGGTGTGTTTTGCCTCGGTGTCCTACCCAAGGTGCAATGGGCAAGTGGAGCGAGCCAATGCGGAGGTCCTAAAGGGTTTGAAGACCAAGGCCTTTGACAAGTTAGAAGACAAGGGCAAGAACTGGATTGAGCATCTACCAAGTGTCTTGTGGTCCCTCAGAACCACACCAAGCAGAGCCACTCAAGAAACACCATTCTTCCTTGTCTATGGAGCAGAAGCCGTCTTGCCAACAGAGCTCAGGCATGGATCCCCCCGGGTACTTGCCTATGATGAAGACGCACAAGCTGAGAGGAGGATTGATGACATCAACTTCCTGGAAGAGGTGCGGTGCCGAGCTTCCTTACGATCTGCTCGATACCAGCAAGGGCTCCGCCGCTATCATGATCGCCATATCCGTTCACGGGTACTGGAACCCGGAGACCTGGTTCTCCGCAAGAAGCAGAAGCTTGATAACATGAACAAGCTGTCCTCCAAGTGGGAAGGACCTTATCGGGTGACGCATACCCTGAGACCCGGAGCTGTTTATCTGGAGGACGAGAAAGGCAGGCCGGAGGGCAACGCCTGGAACATCGAGAATCTCCGGAAATTCTACCCCTGAATACGAACATGAATCGCAGATAGTTCGAGTCAACTAAGCACGCCCAAGGGGCTAGTGTTCTGTATAAGGGTGTAAGAATCGTCGCCAAGGAATAAAAGATAAGTTTTTCAATTCCGTGAGCCTCTCTTGTTGTCGTGAAGTGTGTTATCCGTAACAACCCCCAAGCAGGGGGCTGACATGGTGCCGGTGGCTGACAGGTCGAGCGCGAGCAGCCTATCAGTAGGCGCTGCCACCTGATCGTGCCGTACTGCCGCGGTAAGAAGTGGAACGGGCAGTGCTGTGTTTTAAAGAACCTAAACACAGAAATGCACATTCAACTTTGCTTGCGGGTTGCTCCGGATGAAACACTTTCACGACATGTAAGGGAGGGTCCATTCTTTTCCTACTGAAAGTGTGTTGTGTGTAGCGCCTCTCCCGGGACAGGAATGGATGCTGAAGAGCGGCTCAGGAGCTGGATACCCGGGAAGGACAGAGTAGATCAAGGCACGGCAAAAACCAGCTAAGTCTTTGCATGTGCATCTGCATTCTAGGCATAATATCTCGCTCGGAGTCAATATACCACCAACCTGCGCATGCTTGACAGTTGATGAGAACCTTTGCGGGGGTAATGCGTCCTCCCCGGCGAACGGTCAGATTTCCCTTCTGGCCTAGTACCCGTGGCTGTGGAGTGGACTCCCGGAAGGCATAGTGCTCTTAGGGGTGCTGCTACCGGTGCGGGCGGTCAGAGCACTTGTCACCTAAGAGATCTCCTCAGAAAACTTGACGGCGCGTTAGTGCAAGGGAGGTTTGGGAAATGACCCCGGGAGTTGAGCCCTAGGATTGCATTCATCTGAACTTACATTCTGAGTTTACAATTCTGATTACATTCAGTCGAAGCTTTTCCTGGATACATATCTAGCCTATGCTACTAAGGCCAGCTCAGGGCTCCTGGCTGTGCAGCTCTGTCTTTCTGTTTTATTGCCTGCCGGGTGCACTCTTTTCTCCGGGGACGCCTGGGTGAAAAGATAACACGCGTGCAGAATCTTGTCAGGCGCGTCGAAGAGCTCGACCCCCTTCTGCCGACCAGGGCGCTCCAGGGCCAAAGAGACGGAAGATTCCGTCCGCCAGTTCGCCTACGGACTGACTCTCGGCCTGCAAAAGTCCAGATCAAGATCAAGGTCATCCAAGAAGAAAAGGCGGAATCATGGAGAAGAGCAAGCAGTGAACCTGCTCAATGGCCTCGAGTTCAGCCACAACCAAGGACAGCTCCGGAATACCGGCAGTCCTTTCCTTCAGGATGGACCACAGGTGCGTCCTCCTTACTGCCCTAATCCTTGCCTCTTCTTGGGCAACAGGACCAGAGACGGCCGCCAGGCGAGCAACATTCTGGGCAGCAGAAGAACGGGACGCAACCTCGCCGTCAGTGGCTCGGGCTCCAGCTTCGCTGGGTGCCTCCGCCGCTCCTCGAAAGACGGACTCCGCCGTCGACACATCGGACAAGGCCCTCTCTGCTTCGCCGGACATTGTTCTGCGGGAGAGGGGAGGCAAAGGAAGAAGAGGAGCGGAGCAAGGCGAGAAGATGTGGCGAAGGGGTGGAGTCTGGATGGTCTTTTATAGGCCTCCCCGCTCCACCTACCCCTTGACGCTACGGCTGCTGCAGTAATGGGAGCGCGTTTTGCAAAAAACTCGTTCTCATTCACACGGACGCGACACGAAGACAAGGAGGAAAACAAGATCTTCTTCATTTACAAGGACTACAAGGGGACGATCTTTTTTACAACAAAAAGGTTGGCTCCCGCCGAACAAGGAGCACCGCCGTACAATGGAAGACGCTACTTCCAGAAGTACGACGTCAAGGCCGCCAAGGAGGAGGTCAACGAGATCTCCATGGCGCCCGTCCGAAGCTCCTCGCCTTCAGGAAGACGAGCTCCCCTCGACCTTGATGTCAGATGAGTTTTCCTCATCTTCATCCTCGTCGTAGGAGCTCGAGCTGCCGCTGCTGCTCTCCATGCAGCACTCCACGCGTCCGCCATCGACACCGAAGATCTTCACGGAGAGCGTAGCATCTCCGTCGTACCGGAACACCAAGCACTGCCCCCTGGACAGGCGGCGGGCACGGGAGAACGACTTCCACCCCGGACCCAGAAGCATGGCGCCTTCAGTGGTGCGCTCCGCCATGGCCCAGGAGGGGCCATTGGGGCAGCCTTCCACCTGCAGCCAGAAGCCGGAGGGTCCGATGTCCTCCGTCGCCATCGCGAAGGAATCCGGCAGGAGAAGCCGGCTGCGAGGCCTGCGGTTCAGATCCACGACGAACTCGAACGGCGCGAAGCTGGTATGAACCATGCTCCTAGGAAGAGGGGCAGCGGTGCCGCGGCCTCCACGGCCGCCGCGACCGCGAATCCCACGACCTCGCGGAACAGCTCGACCACGAGTGGAGGGGCCACTCTCCGCAGCAGCTGAAGAAGTACGAGGGCGCCCAACTCCTCTCTTCGCTCTCGCCATTGGCGCTGGCAGCTTGTGGGGAGGCCTGGAGTTGGACCAAGGAAGAAGATGACGAAAAGGCCAGGGGTGCGCCTCGCTTTTATAGCCACGCGGCGCCTCTGCCAAGCGTCTCCTCGGTTCTTCCGTTAGTGGGAATCGAGGGGGCCCCGCAGTTATTCCCCCGAGCGGAGTAACTCCAAGACCTTCAAGGCCATCAGTGAAGCGAGCTGAGAAGACCAGGTGCCCGGGACCCACTTTGACCTATCTTTAGGCCATGGCCCCGGCAGCTGGAGCAAGAGCCGCCGGGACCATGCCCGGGGGCTACTGTCGCAACAGTGGAACATGGGGTTCCCCTAGTACTGCCAAAGTGGGTCCACCCCATGTGGGCCCAAGATGAAGATGGACAAGACCAAGACTCAAGTCAAGCTGGCGGGTTCACCGTCAAGACACGCATGGCCTACGTCGACTAAGGGCTCCGGTCCTGGGGACCTTCCGGGTCCCCGAATCAAGCAAGAAGGCCAGGAAGGACCCGAGAGCCCGAGTTCCCGGCAGGAGGCCAGGCTCCCTCTCGGGTACTTCCTACGTCCTGTGGATAAGCACTCCACCTCACCGCGGAAGACTTGGGAAGCAAGGCGAAGGCAGCGCGGGCGGGAAGCACGTCCCGTGGTGGTGTCAGCTCCTGTCCACCCCAAGGCGGACGCTCCCACCTAACCCAAGGAGACGCTAGGCTGAGGAGAGGCCACGTCTCCCCCTAAACTAGATGAGGAGGGTCCTTCACCCCGAAGGTCCCTCATGCCCCTCACGTGACCCTGTGGCAACCCCTTAGCCTATAAAAGGAGGACCAAGGCACGGAGGAGAGGGAGAGGTCGAACCAAGGACGAACACAAGCTAGAACCAGAGCAAGACTAGACTAGGGCTGCGAGGTAGAGAGGAAGGTGATCTCCTCCGGGTCAGGATCTGTCCTTCTTCTACCTCAGCCAAAACCCTTCCGGGTACCCTGTCCGGGAGGTTCCATTGTAAGCCACACTATGAAGAACTCATCAATCCAGACATGCAGGAGTAGGGCTTTTAGCCTCCGGGCGGCCTGAACCTGGGTAGCTCCTTGTGTCCCTTTGGTTGCATGCTTTGATCGTGGAGAGGAGAGCTTGATCTAGACTCCGCCCAAGAAGACGATTCTCAGCCTCCTTCGCGCCCCGTGCCGAACCTAAAAGGGGGTATCCTATACTCCCGGTGTCCGTGCAACGAGACACGACACTGCTGGAGAAGCCGGAGAAGTCCCACGGTCGGGTTCAGTATCTAATCAGCAAGTAGCAAGGGCAGGACACGTTGAAGTAGCATCGACGATGGCGGGTCCCAAGTGCCTCATCGATTCCATCAGATCAGAGCCATATCCAGATAAGTTCAAAGAACCTAGTAAAATTTCAAATTATGATCCTAGCATAGATCCTGAGACATGGATAAATAGTTATGAGATGGCTATGAGTATTCGTAATGCATCTGAAAATATTTGTGCTAAGTTCATGTATCTTATGATGAGTGAAGGTGCGGCGAAGCTATGGTTCAACACTATACCACAGAAATCTATCAGTTCCTGGAGTCAGCTCAGGGAGGCTTTTATCAAGAACTTCCATGGGACGTGCAAGAGGTTATACACAATCGAGGACCTGGATCGGTGCGTACATAGGAAGGGCGAGTCAGCACGCAACTGGATGCGCCGGATTACAGAGATCCTCCACTCTTCCACTAATATTTTGCCAACTAGTGCGATGTCGACGTTGGAGAAAAATTGCAGATATGACCAGGTTGTTCAGAAAATGAGTCGCATGAGGAACAGCCCAGGAGCAAATGATATAACCATGGGAGAAGTGTTGGACGCAGCCAACAAGCATGCTTACACAGATAAAACCAAGGATGAAACTGAGGAAGATAAAGGAAAGGGTAACATGAACAATGGAGGAAGAAACAACGACAACAACAACAACAACTATCATAAGAGGCCACACCAGAGGACAATTCAGACTTAGTTGCAAACACAAATACCGGGTCAGCGAGACCCAGAACAGATGGAAATTTCAGAGGAACAACTACAATGGAGGTAACAACAACCGTGGGCCACCGCGTCCCCCGGGTCACTTTGATCCGATGAAGATGCCGTGCCCGCGTCATAGTCGAGATGGCAGACCCGCCAATCACTCCTTGGAGCAGTGCGTGGATCTGCAGAGATGGAAGAACATGGAAATTTAGAGGGTGATGCGCGGTGCAGGAAACGGTGGAGGACCCGGCCGTGGAGGTAACCCGGCCAACGGTCCCACGCCCAACGCTAATCCAGAAGCCGGCAACCCTGACAACAACCAGAACAGAGAAAATCAAGGGGGTTATCAGGAAAACCCGAAGCGTCTTGGCGGGTATCATGTTCACACGCTACATACATCAAAGAGGGAGAAAAAGTTGATTCAGCGTTCAGTTAATATGGTTTCATCAGCGGTACTGAAATATTTGAAGTACTCAGAAGTTCCAGTAACACGGAGTAGAGAGGATCACCCGCCCAATATTGAATCACCGGGTCTCCTTGCCTTGGTGGTCGCACCTCAGGTGGCGGGTTATGTTCTGAACAAAGTTTTGATGGATGGAGGCAGTGCTATCAACATCTTGTACTATGAGACGTTCCTGCGTATGAATCTCAAAAAGTCACAGTTGCAGCCGACCAACACCATATTTCATGGGATAGTACCGGGGAAGTCACATAGCCCGGAGGGAAAAATAACACTTGATGTTGCGTTTGGTGAGTCCAAGCACAAGTTTCGTATGGAGAAAATTACTTTCGAAGTTGTGAAGTTGGAGAGCCCATATCATGCTCTCTTTGGAAGACCGGCCTTTGCCAAATTCATGGCTAGGCCCTGTTACGTGTATCTACAGTTGAAAATCCCAAGCTCAAATGGAGTTATCACTATTCATGGAAGCCGGGATATGGCGGCTGAGTGTGACAATGGCGATGCAGCTTTGGCAGAACGAGCATGTGCAAAGGAGGAGCTGCGGTACTACACATCTCAAGTAGACCTGGCTGATAGAACCGTGTTACAGAGAACCACGGCTGAAGAGAAAGAAAAGTTCAAACCCGCCCAAGATACTAAGATGGTTGATTTTACACCCGGCGATTCTTCCAAGCAGTTCGCCGTGGGGTCCAATTTAACTGACAAATAGGAAAGCGCGCTCATCGAGTTCATCCGTGAGAACAGGGACATTTTTGCATGGACACCTAGTGACATGCCTGGCGTACCTGCTGAACTCGCTGAGCACAAGTTACATGTTAACCCGGGTGCAAAACCTGTCAAGCAGGGTTTGCGCAGATTGAATGAGGAAAGAAGAAAGATTGTGGGAAAAGAAGTAGCCCGGCTCTTGGCTGCGGGCTTTATCATGGATTTTCCATCCCAAGTGGTTGGCTAACCCGGTACTTGTGTTGAAGAAGAATAATGAATGGCGGATGTGCATAGACTACACCAGTTTGAATAAGGTTTGTCCCAAAGATCCTTTTGCGTTACCTCGTATTGATCAGATTATAGATGCAGTTGCAGGCAGCGAGCTCTTGTGTTTTTTGGATGCATATTCGGGTTACAATCAAATCAAGCTCAATGAGGAGGATTGGGAAAAGACAGCTTTCATAACCCCTTTTGGGGCGTACTGTTACAAAAATATGACCTTTGGGTTGAAGAACGCAGGGGCCACGTACCAGAGGTGCATCCAGAATTGTTTTCAAAGCAGATTGGCCGCAACGTGCATGCTTATGTTGATGATGTAGTAATCAAGTCAGAGAAAGCCGGGTCACTCATTGATGACCTGAGGGAAACTTTTGCTAATTTGAGGAAGTATAAGATGAAGCTCAATCCCACCAAGTGTGTGTTTGGAGTTCCAGCGGGGATGCTGCTCGGTTACATTGTGTCACAGCGTGGAATCGAGGCTAACCCGGCAAAAATCAAAGCCATACAAGTTTGAAGAAGCCAGAGGAGCTGGCTGATGTTCAGAAGCTTACGGGATGCATTGCAGCCCTAAGCCGGTTTATTTCGAGGTTAAGAGAAAAGCTATACCACTTTACCGGCTCTTGAAAAAATCAGACAAGTTCGTGTGGGACAAAGAAGCGGATGATGCTTTTGAGCTGTTGAAGCAAACATTGGCAGAGGCGCCAATCTTGGCGGCTCCTGCTCCAAAGGAACCTTTGTTGTTATACATCACTGCAGGACCACGTGCAGTGAGTGCCGTGGTGGTAGTAGAAAGAAAAGAGGAAGGAAAAGAACACCCGGTCCAGAGGCCGGTTTACTATGTTAGCGAAGTGCTTTCAGAAACCAAGCAAAGGTATCCACATTGGCAGAAACTTGTTTTTGGTGTCTTTATGGCGACCCGGAAATTGAAGCATTACTTTTTGGAGCATCCATTCAGAGTTGTTAGTTCGATCCCACTAGCAGAAATTATCAGAAATTCAGATGCAACGGGAAGGGTCGCCAAGTGGGTGATAGAGATGGGTGATTATCACATTAGTTATGAGCCACGCACCGCTATCAAGTCTCAGGCCTTGGTAGATTTTGTTAATGATTGGACAGAGTTAAGCATGCCACAGCAAGCACCCAGCACCAAAAACTGGGTCATGCATTTTGACGGGTCAAAGCAGCTTGAAGGATCAGGAGCCGGCGTGGTGCTCACATCACCAAGAGGTGAAAAGTTGAAGTATGTTTTGCAAATTCACTTTGATTGCTCCAACAATGTGGCAGAGTATGAGGCCCTACTTCACGGGTTACGTATGGCAAAGGAGATGAACATCAAGCGCATTCATTGTTTTGGAGACTCGGACCTTGTTTCCCAGCAGGTGTCTGGAACTTGGGACCGAAAAGATGCAAATATGGCGGCTTACAGAAGAGAAGTGGACAAGGTAGCCGGGTTCTTCTCTGGCTATCAGGTGGATCACATCGATCGCAGGAAAAATGAGGCAGCAGATGCTTTGTCGAGACTCGGCTCACGCAGAGAGCCGGTTCCACCAAATGTTTTCTTGGATGAGCTATGGAACCCATCAGTCAAAATAGAAGCAGAAGAGGATCTGGGATGCCCGGATCAAGTTTCAGATTTAGTTGCTCATGTGCATGAAAGACCAGAGTGGACCGAGCCATACATTGCTTATCTCCTGCGCGGCGAGTTACCAGTGCAAGAAGTCATAGCCCGGCAAATTGTGCGCCGGGCCAAGTCATATGTGGTCATTGGCACAGAGCTGTTTAAGAGAAGTCCTTCAGGGGTGTTTCAACGTTGTGTTTCTCCTGAGGAGGGACAGAAGATTCTCAGAGAAATACATGAGGGAGATTGTGGTCATCATGCTTCGACCCGGTCTTTGGTAGCAAAAGCTTTCAGACACGGATTTTTCTGGTTAACCGCCCTGGCAGATGCGGAATATTTGGTCCAGAGATGTGATGGATGTCAAAGATATGCCAGGCAAGCTCATGTGCCGGCTCAGGAGTTGAGAACCATACCAATCACATGGCCTTTTGTAGTATGGGGTCTTGATATGGTGGGTCCTTTCAGATGTCTCCATGTAAGAAAACACACCTCTTAGTCGCCATAGATAAATTCACCAAGTGGGTTGAGGTTATGCCAGTTACAAATTGCGAGGCAATCACAGTGGTGAAATTCTTGGAGCGAATCATATACCGTTTGGCTACCCACATAGTATCATCACAGATAATGGGACAAACATGTCCCTTGGCGAGACAGAGATATTTTGTGCTGAGAAGGGCATACGCTTGGATGTTGCGTCAGTTTCTCATCCACAAGCCAATGGTCAAGTAGAGAGAGCAAACCAAGAATTGCTCCGTGGTTTGAAGCCAAGACTCCGGGTTCCATGTAAGAGAGCAGCAGGAGCTTGGGTAGAAGAACTGCCATCAGTTGTGTGGGGTATCAATACCACACCAAATAGATCAACCAAGCAAACACCGTTTTTCCTGGTCTATGGAGCAGAAGCTGTTTTACCAAGTGATATCATACATGACTCGCCGCGTGTGGCGTCTTATGTTGAAGTTGAGAACGAGCAAACCCGGCAAGATGCAGTTGATCTGTTAGAAGAAGAAAGGGAACGAGTCCTGGAGAGGTCAGCAATTTATCAGCAAGATTTGCGGCGCTATCACGCACGCCGGGTCAGAACGAGAACTTTTCAAGAGGGTGACCTAGTTTTGCGATTGACACAATCACAAGCTGGGATGCACAAGCTGTCACCTCCATGGGAAGGACCTTTCATCATAAGCCGGAAATTGCACAACGGGTCATATTACTTGGTTGATGCTAGAGAGAAAAGTGACTGGCTGAACGATACTGATCATAGCACCAAAGCATTGGAGGAAAGGACCAGGCCGTGGAACATAGCACAGCTTCGTCCTTACTACACTTAGTATTAAATTGAGTTCACAAATGTAACACACGATGTAAAAAGACAGCAGGTTTCAGACGCACTCTTTTCCTTACCAGGGTACCTAAGGGGACTGAAGGTTTTTAATGAGGCGGCTTGCTGATCTAATATATGAATAAAGATATATGTGCCCAAAGAATCACCTCTTTTATGCATTTACTTTACAGTTTTTAATTATTTCTGTTCAAGATTCATCATATTCATAACAATGAGCTGGAAACTCCTGAAAGAGGAGACCCGCCATTGTATTATCTTATTGAGAACAATGAGCCGGAAACTCTAAAGAAAAGAGACCCGCCATTGCATATTTTGGTCTTAGGGGCTGCTTGCTTCATGAAAGCACAGCTTCAAACCTAATGACCCGGCCATGATGCCACTGTGGTCATGGGGGCTGATTATCTTTAAGGTACAGCTGCAATCCCATAACCCGGCTAATTTTTAAGCCATCATGTTCTTCTCTATCTTACTTAAGCTTGATGTGACTCACGATTATATGGCCTGTTTGTTCTCCTGTAATCTCAATCAGTCATGATGCCCATGGGGACTTAACTGACACTGTTTTTACAGAGTGAGATGCAACAGTGAGAATCCATGCGAAAGCCGGCTTACAGTTAAAGATAAACAAAAGGGTCATCTAAACCATTGAATTTTGCAGAGCTAACACATAAGAATTTCTGTTACATCTCATGCAAATTCAGAAGGTGTACATGCACACCATCAAAAGAATATGGTATCAGGCATAAAGTTATTACAGCAAACGCCACAAAGGGCCAAATAGGACATTGTTTTTTCGCAGAAATCAATCTGCAGGAGCAAAGCTCATTGTTCAGTGGTAGTAGCAGGAGCCCTTGCCGGGTCATCAGTTGTTGGTTCTGTGGAAGGAGTAGCGGCCGGCTCTGGCTCAGGAACAGAACTTGTGGTCTCTTCTACTTGGCTCGCCGGGTTTCCCTTGGAAGCCTCTGCCGGGTCAGCCACCACTTGAGTAGATTCCTGAGTCTTGGGGGCTTCCTTTGACTTGGCCTTGCTCGAACCTTCCCCAGTGCTTGCAATACTTGGCTTGGATTTCCAGCAAATTGCGTTCAGCTTATACCCAACAATATTATTATCATCTATGATTGGACGGCTGGGAGGGGCATAGCTGGCGTCCCTGACCCGGTAACAGCAGAAGCAACTATTTGTTCAGATGCCTTTGGAGGTACCACAATTGCTGGTTCTGGCTCTGGGGATGCGACCTGCCGGGCCTTCTTATCAAAGCCGGGTTGAAAAATGTCCAGCCTGAGGCCTTCACCAATTTTTGTGGCAGGATACCGGATCATCTTGTCAATCTGGGCAAAGGACTTGTCATCAAACCGTGAGCCGTCCAAGTTGAATTCTGGGAATCCTTTGGCAAGTTTTGCCGGGTCAATATCAGGGTAGTGCGATTTGGCCAATGCAAGAGTGCGCATGGTACCCATGCGACAGCAAGAAATCTTCCAGCGAGAAAACCATTCAGGAATGGTGGAGAGATGGCTCAGAAAATTCCTCAATGATTTGGGTGGCTCATCTGTTCCACGGGCTGCAGCAATTGCTCGCCCGGCTCCATAGTACAGCTGCTGTACCAAGGCCATCACACTCCGTATCTGTGTTTCAGTGTTTTCCAAGTTCAGATGGTTCCGGGTTCCTGCAAAAATATTTAACAAGGTATTCATGAGTATGATAAAAAAAGTATACAGATTCAGGCAAGAGAAAAGATAAAAGATTCATACCCCAGATTGCCTTGACAAGATCACCCAGTAAGTCAGTGAAAGATTTGAGGACTTTCTCTGCCTCAGCTAATTTTTTCTCGGCTGACTCCAGCCGGGTCTTCCAAGTTTCTTCAAGCTTCTCCACTTCCTTCTTCAGAGATAAATTTTCTTCTGTTGAGGTGGATAGGGAGGCTTCCAGTTCTTTGAGCCTTGTCTCCATTTCAGACTTTAGCCGGGTCTCACTGGCAAGTTGCTCAGTGAGCCGGCTAATATCTTCAGCAGCATGGGAGGCGTTTTGCTGTTACAGATAAGAATAATAAAGATATTGGCACCTTAAGTTACTGATATAGATGCAATTTAGAACTTGGGGGCTGCAAATAGTAAAGAGGTAATATTGGAAGAGAATTTTAGTCCCGAGTTGCTGCAGGCATACAACCCGGCACTTAGGGGCTACTCAGTTGACGATTTTTTGCTAAGTGAAAATTTAAAGCACAAGGTGATATTTTTAGTCCCAGGTTGCTGCAGGCATACAACCCGGCACTTAGGGGCTACTCAGTGGAAATTTTACAGTCTACAAATTCAAAGTGAAAATTTAGTCCCAGGTTGCTGCAGGCTTGCAACCCGGCACTTGAGGGCTACTGTTTGAAGTTTAAAACAGCTACAGTTTGAAGTTTGAAACAGCTACAGTTTGAAGTTTAAAATAGCTACAGTTTCAAGTTATATACAAGGTGTTGTGAAGTAATTTTTGTGGTTCTGTTATTTTAGAATAAGCACCAAGCTCATCAACAAGTGATAAACTTGGAGCTTGGGGGCTACTGCATAAGTATATTCAAAAGAAGTAAGGGAAATTACCTCATGGCGTTTTTGGATGGTGGAGATGAAGCTGTCTTCAACACCCCGGTGCTGTGAAACCCGGGCAAAGTACTCAGAAAGCAGAGCAGGAAGTTCCAGGCTATCCAAAGCCGGTATTCCAGAAAAAATAACCGGGTCTTTGCCACGGCTTCCAGCTTCAGTCTTCACTTCTGGCTCCGTAACCTTGGCGATAGTAGTGGAGGGTCCATCTTGGATGACCTTTCGTGATCCCAACACTTGCACTTCCTCAGTATCTTTGGTGACAGTGTTGGGGGAGCTGGTAGCAGATTTGGCCGGCGATGCCGGGTTATTGGTTCCGATAGCAGGGCTTGGAGGAGTTGGTGCTGGAGGCTCCACTTCCATTGCTGCCGGTTCAGATACAGTTGGACCTTGAGCCGTAGCCTCTTGAACAACAGGCTCACTCAAGGCCGGGTCAGAAGAGGGAGGCGGCTCCAATAGCGTCGCCCTGGCACTGTATAATGCAAATTTATGAGAAAAAGTGATTCAAGAAAAAAAGTAGTAAGAAGTATTCGCACAGGAAAAGGAAAAAAGCATACCCAATGTTGATCTGGATGTCATCAGGCAGGTGTGCCACGCTCTCATCTGAAGAAGCTGACAAAGATTGGGACTTAGAGACCCGGATTTTGCCAGCAAAACTAGACGAGGATTTGGGGGCACCAATCGTGGAGACAGCTTTACGAAGTGAAGTGTTGTAGGGGATACCTCCACTAAGGGAATCACAGGTTGAGGTAGACCGGGTCTTCCTCTTCTTGTTGGCCTCTTCCTCTTGTTCCTGTGGTTGCTCTTCAGGTTGAGATTTGTTCATCACATAATTATAGAAGCAAGAGTGAGGCACCTTTGCAATTGCAGCACGAGTTCTTTTAGAATTTGGAGCTTGAGCAGGAGGAGGTTGAGCAGCTTGCTGACCCGGCATTTCAACAGCATCCGGGTCATCTTGTCCTGAGAGAGAAGTTGGCGAGTTATCAGTAGAAGGGTTCGTTTGAACCGGGTCATTGTCAATCAGTTCAATAAAGAGCCGGCCAATGGAGTCAAGCTCACCATCATCTTCATTGTCTTTGTTCGTCTCTGTTTCCTCATCGTCAGAAGAAGAAATAGAGGTGAAATCTACAGACCACCATGCTTGGTCCTATTCAAGGAAAAAGTAGAGAGTTAAAGAATTATAGGCAAATGGTTAGTTGCTTTGAAATAAAGGAGCAGGTTAAAAAATTACTGAAGGTGGCAGGTTCTTAGCACTAAACGGGGCAAACCCGGTCATTGCGATCTTTTCTTTGGTCTCGCCAAGAAGTTGCTTGGCGTTCTTCACCAGTTGCTCATCAGTGAGAGTCATCTCAGAGTATCGCAGGTCATCGGTTGGCTCGCCAGTATATTCATGGAAAAGCCGGGTCCTGATTGAGAGTGGTTGGATAAACCAACCAACCCAACATTTGACAAGGTCAGTTCCGGCCAAGCCGTGGGCAAGCACAACTTTGGCCCGGCGAATCAGGCCCTCAACTTCGAGCCGGGCAGGAGCATCAGTAGCCCGGCTATTCATCTTGGCGTTGTATTTTAATGGAGAATTCCGGAAGGCCGGGTAACGAGCCTCATCCTTCGCAGGAGAGGTGTCCTTGCAGTAGAAATATGTGTTCTGCCATCCTTTTGGGTGGCTGGCTAAGAGAAGAGCCAGGAAGTAAGTGCTGGCATCTTTCCTACGTTGGATAGAAACCCCCCGTATGGCCCTAAGGCTTGGTTTTTGCGGTTCTGGGGGTTGCAGTAAAAGATTTCAAGGAATAAAGCTAAACTGGGAGGAACTTGGAGGTAGTCTTCACAAAAGACTACGAAGTTGCTAATGTTCAGAACAAAATTGGGCGCTATGTCTAAAGGAGTGAGGCCGTAATATGACATGACCCGGCGGAAAAATAGAGAACCCGGCGGATGAAGCCCCCGGGTTACATGATCAAGGAGTACCACAATTTCATTTTCCTTCAGTTTGGGACAGATCTCCTCGCCTGCCGCGTGCCATTGGATCTCGTCCTTGGACGGGAGCTCGCCGTAGTCTACATATTTTTGCAGAGTGGCTTCTGTCACCGTGGACTTTGTCCAGTTCACCGGCGCCGGAGTTGTGGGCGCGGTGGAGCTAGATGCGCCGCCGGCAGATTTCTTCAATCCCCTCGCTGTAGTCTTTTTCCCCATTGTTGAGAGCTCGAGGAAGCTGAAAAGACCAGGATTCAATGAGAGTAAATCTAGATCAAGAAAGACGTGGAGATGAGCAAAAAAGTGGTGCGGAGTACAAACAAATGAGATTTACACCGAAAGGAAGAGCGATTGTACCTATTTTGAGGAGATGCGGTTGGATTGAACTTCGGGTGTTCAAGAACTCGCGCTAGGGTTCTTGAGCTCTCTGTCTCGAGGTTGAAGACGAAGTGGCGGCTGGAGGGGAAAAGTGACTACATTTACCCTGGGTCCCATTATTTATAACCGCGGTCAAAGTTGACCTAGGGGTAAAATGGTAAAAAGAAGAGATACAAGATAAGATAAGATAAGGAATGTTGACCGACCGAGATTCAGGGGAGAATATTCTCTGACAAGTTTGACCAATGTTCCGGAAATTGTGGAGCCGGGTTATGAAAGAAACTATGGGCAAAAGCTACTCAGCGCAGAAAGAATCAACGTAACCCGGCATATTATTTTGTTAGCTAACTTTTTATTTCAGGAGGATAATCTGAACTACAAAGGATAGCGGCTCTTCTCCAAAAGCTATGGTCATAGGTTGAAGAAGCGCGCCAACTTGGAGTTCAAATCATCCTAGGGCTACTGTTGGGGAAAGATAACCCGGTAGGCCCAAGGACGGTGAAGTTACGACCCGCCAGGAGGAAAGACTGGCGAGGCCCACCAGTTCATCTTGGGCCGGGCTACATTGATGGACCGAGGAGTTTGTCGGTAACCCGGTGCAAACAAGGAAGGCTCTAGAAGACCCGGAGGCGGTATGCGAGACTTGGAGGCCAAGATAGTTGAGCTAGACTTTGGTTAGGACTCCGAGTTCGGGCGTGACCCGGCCTTACCTTGTAATCGACCAGGAGACCTGGGTGTCTATATAAACCGGCTCCTGGGACATAGAACAGGACGAACTTTAGAGATAGACATACAAGCTTATAGCGAGAGAACCCTTGTAACCTAGACTCGGAACCCGCCGGTGTTGTTATCCGCCGGGTGAACGAGATCGATATGAGAATAGAGAAACACCAGGCTGGAAGTAGGTCTTTATCTCCTATGGAGAGGCTGAACCAGGATACATCCTTTTTTCCTAGCGAGCTAAACAATCTCCTGAACGCTATGACTGTCTTGCCTCCAATCTCAAGTTACCACCCGGTAACACCTGCCGTGACAAAACCACGACAATATATGATGGCTTGGAGATAAACATGAATGTTCACTCAATCTCCTTTTCCAAGCCACTCTTGCAATAAGCTCAACTCTAGATGACCATTCTTCATATAAACCCTTGGATAGAACCTTGGTCATCATATGGACAAGATCTATAAGAATATCTCAATGAAAACATTAGTCCATAGAGATTGTCATTAATTACCAAAACCACACATGAGGGCTCATGCACTTTCAATAAACACACGCACTTGCTTACATAATACATTCTCTTAATATTAATGACATATAACCAAATAAAGTGTAGAGAAAAGGTACACAAATAAATACACACATGATCTTTTATTAGTATATAAAGTGTAGAGAAAAGGTTCACAAATAAATACACACATGATCTTTTATCAGTAATCAGGTGCCATCCAACAAAATGCGTCTAACTCATCATACCACCCCCATTCACCATCGAATTGTTGCTCACGGTATCAACCGCAGCTGCCACCATCACCGAGTTGAGCACCACTAACAGCAACAACGACATCGACGGCCATTGCGAGAGCTGACATGGGTATTCACGTGCAATTACTGCGAGAGATGTAGGAAGTCTTTCACCTCACGAGCCGGCGTTGGGTGGCCGCAAAAATATGCATTGACGGGGAGAGTACGTGGCTCCGTATTCCAAAGGGCTTAATGGAGCCAGAGGTGTGTGCGGAGAGATGGGTAAAATTTACAATGGAACAAATGTTTTTGGTAGAATACAGATCGAGGGAAGCGGTGGGAGAGAAATGATGCCGTGTGGCTTAGTCTGCGCGATGCTATGGTGGGCGCTGGCGGCAGAGAAAGGATAAGTGAGAGAGTTGTCGTAAACTACCTATAGCTTTGAGCTCACCACATTTCTTTATAGAAAAAATCGAAACAACATGTCTAGGTTTATTTATTTGGCCAATAAAGCATACAACTACGTGTATGTATTGTACGTGCTTTTGAAGTTTTTTAAGCATTTTGTATTTTGGGCTACACAAAAAAGAGATTTTAAGGGTAATAAATCTATTTTCTTTTTCACAGTCACAATTTTCTTTTTTTGTGTAGCTGGGAATACCATTTTTCACCGAAAATTTAGCAGATATATATATATATATATATATATATATATATATATATATATATATAGGAAAATGGTTCTGTACCCCTGGGTGTACATACTCCCACGTTAAATATACCACATACGTGAACTGATTATACCTCTTTATCATTTTTAATATACTTCATTATTAAATAGTAGATACTTCAAAGTGAGGTATGTGAAATTTTTCATTTTAAACTATATACTTTATATTATTTGCACACATATTGTTTTTCTGTACGTAAATATTGTATATAAAAAAATTGAGGACCTTGGTGATTTTTTTTCATACTACTTGCATTGAGGTATCTTACAATAATTAATGTGGTATATAAAAAATTATAAAGAGGTATAATACCCTCGTATGTGAGGTATATTAAGTATGGGAGTATGTACACCCAGAAGTATATAACAGTGTATCCAACTTATTTTTTGTGTAGCTGTGAACTATAGATGGGATCCATGGTCCACCATGGTGTAGTGTAAAGCTTAGTATTTAACTAAACTAGGTAATATGCCCGTGCGTTGCAACGGGTGAGAAATAATCTGGGTTGTGGAGACTTACAAAGTAACTTTTCATTGGTACATCGCTCAACGTGTCAATGAAATTGGCCCCATGTCCACGGCACGTTGGGTGGTGTGTCAACGAAAAGTCGAAAACATAAACAAAGTGCCGTGGAGGAATTCACAGATGAAGGTCAGGCGGCAGGATAGACAAACCTGGCTAATATGAATGAAATTGTTATTGAGCTATACTGATTCGGATTGACATAAACCAAGTATTTAAAATTTAAGAGTGCTTTCCGGAGACAAAGATTTAAATTAACATATATTCCTAATCAGAGATATGACAAAAACAATCTTCAGTGTGCACAAATATATATATTCCTAATCTAAGATATAACAAAAACATTAAGTGGATGCTAGTTAGGACATCTTATAAGCATCTGGTTCAAATGTAAAATGTTTCATTGAGCATACATAGCTCACATAAATGCATAAATCTTTACACATGATTATTTCTTCCCCTTCTTCGGGCCAGTCCAGAATCCTAATGCGGCGGACGTTCTAACCTCTCTTCACGCCTCCATCACTCCCGCTCTTCCTTGCTGCCTACAGCATGCCGAGCACTTGCATCCAAAATCATCACTGAAAAGCCCCGCCAAGTGCTTCCTTATGATTCACCACACCTGGTGTGCGTAGGACAGAGTTACAAAATAAGAATCCTAAACAAAACATCCATTGGATTTAACCATACAGACCTTACAAAATTAGCACAACATTTCATTAGGAATATTACAAATTAGCAAGTTCCGTGACCACATTAGCAGACTGTGGATATCATACATCTTGGTATCATGAACTAATGATAAGTAGATCATACATCAAACCATGCTTGTTCAAATAATACTCGGATCTTGTTCAAGGGAGTTCAGTCACTCTTGACATCAGATATTCGTACGCCCGAAATTCACTATCATAAGTAAATCACTTGGTCTCCATAAAGACATTTATGTATTGCAGGCATAGGATGTTTTGGGAGTTAATTGCGCCGGAGGTCACACATCTCGTCACGTACGTGCACATTGGTCACACATCTGGAAAACGGGATTTTTTAGTCACACATCTCGACTTTGCGTGCACATTGGTCACAAACGGGAAGTGTCATCCCGTTTTGGATGGTAAATTTTCAGAAAACCCCATGGAGAAATATTAATTTTACAAAATGGTCCTCCTAATTTTACAAAATGGTCCTCCTAATTTTACAAAATGGTCCTTCTGATTTTACAAAATGGTCCTCCTATTTTTTTTAATTTTACAAAATGGTCCTCCTAATATTACTCAGGGGGTTTTCTGAAAATTTACCATCCAAAACGGGATGACACTTCCCGTTTGTGACCAATGTGCACGCAAAGTCGAGATGTGTGACCAAAAAATCACGTTTTCCAGATGTGTGACCAATGTGCACGTACGTGACGAGATGTGTGACCTCCAGCGCAATTAACTCATGTTTTGGTGAAAGAAGAAAAGAACAATTAGGATATATATGACAACTTTGGCATCACAAACATAAGGCACCTCAACAGATATAGATGGTCACATCTCACATCAGGGTGTGGCAGCAATCCACTCATCCCTGCTATCGTCCAACACAAGAAATAAATCTTGAAGCTTTCACCAACAAGGCAACAACTGATGTCAACGGGCACACGAAGCTTCACAAAATATCAACTTAGAGAACTAATTCCGTTGATTTAAAAAAAATTATACGAAACAATATTGAGGAGACGCAATTATCCAGTCAATTAAACAACCGAGCAAATAGGCAAGAAAAATCTCGCATGCAGACGCCAGTTTCTCTCAACAGCTCGTTCAAGCTATCCATTTTAAGGTGCACACTTGCCTGCCATTAGAGAAAAGAATGGATCAGAAAATTTATAGCCTCTCATATACAGCAGCATGCGAACCAACCCTAGTAAAAGCACCCTGAAATCATTGGAATATCACATTTAGAGCAAAAATTAGTAATTCATCCTCGCACATGCTATTTAACAGAAACATAGTCTCATTCCAACATTTATAGGCATCCAATCAAGTCTTCCCTACAGAATCTGAACAAATACATGACAAGCAGGTTAGAAATTATATATCTCTATGAGGCATTGTAAGGCGAGATAAGGTTATCAATATAGACCTGGGAGTGAATCAAGATCGACAGAAACTATAAATAGCTTATCTGAAGCCTAAAGGTTAGTAAGTTAGTATAACTGAAAGTACCAGCATAAATTCCTTCGCAAATCAGCATGTAATTTAAAAATTCTATGAGACAACAAAGAATGCACTTCTGAAACAAAAGGCGGTCACATAAAAAATTAGTTGGGGTTGTGAAATTTCAAACCATAAGCAGTCAATCACAGACATCACTAATTCAGAAATAAGAAATGCGAAGCAATTCCTAGAAGTTTAAAACAAGAGGTCACCATTTCAGAAGCAGAGAAACAAATAACTTCTAAATAATTTCAAAACAATACCTATGAAAAGCACACCAGCCGTCAACAGTGACAAGGAGCAGTCAACTTTTACCATTCTCGGTTACACAAACACCTTTGAGTCTTCCAGTAGAACCAGAGGTGAACGTCACATAGCAGAACTGCCTCGCCTCTTTGGCTTGGATGGCCAATCAAGCTCATCTCGACCAATCCCAACCTCTCCATCATTGGACCATTGCCGGATGTTGTCGTCCAAGCAGAACAGGGCAATCGCTGCTCTTAAACATGGTGTCTAACGGCCACGACGGGTCCAGCGGCAGGAACGCCTCACTGCACCAGAGCACGGCGAGGACGACGGCGACGTACTCGACCGACGGCGAGGCGTATACCCCCACGGCGTGGTGCCGGTGCTTCCTCCGTATCGACCGAGCAGCCTAGGTTACAAATTCAAAGTCAGAGTGGGGGAGACGGGGGCGAAATTACAGCGGAAGACAAATCGGCAACCGAGCACGCCGCGACCCACGCACTGACGCACACACGCACCTGGGTAACCCGTCGTCGCCGCGGGGGTCGGCGTCAGAGCGACGAATCGCGGGGCGCTGTGGCGGGAGAGACGGGAGACGGCAGAGAGGAGGTCCCCGCAGGTGAAGCGGCGCCCACCGTCGTCCGCCGCCGCCGTGGACGCGTGTGGACGATGGAGAGTGCTGGCGACGACGGCCTCCGTTCTGCGTGACAGCCGCCGCTGCCGCGAGGAAGGGAGGACGCCGGAAGGGGAGGGCCAGCCTGTGGCGGTCGGCGATGGAGGTCGCGTGGTCGGGCGCGGTGGGGCGGCGACAGCGTGAATGTGGAGGCGGCGGTGTGGGCGGGAGAAGGGTCGTGGGTGTGTCGTGGACTCGTGGTCGTGGGCGACGTGTGCGGGGAAAAAAACGTTTTTGGTGGTGGACGAAGGGACGGACGTAAATATGGAACCAAAATTTCTTTTTAGGTAGGAGAGATAATATCTAAGTAGGGTCCATCTTGATTTGGACATGTGAAGTAAGGAGAAGGCAAGAATCTTAGCGAGCTTAGTATTTGTAGAGATTTTGGGAGACTCACATCCTTTACGTGGATGGTGAATTGAACTTGGTAGTTATGCTAGAGTAAAATGTTTGGCACAAGATTAATATATTTTACATTGACGGTTGCCATTATATGTATGTGCAACAAGCATATAAGTTTTTTTTTTGATAATATACTTGTATTAATTAAACAGTAGTAAGGATACAACAACGGGACACGTACAAATACAAGTACAGAAAAAGTGGATACAGGTAGAGAAACTCCAGAGGAACACCGTCTTCGTCAACCTCTCGCCGTCGAAGCCGGACACCACCAGCCTCAGCGACGACCCTTGGAGCTGGAAGAACCCCTAGCCAAGAGGCGTAGATGGACCGCAGTAACCACCAGCCCCGAGGGACTGGATGTGGGACGCATAGGATCATCGGCCGGCGGCGCGCGCCGAGCTCGATCCGCTCCTGATCTGGCCAGGAAAGACCAGATCCCTCCATCTCCGACCACAAACCTTCCTCCGCAGCAGCTCCACCCCCACCAGCCTCCAGACTCCATACCTCAACAGCCCCACACTGACGAAGGAGGAAACGACGGCGCGTCGACAAGCGGGCTCGAGGATGGAAACCCCACAGTACACGCACGCCACCGCCGCCGTGATGAACGCGCAGGGGGACTCCCACAGGTCCATCACCGCTGCCCAGGGCAGAGGCGAGAGGGGACCGGACCTGAGAAGACCAAAACGCCGAAAGCTTCGTCGCCGCCCCCTCGCAAGCAACGCCGCCGGCGACGCACGCCCACACCCTATTTACATCCCGTACGCACAGATCCGGGGTTCCCCACCCCTCCGCCGCCGCAGCTGGCAGAGAGGGGAAGGGGAACCCACGGCGGCGCCGGGGAAACGGGGGAAGGACCGAAACCGCCCTCTCAGTCGCCTCTCGATCTACTGTAGCAGAAGGAGAGGGGAAAAGAACGAGAACTTTTGCTCAGCTTTAACAAGCATATAAGCTTTAGTTTGCTGCGCAGATGGCCATCATGTAGCAACACATAATATTACCCTAAAGTGGTACCCGACCCGAGTGCACTCCACTAGCATATTCCGCCCATTCATTGGTTGGAGATGGGTGATGTGCGCCTACCCTATATGTGTATAGGTAGTTTTATTTAGCTATATTTAGTTATTCTCTTGAAATTATTGAGTATTAAGACCCACAAATACTGAACCAACAATAAATCCAAACAGATCAACAATTCAATAGTCCAACTCGTACCTTCATCCCTTCCGCCATATATTTTTATTATGGACGATGCAACCTAGAAGCGGATTGCAATTTGTCTTTTAAATAAAGCCAAATATTTTCAGTTCAATTTTTATCATAAAACTAATACTGAATTAGCTACATAACCCTAAAGTCTAGTAATACGGCAACAATACCATGCTTTGTAATGCACACTGACATTTTTGTAATATGCATTAGTACGACATATATAACAAGATATTTTGTCAAAGTAATACAAAGATTAATTAATCTTCCCAACGACTTGCATGAAAAATATTAATTTATCATTCCAAATATACTGCATTGAGAAAATATCCTTATCTCAACTGCCCGTGCCCCCAAATGCTGCACAAGGTCCAACATCCATTAAACTCAAGACCATTGAGCCAGCTGACTGGTCCATCCGAATATGTATTGACACTTGTATTATTTCTATACTAACAAATACTCCAAACTTATACAATTGTCCAAACTTATACAAAGGTGTTAAACATGACAGCACCTGGTTTCTATTCATAGAACAAAAAATATCAATTTTGTCTCACTCTTCTTTCCTCCTTGGCACGTTGTTTAAACTTTAGCAAAGCAAACACATGGCATTCCTACAAGAGATTTAAATGTTAAATATCTTATTTACAAATATTTAAATATGTAAAATAGTGCAACGACAATTTTGCAAGT
Organism: Poa pratensis; assembly: GCA_947311845.1. Taxonomy (NCBI): domain Eukaryota; kingdom Viridiplantae; phylum Streptophyta; class Magnoliopsida; order Poales; family Poaceae; genus Poa; species Poa pratensis. The sequence goes on along the minus strand of CAMZMU010000049.1, from coordinate 63,030,839 downwards.
CGGAAAAAGAATGCTTTTACGACTTCAAGAATAATAAAGAAAAAATACGGTATATAGATAATTTTGTTTTTATAATGGAACCTTTGGAAAATCCTCGCTTTCATTGGCAAGGAGAGGAGAGCCAAATCGGCTAGCTCTCGCATCAGGAAGATCATATTCACGAAAAAAACAACTTCGGCCACTCCTCTCAATTTGAGCGGAGGCTTCACCAAATCAGCAAAATTACCAGGATGTGATGTGCATAGCTATAGGCAAGGTAGTTAAAACCAAACCCATATTCTTGCTCTCGTGAACAGAGCTCAGATGACAGATGGGCTAGTTGTTTTGTGGACCCATCGCCTCCTTCCCTTCCTTGACCACTCCACATGTTTTTTTCGGACCTAGGAGCTGCAGTGGTCCGAGCCCCTGTCTGTGTGGTCGGAGTGGTCAAGACTCCAGACTAGGGGTCGGAAGGTCTGAGTTCACACGATTTGGTGTTAACGTTTGTATTTTTTTTTCTCCCACCTATTTAAGCCCCCTTCTTCTCCATGGGACGGCTGCCTACGTCTCTTCACTATTATTACTCATCATAAAAACTTCTAGATCTGCCTCACTAGCTCCCAAACTCCTTAATTCGTGGGAACTTGGCGTAGGAGACCTAGATCGATCTACTATCCCAGCAAACCAATTCGATTCCCCCGTCCTAATCGTTAGTGAATCTTGTTACTCTTGGGTCTTCCTGAAACATTAGACTGAAGTTGGTGTTCATAGCTTGTGAGAAGCTTTGGGAGATTGTTGGGAGACACCAATTAAATTGTGGAGTAGCCCCAACCTCGATGTAAAGGTCTGGTTGCTGCCTTCAACAACTCCGCTTAGTGGAACAAGTTCTTCTCTTTGGGAGAAAGTTGGAGGAGAATAAAGTAAGACTTTGTGGTGTTGGTAACCTTTTTGTGGTGCCACACCTCTCCAACGAAGACGTACTTTCACTGTGCAAGTAATTTTGAGAATTACATCCATGTATCCACCTTGCGGTTATCTCTTATCTTTACTACTTGTTATTTTCCATTGATTTTTATTGGGTAGTTCGTCACATAGGTAGTTCACCTTGTTGCACATCTAGACAACTTTATGGTTGATTGTATCCCTTAAGTTTAACATGAACTAAAATTGTTAGTCGCCTATTCACCACCCCCCTCTAGTCGACCATACCGACCCTTTCCGAAAGTAAATAATATTTGGACGTATTTGTTGCTAGTCGGTGGTGAGGTAGCATGACAAGGCGGTCAGTCTTGTGAAATATGCCCACTGGCGACAAATCGAGCGTGGCGAGGTGGTGATGGGCCTCACCTCTCCTGACTTCCGCTATTCCTCTAAGTGACAAATGAGAGAGTGGGCATGTGGGTTAAGCCACCTCACCTCCACACCAGGTGTGGTGATCTTTATATAACGAGTGAGTGTGGGATATTTTACAAGCCACAAAAATATACAAAAGCCATTCTTTCCCTGGAGAAATATTTAAAAACATACTCTTGACATCGTGGGAATGAGAAAGACCACTATTTACATGTAGGCCCCTTGAGAACTTTTTCTGCATAGTCATTGTTTTTTTGCTACTTAGTTCCATTCTCTCGTCTGAATCACGATTTCCTTTGCTTCGACGTGTTAGGGTGTTGTGTATCTCATGAATATGAGAAGGGTTTACTTGGAGTTACAAAACCGTGGTCCACGCCGCGAGATGTCTGTTGCGGATGTAGGGCCTTTCGAGACTCGGAATCGGGTGGTGCTGGTTACTACAGTATTGCATTGAGATACTCTCCGCGATGAGTTCCCGTGGATGGTCCTGGTTCCAAAGCACCCCAGGCGCTCATGCTTCTAGTAGGCCCATGTGAGCTGCTGAGGGATGTATTCCTCGACCGGATCCTAGGATAGGATATTCATAGAGTAATTTTAGATAAGTTAAATGATCACGCCGTAACTTGCCACATAAAAAATTTATCTCGATTCATGCTGGGTTGTGCTGTGGTTTTCTTTTAAGATGAGGCCGGGACCATTTATAAAGGGACACTAAGCCTATACAATGCTAAGTAAGCATGAGGAAATTTGAGAAAAAAACATACCCCCTCCATTCCAAAATACAAGGCACCCTTAAATTTCATTGTTCAATGACCTACAATTTTGATCATGATTTGTACTTATATATATCTATAAAACTAGTATAATGATAGATGGAATAATTCAAATATTAAAGACCACTACAAAAATAACGTGTCTTATAGTTTGAGATGGAGGAAATATCTAGCTACAAAGCAAAATGTCAGGAACACGGCAATAAAGACCAAACGACTCAACACACACATACGCCCCTACCTCATCTATCATCTCCATCAGCCACTGTACTCGTGGCCCAGTGAATTGGAAAATTGTGTTACCCAAACTCTAAGTTCGACGCTAATTTATAAAATGTTCCTAGTCACACACTAAAATAGGTAAAAATTGTTCTATCGGAACTTGGTTGTCTAATATGCAGTGTACCTGTAGGTTGGATAAAAGAAATCACGCAAAATTTCTTATCTATACTACTATTAAAAGAGCAAACATATTCGAGATACATTAAATCACAGCCGTTCAATATTTGATCAATGCTCCAGATCGCTCCAATATTTGACAACTCAACACAACTCAACCCACCTTTTCAATTTCATGTTAATTACGAGCAAAATGCCACTAGCCGGTATTGTTTTGTTTCTTTTATTTCTTTTATTCTTCTCTCCCCGCGCGGCCGAGCACGAACGCCTTCAACATAGAGACGGAGCGGCGCCATCCCGCATGGACACGACCTCTTTCTTGGTATGTCAAGGGGCACAAGTGCCATCACCGCCCAAGATCAACTTCGTCGCCAGACTGAAGCCGTCGTTGTCCATCGTCGAGGTCCCGGTGTTCTCCGACCAGCTGAACGAGGAGGTGGACCACACCTGGACGTTTCTGTCCCTGGGAATCGACCGCGGTTCCTGCACGTTCAATAGCTGGAGTGTCGAGGAGATGAGGACATACCGTTGGGCTATGGTGATCTCAGCTCATGCCGCGCGCGCACATACGTATGGGATGTTTGATTTCGAAGGGACGTGGAACGATTTTAAAAAGCAATGGACACAGGTATACAAGATCCACGTTATGAACACAACAATTATGTTTTTTTCAATAATGTACAAAATAGTACTAGGAACAGTTGACAATCAGCCATTCTAGATGAAAACATTGTGCAATTAATTTATTCTTTGTCTAAATAATTATTTGTATACATCAATATTTATTAAAACCAGTCTAATTTTTGTATATGTATTATTCAACACGTGCATTGCAAATTTAGTATTTCCTACTCCTAAATTGCTCCTGTTAATTGTGAAAACATGCGTTGCACGTATATCCAACTAGTTATCATAAAGAACAAATATAAATACGAAAATACATATACGTCTTTGATGACGCCTGTGTACCTGTGCCAGACGTGTTGTAATCGGTCTTCTTGGCCTCTTTTTTTATGAAATCGATACGGTTTTGATGAAGTATCCATAAAAAAATACAGGTTTTTATTCTGAGGAAAACGAAAATACAGATTGTTTCCCAAGAATAGTACCCGCACGTTGCCATGGATCTGTCTCTTCCTTTTTTTCCCCGCCTCCCAACTCTGATAATTTGAGGCCCAAAGAAGTATGGATCGTTCAAGTTTTTTCCGTAAGTTGAGAAAAAGACCACGGAAACTATTGAGTAAGGAAAACTAGCCCCAGCTTGGGCTTTAGGCCCAATAGACATCAGTTCGTCTACGACCACGACACTATATAAGAACCGGAGAAGAGCTAGGGTTTTACCCTCTTCCTCTTTCCACCCTCCTCGCGCAGCCGCCGCCGTCGACGTAGCAGAAGCAGCGCTCGCCCATCTACAACACCAGAAGAAGAAAGGTTCTTGCGCGCTCTCCCTCACCTTCTCCCATACCTCGCTGGATGTAGTGGCTAGATCGATTTGTGCGCGCGTGATTAGTTTTTGTGATTGATGTACCCTTCGTCCCCGACCTGTGCGACAGAAGCTAAATCGTTCTCAAAGGGGGCAACGGCGCCGCCGATGCAGCTCCTCTCCTCCCTCCACCTCCGCCCTGCTTCTACGCTCTGGCCGGCCTCCACCCACTTGTATTGCTGGGTTTGTGCGGATGAGTAGCTGGTCTATAGATCTCGATTAGGCCTCGCGTTTGTACTAGCAAAATTGGTGAACAAACTGTTCCGTTGTATTTCAGTTGCTTGTTCTTATTGTTGAGGATTTATATAGTAGGAATTGTGATTAATTATGTCTGAATAATAGTTTAATGTTAGCTATATTAGCATTGGACAGCACACAGGGCAAGATGATATTTACTTTGCTGTCGTTTCCTTGATTTCCCAGAAAGCTTGTATGTTTTGACCTGATAATATACCTTTTCACATGCAAAACATGGAACTGTTAATTGCATGTTGCTGGTAGACTACGAAATGTATACACCACTTGATTGTTCTATCTAGGCATTTGTTTTACTTTTATTTTGATCTACATACATGGACATTTGCGTACTTGCCTGTTTGTTTAAAAGTAATAATTGTGAAAACAGAATTTGTGCCTGCACTAGAGCAATTGAATTGTACTCTAGCTACTTCTGACGGTGCTTCTGCTTTGCCTAATCCAGTGCCTTCTGTTTGTGCAGCATGGACACTCAGGTCAAGCTTGCTGTGGTGGTGAAGGTGATGGGCCGCACCGGCTCCAGGGGTCAGGTGACCCAGGTCAGAGTGAAGTTCTTGGATGACCAGAACCGTCTCATCATGAGGAATGTCAAGGGCCCTGTCCGTGAGGGCGACATCCTCACCCTGCTCGAGTCTGAGCGGGAGGCCAGGAGGCTGCGCTGAGCGGTTGTTTTTCCTGTCTTCAGAAGTAAAAAATGCTGCTGCCTTCTTACTGTACTGCTTTCGAATCAAGTTCTTGAACACTGGTTTCCTATTTCCTGTACGCTATGGAGGTGTAATGAGTACTTCACTGGTTGCAGTTCTGTTCTGTTTCTTAGGTTTAATCGCATTATGGTTTGAGACCTGATCATGCTGTCACCTATGCGTACTGTGAATTGATTGGATGACTCCTATATTGGAACCTATGATTTGGTTGCTGCTACAGATTTGAAGTGTTTTATGCAATTATGAAGTGATGATGTGCCTTTGTTTGGTTCTGGTTCTTAATCTGATTTAACCCTTGCAAAATGTGTGAGCCTGGTAAAAGAAAGAATAAGCCCCCTACTTTAGAAATTCAAATCTCTGGCCTGCTGTGTATCCAAAGTATATTTTCTGGAACCATCCTATTTGTTTGTCAACTTTGTAAAACAACAACTTGGCGAACCATGCCTATAGCATTTGTTTGTTACCTTAGCTGTAAGATAACCCTTTTTCACGCTAGCACTGTTATCAAGTGGCCTGGGTGATGTCTTGTCCCTTCATTGAAGGCATTGCTTACCTAGCCAGTTTAACCTCATGCCCGGCACCTCTACTGACACTCGACCTTGGCATATGCAACATGTTGTGAAAGCATTCCCAGGACACGACAGTCCTTGTCGATATCTCTGTTGTTGGTGGAACTTGTTGGCTCATTGGCTGAGCAGGGCATCATGATCGTGGGCATCTGCTGTGTTCTGCAGTAGTATAGCAGTAGGCAAAGCAATTGCTCATTTCTGTTTAACTTGGATCGTTATGTCTTGTCAGGTTGGCACAATTTGTACCAGGCCACCGTGTAGTATGATTGAAAAGCACACCTTTGGATAGGCATGTCTGATGGCTCGAGAGCTCTAAAAAAAGATGGACGATATATATATCGGACATGGAACAGCCCAACTGAGTAGGCTGGAAAAGTTCTAACAGCACCTGATAGCCCGATACTTGGCATTGTGAAAGGACAGGACTAGGCGTCCCCCGGGGGATCTTTCCGTCCGATCCCCTGGGTCGCCAGCCCGACACGTGTCCATTAATATAGGCTAATCCCGCTTTTGCTACAAAACTCCCGATTTTTGCTGCAAATCGTCCCGCTTTTGCTGCATTGTAGCAAAAAACGGTTCGTACACAAAACATGAAGGGAAAAATTCTGGCCTCGCCGGAGACCTCACCGGAGACCTCGCCGGAGACGTGGTAGCAAAAAGTTTATGCTATTGTAGCAACATAAAAGTTCTATTGTAGCAAAATCAACTTCACCGGAGACTCTCGCCGGAGACATCGCCGGAGACCTCACCAGAGACCTCGCCGGAGACGTGGTAGCAAAAAGTTTATGCTATTGTAGCAACAGAAAAGTTCTATTGTAGCAAAATCAACTTCGCCGGAGACTCTCGCCGGAGACATCGCCGGAGACCTTCTCCGGCGGCGTGTGCATGCTGCAATGCTGCAATATAACAATTTTTTTGCTATTATTGTTATGTGTTTTGCTACAATAGGATAAAGTTTTTGCTACGATGTTTCCGACGAGGTCTCTGTCGATGTCTCCGGCGAAACCGATTTTGCTACAATAGCACATTTTTTTTGCTACGGGATCTCCGGCGAGGTCTCCGGTGAGGTCCGGCGAGTCCGGTGAGGCCGCCGGCGAAATCGGTCTTTTCTCCGGCGAAATTGATTTTGCTACAATAGCACATCTGTTTTGCTACGGATCTCCGGTGAGCTCTCCGGTGAGGTCCGGCGAGTCCGGTGAGGTCGCCGGCGAAATCGGTCTTTTCTAATCTATTTTCTGGACGAACCGTTTTTTGCTACATAGGAGCAAAAGCGGGCAATTATTTGCTACACGGTAGCAAAAGCGGGATTTAAACAGAAAAAAGGGACACGGGTGACCCGGGTGATCTTTCCCAAAGATCCCCCGGATGATTACTATACTTTTCCATTGTGAAATGGCATGAATCTGATACAGCGCCTGATAGCCCGATACTTGGCATTGTGAAATGGCATGTTACTTATCTATACTACTATTAAAAGAGCAAACATGTTCGGATACATTAAATTTAACCCGTTCATTATCTGATCAACGACTCAGATCGTTCCAACGGTGTTGAGCACCTCAACGCAACCCACCGCGAAACGTTTTGTCCGTGTTTCCTTTCTCCCGCTCCATCTTTTCCCCTTCATCTCCGTCTCAGCGAGCGCCAGGGAAGCATGCCGACGCCCTCACCACCATCTCCCCTCTTTTCTCCTCCCGGTTCCTCCCGTCCCGGATCTAGAGCACCAGCTTCTCCTCCTCTCCGTCCCTATCTGGTGCAGCAACGCCAAGAGCTAGGCCCTCAATCACCACGGCCGATCTCGTCGCGTCCACTCCGCGGGCCACGCCGGAGCGGTCTCCTCAATCTATGCCATCCTCGGTCACCACCACGTCGGCGCGAATCAGCTGCCCGCCTTATTGGGCGACGCGCTCCCAGCAGAAAACGCTGGCGCTTCACCGCTGCTGCTTGACCCCCGTTCCATGTGGGGGAGAGACGCATGTCGGGGATGCGATGAAGAGGAGCAACACGCGCGTGGGTTATTCAGTGGAGAGGAGCAGCCAGCCGGACAGGCACGGAGCAGCCAGCCGGACAGGTACAGGTGCTGCTAAATATTTTGGTGCCATGATGCATTGCCTTAGGTACGCATGAAGGCAGGTTAATTTTGTACCTCTGTCTGTGTAATTGCAGAAGACATGGCAATGTATCGAGTACAAACATCTGTCTGTGTGATGTCGAATGAAAATATAAGAAAGTTTTTGTGCTCATGAGTCATTACATCTAGATTTTCTGAAAATCTTGCAACAGTTGAGTAGTTTGAGTTGTGATAGATATAGAGGATGCACAATGTAACCATGGTGATAAATGAGTCAACTCTGGCTGTCGTTTGTTTGTTTGAAATGTTGATAATGAGTGAAATAACTGATATAGTAAATGCTACCCGTATTTTACCTCTAATCAAACTGCTCACTGATATATAATAGGGTCCATATATTGGGGAAGCACTCCCAGATTCATGCTCCTGGGCGAATTACTCCTCTAGATGATTTTTTACCAAGAGATCATCAACACTTAAGGATTGCTAAATTATTACATTCAAGCTATTACATGGTGATTTTTCATACCACAACCATTCATCAGCATGGAATTGCTTTCACAATCTATAGTTAAACTGATTCCCTCTTTTTTTATGTTCATAACTGATTGGTAGTTCGAGAAGGTACCTGGGGTGTCTTCAGAAGCAAAAGTGGCTAACGTTGCTGCAATTCGGAGGTTCTTGATATCAGGTTGAGTGATGACGAAGACGTGTTTTATGGTTTAAACCTGACTGCTCTGAATTCTCGCTATTTTTTGTGTTATCAAACAGCCATCATATTTGATGCCATAATATTTATTTGTTGGCAGCCAACCGAGAATCGAGATATGACATGTTTTTCTTTCTTTCTTTTCTTTGATAAAACTTACCGAGAAATGTGATATTTCAGTTGTGCATCCCCTTCAACTACAATATGATTTCCACCTTTTTTTAGGAAAGCAGCAACGCAGCCATATTGTAAGACACTCACAGCTAATGCTATCTTAAACTGTTTAAAGGATTAGTTCGATTTCTCTTGGTATTTCTAAAGAGTAATTTTCATGCATTGGTTTGGTATCCTCGGAGATGTTCATACTATTTCAGTAAAATGTCTATTTTATCCATCCTATCTGTTCTCTTTTACCAAGAGAGTTAGGCTAAAAGTGCAGAGCTGATTGTTCATGCCATTGCAAACAGCCCTGTTTTCCTTGCTCTCAGGCATATTGACGCTACTTGGTCATTTGTTCATCCTTGTTGCTGGAGCTGCTGCATTCATATTCTCCAACCATAGCTGGAGAGATGTGACTATGTGAGGCTTCTATTTAGTGCTAATTTGGAAACTAAGTTGTGGCATCATCCTTTTATAAAGTCCTCATACCTCTGCGTATTTTTTCCAGGTAATTCCAGTGGATAAGACTTAAGACCCCTAACTTTGACGATATGTATGATTTTCTGAAAGGCAAATGTAAGATAGGTTGCTCTTGGTGTTGTTATTTTTGTGGTAGGAGCAAACTCAAGCATGTTCTTGTTGTGCCTTTTCTTTTCAGTAGCACTCCGTATTCATGCAGACTGAATAGTTCGTTATTCATCTCATGAATGTGTAGTTGCTACCAGCTTAAGCTAATTCTTTTTATCTATTATGGATTGTGTACTTGTCTGTAATCTGCTTACTTACTGTGAATAAGTTATAGCTGTTACAAATCCCATGGTACAAGATGGGGCGATGAGCGAGTATAGAATTGTCGTTTTATATCTCTTTAGGTATAGTTGGTCACTTGGTCTACCGCAAGTACACAAATGTTGACCTATGTACAGGTAATTCTTTTCTTGTTAGTACTGACTGTGAGGGCAATGAACAAACCTGCTAAGTAGGACAATGATGATGAAATTATTGGAATATAAAAATTTGACCCATAGCAACGCACGGGTATGTTTTTTGTACTTGTAAATTGCCCCCTTCAATTGTAAAAACGTGCGTTGCACGTAATCAATCAAATGAGCCTATTGGCGAATGATCGAACACCTTGGGTGCGGGGCGGGAGCGAGGAAGAGGCGGAGCCGGCTGAATGAGCTGCGCTGTCACAAAACGAGGGCGGATACTGGCGGGGAGCGGCAGCAAGCAGGCATGCGTGATCGCTGTGGCTGAACCCCCACGGTGCGAATCGAGTTGGCGACGACAAGGGTGGCGGCGATGGTGCAATTTGCCAGCGAGAGGAAACAAAAGGACGGGGTGGGGAGCAAATGAATCAGATCACGCCGGCCCTGTGTGTATGACGAGCGGGCCACCCCTGTCGGAGGGCGTGTCCGGCACCCCCGAGAGGGCCTCCAAACTTGGGGTGCCCTTTCGGGGGTGCTAGACACAAAATGGCTCACCTCGGACACTTGGTAGGTGCCGCTATGGGTGTTTTTTTGCGTCCGGACCCCCATTGGGCCTTTGGGGTCTATTGAGGGGTGCCACTTGAGATGCTCAGATAACATCAAATCCGGCTACCAAAACATACATAAATCAGGTCCGGTCAACAATGGCTCGGCCAACATAGTCTCGGCCACCAATGTCTCGGCCAACATGAAGGCCGGACACCAAAGTCTCGGCCACCAGCATGGACAACCACCAAAATGCACTCAAAATAAATCAAGAACATGTAGATCATTCTTGGTTCTCGGTATCCATAGCCCTTGACCTCCTCTCCTTCATGATGCACTCCACCTCCTCGACAAAGAAAGCTCGTTGAGGCGAGCTCATGTGTGTGGTGTCAGTGGAGAGAACCTTGAGCTTCCTATCGAGTTGTGCCTCTTTGATCTTGGTCTCCCTATCGAGTTGCGCCTCCTTGAACTTTTGGTTTTGGACGTCGAAGTAGGTGCCCCACCTCTCTTGGTTCTCTTCATGCATCTTCACCTTGAGAGTCTTGGATGAGGTGACCTCCTACATATATGAGTCGATCGAGTCTTCAAGGGAGGCACTAGATGTTCCTCACCTTCTTGGCCGCCTTTGCTTTCTTGTTGCCGGCACTATTTAAGTGCACATCACACCCAAGTTAGAAACATATCTCGCTGAGCCCGACCATTTCGACGAGCACGTTCGGAGAACCGTCGCAGGAAAGCTGATGTCGGGAAGCGGGCATGGCTGAGGGGCTTCCCGATCAATGTAGCCCGGGCGACTCGCTGTAGGCGGCGTCATGGTTGAGGTCGATGCCGCAACCATCATTGTGTGTGTGTGGGGGGGGGGGGGGGGGGGGGGGGGGGGGGGGGGGGGAGGGTCGCCTTCCTCAACGTAGCTCTCGTCAATCTTGGACGAGCCAGAGAGACACGATTGCAGCAAAAGCGGCATGGTTTGCTCGGTGAAGTAGCAAGGGGAAGACGGCAAGGAACTCCCGTTGCCGAAAGGGACCACCGTCGTCTCCCTTGGCTCATGTCGCCCAGAATTTGGGCGGCGAAGAGACCTCCTTGCTATGTCTCCTGCTTCCTCGTCTTGGCGTGTTGTCGCCGACCAGCTCGGCTCGCCGACGACGCCAAGCGTACTAGCTTCTCCGTCAACCCCTCCGCATCTGGTTGCTCCATCTTCATCTGCTTCGACCGCTCCTGATTGGAGGCGCGAGTCCAGACCCCATTCAACGCGGCGATGAATGAGTTTTCCGACTGCAACGGCTAAAGAGAGGTTTGGGGCGGCGAGACCGAGGCAGGAGAACTTGAGGGATCTGTGGAAATGGAGGGAAGAAATTTGAGAGATTTTCGTGGCCGACACACTAATGTATATGGAGGGGGAGAATTTGGCGGCCGGCCAGTGTCCGGCACCCCTGAGCAGGCCCCCAAGGTTTGATGCCCTCTCAGGGGTGCCGGGCAGAATTTGGGTCGGGCCGGACACTTGGGGGTGCCGGTGGGGTAGATTTTGGTGTTCGGTACCCAAATTGGCCTTTGGGGTGTTCTTTTGGGAGGTGCCGGTTGGGCACCCCCAGAATGACAACCCAAAGGCCCAATGGGGGTCCGGACGCAAAAAAAGCCCACAACGGCACCCCAATTTGTTCAGGCCAAGCTTATTTCTGCCCGACACTCCCGAGAGGCCCTACAAACTTGGGGGACTCTTCGAGGGTGCCGGACATTGCCTGGATATGCCCTCCCATAGGCGTGCCCACTCGTCATACACACACAACACCGCACCATTTTAATTAGGTTGTGTCGGAGGCCGTTCCGCCCAAGTAATGACGTGCACTCACGGGAGGCGATGAGACGAGACGGTGGCACGCCTTCCGCTCACGTCGCAATAACGTAGGAACGGTTCCCCTGGCGGACGCAGAACGAAGCGACGTGTCGAGCCTCGCCGTCCATATGTTGATGTCGCAGGGCTCCCCCGGCGGCGCCTGAACACGCGTCATCGGCGTTAATGCTCGCCACCCAACCCATCCTCTGGACGTCTTTAAAACGAAGCGTGGCGGGCCTCTCCTCTCACCACACACCTGACTCTCCTTCTCCTCTCTCAAGTCCCTCTCACCGCTAGCAGATCGACCGCCCATCATGGTGGCAGCCGCGAGGAGCCCGCGGAACACGAGCTTCGCATTCGCCGAAACTACCTCTCCAGGGAACGTGCGTGTCGCCTCAAGAGCGCCACGGCGAGCAACCCAGCCAACTACCCGTGGAGCAGCAGATGGCCGAGGCGTGGCACCGCGAGATGCTGCGCGAGGATCCAACCTACCCGCCTCCACATGTGTTGACGGTCGAGAACGCGCGGATTTACTTCTGCCACAACATCGATGTGCTAGACAGCGTTCACCTACCGGAGGGGTGGGTGACGAACATCATCAACGTGCCGGTGGTGCCACGGCTCAGCGGGCAGGAGCACATCGATTAAATCAAGAGGCAGTGGAGGGAGATGTCGTGGGAGGAGTGGGTTGACCCCAAGTACTCCATCTTAGCGTTGTACTAGTACGCCGTGGTGGGCGCGGAGTACAAGGCACGCCACCACAACTTCTTCCTCCCTGCCGGCGTGCGGTTACCACCTATGGAGGGGTTCGCGTCGGACGATGAGATGGTGCACACTAACAACCATACTAGGCTGACAACGAGGACGAGGAGCTTCCCTTTCCACTGGCACAGGAACCTGCCCAGCACCATCGCTGGTACCGTAGAAGGGGTTGCAAGATGCAGCCGGAGAGGGCATGCAGGTGGCCATCGAGGCTTCCCTCCGTCGAGGCATGCAGACTCTTCAAGGCCATGAGGTTAGATCAAACCCCACCACACGCCAGCGGCGAAAACATAAGACTCAACCGAGACTATGCAGATTCCTCAAGGCCATCGCCGGCAATAGCATATGACACTTCTGGCGGCAGATAATTGAGTCATGAAGTTTCTTGATCATGTCGCCGCAGGGATAGGAATCTTCCTCGTGACGTGTAGTGGTTTGCGAGGCGCCGAGATAGGTCTCCTTCTCTCACCACAGTGATGACGGCGAAGTCGAGATAGGCCTCCTTGTTTCATCATTGGTTAAATTTAGTTCAGGTTTTGAAATGTAAGTTGTAAATTTCGTTCAAATGTTCGCCGTATCTGTTTTTGTTTTGTTGCAAATTGTCAAAAAAGTGATCAAAAAATTGGGGGGAGGGGGGGGGGGGGGCACAATTGATGGTGCCGGCTACATATTTAGCGACTCCCGGTGGAGATGCTCTAAGCCAACTATCAATAACTAACGAGTTTTCAAAAAACTTTCAACTAGATTTGCCCCCCTCACGGAAACCATCAATGACTTATTTCAACAGTTAGCTACGCGCTTTGGGTTGCTTATTTCAACAGTTAGTTAGGCCATTCGTTTTGACTTATTTGAGGCGAGGAAATGTAAAATCGCTAAATCATTAGAAATAAGCCATTTAAAATATGACTATTTGAAATCAAAAGTTTTCTGATATTCTCCATAGGTACAGAATAAGTCATCGGAGTTGCGTCTTTTGACAATTTTAGAGGCTTTAGATTCTGGAAAAGCGTCATTTCAAATGTCTTATTTCAGATAAGTCAAAGTGAATGTCGTGACCAGCCTGTTGAAAACATTTTTTAGTATGGCGTTTTAGAGTTGTTCGATATTTATTTGAAACTATTCTGAGGGCCACTAGTCATGGGTTAAAAGTTTACCAAGCCATCTAGGACAAATTATACGGTTTCATTGCTGGATGATTAAATCGTTAAATCCAGCCGTTTCATGCTTCCAACCAATCAATGTATATGCATGCATGGCACCGTGAACCGTGATCGTGGGTACTTATTACAAGATTGAAACGCATCGAATTGAAAGCATGGCCAGCAATCACAATGGCGCTTACGGCGGTAATTTCTCGGCCGTTTACAGAAAAACCTTTGATCATGGCGCGCGATTGACGAACGCAACACACGCTCGGTCTCAGTCTCAAACCCTATTTAATCCCCCTTCCTCCCCCCACCCTCAAACCCACAGACCAACACCATCCTGCCATCCACAACTCCAATCTCCAGCCATGGACGCCACACTCATCAGCTCCAGCCAGGACTACCTCCTCCTGCTCCTCCCAGCGTCCGCCACCTTCCTCTCCCACTCCTCGCCGTCCTCCTCATCGCCGTCTCGCTGGTGTGGCTCTGCCCTGGCGGCCCCGCCTGGGCGCTCTCCGTTGCCGCGGCTCCTTGCCACCGGAGCGCCGGGCGCCGTCACCGCCCTCGCAGGGCACGCCGCGCACCGTGCCATCGCTGCCCTCTCGCGCTCCGTGCCAGGCGGCGCCGCGCTCGTCTCCTTCTCCGTCGGCCTCACCCGCTTCGTCGTGGCCAGCAGACCCGACACGGCGCGGGAGCTCCTCACCAGCGCCGCCTTCGCCGATCGCCCCATCAAGGATGCGGCGCGCGGCCTCCTCTTCCACCGGGCAATGGGCTTCGCGCCCTCCGGCGACTACTGGCACGCGCTCCGCCGAATCAGCGCCACGTACCTCTTCAGTGCCCGCCGCGTCGCCGCCTCCGCGCCGTGCCGCCTCGCCATTGGCGAGGGCATGCTCGACCAGCTGGCCGCCCGTGGCGGGGATGCCGTCACGATGAGGCGCGTGCTCCACGCAGCCTCCCTGGAGCACGTCATGGCCACCGTCTTGGGGACGCGCTATGACGCCGCGAGTCAAGAGGGCGTCGAGCTCGAGGCGATGGTGAAGGAAGGGTACGAGCTGCTCGGAATGTTCAGCTGGGGAGACCATCTGCCGCTGCTCAAGTGGCTCGACCTGCAAGGCGTGAGGAAGAGGCGCAGGAGCCTCGTGCGTAGAGTTGACGTCTACGTGAGGAACATCATCGAAGAGCACAAGCAGATGAGGGTGGGTCGCGACAATGGGGGAGGTGAGGACCTGGCGGCCGGAGACTTCGTCGACGTCGTGCTTGGACTGGAAGGGGATGACAGGCTCGCAGAGTCTGACATGGTTGCTCTTCTATGGGTAAGAATCTGGCGTCCAGACATACTTGTTACTGGATTAGTGCACTTTGAAAAATTGTATAACCTTACATACTCCCTTCGATCCATATTAGTGGGCATAGCTTTGTCTAAATTCATATGTATCTAGTTAAGTATTTAGACTAGATACATGTGTATCTAGACAAAGTTGTGCCCACTATATGGATCGGAGGTAGTACTTGTTTTCAAGATATTGTACAGGAGATGATCTTTCGTGGACTGACACGGTCGCGATCCTGCTAGAGTGGATCATGCGAGAATGGTGCTGCACCCGGACATCCAGGCGAAGGCGCAGGCCGAGATCGACGCCGTGGTCGGACCCGGCCGCGCCGTGTCGGACGCCGACGTCGGCAACCTGCCTTACCTCCAGTGCGTCGTCAAGGAGACTCTCCGCATGCACCCGCCGGGCCCTCTGCTGTCTTGGGCGCGCCTCGCCGTGCACGACGCGAGCGTCGGCGGCCACCTCGTCCCGGCTGGCACCACGGCCATGGTGAACATGTGGGCCATCGTCCACGACCCGGAGGTATTGTCGGAGCCAGATGCGTTCAGGCCAGAGAGGTTCGTGGAGGAGGACGTGAGCGTGCTCGGCAGCGACCTCCGCCTCGCGCCGTTCGGGGCGGGCCGTCGCATCTGCCCAGGGAGGGCGCTCGCGCTCGCCACCGTCCCACCTCTGGCTCACGCAGCTGCTGCACCGCTTCGAGTGGGCGCCCGCCGACTGTTGCAGTGTCGACCTGTCGGAGCGCCTCAACATGTCGCTGGAGATGGAGAAGCCACTGGTGTGCAAGGCCAAGCCTAGGCTCATGTGAAGGTGTCAAGGTGAAGCACAAGCCACAAGACAATTGGTCCGTTAATTATTCGTTTACTATGTTCGAGTCGAGATGCATGGCTGGTTACTGGTCGTGATAATCATTGTTACTTTAATACTACTAGTACAATTGCACATGTTGGTTTTGTGACATAGTAATTTATAGCTATACTGACTAAATTAAACCCGTATGTGAAATTTATGTGGACAAAAATGAGATTCTATATGGATAATATCACTTATTTTTTATAATTTAATTGCATTTTATCTCCACAAAAGTTTTAGTTGTGTAATACCACAGTCAAACTTTGATGTATATATTTTCAAAAATCATTGTCAATCTTATGTACATGTTAGCAGAAAAAAGATTTAAGCTAATCCATAATAATTTAATCATGTAAAATTCTTGTCCTCATATGTCGAGAGACCATTTTCAAACTTCTTCCAAATATTTGTATCTCTCGTGTTGGTGTTCACAATCCTTTAGCGTATTCCCCGCAATAAAGACCACCTACTTGGTGCATCCATCACTTCCAAGTCCAAAAAAGTCAACTACAACTTCATTCAAAATATGTTTCTTCACATAAAGAATCTTCCCTCCGCCCTTTTGACAAATAACCTAGATCAAATCTCTGCATTGCTCATTTGGCGACGTAATGATTTTGCATAAGTTTTTTGTGTCCACAACAGGACAAGAAAAAGTGGAAAACTCCAAAATTTCGGTAACACATGCTTAACTGGATAATGTCATGCATATGTAACCTGCATATTTGAGACCCAAATGAAAATGTTACATACTTCTTATGCCATTTTGGTACCACCTATTATACCATTATTTTTTTCTTTCGATATTCTCCTTATATTTTTTAACAATCAAACCACCTTCGCTTCGTCTACTTACGTGTTTTTAGTATTTCTCTCTTTGCTGGTTATTGATCTGCATACATACTATTCTATAAGTCTTTTTAGCTTCTACAGAACTGATGGCTGACTACTATGATCACCCTTCTGACTAATACCCTTATCAAGTTTTCAGCTTTTAATGCAAAACATTATCCAGTTAAGCATGTGTTACCGAAATTTGGAGTTTTCCACTTTTTCTTGTCCTATTGTGGACACAAAAAACTTATGCAAAATCATTACGTCGCCAAATGAGCAATGCAGAGATTTGATCTAGGTTATTTGTCAAAAGGGCGGAGGGAAGATTCTTTATGTGAAAAAACATATTTTGAATGAAGTTGTAGTTGACTTTTTGGACTCGGAAGTGATGGATGCACCAAGTAGGTGGTCTTTATTGCGGGGAATACGCTAAAGGATTGTGAACACCAACACGAAGAGATACAAATATTTGGAAGAAGTTTGAAAATGGTCTCTCGACATATGAGGACAAGAGTTTTACATGATTAAATTATTATGGATTAGCTTAAATCTTTTTTCTGCTAACATGTACATAAGATTGACAATGATTTTTTGAAAATATATACATCAAAGTTTGACTGTTGTATTACACAACTAAAACTTTTGTGGAGATAAAATGCAATTAAATTATAAAAAACAAGTGATATTATCCACATAGAATCTCATTTTTGTCCATATAAATTTCACATACGGGTTTAATTTAGTCAGTATAGCTATAAATTACTATGTCACAAAACCAACATTATATAGACGTCCGTGCACGTGCAATTGTACCAGTAGTATTAAAGTAACGATGAATATCACGACCAGTAACCAGCCATGCATCTCGACTCGAACATAGTAAACGAATAATTAACGGACCAATTGTCTGGTGGCTTGTGCTTCACCTTGACACCTTCACATGAGCCTAGCTTGGCCTTGCACACCAGTGGCTTCTCCATCTCCAGCGACATGTTGTGGCGCTCCGACAGGTCGACGCTGCAACAGTCGGCGGGCGCCCACTCGAAGCGGTGCAGCAGCTGCGCGAGCCAGAGGTGGACGGTGGCGAGCGCGAGCGCCCTCCCTGGGCAGATGCGACGGCCCGCCCCGAACGGCGCGAGGCGGAGGTCGCTGCCGAGCACGCTCACGTCCTCCTCCACGAACCTCTCCGGCCTGAACGCATCTGGCTCCGACAATACCTCCGGGTCGTGGGCGATGGCCCACATGTTCACCATGGCCGTGGTGCCAGCCGGGACGAGGTGGCCGCCGACGCTCGCGTCGTGCACGGCGAGGCGCGCCCAAGACAGCAGAGGGCCCGGTGGGTGCATGCGGAGAGTCTCCTTGACGACGCACTGGAGGTAAGGCAGGCTGCCGACGTCGGCGTCCGACACGGCGCGGCCGGGTCCGACCACGGCGTCGATCTCGGCCTGCGCCTTCGCCTGGATGTCCGGGTGCAGCACCATTCTCGCCATGATCCACTCTAGCAGGATCGCGACCGTGTCAGTCCCACGAAAGATCATCTCCTGTACAATATCATGAAAACAAGTATGTAAGGTTATACAATTTTTCAAAGTGCACTAATCCAGTAACAAGTATGTCTGGACGCCAGATTCTTACCCATAGAAGAGCAACCATGTCAGACTCTGCGAGCCTGTCATCCCCTTCCAGTCCAAGCAAGACGTCGACGAAGTCTCCGGCCGCCAGTCCTCACCTCCCCCATTGTCGCGGCCCAGCCTCATCTGCTTGTGCTCTTCGATGATGTTCCTCACGTAGACGTCAACTCTACGCACGAGGCTCCTGCGCCTCTTCCTCACGCCTTGCAGGTCGAGCCACTTGAGCAGCGGCAGATGGTCTCCCCAGCTGAACATTCCGAGCAGCTCGTACCCTTCCTTCACCATCGCCTCGAGCTCGACGCCCTCTTGACTCGCGGCGTCATAGCGCGTCCCGAAGACGGTGGCCATGACGTGCTCCAGGGAGGCTGCGTGGAGCACGCGCCTCATCGTGACGGCATCCCCGCCACGGGCGGCCAGCAGGTCGAGCATGCCCTCGCCAATGGCGAGGCGGCACGGCGCGGAGGCGGCGACGCGGCGGGCACTGAAGAGGTACGTGGCGCTGATTCGGCGGAGCGCGCGCCAGTAGTCGCCGGAGGGCGCGAAGCCCATTGCCCGGTGGAAGAGGAGGCCGCGCGCCGCATCCTTGATGGGGCGATCGGCGAAGGCGGCGCTGGTGAGGAGCTCCCGCGCCGTGTCGGGTCTGCTGGCCACGACGAAGCGGGTGAGGCCGACGGAGAAGGAGACGAGCGCGGCGCCGCCTGGCACGGAGCGCGCGAGGGCAGCGATGGCACGGTGCGCGGCGTGCCCTGCGAGGGCGGTGACGGCGCCCGGCGCTCCCGGTGGCAAGGAGCCGCGGCAACGGGAGAGCGCCCAGGCGGGGCCGCCAGGCAGAGCCACACCAGCGAGACGGCGATGAGGAGGACGGCGAGGAGTGGGGAGAGGAAGGTGGCGGACGCTGGGAGGAGCAGGAGGAGGTAGTCCTGGCTGGAGCTGATGAGTGTGGCGTCCATGGCTGGAGATTGGAGTTGTGGATGGCAGGATGGTGTTGGTCTGTGGGTTTGAGGGTGGGGGGAGGAAGGGGGATTAAATAGGGTTTGAGACTGAGACCGAGCGTGTGTTGCGTTCGTCAATCGCGCGCCATGATCAAAGGTTTTTCTGTAAACGGCCGAGAAATTACCGCCGTAACGCCATTGTGATTGCTGGCCATGCTTTCAATTCGATGCGTTTCAATCTTGTAATAAGTACCCCACGATCACGGTTCACGGTGCCATGCATGCATAACATTGATTGGTTGGAAGCATGAAACGGCTGGATTTAACGATTTAATCATCCAGCAATGAAACCGTATAATTTGTCCTAGATGGCTGGGTAAACTTTTAACCCATGACCAGTGGCTGGCCCTCAGAATAGTTTAAATAAATATCGAACAACCCTAAAACGCCATACTAAAAACTGTTTTCAACAGGCTGGTCACGACATTCACTTGACTTATCTGAAATAAGACATTTGAAATAACGCTTTTCCAGAATCTAAAGCCTCTAAAATTGTCAAAAGACGCAACTCCGATGACTTATTCTGTACCTATGGAGAATATCAGAAAACTTTTTGATTTCAAAAAGTCATATTTTAAATGGCTTATTTCTAATGATTTAGCGATTTTACATTTCCTCGCCTCAATAAGTCAAAACGAATGGCCTAACTAACTGTTGAAATAAGCAACCCAAAGCGCGTAGCTAACTGTTGAAATAAGTCATTGATGGTTTCCGTGAGGGGGCCAAATCTAGTTGAAAGTTTTTTGAAAACTCGTTAGTTATTGATAGTTGGCTTAGAGCATCTCCACCGGGAGTCGCTAAATATGTCGCCGGCACCCTCAATTGTGCCCCCCCCCCCCCCCCCCCCCCCTCCCGCCAATTTTTTGATCACTTTTTTGACAATTTGCAACAAAACAAAAACAGATACGTCGAACATTTGAACGAAATTTTACAACTTACATTTCAAAACCTAAACTAAATTTAACCAATGACGAGACAAGGAGGCCTATCTCGACGTCGCCGTCACCACTATGGTGAGAGAAGGAGACCTATCTCGGCGCCCCGCAAACCACTACACGTCACGAGGAAGATTTCTATCCCTGCGGCGACATGATCAAGAAACTTCATGACTCAATTATCTGCCGCCAGAAGTGTCATGCTATTGCCGGCGATGGCCTTGAGGAATCTGCATAGTCTCGGTTGAGTCATATGTTTTCGCCGCTGGCGTGGGTGGTGGGGTTTGATCTAACCTCATGGCCTTGAAGAGTCTGCATGCCTCGACGGAGGGAAGCCTCGATGGCCACCTGCATGCCCTCTCCGGCTGCATCCTGCAACCCCTTCTTCGGTACCAGCGATGGTGCTGGAGCAGGTTCCTGTGCCGGTGTAAAGGGAAGCTCCTCGTCCTCGTTGTCAGCCTAGTATGGTTGTCAGTGTGCGCCATCTCGTCGTCCGACGCGAACCCCTCCATAGGTGGCAACCGCACGCCGGCAGGGAGGAAGAAGTTGTGGTGGCGTGCCTTGTACTCCACGCCCACCACGGCGTACCAGTACAACGCTAAGATGGAGTACTTGGGGTCAACCCACTCCTCCCACGACATCTCCCTCCACTGCCTCTTGATTTAATCGATGTGCTCCTGCCCGCTGAGCCGTGGCACCACCGGCACGTTGATGATGTTCGTCACCCACCCTCCGGTAGGTGAACGTTGTCTAGCACATCGATGTTGTGGCAGAGGTAAATCCGCGCGTTCTCGACCGTCAACATATGTGGAGGCGCGTAGGCTGGATCCTCGCGCAGCATCTCGCGGTGCCACGCCTCGGCCATCTGCTGCTCAACGGGCAGTTGGCTGGGTTGCTCGCCGTGGCGCTCTTGAGGCGACACGCATGTTCCCTGGAGAGAGTCTCGGCGAATGCGAAGCTCGTGTTCCGCGGGCTCCTCGCGGCTGCCACCATGCTGGGCGGTCGATCTGCTAGCGGTGAGAGGGACTTGAGAGAGGGAGAAGGAGAGTCAGGTGTGTGGTGAAAGGAGAGGCCCGCCACGCTTCGTTTTAAAGACGTCCAGAGGAGGGGTTGGGTGGCGAGCATTAACGCCAATGACGCGTGTTCAGGCGCCGCCGGGGGAGCCCTGCGACATCAACATATGGACGGCGAGGCTCGACGCGTCGCTTCGTTCTGCGTCCGCCAGGGGAACCGTTCCTACGTTATTGCGACGCGAGCGGAAGGCGTGCCACCGTCTCGTCTCATCGCCTCCCGTGAGTGCACGTCATTACTTGGGCGGAACGGCCTCCTACACAACCTATTTAAAATGGTGCGGCGTTGTGTGTGTATGACGAGTGGGCACGCCTATGGGAGGGCATATCCAGGCAATATCCGGCACCCTCGAAGAGTCCCCCAGGTTTGTAGGGCCTCTCGGGAGTGTCGGGCAGAAATAAGCTCGGCCTGAACAAATTGGGGTGCCGTTGTGGGCTTTTTTTGCGTTCGGACCCCCATTGGGCCTTTGGGTTGTCATTCTGGGGGTGCCCAACCGGCACCTCCCAAAAGAACACCCCAAAGGCCAATTTGGGTACCGAACACCAAAATCTACCCCACCGGCACCCCCAAGTGTCCGGCCCGACCCAAATTCTGCCCGGCACCCCTGAGAGGGCATCAAACCTTGGGGGCCTGCTCAGGGGTGCCGGACACTGGCCGGCCGCCAAATTCTCCCCCTCCATATACATTAGTGTGTCGGCCACGAAAATCTCTCAAATTTCTTCCCTCCATTTCCACAGACCCCTCAAGTTCTCCTGCCTCGGTCTCGCCGCCCCAAACCTCTCTTTAGCCGTTGCAGCCGGAAAACTCATTCATCGCCGCGTTGAATGGGGTCTGGACTCGCGCCTCCAATCAGGAGCAGTCGAAGCAGATGAAGATGGAGCAACCAGATGCGGAGGGGTTGACGGAGAAGCTAGTACGCTTTGCGTCGTCGGCGAGCCGAGCTGGTCGGTGACAATGCGCCAAGACGAGGAAGCAGGAGACATAGCAAGGAGGTCTCTTCGCCGCCCAAATTCTGGGCGACATGAGCCAAGGGAGATGACGGTGGTCCCTTTCGGCAACGGGAGTTCCTCGCCGTCTTCCCCTTGCTACTTCACCGAGCAAACCATGCCGCTTTTGCTGCAATCGTGTCTCTCTGGCTCGTCCAAGATTGACGAGAGCTACGTCGAGGAAGGCGACCCCCCACCCCCCCCCCCCCCCCCCCCACACACACAATGATGGTTGCGGCATCGACCTCAACCATGACGCCGCCTACAGCGAGTCGCCCGGGCTTCATTGATCGGGAAGCCCCTCAGCCATACCCGCTTCCCGACATCAGCTTTCCTGCGACGGTTCTCCGAACGTGCTCGTCGAAATGGTCGGGCTCAGCGAGATATGTTCCTAACTTGGGTGTGATGTGCACTTAAATAGTGCCGGCAACAAGAAAGCAAAGGCGGCCAAGAAGGTGAGGAACATCTAGTGCCTCCCTGAAGACTCGATCGACTCATATATGTAGGAGGTCACCTCATCCAAGACTCTCAAGGTGAAGATGCATGAAGAGAACCAAGAGAGGTGGGGCACCTACTTCGACGTCCAAAACCAAAAGTTCAAGGAGGCGCAACTCGATAGGGAGACCAAGATCAAAGAGGCGCAACTCGATAGGAAGCTCAAGGTTCTCTCCACTGACACCACACACATGAGCTCGCCTCAACGAGCTTTCTTTGTCGAGGAGGTGGAGTGCATCATGAAGGAGAGGAGGTCAAGGGCTATGGATACCGAGAACCAAGAATGATCTACATGTTCTTGATTTATTTTGAGTGCATTTTGGTGGTTGTCCATGCGGTGGCCGAGACTTTGGTGTCCGGCCTTCATGTTGGCCGAGACATTGTGGCCGAGACTATGTTGGCCGAGCATTGTTGACCGGACCTGATTTATGTATGTTTTGGTAGCCGGATTTGATGTTGTCTGAGCATCTCAAGTGGCACCCCTCAATAGACCCCAAAGGCCCAATGGAGGTCCGGACGCAAAAAAAACACCCACAGCGGCACCTACCAAGTGTCGAGGTGAGCCATTTTGTTCTAGCACCCCGAAAGGGCATTCCCAAGTTTGGAGGCCCTCTCGGGGTGCCGGACACGCCCTCCGACAGGGGTGGCCCGCTCGTCATACACACAGGGCGGCGCGATCTGATTCATTTGCTCCCCACCCCCTTTTGTTTCCTCTCGCAAGCAAATTGCACATCACCGCCACCCTTGTCGTCGCCAACTCGATTCGCACCGTGGGGGTTCAGCCACAGCGATCACGCATGCCTGCTTGCTGCTGCTCCCCGCCAGTATCCGCCCTCGTTTTGTGACAGCGCAGCTCATTCAGTCGGCTCGCCTCTTCCTCGCTCCGCCCCGCACCCAAGGTGTTCGATCATTCGCCAATAGGCTCATTTGATTGATTGTTGATTTATGGCCAAGTTTCATTGCTTCATTTTGTCCAATAGGCTATGGATAGCGACGACGAATTCATGTTTTTCCAAATGATGGGGGAGGCTGCCTAAAAGGATCGTATGGGCACCTAGAGGGGGGGTGAATAGGTGCTACGCCAATTTTTAGTTCTTTTTTCGATTAGGCTTGACATAAAGGTAAATTCTCTAGATATGCAACTACGGTGAATTTACCTATATGATAAGTTAAATCCAAGCCAGATACAAGATACAAGTAAAGACTATGATAAAGGAGTAACCGAAGGGGAAGTACGCGGAGACAAGGATGTATTCCCGAGTTCCTCCTTTTTTAGGGGAGTACGTCTCGTTGGAAGGGTGTGTGCATCGCCACAATAGGCTTACTCAACACCACAAAGGCCTCACCCTATTCTCCGATGAACCTCACCACAAAGACTTGGTTCACCTTCCACTATCGGAATCCTTCAAGGCGGAATCCGGAGCCTTTACAACAATTGGGCACACACCCACAACCTAATTGGGGGCTCCCAAGTCAACAATCTGTCACAACAACAACAACAACAAGTGAGTATAACAAGGAGCTAGGTTTTCCAATGGAAACCTAGCAAGAGTGCCTCCAGTGAATGAGGGGAAATACAAATCGCCTTGGTGAAGATGTAGATCTTGGCTTCTCCTTAAATCCTCCGAATATCAAACAGTTTGGGTGGAGGGATTGGGAGATCTATGAGCTTTGAGCTTGCAACAATGGAGGACAATCAATTCTGGTCGAGCTAGTTGGCTGGAGGTAGGTGAAGGGGTATTTGTACCCCTCCAAAATGTAGCCATTGCAAAACATTTCACACCGAAGACTCCGGCCTAAGCAGACGGGAGACTCCGGTCCACACCGGAGATTCCGGTATCCTTTCGGTGTATCTCCGGACCAAAGTCAATTCTTGGGCCAGACGTAGGGTTGGCCGGAAACTTGATCCCCCTGAGGCCGGAGACTTCGATCCCTGAGACCGGAGACTCCGGCTCTTCTCCGGTGTCCCTCCGGACTGAGTACAAAGGGTCACTGATAATCCCCAAGAGCAAGGAATCACTGTAGCACAATTCGATAAGTATTTGAGTGTCGAACCCACGAGGAGCTGAAGGTAAACTATCTATTCTCTAAAGCCCTATAACCCTCTTATATGGCCTTTTATGCAAAGCAATAAATTTAAATATGAAAGGAACTAACTAATGGAAGCAAGTGATGTGGAATGGGTTTATCTAGTAACAAGTTTCTCAATCAAGTTTCAAACGCAAGTTTCTTAGAGCAAGTTTCTCTCAGCAGTTTTCTCAAGCAAGTTTCTCAAAGTAGCAAGTATCAAATATCTCAAGTAGCAAATATCTCAAGGGAGCAAATGTTCTAGCAATTGTTATTTCATTCGTGTGGTTGTCACAATTAGTGAAGCACATGTTTCAGTCTTAATTGTTTCTTCTAGGAAGGAGCCATAAATAGGTGTAGCCAAGTAAATGAGCAAATTACACAACTCTT
This sequence comes from Poa pratensis, assembly GCA_947311845.1. Classification (NCBI taxonomy): domain Eukaryota; kingdom Viridiplantae; phylum Streptophyta; class Magnoliopsida; order Poales; family Poaceae; genus Poa; species Poa pratensis. The sequence continues at coordinate 63,005,591 of CAMZMU010000049.1, read as the reverse complement.
ATGATGGATCTCATGGCCAAGTAAATGTGCAGCACAAGAATTATTAAGACATAATTGTCCCACCATAGCCTTAAGTTCTAGGGTCCCCCATATATATCCCCCATAATGTAACTTCAAGTCTCAGACCACGGTTTCTGTCTTAGTACTCCGACCCGTCCTACTCAATCCATTACACTACGGTGATCACCTTACATGCATTCCCCAATATATGCGTGCACTCATACATTGTACATCAAGACAATCATAAAAGATAACAAAACTTGTATGCAACCAATCAACGAACTATTTCACTATTGCCATGAACAAATCACTTCTCAAACATAGATGGGGAGACACAATAGATCAAGGGAATAGTATATTGCATCATATATCATGTTTGCCAAGAGTTTACAGTGGAGAGATGGAGATGATCTTGCTGTAGATGTTGATGATGAACACGCCGGAGGGGGGTGGAGCCCTCCGGAGGTGATTCCGGCGGCGTTTCCCCCCTCCGATCTTCTCCGGCGGCAGCCTTCTGACTCTCTGTTTCGTGGTTTTGTGTTTCTCCGCCGCCTCCTCGCGAAACTCCTCGGGGGACTATTTTTATAGACGTTTTTAGGTCAAGACGAAGCCACGGAGACGAAAACGGACGGCATCGGAGCCACGAGGAATAAAAGAGGTGGTCCCACACGGCCAAGGAATCTGGCCGCGTGGGACCATCTATTTTCTTCCTCGGACTTCCTTTTTCGCGGATCCTTGGCTCGTACGTCTTCTTATTTCCAAATATTGGGCCCCGTAAAATATTAGGTCATTTGGACGTCGTTTGGTCCCTGAAAGTCAAAAACATGGAAAAAGGGGTTTTCTGGTTCTGCAGGGTTAATTCCAAATAAATGGGGAAACTGTGAATTATCCCCTAAAATCATTATAAAACATAAATATAACCCATATATGATGCAAATAAGTTGGAATATCAAGTAATAAAATGTAAAGTTCATGTATGCATTTTACATGCATCAACATCCCCAAGCTTAACCAATACTCGTCCTCGAGTATGAAGGTGATAAAACTAACATGGACTTTGCATTTTAATACCATCAATGGATATCAAAGATGATTACTATTGCTACATAGAGTCAAATGATTCATTCTTCAAAGGAGTAGCAATATGCAAGATAGATTATGAAGTGATATCAAGTATTTAATGCAACGATGTTCAATGATAATTCACAAAGTGTAACATGAAAGAAAGTACTATGGACCACATGTATGCATAATGAAAAGTAAGAACATCCTATAATGGTCATAGAGTATTCATGAAAATCTGAATATAAAAGGTGGACACTTTGGAAAGATATATAAATGAGTAGGGTAAAGCATGAATAAGTTTCATCTAACTTCCAAACTCTTCTACTTAAGTTAATGATTGCAAGGTGGTAATCCTTGGTGTCAAGCTCTCATTACCCCTATCATAGCATCTTGAATGATTAAAGTTTAAAGTGAAAGCAAATATGAGTAGTGTGCTTGACAAAGTATAGGTTGAATGTCTCATGCCCCTTGAATACAAGTACCTACACCATGGTGTTACTCAACTTGGGAAACAAAGTAAGTTCAAGTTAAATATCATTGTAAGTAATAATAGCATCATTAAGAGCGTCAACTGGGGTACCTCTTGTCCCAGGATATGGAACAAGCCCATATCAAAATGACAAGACAAACAAACAAAATGAACAATCTCAACACCCTTTTTATTTACCATTGGATAGCTTTTTATTATAAGGTGTATCACTGACGGTTCACCATAGTATGTAAGTAAATTTCCACCATGAATGATGCATGGCTTAGATTAGCGGCCCAGGCGTCTCTCTAACCATTTATACAAACTCATTTAAACTTGCTTTGTCTCCACATTTATTTCACCCATGATAAGCATCCATAAACAAAAGTACATGATATCAACTAAATAAAATGAAGAGCATGTTGAAAGCTTGCCATGTGACAGCACATATGAGCTAACTCTCAACCCAAGACATTTGTCAAGCCCACAACATCATAATTTTAATCACAATGGGTCATGTTTATTTAATGCAATAAAAGTAAAGTGTGCATCAAGTTCGTGAGAGCTCTATAACCAACTTTTCCCATGACAATCAACAACATAAGCATTTTCATTCAGAGATAGATAACACAAATATCATGATAATCATACTCGGAATAGCATAAAGCTAATAGGTAGATATGGTGGACTCACTGGAAAAACTTTGGTTGAAGGTGTTGGAAACAAGTTTTTACTTGTTGGAATTTTTGGGCTAGCAAGAGGGAGAAAGTTGACCGTCTAAATGCATGCATGTCCATAGAACTAACCAATCCATGTTAAACAAAGTAAAGTAACATTCAGCATCAAAACATGAATAAAAGATAGCTCTTGATAAAACACTTGCATATTAACACTCATTAACAAAGCATATGAATCATGCAACTATATGTATCTTTTTGAATCAACTTAAACATCCCTTTCCCAATCTTTTAATAGCATCCAACTTAATTCAACCCAAATTTCCAGTACCTCTTTCATATATAAATGATGGTGGTGGTCTCACAAAATAAAAATCAAACCAAAATAAAAAGCAAACAAAAGACGCTCCAAGTTTATGCGATAAGGTGCATTGATCGAAAAACAGAAGTTAGACGTGTGCAAACCGAGAGTGTGTAGGTCCAGTGGGGTTGTCTTCACATCCCCAAGCTTATGGTCTTCACCATCCTTGGATAGCTCTTGGTGCATCTCCTCTAATCCCTGTGAAAAAACTTCAAAACACCGTTTCTCCCATTTCTTTTCTGTGGGGTGACATTAGTAGTGATAGACAAATAGATTTCTTGCTGCATATAATCCTTAGACAAAAATTCATATGAATGTCCAGAAAGTGTATAATGTTGTATGCCTACTTATAAACTCAATTGGATCAAAAAGATTCAAGTTAAAAGTTCAAAAAATGCATCAAACAAAATGGGACAGAATCTGTCCAGAAAAACAGCAGCAGCAAAACGTATTTTTCTACCCTACTTAACTTTGTCGAAAAATTCCGAAAAATTCATGCATACAGAGGATGAAAAGTTGCAACTACAGTTCAAATATCAGCTCATTCGGAGTTACAGAATAAGAATTAAAAATCATACCGTGCACAGATTCGTGCAGGAATAAAATCTCCGAATGCTATAAGCAACTTTTTCAAACCAAAATGGGTAAAACTTGGCACTTTATTAAAAATTCCAGAAACTAAACTAAAAACTAAGTCTCTTGTTACAGCAAGAGGACACAAAGAAAATCACAAATAAAAACAACCGGGTTGCCTCCCGTAAAGCGCTTTCTTTATAGCCATATAGCTAGGCTTCTTACTTGGTATCAAGATGGTTGGAGTGAGGTGGCTTGGCATCCCCAAGCTTAAATTCTTGTACTTATTTGATATATGTAGGGTGAGCCTAGGGGTAACATCCCCAAGCTTGAGTGTTTGTCCCTCTTGATATTTGTTCATCACCCTCAACTCTTCCACTTGAAAATTCTCTTTACACAAAACTCATCATAAAACTTGATTAGAGGGGTTAGTGTCTCCATAAATTAAATCCACATAAGTACAGAAAAGACATATCATGAGTTGATTCTAAACATTAACTAATGTTACTATGGTTGTGTATTGTTCTTTGATCCAAAGAACCACACAAAACACAAGTAATGAGAGTAATGCAAAATAAAGACAGAATCTGTCAAAAACTGGACAGCCCGTAAAGAGTGAATTTTCAGAGGCACTTACGTTGCTCAAATCAGAAAACTTTGAACTAATGAAATGTGTAATAATAACTGAATATTGCTGACGTGAAATTTCAGGTCAAAATTCCTTTTCTGTGATTTTTAACATTTTTCGCAGTAAAGCTTAGGAATCTGTTTTCTGGACAGCAAATTACTATTGTTTGATCCTACCTCTCAAAAGAGGTTATTCTTTCCATAAATATGAAAAATAAGATACAAAGGTGATGTTACAGTAGTAAACAAGCACCTTGACTCAAAAACCGAAAATCAAACTGAAGAAATCAAAAAGAAGCAAAACCAAGAAAGGTTCAAGAGAAACAAACAAAGAAGAAAGAAAATATTTTTGTTGTTTTTGATTTAGCAAAAAGGCAAAAGAAGAAGCAAATATATACAACATAAACACTCTTTTTATTTGGTTTTAGCTTTGGGAAAAGTTTTAATGATAGAGACTTTGCAACGGTTCCATTGGCATGAACAACACATGTTCAAGGTCGACCCCAACTTCTCCATTACTCATCCTTCTCATTTACTTTCCCAAATTTTATATAAAATGAAAATCTTAAACTAATTGTCACAAAACAGTAGGTAAAGATATTTTACATGTTGTAAAGATATAAAGGTGTGTTCAAACCGAATAGGAAGTTAAAGCATAAGGAACACACCACAGAATATTAAACAATTTACTTTTAAGTCTAACTCTCTTCCTATGCATTGGAATTTTATATATGAATAAATAACAACAAATTTGAGGTAACCAATGCATATAATAATCAATAGCTTGCATTTTAAATAACATAGAAACATAAAGGGGATTCTTATCTCTCCTCTCTCATAATAGTTGCAAGCATTAAAGTTAAACATAACCACATAGTTTTGAATAGAATCACCACATAAAGACTTATCATCTAATGAGCATAATGGATCATCAAACTCAATTAAATCACTTTCATCCTCAATAGTAGGGGGACTAAAAATACCATATTCATCAAAACAAACTTCCCCAAGCTTAAGGTTTTCCTTAGCATTAGCAATAAAGGTGTTCAAAGAATTAGTACTACCACAAACATGATTGTTATGCAAATAAAATTTAATTTTCTCCTCAAACACTTCATGTCCTAACTCAAGATAGATATTATACAATTCTATAATTGTTTGGTTGTTTTCCATTTTATAATTTTTTTGTGTTTTAGATTTATATGTTAGTATGCAATGCAAACAAGAATAAAAGCTTAGCACAACGCTCCCCGGCAACGGCGCCAGAAAAGTGCTTGATAATCCCCAAGAGCAAGGAATCACTGTAGCACAATTCGATAAGTATTTGAGTGTCGAACCCACGAGGAGCTGAAGGTAAACTATCTATTCTCTAAAGCCCTATAACCCTCTTATATGGCCTTTTATGCAAAGCAATAAATTTAAATATGAAAGGAACTAACTAATGGAAGCAAGTGATGTGGAATGGGTTTATCTAGTAACAAGTTTCTCAATCAAGTTTCAAACGCAAGTTTCTTAGAGCAAGTTTCTCTCAGCAGTTTTCTCAAGCAAGTTTCTCAAAGTAGCAAGTATCAAATATCTCAAGTAGCAAATATCTCAAGGGAGCAAATGTTCTAGCAATTGTTATTTCATTCGTGTGGTTGTCACAATTAGTGAAGCACATGTTTCAGTCTTAATTGTTTCTTCTAGGAAGGAGCCATAAATAGGTGTAGCCAAGTAAATGAGCAAATTACACAACTCTTATGATGGATCTCATGGCCAAGTAAATGTGCAGCACAAGAATTATTAAGACATAATTGTCCCACCATAGCCTTAAGTTCTAGGGTCCCCCATATATATCCCCCATAATGTAACTTCAAGTCTCAGACCACGGTTTCTGTCTTAGTACTCCGACCCGTCCTACTCAATCCATTACACTACGGTGATCACCTTACATGCATTCCCCAATATATGCGTGCACTCATACATTGTACATCAAGACAATCATAAAAGATAACAAAACTTGTATGCAACCAATCAACGAACTATTTCACTATTGCCATGAACAAATCACTTCTCAAACATAGATGGGGAGACACAATAGATCAAGGGAATAGTATATTGCATCATATATCATGTTTGCCAAGAGTTTACAGTGGAGAGATGGAGATGATCTTGCTGTAGATGTTGATGATGAACACGCCGGAGGGGGGTGGAGCCCTCCGGAGGTGATTCCGGCGGCGTTTCCCCCCTCCGATCTTCTCCGGCGGCAGCCTTCTGACTCTCTGTTTCGTGGTTTTGTGTTTCTCCGCCGCCTCCTCGCGAAACTCCTCGGGGACTATTTTTATAGACGTTTTTAGGTCAAGACGAAGCCACGGAGACGAAAACGGACGGCATCGGAGCCACGAGGAATAAAAGAGGTGGTCCCACACGGCCAAGGAATCTGGCCGCGTGGGACCATCTATTTTCTTCCTCGGACTTCCTTTTTCGCGGATCCTTGGCTCGTACGTCTTCTTATTTCCAAATATTGGGCCCCGTAAAATATTAGGTCATTTGGACGTCGTTTGGTCCCTGAAAGTCAAAAACATGGAAAAAGGGGTTTTCTGGTTCTGCAGGGTTAATTCCAAATAAATGGGGAAACTGTGAATTATCCCCTAAAATCATTATAAAACATAAATATAACCCATATATGATGCAAATAAGTTGGAATATCAAGTAATAAAATGTAAAGTTCATGTATGCATTTTACATGCATCAGTCACCCTCTAGGACTTTTGATGAAAAACGACAGGCCAGAGGGAGGCCGAAAACTATGTGTCCTGAGGCCGGAGACTCCGGCCTGGAGTTTCCTGCATAGCCTTTTCCTTGATCTTTTCCCTCTCAAGATTTCGAAGCTTTATGTAAATTTATCAATGAACTTCTGCATCACTTAGCAATATATTAAAAGAGCAAACATGTTGCGGATACATTAAATTTGATCCGTTCAATATCTGATCAGCGATCCAGATCGTTCCGTCGGTGTTGAGACCTCAACACACTTTTCGTTTTTGTTAATTACAGGATTGCCACCGATTAAAAGAAATAGTTCGTTCTAAATCCCCACGCACGCATGTCAAAAAAAAGAAAATATCCCCACGCACGCTACTCTTCCTCCCGCCGCCACACATGGAAGCACCCACGCGAGGGCCTCACCGACGCAGGCTTGCAGCTAGGCGCCCGCGGGCCGTGAGTCCTCCGCCCCACCGCGCGTTTTCTCTCCTTCCTCCCTATCGATGCTCTCCCTCCTATTCGAGCGCAGCGCCGCCCTGCCTCCATGCGTGCCGCCAGTTCCAGACGCGTGTGCGCCAACGAGTTTCCTCTTCGCCCAACCGTGTGAGCCGCCTGCGTCCCTCCTCTCGCCTTCCAAGCTCCACACACGCGCCTCCCGCTCCCAGTACGGCCGCCTCTCCAACGACCTCCGGCGTACTTACAATTCGTCAGTTGAAATATTGGATTTAGTTTTGAAACATACATGTGTATATAGTTCACTGGCTTTGTTAGTTATTTGCTTACACTTTGTCGATTGAAATATTGGAAGATTTACTATACTCTCCTCTCTGCTTCTGAATCTTAAAACTGCTCTGTGTTTTTTTCTGAAACTGCTATCTGTTTTCAATTTATTTGTGTTACCAAATGACCTCCTAAATATTTGCAAATTTAGCACAAGCGAGTTATAACAATTCTTGACATACTATAAAATTTTCAGCTCAATCGGATTTGATTTGAATTCTTGATAAATTCGAGAACAGTTCAGCCAGAATTTTGACAAAAGCTGAAAACCGAACCATAGATAGCATTTGAGTGGAATTTTAAAGCAATAAAATATTTCTGAAGTCGCTGCAAATTTGCAATATGATAAAATTTCAATGGTAAGTATTTGTGCTGTGGATTATTCAATGGTTAAAAATTGAATATGGATACTTTACTTTTGTATTAGTTCTGCTATAATGTTATTGGTTAAACATTAGAATCTCAGAGTATGTTTACAGTAGGCAATCATGGACATTGTTTCTAAACATATCATCGCTCAATCTGATCAAATGTGCTAAAAGAAAATTAGCCATGATCGCTCAAATCTGGTACCAGATAAAAAAAGGTTTGCTTTGATCCTCTCTCAAATTCGTTTTGATCTTTTTTTTGGGTTGCAGTAGGAGTAAACTGGTTTGGTTGTTTAACTTCGATTTTCTTAATGATTGCAGAAAATGGATAACAAAATTACATCAGCCATTGTTGAAGATATTGATGACCAACCTTTTAAGAAAATAAAATGTTCTGAATCAAGTGATTTGGATGATCCATTGCCACCACCTACCATCTCCACATCATCCCTTGCTTTTTAATGTACTGAATCGATTACTTCAAAGTCAGATATGCCATCAACTCCGTCACCAACCATGTCGAATGAAGAAACAGTTTCAGAAGATGGTGATAAGCAAGCAGTTTCAGAATCAAATATGCCATCAGCTCCATCACCAACCATGTCGACTTTATCTCCAGTTTCTCAATTGATGAATGAATAAAAAGTTTCAGAAGATGGTGAGAAGCAAACAGTTTTAGAGGATGATGATAAGCAATTAGATGAATCAAAGCATATAAAAAATGATGTAACATATGACTACCTCCCACAAGGTAAAATATTCACTTATTATTAAGCATGGTGTACTCATGGAGCTCCAAAAAAAGTCAATCATCTCGGGTGGATTTGATGATGATTCTTCGTGCCCTAAAAATACTTTTAAATCATGTCGTGTATAGAACTAACTTTGAATCTGACAATTAATATGGCAACTTAACCGGGTTGAGGACATGCTTATCTATCGAGCTACTCTTCAGGAGGTAATCGGACACATGCTTATCTACTCTGTAATGTGTGTGTAAGTTATGATATTCAGCTTAATCGGAAGACATGCTTTGTCGAGACGTGCGTTGCACGTGCACATATACTAGTGTCCGGAAACAAATCAAATACATACGTGTAAACAGTCCAATATACTAGTCTCATTGTGTTTGCGTAAGTAGCATCATATCTCACTTTTAATCTCTCTTCCTTTGGGCTGTATGCTAAAGGTCACTGAAACGAGGAGCATGATCGTCATGATGATGTGGAGGATTTGGCAGTTACGGAATGATTTAACCCATGCTAAGTCGATTCCGACCGAAACGCCCAAACCCTAGTGCCGCCACTCGGCCTTCCCTTCCTCCCCTCTTCCCCGCCGTCGCCGGCGAGCGCCGCCGGACCAGGCCCGCGCGGTGCCGGCGGCGGCGGGAACTCCTCCTTCCCCTCTCGCGGCGGCTAGGGCGCGGGCTTTGGCGGCCGGGACAGGCGACGTCCTCAGCGAGCGGTGCGTCGGCGCGGCCCTCTGGCGGTGTGGTGGGAACCTCGACCAGGACCTCCAGCGGTGCGGGTGGTCTTCCAGGAGGCGGTGCGGCAGCTCTCCTATTGGCGGCGCGACGAGTCGGGCCCGATCTGGGCCTGCCATGGGCCAGGCGGGCCTGTGGTGGCCAAGAACGGGCCGTGACGAGGAGGCCGCCCTGGAGCAGTGGGCGTCGGTGCTGGCCATGGTGAGGTCAAAGTGGGCGTGGTGCGAACAGGGGCAGCGGCGGAGGCGGCTCTCTTGCTGCAGCGTAGCGGCGGGGACTTCGCGGGCCCGATGGGGCCGGCCGGGCCAGAGCGCCTGGTGTGCACCTGCTGCCGCTTCCGGTCGACAACTGCCTACGGTGGTGGAGGATGGTCTCCTTCGGATGGCCGTGCTGCTGCCGCCCGCTGGTTTTCTACCGTTCCTACTCTTCCCGCCTCGCTGGTCACACGATGAGCTTCGCTACATGGGCACGAGTCCACGGATGCCGGGGCGGCGGCCCCGGAAGGTGAACCGCACGAGCGTCTTGGCGGCACGGCGGGGTTGCGGTGGTGATGGCCCATCTCTTTGGACCATGTGGATGGCAAGGAGTGGTCGTTGGGGTCTCCTGGTGTTGGCGACGACAGCTATGTCAGTGCCCAGATCGTGTGTGGAAGCTCGGCTCGGGGACCGTCGGTGGTTTGAGGTACCAAGTGTGGGGAGGGTTTCTTCGGGCGAAAGTTCAGCGCTCCTGCGCCAACGACGGCGACGCCTGCGGGTGTCGTTACCCTCTTGAAGGCATCGTTGTGGCTACTCTCTCCGCATTAGGGCTCCAGGTGAAAACCCTAGACCTTATGGTCTCGTTGACGGCGGCGCTGAGTGCGTCGTTACCTCCTTGGGGGCGGTGTTGTGGAGCTCTGGTTTCCTTGATCTCGACGGCTTCTTCGGTGGCAAGCTCGATGCTTTCTAGTTTTTTCTTGTTTATCTTTGATCTGCTTGTAAGAGGTTTCTTTCATCACTATGTATTGTTTCGACCGTTGGGCTTTATTTATAAAGCGGGTCGAAAGCCTGTTTCGTGGTGGAGTATAACCAAGAGATACCTCTAAGGTTACTTTGATACACTGTTCCAATTAGGACAACAGTTTGTGTCGGAAATAATCAAAGGGAAAGCTCCGTGTGACAGTCCCAAAACCATCTTGCAGTGTTATAAAGGAATTCAATATGGTCTGGCCAAATCCTAGGACTGAAGTTCAGCGCTATCGGTGGATGGATTGTTCGATGCCGAAGGAAATGGTGGTACTAGGATGATTCTTTTGGTCAATGTATGAGATCGTCTAAGGCAAAAATAACATATGTATGTATAATTGGACCAACTGTGCCGAGAAGGCCTTTGATAACAGAGGGGCAACTGCTGTTTGGATGCTGGTCCGGGGATAGTATTTGGAGCAACCATCGATCTTCAATATGTACGACGCGGAGTCAGCGGCCACCGAGACGACGGAGAGCGATATATTTTCTGCGCCGGCGACCCGGAAGAACTGGACATCGATCGCAAATGGTACGTACGTGTCGACGCTTGACGCTTGTATAAACTGCAAGGAGTATGCATATTGGGACAAAATTGGATACTCGGTGGATATCTGTGGATTTTTAATTGAGAAATTTAAAGTTAGATTACTAAATTCTGCTCACGGCATCACTGCCAAGATGTAGGAGTACATATAGTACATACTAGAAGAAAAAGACGCGCGTTGCCGCATCTGTTCTAATACGAACAACGATAGATGACGAAACATATATAAAAACAGTACCAACGATGGAGAAAATATTACCACTGGCTCACTATTTTACAACACAAATAATCAGACATCCTCACATAAACATAGAGAAGTAGATAAGCGGCACAACACTCAGTTAGACGATCAGGGTACAACGACAATTATGACATGCACGAAAGTTAAATTGTGTATCCTCGTGGTCATGACTTTTCTACACTCTAATTAATTGCAATTGAGGCTAGCCAAGCATAGGTCATTTTTTTATGTATGCATTCAACCATCTACAAAATACACACATGCATTTTCTTACATAATCTAGCTCGTTCTCTGAATATAAGTGAGATATACGTAAATATACCGCAGTAAAAAATCACAGATAAATACCCACATCATCTTTCATCAGTAATAGGTGGCATCTAACAACAAGGCGTATAACTCATCCTTCCACCCGCACTCACCATCGATTTGTTCAACCGCAACTGCCACCACCACCGAGTCGAGCGCTACTAACAACAACGGTGATAGCAGCAGTCGATGACAGAGGCGACATAGGTGTTCATGTGCAACTACTGCGAGGGTTGTAGGAAGTCTTTCAGTTCACTGGCATTGGGTGGCCATCAGAGGGGAGCGCAGGTGGCGTGCAAGTTAACAATGGACTTGAGAGCGACATCAGGGATGGAGGTGCCTATAGTCCCAGGTGCTTGACGGAGCCAGAGGTGTGTGCGGAGAGACGGGCAAACTTTGCGTAGGACAACTGTTTTTGGTAGAATATGGCTCGAGGGAGGCTGAGGGAGATAAATGGTGTAGCATGACATAGCCTGCGCAACGCTATGGTGGACGTTGCGGCAGAGATAAGATACAGAGTTCTTGGATAGAGTCATTAGCTCTGAACTCGCTGCATCTCCTTTGTTAAAAAATCGAAACGACAGTTTAGGTTTCAATTATTTGAAATAAAACATACAACTACGTGTACATATTGTATGCACTCTAGAAGCTTTTTTTTTTGTATTTTGTTCTACACAAAAAGAGTAATCTTAAAGGGAAATGGAGCTATTTTTCGGGAAATGGAGCTATTTTTCGTTTGTTACAGCCACAATTTATTTATAGATGGGAATCCCTTTTTATTTCACCAAAAAATTAGCAAGTAAGTACAAACATATGTATATATCTAATAGATTTTTTTCAAACTGTATTTAAAACTGGAACTTTAAATAAATATAACTGAATGGGGTCCACCATGAATTTGACATGTGGGAGAAGGAGAGGACACCGATCCTAGGGAGCTTAGTAATCTTAATGGGAAATTGAGCTATTTTTCGTTTGTTACAGCCACAATTTTTTTTATAGATGAGAATCCTTTTTATTTCACCAAAAAAATTAGCATGTAAGTACAAACATATGTATATATGCAATAGAATTTTTTTCAAACTGTATTTAAAAATGGAACTATAAATAAATATAACTAAATGGGGTCCACCATGATGTTGACATGTGGGAGAAGAAGAGGACACCAATCCTAGGAGCTTAGTATTAGAAAGATATACCAACTCGATTATCTCTTGCTAGCTTGATTGTCGAATATCACGCATATACCAACTCTAACTGATTTTACCGTAAATCTCAGCAGGGCAACAGCACGCCCTTAATAATTCCCTTGGAGTGGCAGCGAACTAATGAAGAGCCTACTACTCCTTGGAGTACTTTGCAATGTAAAGATGCGGGGGTATAGAACTAATAAAGGTGCTATATGTTGGATTAATTTTTATGAAGCGATGCACCTGATACTCGCTAATGGGTTCATGCTAATCACAGACATATGCTGTTCCCAGCTCATGTTAAACGATTAGGGAGCAAACGATGAGGGAGCAAGCTGGCCAACAAGCTCTTTCAGAAGTGAGGGGCAACTACTGGTCAGATGCTCAAAGCCATCACTCGCCATGAAATCCTTGAGATTGCCAGCAGACTTGAGGAAACTGAAGCACGCCTCCTTGAGCCCCTGACAACCATGCTGCTCCGCTAGTGTCAACGTGGTGGCCACCGTGCTTGTTTCGATGTAGCTGCACAGTTTCTCCTCGCAAATCAACTTGAGCCTCTCGAGGTTATACCTGTCCGCCGCCACAAGTAAATGTTGAGCCATCTCGCAGGTCTCGTCTTCGCCATGCTCTGGCACAGAATCGGTGTAGATGAAGTGTAGCATATCTTTGAAAACTCCCGCCTCCATGTCATGGATGGTTACACATGTTGCAGTCTTCTCCTTCATCGGACCAAAGAGCTCCGCCATGAACACGGACGACCGAGCGGCAAGCACGTACACCTATGCGCGGCGAACTTGTCCCCGCCGACCTCAAAAGTGACATCCGCCCCTTGGCCGGCCGAGAGGAGTAGACCAAAATGGCGGTGCATGTCAGACGGTGGCACCACGACGAACCGTGGTGTGACATCGACGACCTCTGTTACGCGGATCTCCTTGATAACAGTGACATCGCACCTGATCTCCAAGGAATCGTCTCTTAGATAGGTCGACTGCTCCAGTGCTTTCCTTCCAATGAATTTATCATATCCATGCCCAGTTTCGGCCGAGAATGTGTATAGTGTTTCGATGTGCAGGGCAACATGTTTGCCTTCAGCCTGGTCGAGCAAGCTGAACCTGTACCTTGCCTTGACGTCCGTAACATCGGTATGGACAGGAAAGAGTGCCATGGAAACGTAATCGGCGTGTTCTTTATCCCAACCCTCAGGGTAGCATCTGATTCACCAGCTTCGCCCTCCGACGCTGAAGGTACCGGAGTCGATGAAGTTGTCGACTCCAATGCCCTTGATCAGGGAGAATCCGTCGATCTTGAGCACGTGCGATCCGGACACGGTCTCTGCGATGATGGACGACGTCGTATGCGCCGGCGGCGCGAGGCCGCCGCCAAGGGTGGAAGAGGTGGACATGATCTGGACTTTTGTTATCGCTGGACCAATGCCAAACGGAATATATAGGGTTTTATGCATATTCTCATCTCACGATGCGCCCCAGTCTTCTTTTTTTTACCGAGGAGGCGAGGAAACTCACGACGTCACGCGTGCTGTAGCAGAAGCAGAGGGCTAACTTCGTAAAAAACAACAAAATAACGGCATCTCCGGCCTCTGCATAATAAGGATGCAAACAACAACAAATGAAAATCTAAAGAAACATAAATTGCGAAATACAAACGAACTCATATGCCGCCTATGGAACTGGGTGACCAATCCGGAGATCACGCTGCCACCCATGTGGCATAAAAAATAGAGAGGTTTTAGATTTCCAAACTATCTAAAAATGGTGAGGGGCCTAGAAAACCGGAGGAGTACAAAGCAGTCACAATACTTTGCAACGCTGTGAAATGTCAAAGCTAAAGTATCTACTGCCTGCACAATACACTACTTTAGAATATTTTGGTTTTAAAACTACTTTTCTATCGAAAACCCAGTTTGGCACCCGAGCGCAGATGTACCCTATATCTTGTCCCTACAAACTCCCAGGGATTCTAAAAATCCCTTTAATTCCATGATGAAACCTTAGACAATTAGGAGAAGAGAGCAATGTGAAGAAACCTATCCTCACCTGATTCCATGATGGGATAATCAATACAAATGATCTGCAACTAATTGCCCTCACGTCTCATTTTCTCATGTCGATCTTCCTTTCAAGTTTTTAAAAAGATTAAAAAATGCATGGACATGAGTTATGTTGTATATTGCGTACCTACAAAATTAAATCCTAAAATATAACGATATGTGAACTACACGAAAAATACAAATGATGCATGAATAACATGTGATACTATTATATTAGATTTTTTTTTGCACAGGTCACATACAACCATCTATTGGGATGAAATTTTGTAGGTACACAAAATACACCATGCTTATTATGTCCGTAACTTTTTATATTTTCTAGAAAATTTAGAAGTGCAGCATGCAACATGGGAGTACCATACTTATGTCCATAATTTTTTTATATTTTTTCTAGAAAATTTAGAAGTGCAGCATGCGACATGGGGTGCAGGCATACGAATTGTAGTTCCCATTCTTCTACCCAAGTGGAACGATACGATGAGCGTGTTTCACGAGAGACGTTGATGGCGACCCAGGCGATTTTGGGCGATCGCCGGGGAGTCCACCGGGGACGACGCTTCTGAGGTCGACGGCGATGAGGCGGAGACCGACGTTGAGGAAGGTGAGGCGCGTGGTTCGTGTGCCTTCCGGTACCAGTGCAGGTCGCCGTCGCCGGAGGAGCAGTTGTGTGTTGAAGAGAGGAGTTCGCGGGCGAGCAGGAGGGTCGCCAAGCGTCATGCACAGAGGTATGCCGCTATTACTTTTCAGGTTGTTTCGCCGGAGCGCAGGTGTGCGTTACCTGCTTCTGCTAAGTTCGGCGGCGACCGGAGTTGTGCGAGACTCCGTCTGCCGTTCGGGCGTCCGAGGGATTTCAAACTACCAGTTCTCGAGCCATCGGTCTTTTGCGATGATGGACTGGGTGGTTGGGAGGATGTGGTGGGACGGCGGTGTCGTCGTGCCGGCGGTGACTCGCCGGAGTCAGGGAAGATGAGCGTGATTTGCGGACGCCTCGGATAAATTTCAAATTAAAGAAAACTCGCGATAATTGCGGATCGCGATTGCCTAATTTTCAAAAATATAAAAAAGGCCATGCGGGCCGTAATTCTTGCGCTATGGGTTCTGCCTCGACAGGAGGCCTGGTGGAGATTGCGGTCGATTCTGGTATCACGTACGATGCGACGCGAGGCAGGATATCTCTTGAGCATCGATCTCTCCTAGGGTTTAGACCTCACAAACTCTTTCCCACGCCGCCTACCTCTTCGATGGCGAACAATGGCGGTGGGCGTGGGTATGCCGGTGATGGCCGTGGCGCGCCACCAGGTCGTGGAGCTGGTGGTGGGTTCGGAGGGGGTTTTCAATCCGGTCGCGGCAACGGTGGAAACGGCCCGCCTTTCCGAGGTGGTGGCCGTGGCTTCCAGGCTGGAGGTTCGGCTGGTCAAGGGCATGGTGATCAGCGACTTTCCACCTTTGAGACAGGGGTTCGAGCGGAACGGCTGGGCAGGGTGCCAACAGACAGCAAGGGCAGGGTGATTTTCGACAGCAAGGTTCGGGTGAGTTCAGACAACAACCTTTCCAAGGGAATTTTGGGTCTTTCAATGCGGGGTCTGGGTTTGCTGGTCAGCAGAGGCAGTTTCATCAAAGCCGGCCGTATCAGTTTCGTGGTGGACTGCCTAGTGGAGGTAGAACCAATGATCGCAGGAGTGCGTGCTGGGTACACTGGATCGAATTCTGCTAAGGAGGTTCATACGACCTTGTCTGAGGAGATGTTGACAAAGATAGTCAGTCAGGTTGCTGCAGCTCTTCGGCAACCAGGGGTGGATGTTGCCACCCAAAGTGCTCCGGTTCAGGGTGGACAAACGATGACGGCAGCGCAGCTGCTAGCAAAGGGTGCGACTCCGATTGGTACTGCGACCACCTCGGACTCACCTTCTCTTGTTCGGCATTCAGTTGGGGATCACTATAATGGGGGAGCTCCTGGTTTGGGCAGTGCAGAGGCTGCGGCTTTAAAAAGAACAAAAAAGAATGATAAAACTAGATGTTATCGTTGTGATGGGCCTGGGCATCATGGTAAAGAGTGTACCGTGGAAGTGTGTGACATTTGTGAAAGCAAAGATCACGCTTCGGAGAGGTGTCACTTGCTGTCGGCGCCAAAACCTCAGGTCATTTTGCATGGTCTGATCAATGAAGGTTTGATGTTTTTCGAGCAGCAACTTCTGATACATATAAGCCTAAAATTGACAATGCTAGGATGGCGATGCTTACGGTGACCGGGGGTGAGCTAACAATTCCACAGATCGTGACTCAACTTCAGAGGTTGGTTCCGGTTCAAAACTTCCATTGGGAGGTGAGTCAACTTGGCAACAATGTGTTCAAAGTTCCCTTCCCCTCTAAGAGCGAACTTGAGAGACTCGCTATCTTTGGGGCTTGCAAGGTGCCAAACAAAAGAGAGATTACTGTTGTTCCTTGGGTTGCAACGGTTGAGCCTTTTGACACGCTGCCGAAAAAATGGATTCGATTTATGGGATACCTACAAAAACCATAGGGGACTTTTTATCTTTGTGGAGTTTGGGCTCTTTGTTGGGTAAGACTTACAAGGTGGACATGAAATTTACTCGGAAGCATGGTGTGCTGCGTATTTTGGTGGGCTGTGTAGATTACACTCTCATTCCTATAGCTTGGCCCATTTTCATTAAAGATGGTTTCTATAGACTGAAATTCAAGGTTGAACATCCAGTGGATGTTGGGGATAAAGAGAATGATGAGCCTAGATCACCACCGGCTGCGGATGATGGTGATGATAGTGATAGTGAGGGGTTCTCGAATCAGGATAAATCAGGAGAGGGCAAAAAGAAGAGTGGGGATACTGAGATGGCCACAGATGAAAACCAAAAAAATCAGATGGGCAGGAGAATTTGGGAGCGTCGGCAGCTGATGTTATGCAAGAACAGCTGTCCGGAGTTGTGTTCTCTCCCATTGTTCAGAAACAAATTTTATTAGCCAAGCAAGAGCTGCGGTCTTTAGTTCAGAAGCTTGAATTAGATCATGTTGAGGATGTGGAGGGTGCGGAGGACACAACACTTAGTGTTGATGCAACCAGGGCTGTGACAGAGGAAGCTGAGAAAAACTACAGCAGCAGTGACACTGAGGTTACTCGGGCTGCGGAGGATACCCGGGCTGCGGCAGAGTTTTCAGCAATTCGCTGCCGCGGCAGCGAGTCTGTGTCGGTTAACGATGATTCTGTTAGCGAGTGTGAGCTCCCGCTGGTCGATCGCTGCCGCGGCAGCGGTTCTGCGGTTTTTTCTGTCGAGTTTTCTGGTCCTGGGATTGATAATGTGGCTGCGGTTTCTCAGTGTGACTTCAATACAGAGGATGGTATTGCGTGTAACCCATCTCCTCATGTGTGGTCAACACCTACAAAAATTCCTTCTCAATCATCTTCGGTTGCACATGTTGAGGAGGCAGGGGGTATGTATTTGGATCGGCTTGGAAATTCTGTGGTGCCGCAGCCTCCAACATGTGATCAGGGGGGAGTGGGGCATGGCGCTGGTCACACAGCGATGGACATGTCGTTAGACCTTCGGAGGAGGATATCTTGGCTTATGGGGGTATGCGTGAGGTTGCGGTGAGATCAAGTCAACGTTTGAGGGAGCAGCCGAACGCGGATCTTCCTCAACTTGACCGTGCGATGGATCTTACCTCTCGAAAGGTTTATGGTTCTCCTTCAGGTACGCCGCACATGCCAAACTTTCATTATGTTCTTTATCTCATTCTGAAGTTAAGCGTAGATCACTTAAATTGGGTATTCTGTTAGGCAACACTAATGAGCAAGTAGACAATTCTATTTCTACCATTATGGAGTTAGAGCGTGAACGGGGGGTTATCTTTCTGAAAAATTCTTTGCCCTCAAAAAATGTTGAAACCGAATCTAGCTTAGCTTTGAAAAAGGCCATTAATATTTGCGAGGATCTAGTTGACGAGGAGGTTGAGGTCTCGGATGATCATGCGGATCTTAATGAGACATTAGCGTCCATAAGAGGAAAAGGAAAGAAAAAAACACTCTCTAAACGTGCGGTTAGAAGGGGTGTGCGTCTAGCTTTATACTCTAAATTTTAAAGTAAAATGAAGGGTGTGATTTGGAACTCGGATGGGTTTGGGGACACAGCAAAACACTTGGCTGTTCATGAATTTATCAAAGAAAATAGACTCGACTTTGTGGCTATTATTGAGACAGGGAGGTCTTCGTTTGCCACACTTTTCTTAATTTTTTAGCTGCGGGCTCAGATTTTGTATGGTATTGTATACCTCCACACGGGAGGTCGGGAGGTATGTTGATAGGATTTAATAATGCAGCTTTCACAGTACAAGATGTGGTCTCAGGTGATTTTTGCGTCAAATTACACCTGAGATCGAAGGTGGATGGGTTTAGTTGGGCTTTGGTGGTTGTTTATGGGGCGGCTCAGGATAACAAAAAACCAGAATTCCTTGCCGAATTAGTTAGAATTTGTGAAGGAGAGACGGTGCCAATTGGTTGGGGGGATTTTAATATCATTAGAAGACAAGAGGAGAAGAATAATGATAATTTTAATGCTAGATGGCCTACTATCTTTAATGCGATAATTGAAAGTTTGAGCTTGAAGGACTTAAAATTTTCTGGACGACAATATACTTGGACTAGTAGACGAGATACGCCAACGCTTGAGAAGTTGGATCGTTTTCTAGCCAGTGTTGATTGGGAACAAAAGTATCCATTGGTAACGGTGCAGGCTCTCACCCGTGCGGGGTCAGATCACACACCGTTGTTATTGGATACTGGGGAACATGCGTTCACGGGTAATTCTAGTAGATTTTCCTTTGAGCTTTCTTGGTTTCGACAAGAGGGGTTTTATGATATTATGTTCGGGAATGGAATGCGATCCAAACGGGCAATTCACCGGTGAGAGGTGGCAAAATAAAATACGTCACCTACGTCAATTTCTTCGTGGATGGGCAAGGAATCTGAGTGGGGAATATAAAATTTTACGGGACAAGTTAATATTACTAATTAATGAATTAGAGGTTAAAGCTGAGACCAATCCTCTTACGGTAGCCGAGCGGGCAGCCAAAAGAGAGGCGGATGATAAGTTGGCACATTTGAGACGGGTTGAGGAATCTAAATGGGCACAACGAGCAAAAGTTAAATATATTCAGGAAGGGGGGAGTAACACAAGATATTTCCATATTATTGCGAATGGGAAACATAGGAAAAAGAAAAATTTACAATTAGAACAAGAAGAAGGGACGATAGTTGGTCAGGAAAATCTTAAGACTTATATTTCGGAATACTATAAGAAATTATTTGGAGCGCCGGTTACAAATAATTTTTCGTTGGATGAGAGGGTCATTAATGATATGCCACAAATTTCAAATGAAGAGAATGAGATATTGACTCAAGACTTCTCTGAGAAAGAAGTGTTTGAGGCAATTCAACAAATGGAACATAATAAAGCTCCAGGACCGGATGGGTTCCCCGCGGAGTTCTATCAGAAATTTTGGGGGCTTATAAAAGCTGATTTGATGGCTATGTTTACACAACTGCGTGCGGGAAACTTGCCATTATTTAAGCTGAACTTTGGCATCATAACCTTGCTGCCAAAAAAAGAGGATGCGAGTAAAATTGAACAATATCGTCCTATTTGCCTTTTAAATGTTAGTTTCAAAATTTTCACAAAAGTAGGAACTAACCGGGTCACTTCTATTGCGAGTAAAGTGATCCGTCCAACTCAAACTGCGTTTATTCCGGGAAGAAACATTCTGGAAGGGGTTGTTGTTTTACACGAGACGATTCATGAGCTGCATCGAAAAAAGATGGATGGGGTCCTTTTCAAGATAGACTTTGAGAAGGCATATGATAAAGTTAAATGGTCATTTTTGCAACAAACACTTCGTATGAAGGGGTTTACGACACAGTGGTGTGAATGGGTGGCTCGGTTTGTGCAAGGGGGGAGTGTTGGAATTCGGGTTAATGACGATATCGGTCATTATTTCCAGACTCTCAAAGGTTTACGACAAGGAGATCCGTTGTCCCAATTTTATTTAATTTAGTTGTTGATATGTTGGCTGTCCTGATTTCGCGAGCAAAGGAGGATGGTCAAGTGGGGGATTAGTACCACACCTTGTCGAAGGAGGGGTCTCAATCCTTCAATATGCGGATGATACTATTTTATTTCTTGAACACGACATTGCGAAGGCCGTGAACATGAAATTAATACTAGCTTTATTCGAGCAACTCTCTGGGTTGAAAATAAATTTTCACAAGAGTGAATTGTACTGTTTTGGGAAGGCTAAAGATGACCAAGAGGAGTACCGACGTATTTTTGGTTGTGAGATTGGTTCGTTACCATTTAGGTATTTGGGAATACCAATTCATTATAGAAAACTTTTAAACAAGGAATGGAAAATTGTGGAGGACCGGTTTGAAAAGAAATTGGCAGCTTGGGTGGCAAGATTGTTGTCATACGGTGACCGTCTTGTGCTTATAAATTCAGTTTTAACAAGCTTACCAATGTTCTTACTATCCTTTTTCGAAATTCCAAAGGGAGTTAGAAAAAGGTTAGATTTTTATCGTTCTGGTTTTTCTGGCAAAGTAATCAGCTCAAACGGAAGTACCGGTTAACTAAATGGAACTTGGTCTGTCGACCAAAAGACCAAGGGGGTTTGGGAATTTCGGTCTTAGAAGTACAAAAAAAATGCTTGTTGTGTAAATGGATGTATAAGATTCTTAATGAAGAAGGGGTTTGGAAAGAATTATTAGTTAACAAGTACTTAGGGGATAAAGCGTTGTCTCAGGTACAAGTTAAACCTATGGATTCACCGTTTTGGAAAGGGATCATAAAGTTAAAAGACGATTTCTTTAAGCGTGGAAATTTTTCGGTTGGCAATGGAGAACAAACTCGGTTTTGGGAAGATACTTGGTTAGGTCGTGTTTCTCTTCAAACTGAATACCCATCTCTATATGCCATTGCCTCTAACAAACATAGCACGGTTCATAATGTTCTTGGGACAGTTCCTATTAATCTACCTTTTCGTCGGGTATTAATAGGTAATAATAGAACAATTGGGTAATTTTAGTTGAGAGGTTAATGCGTGTTAACCTCATCAAAGAAGAGGATAGGTTCAAATGGACTCTTACTTCTAACGGAACCTTTACAGTTAAGTCATATTACGAGGACTTATTAAATGGACACACTAGATATTTGCGTAAGTATCTATGGAAGCTAAAGATTCCACTAAAAATAAAGATCTTCCTTTGGTTTCTTAATAGAAAGGAAATTTTGACCAAAGATAATTTGCTTAAAAGGCGGTGGATCGGGTGTAAGAAGTGCCTTTTCTGCGATGCGGATGAGTCCGTTGAGCACTTGTTTATTAAGTGTCTGTTTGCTCGAGATATTTGGAGACTAGTGCATTTCACTTTCAATGTTTACCCACCTACGAGCATTGCGAATTTGTTTGGTAGTTGGTTAAATGGAATAGACAAGATCACAAAAGCTCGTATTCGAATTGGTATTGCGGCCATATTATGGGCTATTTGGAATTGTAGAAATGATATTGTTTTTAACAAATCAAATTCCATCCATTATTTGCAGGTAATACACAAGGCATGCTATTGGATCCACTCATGGTCATTCCTACTACCTGCGGACCAGCGTGGGCTTATGGATGCCGGATGTACACGCATGTTGACTGTGGTGCGGGCTATCTTCAGACGGGGTGGATGGTTTCAACCTAGACGCTTAGATGCTTAATAATATTATCTTGTTTGAGTGGCTGATCTTTGTAGCAACCTTAAGTGACCCATGAATTGTGAACTTGTACTCTTGGATGTTTAAATAATTGCGGATGGCTGTGTGCATCTTTTGGATGTAGAGGCCGGGATCCGCACCCCTTTATCTAAAAAAATTCTACCCAACATTCAGAGTATTCATCGCCAGGCTAAGTAATACTGGAGTATTAGAGAATACCTCAGTCTAGAAGAAAATAAGTAGAGACCAAAGTTTCCAATCTAGCAAAACATGAAGTATTAGTTGCATCCAATCAAGTCAAAATATTTAATACCACAATATTTACAGAACCCTGGTATTGATAGAATAATCTGTCTATCTATCTTTACTTTTTATAAGACGGTTCACAGTGGGGAGTAACATAGAGTAGTAACATGCTGATGTTACTAGCCTATGTTACTACCTTCACAATGGGGAGTAACATATGTGTGGTATCTTATTTATTAGGCTATAGACTCATTTTGTCTTGATAAGTGTGATGTTACAGTAACTAGCTAAGTTACCACAAACAACTCTCTTCTCATTAAATACATGCCACATAAGCAAACTTGTCTTGAAATGAGTGATGTTACTATCTAAGTTACTCCCACTGTGACTAGCCTAAAGCAAAATCCCACTAACTACAGTTAATGTGTCTATCTCAACATGCAAACTATCCACACGTCACTTACTCTTTAGTCAACCAATTGTCCACGTAATCCAACTAACATTAATAATTTAATATCTATATCTACATGCATGTATCGACAACACCTTTTCCTTTAGCTAACAAAATCTTCACATCATCCTATTTATTTTGTCATCTGAATGATAATATTACATCATTTCGCTATGTAATTACAAAATTAAAACATGTGCAAGTGGAACACCAGAATTAGTTTATCCAATCAACTGAAGTTTTTGCCAATTATTTTCAATGATGTATTTTTTTTTACCAGCCAAACCATAGGGAAACCCCCACGGTAAATTTTCTATTTTCTCATTTCACAAAGTATCAAACTGACATCCAGGGGAGGATGACAGGCTGACAGCCAACATCAACAGATTACATGAATAAATACGAAGGGTTGAGAGGATCAACCCTAAGGGAAAGTTCCAAGAATAAAAAAGGATAGGAGAGTTTTAGACAGATTCTATCCACTGAACAAAAGAAGCTTTCTTCGAAGGCTTGACTCTATGCGTAGTCAGTAAGGTGTCCTTCCGAAATCTAGCCTTCCATCTTCCTAAGCACACCATAGGTTTCCCAAAATTAAACGGAGGCAATCCAAGTAATAAGCCGCTCTCTTTTGGAGAGTTTAACTCTGTGTGAAGTCAAAAGGATATCCTTTTTGAACCTTGCCTTCCACCTCGAGAAACTTGGTTGCTGGTTGTCAAAAATGAAATCGTTTCTCTCTTTCCAAATATTCCAGGCCGCTGCCACAGCTACCTCCAAGAAACATGGGCCAGCAAATGTGTCTTTCCCCGCAACAAAAGCTTCAAATATAGAATTCATCCTGGACCAAACAGTCGCCAAATGATTCCAACATCTGGTTGCGAAGCTACACTGAAAAAACAGATGGTATCTCGTCTCCAATGTGTTTGCAGAGCACAAAACACAATTAGGTCCGGAGTTAATACACCAGTGTCTCCTCATCACCATATCTCTTGTGTTAATCCTGTCAATTATCATCATCCACGCAAAGACTTTGAGCTTCGGCAGACATCTGCTCTTCCAAAGATGCTGGAAAATGCCCACATCAGGCAGTCCTTGGAAGATGAATTTATAATAGCTAGCAGATGAGTATACTCCTTTATTGAAAGAGTAAATCCATTGATATCATTTTCTCCCCTAGTGCTGTCTCTGAGGTTTTGTAATGCATCTTGAAAAAGATGGAATTGTTGATAAGCCTCTTCTGTCATAGGAAGAAAAAACAATTGGGCTGTGTTTTGCACTTCCAAAGCTTTTTTGACTGAAATGTCTTTATCGAAAGCAAAAGGTATAGACGCTGGAATTTAATTGCGAGCAACTCGTCACCTTCCCATTTATCTTTCCAGAGTAAAACGGAATTTCTAGAGCCCGGGACACAGGATGTGATTCCTCTATACTGATAAGAGAGAGCACATATTTGTTTCCACCAGAAAGAACCAACCTTTGTGGAGGCATGCGGCACTTTTTTTTTGAATAATATGTATGCCAGATTAGATCTACCCACGGGATGTCTGCTTTGTTCATAAACTTGTCCATATGTTTCAACAGTAATGCATCATTTTGTAACTCTAGGTTAAGGACACCCAGTCCCCCTTTAGCTTTTGGCATACATACTGAGCCACCAATGCTTGTGATTTCTCTTCCTAGTCTCCTTTAGCCCACAAACAATGTCTTCTTGCTCTGTCAACAATTTTAACGGCTATTTTTTGAATTTTTAATGTGCACATATAAAAGGTGGGCAAGGCAGAGAGCACTGAATCTACATATGTGAGGCGACCAGCATAGGTTAAGAATCTAGAGCAAGCATTGAGCCTTCTTTCCACACTATCAAGCAGAGGCGACAAGTCATGAATTGTGGGTCTAGTAGTACCAAGAGGGAGACCTAAATATGTAAAAGGCATCACTGCAATTTGGCACCCAAGAATGGTAGCAAGATGCGTAGCCAGGTCATCTGGACAGTTTAGGGGTATCAGGTTGGACTTCTGGAAATTTACAGTCAAGCATGTAGGGTCCGCAAACTCATTGGTCAGTCTTTTGAGCAGATCTACTTGAGTAGGGCAAGCTTCCATAACCACGATGGTATCGTCCGCATACTGAATCACTGGGAAGTCATGGTTGGGGATAGGCAGGGTGCAGTCGAATTTCCGAAACGAAACTGATTATTAATCATTGTTTGGAACAAATCTGCCGTGCCCACATACAACAGTGGGGATAGGGATCCCCCTGTCTAACACCTCGTTTGCAATCAATTTTTTTTCCAGCCACCCCATTGAGAAGAACTGAAGAATGTGTCTAAGTAATCAATGTGTCTATCTCAACATGCAATCTATCCACATCACTTACTCTTTAATCCAACCAATTGTCCACGTCATCGCACTAACATTTATTACTTAATATCTCTATCTACATGCATGTATCCACATCTCATCTGTTCTTTTATCTAACAAATTTTCATGTCATCCTTTTTCTTTTGTCGTTCGAATGATAAGATCACACCATTTGCCTGATGTGCAAGTGGAACACCGATACTAATTTATCCAATCGAGTGAACTTGTTGCCAATTTTTTTCAATGATGTAAATTATTTAACTATTATTCGAGATTAACTGCTAAAAAAAT
This sequence comes from Poa pratensis, assembly GCA_947311845.1. NCBI lineage: Eukaryota > Viridiplantae > Streptophyta > Magnoliopsida > Poales > Poaceae > Poa > Poa pratensis. Next base: position 62,979,985 of record CAMZMU010000049.1, on the reverse strand, counting down.
CTAGAAATATTATGCGGCAAAGTGCATGGCATCTTCATGCAAGTTGTCCACATCATTCTTTTCTTCAGCCCGTTGATTTCACCTTATTTGCATCAATAAGGTATGCCCCTGACCCATAACGATATTTACATTACAAAATACGCATATATTTCATGTCTAATAAATTTTGCCTATCGACTGCTATGATCAACGAAATCTTGCATATTTTATAGTCAACTTCAGATTTCACACTATTTATTACATTTCTTAAGAGATACCGCTGCCACGCGCGGGGTATCGTTCTAGTTAAAAAATATGTTGATGCCAAATAGACCCTCAATTTTTTCACAGCGAAAAAGGCATGCTCAACAGCCCGCACTCCCCGTGCATACTTCTTGGCTTCTTGAATTCCATCCCATCCCTCCCCCAATCATGGCATGGCAAAACACTCCGATTTGTATGCTTTAGAGCATCTGCAGTTGCGTCCCCAATAGGTTGTCCGGCAAGAGCACTATTGGGAGCGTCGCGGGGTGTGCTGGGCTATTGGGAGCGCCTCTTCCCACCAGCGCTCCCAATGCACCCCTCAATAGATTTGTTTCATCTTTTTTTTGCAATTCTCTTGACGCCTGCCATAGAGATACCCACCTTGCTTCATTCTCTTGACGCCTCAAGGTCGAGTTCGATGAGACATCGACGAGGACCTTGTCGATGGATGATTGGACCCTCTATGACGATGTGGCCGCCGCAAACGGCCGCCTTTGCCTTCTTGTTCCCGATGCGACATCCTTCCGAGAATCTTCCACGACCACCCTTGTTGATTGACTTCCGAAGAATCTTCCATATTTCACGCAATTTTGACGCTTTTTGAAGCAACACATCAAGCCAAACTCCTAGTCCTTGTCACCAGTGGCGTAGCCAGGCACCAGGTTACACTGGCCTTGGCAGTCAGTTCCTTTGTATAATCTATCTACTGTAGCACCGTTATTCACGATTTATGACTGTAGCTTGAGCATTGGCCAGGGGCGTTCCGTGATCCTGGCTACGCTACTGCTTGTCACCGCCCTTGGTCGGGAAAAGACGGCGTTGGGGTCGAAGCCGACGTGCCTACTCTCTTCGCGGCACTCGGTAGAAAACCTCTGAGTTGGACGGCGAGCACCTTTACACCGCAAGTTTTTTCCCATACGGTAATTAGGTTAAAGAAAAAGCACCTACTCCTCGAACAGGCACCTGTCGTGACACTCTCTTGGTTGCCACCCGGTGGCGAAGTGGTGGCCACGCCGTAAACCTGGCCCAGGGTGGCAAGGTTCGTTGCCACCAAGGCCGCCTCCTTCTGGAGCTACTATTTGTCGCGTTGCTCGTTGCGGGGCATCGTGTTCCTTTACCGCCGCAGGCAGTCGAACTCCCACGCCGCCTGGGCCATGTCTTCAGGCTTCTCCATGGGTGGGCGAGGCTTGCGCCTCGGGCGAACGCGGAGCGTGGTACCCGTCGCCTTCACCACCTTGGGTGTTTTGAGTTATTTGGGTGCACGAGGTGAAGCCATAGCGGATTCGCGGGAACGAGAGTGGCGGGCGTGGGTAAATGTATTTGGTGGGGGGAAGTGGGGAAGAAGGGGAGAATAATGGTTTTGGCTATCTCTATCACTCTATGGCAGGGTTGGCCAGCTTGTCGGGCGGCGCGCGCGGTTACCTTCGACGCGCCCGGCTCCCAACTAAGAGGGGTTACACTGGTAGCGCCGGATAAATTATTAGTCCGCGCCAAACATAAAACGACTATGAAAACCGTGAATGGAGCGTGATTTTATGTCGGACGCGCCTAATGCATCTATTTGGGGGTTAATAGATTGATCCATCCACCGTTTAGTGTATCATTTATATGCAGAAACAATACAAAATGTTTTGAATTGAGATTTTACATGTTTATAGAATACAACATTGTCTATAACTAGTAGGATTTTTCTCATATTTTTTGGAACTTTAAAATGCTGTTTTTGAACTTTCCAAATTAAGGCCTACGTGGAGCCCGAGCTCCATCTGTCCGCTCTCGGTGTAGCATGCGTGTCTCCTCGTCGGGCACGCACGTTTACCCCGACTGCTCGTCTGCTGCGCGCCATGAATGCGGACAAGAGTCTTTGACCGTCAAAATTAATTAAACCTCTAACTCATCGAGAAGCTGAGCCGAACCCCCACACGCTCTGCTTCACTCCACCACCGCCGGGATCAGACCAGACCCAGCGAAATCGAGCAGCATGGCGGCGCCGCAGCTCCAGGAAGAGCTCATGGACGCGATCCTCCTCTTGCTCCCGCCCGACAACCCGTCGTGCCTCCTCCGCGCCTCCTTAATAGGCAAGACCTGGAGCCGCGCCGCCACCCGCCCCGACTTCCTCCGCCGCCTCCACGCGTATCACGGAAAACCGCCACTGCTGGGCTTCCTCCACAACTCGAGTGACCCGAGCTTCGTCCCCACAACCGCCTCGGCATTCTCCCTCCCGGCCCCGGACCGCGAATCCTGGTGGGCCCTCGACTTCCGCCACGGCCGCGCCCTCTTCATCTCCGTGGCCGTGGACGAGGAGAAGGGCGTCCGGGACCTCCTTGTGTGGGAGCCAATCACGGGCCACCAGCGGCGCCTGCCGGCGCCCGAGGCGCTCAAGACCGACTTCTCCAACGGGGCCGTGCTCTGCGCGGCGGTCGGGTGCGACCACCTCGACTGCCATGGGGGCCCCTTCCGCGTGGTCCTCGTCTCCTTCGACGACGCGGCGGCGGGGTCGCTCACTTCAGCCTGCGTGTACTCGTCGGAGGCTGACACTTGGGGCGAGCCGACCACCTTGAGCGGCACCTCCCTGGACTTCAACCAGCCCGGCGTCCTCGTTGGGGATTCTCTGCTCTACTTCATCTCCGACTCTAGGTTCACCATCGAGTATGACTTTGCCAAGCATGGCCTGGATTTGTTCGACACACCGGGCGACGCCGTGCAGGAGGATCTGTATATCCGTGGCAGATTTATTCTGATGCTATCGGAGAACGGTGGACTGGGAGCTGCCGTATCTTTTGAGTCACGTCTCCACTTGTGGGCAAGGGAGACCAATGATGGCAGTGATGAGCGGTGGGTGCAGACCAAGGTCATGGACCTGGCCAATTTGATCCCGGTCGGTCCTATCGAGTCTGCAGCAGCGTCGCCTAAGGTGGTGGGCTATGCCAATGGCACAAACACCATTTCGTGAGCACCATTGCTGGCCTCTTCACAATCGACCTCCAGTCAGAGCAGGCGAGGAAGGTGTCTGACAATCGTGATTTCTACCCCTTGATTCCTATTGCCAGCTTCTATATTCCAAGTTGGACACTCCAGACACCCCAAGGCGAGCACCTTGATCTCCTGGTGCCGAGTGATGGTGAGGAGGAGGGCAAGAGGAGAAAACACTAGAGGCGCAGGTGCTATTTGACAGGGGTCCAAGGCCATCAAGGAGGGGGACTTCATCCATACCGTCGACTGCCTCGGCCACGCTCTCAAGATCAGGTTGGATCTATACTTCGGAACGCCTCCCATATTCTGGTCCATTCTGATGGATGCAGCTTCAGTGACTTTGTGGTGACTTTGTTTCACTGACCAGTGGGGCCCAGGCCCCACTGGTCAGTGAAACAAAGTCACCCACGCAAAGTCACTGAAGCTGCGTCCTATTCTGATATTACCAGCTGCCTGAAGCGCGTAATTGGAATGATAGTTCAGTACTCTTTTGGATTTGTTGTTACTTTTGTGTGTCCTTAGGTGATTTGTAGTTTAGGAGACGAGTTTAGGATTGTTTAAAGATGTTTTATGGCAATGTGGTCAGGAACCAATGTGTTTTAGGTTTCTTGTGTCTGCGGTAAGCCTGACAGAGTATGTCGGTGTTAGAGGGATTACTGAGTCCAGTTAGCTCACTGTTATTCCAAAGCAATATATGGGAGTTAGGACCTGGCATCATTACTTATTACAATGTGCTCACTGCGATGAATATAATGAAAGCTGAATCGGGGATAAAATAGTACTCGTATTCGTATATGCCTAGTTGCAAATATTCCATAGTTGTAGTTAATTTATATACTGCTACTTCTGAATTGTACTTGATAGCCTGTGCGAACACTCTAGCCTTTTGCTATAATAGGGTGTCAAATAACATAGTTGGCACCTTGTGTTGTTGAAATGGTAGATAGAGTAATATTGTTGTTGTGGTCTTTGAGAAAAATAATGCTTGTGCTGTCACCTAGGGTTGCGCTTTTTGGACAACTTGCTCCGGGGTGTGCTGCCACGTATTGGAAATATGGATGTGCCTTGCTACTCAAAGTCCGGAGATGGCCGTTCCTTTAGGTAATGTTCCCAAGAAAGCACAGAATGAAGAATCACTCAGGAGTACAACGAGCAAATCCGATACCAGAAACTCAAAGGCTCCTGGTAGCAACCATGAAAATACCCCATCTTTGGATGAAGGTTATTCTGGAAATGGTATTTGGTTATCTCTTCACCTAGGACTGTCATATACGCTCAAAGACATTTTTTATTATCAATATATATGCTGTTCATGACGTTATCCTCTTCCTGTCTTACTACCTGCTCGATTGATAAACTGCAAAAAAAAATTTGAGATCGATAAACTGCTAATTAGTAATGTACACCTGCATTCTGAAGTATGAGTCTCTTTTGGACTTGAAACTGTTTTGCCTCTTGGACTTGTCTCTTGAATCTCATCATCAGTCCATAGGGGATCATTTGGTCGACCTAGTGTTTTCCTAATTGTTCTTATGGCGCAATTCAATTTAGGCTTAGTGAAAGTTCTTTTTCTTGCAGGAAGCTTGTTCATGAGTTGACTAGATTTGCGTTCTTGTGTTTTCTATGAAGCACCGGTGTTATCTCCTTTTTCTTGGAACAAGCTTCTAAGTTTTGTACCGTGAGATCTTTTTTGAGATTATGACAAGTACCCGCAAATTCTTTTTTGAGATTATGTGTTACATAAGCTATGAAATAATGTGAATAAGAGTTGTTTCACATCTGCATCCGAATTATAGCAATTTGACTTGACATGGGATAGTGCAATATGATCAATTATTGGCCTCGCTAAAAAATGTCGTATTACTTGCGTATTTGTAAGCATCTGCTTTCTGTTTTTTGGTGTTTTTCTTTTCAAGTTTCCATGAGAAGTCTATAGTTCAGCAATTAATGGTCCTTTCCTAGTCTGCTTTTCTTCCTGTCATCGTAAAAACTAATATAGTTATTCATCAGGGCAAAACCCAAATTGCAAAGATCAAGAGCATGAGACCGGTGATGCCAAGATCGCAGGAGATGATGCCGATTCAGAGTTGAATCTGGCCTGGGAAATGTTGAATCTTGCAAGAAGAATAGTTGAGCAGAAGCCGGACGATAACACAATGGAGAAAGCTAAAATACTTTTGCTATGGCTGAGGTTTCCATGGAAAGAGGTGGTCAAAGTTATCTTAGTCACCCCTGCATTTAAATGTTGAACTGTTTTTATACTCATGGTCCAGCATCTAATTTGCAGGTGACTTAGACAACTCGTTCGGTTACTACTCTGAAGCTCTAGACATCTTAGAGCATCTGGTTGAACCTGACCATTGTCGAATTCTTGGAATGTATCCTGCTCGTGATAATGATGTCAATTGTCTGCCATATAGTAGGATAATGTAGTAGTAAAAAGCAGCATATTTCCAACCCACATGGTCGTTCATTCTTCTGGCCTTCTGGGTATGTATCTCTTGCGTTATAGGAGTACATTTTATCAACTAAGCTGAAGATTTAGGTGGCTAATTGTGTCAATTGCATTTGGTTATGCATGTATGCTTTCAAATTAATTCGAGTTTAACCAAATCTTGTGTGCAGTCCTTCACTTGCTTAAATGCATATGTTAGGGGTTTTGTACAGGGAAAGTGTCACTTTGCATAAATGCTTATATCCAGTACAAATTGGCCTCGTTAATATCCTTAATTTGATCCTAGAAGCTTCCGCATATGTTTGGTCTTTGAGTCAGCGTCCAAGATTGGAGATGCGATCCAATACTGCGCAAAGGCTATTTCACTATGCAAGTCACGCCTGCTGAACTTTAAAAATGCCGTTGAAGCTTCGTTGGCTGATGAAAGTGCTAACCATGCATTTGCTGCGGAAGGTGGCTCTGAAAATTCTACACTAGATGATGAGATGAACTTTTTTGCTGGTTTACTGGCTGAATTCGAGAAAAAGGTAATCAACTAGATCTTATTCTACCAACCTGGTTTTTCTCATGAGCCTACTTATGCACGAACAAAAGGATGCTTTCCCTTGCTTAGAAGTTAGAATGACTTACCTGCACTGTTCTGATTCAGCTCCAGGAACTGGAGGTAGCGAAGTCGACCCCAAGCTCTGCTGCAAATGAGACTCTGAAGAGAGTGTCGCCTCGCAGTCCACTGAGCGGGGTATTATCAACGCTGTGCCAGGAGCTGTATCTTTGATTTCTCCAAAGAGGTCAACTCTCAGCGCTCGATTCTCCATCCAAGGAAGGTGCAGTAGCAGATAATGGAGGTCATAAAACTGCAATCCGTATGTCTTAGACGATGTGAGAAGATGTTATGTCTCTCTGTTGATCTGATATACTTCCCACAGTTCTAGTGTCAACTCCGTATCTAAGTGTTAGTAGTACTAGCTAGGAGTAGCTGGATTACCCTTGTTGGTTTCCGTTCTAGCGTCAACTCCGTATCTAAGTGTGGTCTACGTCCTTTAATCTCGTATCTTGTCGTTTGGCTTCGAACCTAATTATGATACTTGACTATCTTATGCTGTTGTTACTGTGTGCACTTTGCGGTACATGTATGGTACAGTCATGACAGAAGGAACAACAAGTTCGTAGCAACACACGAATATTCAGCTTGTTTGCCGCGCCAGTCCTATACAGTGTTTTTTTTTTTTTTTTAGAAAAGGGGTGTCCCAGCCTCTGCATCGATTGATGCACACGGCTTTTTATTGCAGCGTCGAAAGATATTCAGAGTTTACATCTCAAACAAAAGTTCATGAAAAGGGAAATAAAAGTCTTAAAGACTAAAAAGACAGCTCCTCAGGACGTCTAATCTTCTTAAACGTCTTGAATTCTTCTAGACAGTCGCCAGGTACCCCGGGAATAGATATCCAAAGCGACCGCCTCCAGCCGGGTGCATCCATAATCCGTATGCGCACGTTGCGGCTCTGGGACCAAGAAAGCCCACTCGTGGATCCAGTGGGTAGCCATTCGTATGACCTGTAGAAAGTTAGCATGACGAGCATTGTTAAAAATAATATCATTTCGGCATCGCCAAATAGACCATAATAAAGCACAAGCTCCCACACGGATTTGTGCTTTCAAATCCTTTTCCACCCCATCTAGCCAATTCCCGAACATATTCGTGCTATTAGCAGGAGTGACGATGTTGAAAGTATATTGCACAATTGTCCATAAAAAATGCGCAAACGGGCATGTAAAAAATAGATGATCTATGGACTCCTCCGAATCACAGAACACACATTTCTTACACCCATTCCAATTACGTCTAGCAAGGTTATCTTTCGTTAGTATAACTTTGTTATATAAGAACCACATAAAAATCTTAATCTTTAATGGTACTTTAAGTTTCCAAATCTGTTTGCGCAAATTTACAGTGTGCCCATTTAAATAATCCTCATATAGTGATTTAACAGTGTACAAACCAGTCGAAGTAAGTTTCCAAATAAAATTGTCCTCCTCATTCGTTAAAGGATGTGCAATTAGCCTTTGTAGCATATGCAGCCACGCATTCCATTTGTTACCGTCAAGTTTCGTCTAAACTCGATGTGCACCGAGGAGTTTGCTAATGCATCGGCCACCAACATATTCTTATGTCGAGCTACACTGTAAAGCGTTGGGTATTGAGCAGCCAGAGGGACTTCTCCCAACCAATTGTCCTCCCAAAAACGAGTTTTTTGACCATTGCCTACAACAAATTTTCCTTTACTGAAGAAATTTTCTTTTACCCCCATAAGACCCTTCCAAAATTGAGAGTCAGTCGGTTTAGCAGTCACTTGTGACAAACTACTGTTTTGTAAATATTTGTTCTTTAATAGCTCTTGCCATACTCCTTCCTCATTAATAAGTTTATAAAGCCATTTGCTTAATAAGCACTTATTTTTTATATCTAGAACCTCGATACCTAGACCTCCTTGGTCTTTTGGTCTACAAACAATATTCCATTTTGTGAGCCTATATTTCTGTTTATTTTGATCACTTTGCCAGAAGAAACGCGACCTATAAAAGTCTAACCTTTTCAATACCCCTTTAGGTATCTCTAGAAAGGATAGCATAAACATAGGAAGACTCGTAAGAACCGAATTTATTAAAACTAGTCTGTCTCCGTATGAGAGTAGCTTTCCTTGCCAACATCCTAGTTTATTTCCAAAGCGTTGGGGAGTCCTATACAGTGTTGTAAACGATAGCAAAGAAACGACGAAGTGCGGAACGATCAAACCAATGGGGACACGAGATTTTAACGTGGAAAACCCCTCCAACAATGGAGGAGAAAAAACCACGGGCGCCAGCCAGCAATACTTCACTATATCGGGTGAGGTTACAAACGCCGTGGGTTTACAATGTATGGCTTACCCCAAAACGGCGGCTTACAAGAGGAATATATAATGGCATAAAACCCTAGGTCGGCTGCAGTCCAACCCGGAATCGATCCCACCGGGCGGTACTACCGCTGGGATAGGCGGTAGTACCGCTGGGGTGGGCTGGTTCGGCTCTTCCCACCTCAGCGGTACGGCGGCGGTACCGCCAGCGGTACCAGTCGGTACCGGACAAGTGCGTCAGACGGCCATTCTGGCGGTAGCGGCGGCGGTAGCGGTGGCGGCAGCTCTCGAGCGGTAGTACCGCTTAACCCAGCGGTACTACCGCTGGAATTTGGAACACCATAAAACAACACTCCACCTTGAGACAAATTCCATCTTGTAGCATGAATGAGAACCTTCACCCTGAAAACAACAAAGAAACACCTTCGGCGCCAAATAGCCTCTTGGGCTAGACAGTGATACCAACTAAGCCCGAGCAAAGCTCGAACTTAGTAACAGGAACTGGCTTTGTCATCATATCAGCAGGATTATCATGAGTACTTATCTTGCATACCTTCAGTTTACCTTTTGCAACAACATCACGCACATAATGGTATTTGACGTCAATGTGCTTTGTTCTCTCATGGAACATCTGATCCTTGGTAAGGTAAATAGCACTCTGACTATCACAAAACAGGTTAATGCAAGTATCATCTCCACAAAGCTCAGCAAACAAACCTTTCAGCCAAACCGATTCTTTACATGCTTCAGCAATAGCCATGTACTCTGCTTCAGTGGTAGACTGGGCAACAACAGATTGTAACGTTGCCCTCCAACTCACGGCACAACCACCAAGCGTGAACACATAACCTGTGAGGGATCTCCTCTTATCCAAATCGGCAGCAAAATCTGAATCCACATAGCCTACGAGTCCCTCATCAGTCTTGCCGAACTTGAGGCAAGCATTGGATGTGCCACGAAGGTACCTGAAAATCCACTGAACAGCCTTCCAATGTTCTTTACCAGGATTAGCCATATATCTACTAACCAAACTCATAGCATATGATAAATCTGGACGTGAGCAAACCATGGCATACATTAAAGAACCAACAGCACTAGAATATGGAACTCTAGACATGTACTCAAAATCCTCATCCGTACTAGGACATTGTTCAGCTGACAATTTAAAGTGAGGAGCAATAGGAGTACTAACAGACTTTGCATCATGCATGTTAAAACGATGAAGAACTTTCTTAATGTAATTTTGCTGACTAAGAAACAACAAACCAGAATTTCTGTCACGGGTAATCTCCATACCTAGAATTTTCTTAGCAGCACCAAGATCCTTCATCTCAAACTCGCTACTCAACTGTGACTTGAGAGCAGCGATATCTTTCTTGCTCTTGGCAGCAATCAACATATCATCAACATATAATAACAGGTATATAGGTGATCCATTAACAAACTTAATGTACACACAGCTATCAAATTCAGACCTCTTAAAGCCATGTGACAACATAAAAGAATCAAACCTTTTATACCACTGACGAGGAGATTGTTTCAAACCGTATAAGGACCTTTTCAACTTACACACAAGATCCTCCTTACCAGGCACTATGAACCCTTCTGGCTGGTCCATGTATATCTCCTCCTCCAACTCTCCATGCAGAAACGCAGTCTTTACATCTAACTGCTCAAGCTCAAGATCACGCATAGCAACAATACCAAAGAATGTACGAATTGAACTATGCTTAACAACTGGAGAGAAAACATCATTATAATCAACACCTGGAATTTGACTGAAGCCTTTTGCAACTAACCTTGCCTTAAACCTCGGAGGCTCGCTAGGAGATAAACCCTCCTTTCTCTTGAAGATCCACTTACAGCGGACTGCCTTCTTTTTCTTAGGCAAGCGCACAACTTCCCATGTGCCATTCTTATCGAGTGACTGCATTTCTTCTTGCATAGCAGCAAGCCACTTCTCGCGGTCACCGGAACCAATAGCTTCAGTATAGGTGGACGGCTCATGTCCGTGCTCCACCTGTTCTGCACAACTCAGAGCATAATCAACAATGTTACACTCTTCAATTAAACGTGGTCGAGGACCACAATTCCTCCTGTTCCTACGAGCAGCAATAGACTGTTGTGGCTGCAAAACAGGGGGTGAGTTCTGAACATTATATTATCAGAATCAGAAGAATCAGAATCATCAGAACCAGCAGAATCAGGATCAGAATCATCTGAAGTAGCAGCACCATCATTGTCAACAGTGACATTTTCCTTTTCAACAGAGTGCTCCACCTCGACACGAACCTGCTCCTCAGAAAAATCTGGCAAAACATCTGAGGACAACTTATCAAAGTACATAACAGATTCATTGAAAACAACACTCCTGCTCATAAATGCCTTGCTAGTTTCGGGATTCCATAACTTGTATCCTTTTACACCCGAACCATAACCAATGAACACACACTTAATAGCTCTCGGCTCTAACTTTCCATTATCAACATGAGCATAAGCAGTGCAGCCGAAAACTTTAAGTGTGAATAATCAGCAGGAGAATCTGACCATACCTCAATGGGAGTTTTCTTGTCGAGGGGAATAGATGGTGACCTGTTTATCAAGTAGCAGGCGGTGGCAGCCGCCTCAGCCCAAAAACGCTTACTCATGCGAGCGTTGGAGATCATGCAGCGAGCCTTGGAGATGATGGTCCTGTTCATCCGCTCCGCTACACCATTCTGCTGAGGCGTGTACGGGATGGTGAGGTGCCTGACAATGCCTTCTTTCCTGCAATAATCATTAAAGGCATTCGAACAAAATTCGCCACCATTGTCAGTACGAAGTAATTTCACCTTCCTTTCTGTTTGCCTTTCAATCATAGCTTTCCACTCTTTAAAAGCAGCAAACGTATCATCCTTATTTTTCATGAAATAAGGCCAAACTCTTCTAGAGTAATCATCAATAATGGTAAGCATATAACGAGCACCACCATAAGAGGGCTTACGAGATGGCCCCCAAACATCAGCATGTACATAATCAAGTGTACCTTTGGTGGTGTGACAGAAGCATTAAACTTAACTCTTGTGTGCTTACCGAAAATGCAGTGTTCACAGAACTGCATCTTACCCAAACTGCATCCTTGCAGCAAGTCTCTCTTGATCAATTCTGCCATACCAAGTTCACTCATATGTCCAAGACGCTTATGCCAAAGGTTAGTTTTACTAGCGTCATCATGAGAAACAGCAGCAACAGTACCAGATAACGTGCTACCTCTAAGAACATATAACTTAGCAGAATTCATATCACCAACCATAACTATGAGAGAACCTTTTGATACCTTTAGGAGTTTATTTCCTCCTTTGTACTTGTACCCGTCACAGTCAAGGGTACTGAGCGAGATCAAATTTCTTGCCATGGTTGGTATGTGTTTCACTCCCGTCAGCGTGCGTGTCATACCGTCATGTGTCTTGACCTGAACGGAACCAACGCCAACAATGTTGCATTGCTGGTCGTTCCCCACACGCACGAAATCTCCAGTCTGCACTAACTCATAAGAACTGAACCAATCTTTGTTACAGCAAATATGAAAAGAACATGCAGTATCTAGAATCCATTCATCCTGACGAGAAACACATGCAGCTAAAACAGCTAGGCATTCGCCATCAGAACTACCATCAACAACAGAAGCCTCACCGGTATCATTACCTTCATTATTTTTCGGTTGGTAAGTACCTTTTCTTTTCTCCTTGTTCTGCAACTTCCAACAATCATCAATGACATGATTAGATTTCTTACAATACCTGCAGAACTTGTCACGGCCTTTAGACTTTGAGCGACCTCTGTCACCCTTGCTCTTGTCTCTGTTGTTGTTGTGGTAGTGGTTATCTCGCTGCTCAGGCCTCCCTCGGACCTGCAAAGCATCGCCCTTGGAGGACGACGACTCCTCTTTCTGTACCATACCTTTCATCTTTTCCCTGGCAAGCAGGGCCTCATATACTTCCGCGGTGGTTAGTTCATCACGGCTTAACAGTATGGTATCACGAAAATTTGCAAAGGAATTTGGCAGCGAGCATAGAAGTAAAAGTGCTAGATCTTCATCATCGTACTTTACCTCCATCGACACTAGGTCAGAAACGATCTCCTTAAAGATCGATAAGTGATTCATTACCGAACCACCTTCTTGCAACTTGTGCGTGAACAACTTCATCTTCACATGCATCTTGCTGGTGAGATCTTTGGACATGCAGATCGACTCCAGCTTAGCCCACAGTGCCGCTGCGGTTTTCTCCTGGAGTACTTCTTGCAGAATATCATTAGATAGATGAAGTTGAATAAGCGATAAAGCCTTACGGTCTTTCCGCTTCTCATCGGCGGTCCATGCCGCCGCATCCTTGTCGCCGAATTTCTCCAGCGCCTCGTCAAGATCATTGGACTGTGCGAGGATCGCACGCATCTTGACCTGCCACAGCGAAAATCTCGTCTTGTAGTCCAGCGCCGGTAGATCGAACTTCATCGATGCCATCCAAAACCCTAATCTGAAAACAGATCTGAAACAGGGCTCTGATACCACTTGTTGTAAACGATAGCAAAGAAACGACGAAGAGCGGAACGATCAAACCAAAGGGGACACGAGATTTAACGTGGAAAACCTCTCCAAACAAAGGAGAGGAAAAAACCACGGGCGCCAGCCAGCAATACTTCACTATATCGGGTGAGGTTACAAACGCCGTGGGTTTACAATGTATGGCTTACCCCAAAACGGCGGCTTACAAGAGGAATATATGGCATAAAACCCTAGGTCGGCTGCAGTCCAACCCGGAATCGATCCCACCGCGGCGGTACTACCGCTGGGATAGGCGGTAGTACCGCTGGGGTGGGCTGGTTCGGCTCTTCCCACCTCAGCGGTACCGGCGGCGGTACCGCCAGCGGTACCAGTCGGTACCGGACAAGTGCGTCAGACGGCCATTCTGGCGGTAGCGGCGGCGGTAGCGGTGGCGGCAGCTCTCGAGCGGTAGTACCGCTTAACCCAGTGGTACTACCGCTGGAATTTGGAACACCATAAAACAACATACAGGAGCAAAAGATAAAAATTAATGTTCATGCCTGAAATCATCTCAAATGCGATAAGTTATTGTCGGGTGAACCACATTTCTATCATAATCAAGTCAATCAATCACGTTACCACATTTCATAACATAGAGTTTTGTGCTGCTTGTATAATTAGATTTTACCCACCTTTTATGGGGATCTCCGAGTATGTTACTTGAATCTCTTTCAAATTGCAGAAATTCACGTTCGACCATTTTTTCCGTCTACTGTCTCAACCAGGAGACCTAGCACACCACTTAGGTGGTAATCTTTGCTGATGCGTAGGTTGCCCACTGCTTGTATAATTAGATTTTACCCACCTTTTATGGGGATCTCCGAGTATGTTACTTGAATCTCTTTCAAATTGCAAAAATTCACGTTCGACCATTTTTTCTATCTACTGTCTCAGCGAGGAGACCGAGCACACCACTTAGGTGGTAATCTTTGCTGATGTGTAGGTTGCCCACCTGTGTTCAACTATACTAGGGATAGTTAGCGCGGCAATGCCGCGCGTCCGTCTGATGATTTTTGAATATGTTTTTTTAGAAAATTTGCATATGAATATTATTTGAATTCGGAGAAGTTTACGATTAGGATATTTTTCGAGGTTGTTAAAATTTGTCGCATTGAAATGTATTCAAATTTGTATTCTTTGAAAGTTTGCAAAAATGATTAGATTTCGGAGGTATTTGAAATTATTAAATATGTGAATTTGAAATTTGAGTTGGAATGGTCAAATAAGGGTGGGTTTTCCATAAAATTGTCCGAATGTAGGTCAATTTGAATTTTTAAAACTTATTTGGTTTGTGTGAAAAATAGCTGACATTTTTTTTCCTAGCATTTTGATATATTTTTTATATTTTGTCGATGGGTATGTATAGAATTTTTTCCGGTTTTTGTTTTGCTGCGCAATTTAAATTTGGTAACATGTTCATTTAAAAATTGTGCAGGTTTAAAATTAGTGAAATTGAAAGAAGTTTGCGTTTAAAAGTTGTTTACATTTTGAATATTGTTCAAGTTGGGGTGTTTTGCAGATTCAAATCATTTTATGTTTGTAAAATGATTAGATTTCGCAGGTATTTAAGATTTTAGAATATCGAAATCTGAAATTTGATCGTATCGAATTTAAAAAACAATATTTTTTCTCTGAGGGTATATAGAAATAATTTCATGTTGTAGAAATTGTTCTAAGGAGGAAGTTTTTTTTCAAATATTTACCAATCTGAAGTGTTTGAACATATTTGTTTTTTGACGTAAATAATTAGTATTTGTTTTGTTGGAGCATTTTGTTGTATCTTTTGTTTTTTTCGGTTGGGAATTTTTAGAGGTTAGTCTATTTAGTCGATATTTAATAAAATTAAATGCGTAAAATTAGAGGAAGGCAATTTGGATTTTGTGTAGATATTAATAGTGTCCGTTGTAATTTGAAATGTTGATTTTTTTCCTAAACTTGTCTAAATATAGGCTAAATTGAATTATTCAAACTTATTTGTTTATTTGGCAGAAATATGTACCCTTTTTTTTTTTTACTTACCATTCATAAATCTCATTTTTTTTTTGTTGCAAGAAAATTATTGAAATGTGAATATTATTTGAATTGGGGAAAGTTTGCCAAATATAGGCTAAATTTATTATAGATTAGAAGATTTTTTGTCCCCTCGAAATTCAGTTTTTTTTTCTTCCTATTTGTGAAATATCTGACATTTGGGACCCACATGATAACGTTTTAATAATTATATGGAAATTGTTTAGGGAAATGGTAAAAGTCCTGACAGTGGGCCTGCTGTGAAATTTATATGGATTTTGAAAATTTGATGATTTTGCATTTTTTTTGACAAATTAATTTATTGAAAAAGTGTGGCAATTTGTAAAATTTGGGATTTTTTCTTTATACATATTGTTTGCATTTTTTTTTGTGTATAATGTAATTGTGTTGTTTTTTTTGTGAGAATTTGAAAATTTGGTAGTTTTATTTTTTGTTTGGACAAATTATTTGCATTATTTTGAATTATGGGGAATTTGAAATTTTGATAATTTTATATATTTTCTTGACACAATATTTGCATTATTTTGTGAAAAGTTTGAAAATTTCTAGAAAAAGTTTGGCATTTTGTAAATTTTGGGAAATGTTGATATATATATATTACTTGCATTTTTTTTGTGCATAATGTAATTGTGCTATTTTTTTTTGTGGAAAATTAGAAAATTTGGTAATTTTACTTTTTCTTTGGTAATTCTACTTTTTGTTTGGACAAATTATTTGCATTATTTTGAATTATGGGGAATTTGGAATTTTGATAATTTTATATAATTTTTGCACACAATATTTGCATTATTTTGTGGAAAGTTTGAACATTTCTAGAAAAAGTTTGGCATTTTGTAAATTTTGGGAATTTTTGGTATATATATTACTTGCATTTGTTTGTGCATAATGCAATTTTGGTGTTTTTTTTTTTGTGAAAAATTTGAAAATTTGGTAATTTTACTTTTTCTTGAAAATTTGTTTGCATTATTTTGAATTATTTTCATGTTGAATATATTTAATGGTACTGATTTTTCCAGCATTTAGCAATTTTCTTAACCGTGTGGTGAAATTTGAATTTAAAAACATTTGCACTTGAATGATGTCTAGATTTAAATGTGCTTAATTTTTTTTGGGGAAATGCTTGCAGTTATGAGTTGTTTAAATTTTAGAATTTGTTAAAATTGGGAAGTTTTTTTAAAAAATTATTTCTTATGTTTACTGAATGCTTGGTTTTGAAAGGCATTCGAAAATTAAATTCTCGTATTTTAATTTTGGTCATATGACATCAAAAGGCGTTGTTTATTCTTGTAGTCATTTTTTCCGTATTTGGAAATAACGCGGTGTCAAGAATTTTAATTTCGAAATGGTCACATTGCAAAGTTTTTCGGATTCGAATCTATTGGAATTAAAAAATATTGTGTGTTGGCAAGTTTGTCAGGAATTTAAAGATTTGAAATTTTAATTTTGGTCATATGACATAAATAGGCAGTGTTTCATTTTGTGGTAATTTTTTTTGATCATTCTGATATATTTTGCGTGGAATTATTGATATTATTTTTTTGTGGTTTTTACTTCAGTTAGAAAGAAAGTTGTAAAATTCAAATACTGTGTAAAATTTAAGTTTTGAAATAATTTTGGAAAGTTATTTGAAATGGCTATTTGTTAAAATGTTTTTGCAGAAGGTTCATAATGAATATAAAAAGGTTTAATTAGTTCTTGTAAGTAAAATTATTTACAGTTGTTTAATCATGCATGGAAATGTGTTAGTTGTAAAGGCTCCATTTTTCTGCAAATTTTGGTATACTACTTGTATTTTTCTGAGTTGCGGATTAAAAGATATGATTTTCTCAATTTTTAGCATTTTCTGCAATTATTTTAAAAATATGGGAGATCTGACAGGCGGGCCCGCGGTGGCGTCACCACGTGACGTCACCCTCCGGCGATGGACGCGGCCGCGGCCGCGCTCGCGCAAGCGCGCTAGCGCGCAGGGCCAGCATCGCTCGGAGTCGCCGGAGGACGTCGAGGGGAGCCGGAGGGGCGGCGCTGCGGACCGTTTGGTCGCCGGAGCCGCCGGCGGCGACCAAAACGCTGGGGGCGGACGGCGAGCTCGCGGGCGGCGATTCCGGCCCACGGCGGCGTTCCGGCAAGCGGCGCTGGGCGAGGACGGAGATCCGAGGACGGCGCAGCTCCCCGTGCCTTTCGATTTGAAGGAGGAGGGCCATGGCGGCGGCGGCGCGCGTGGGCGCTGTCGGGGATGCCACGGTCGCGAGAGAGAAGGAGAAGGAGGGGGGCTCAGCGGCAATTTTGCAAGGAAGTCCCCGGTTTCTTCACAAATTACGGTTAGGTCCTTTGCGGGCGGTTTTCTGCAAAATTGTTGCGCCAAATATCGCGCGGGGCGACGTGCCGTCGCGTGATTGGAAGAAACTCGCCAGCTTACAGTAGCTACAGTAACGCACGATTCTTGGCGCGATCTGAACCGTCCGTGTGGTCCATCGAATGGCTGCTGTTTTCCGGTGACGTGGATGGCGTCGATTCTTGGCGCGATCTGAACCGTCCGTGTGGTCCATAGAACGGCTGCTGTTTTGCGGTGACGTGAATGGCGTGAGAGGGAGCGAATCGCACGATCTTTTATATATAGTAGGATGTATATCACCCCACCATCAAACGTGAAGAATATGCTTGGCAATTGGCTTAATTTGGCTGAGAAGAAAACTAAAGCACAAATTCGTGTCGAACCTTGTGTTTTAGTTTGGTTTATATGAAATTGCCAAAATGATATAATTGTTAACAATTGTGGAAGTTCTAATTTTTACAGGTTATCAGTATGTCTACACACCTGATCCATGAGTGGTGCCACCGGAGGCTCATTGAGCTAGGTGTACAAACGGTAGCAGCGTTCCTAATTGTGAGGTCATTGTTGTCGATTAAAAAGCCAAGTCTATGCGCCAGCCCGCTCACCGCCAGAATCATCATTGTTCCGGCTCCCCCGCCTCCCATATTGCACAACTGCAGCCACCAAGGGTATCACCTCAAGCTTCCACGAGTATATGACAACAAGTGACCAACACCGAACTCACACATAGAAGGTAACTGTGACAGAGAAAATGCGAACATGTGTCCTTGCAACATGCCATGTGTCTTCTCTCTATTCCATCTTTTGAGATGAGCAATACCTCAAAGGCTCAAACACAAAAAAGGGCATCATTGAGACAAAAGTGAAAACCACATGGACATAACATATACTCTTCACAATTATAAGACTAAAAAAACGATAGTATTGAAGTGTGCAAAGGTTTTATAATAGCATATACGACTAAGAGTATAAAATTACAAAAATATGCTGAAAGCTTAGGCATTTTCATACTGTGTTTGCTTGATACATGGAATGGTCCTTTTTAATTCTGATGGATTGCAGCATTTCTTTGTTGTCTAAGTAATTTTATGACTTAGTGCGGTCCAAATTAGTGCATCTCACATTTGTAAATGTAATATTAAAATTGAATGTCCGAATCAACTTATCAAGGGATCCGTAGCCAGTTCATATCATCGAAAGAGTAGAGCCGAGCAAAATTTGGTTTCCCTTTTCCAAAAACATATAAACAAAGATTCATCAAAGAAATATCTCTACTATGAAGTTCATATGAACACATATTCAAGAAATTCATGTCCCAAGTCGACGCAACCGCTACGGTGCTCATCACACCGACCAGTGGAATGTCCTCGTCTCAGCCGCCATTGCGTGGTGTACATTCGTAGCGCAACCTAGGGAGAGATGGGGGTCGGGCCGAAGCTAGCACAGGACCAGACAATTGGAGAAGAGAAGGGCGACCGTGAGCAGTGGCAACGGGATGTCTAGGAAAAGCTTGGACGGCTTGCGTGCGTCGTTACCGTCTGCACGCGATGCATTGGTCCTCGTGAAGGAGCGGTTGTTGGGGAGCACAAGCTTGGGGTACGTCGGCTGATCCGGCGTGGTTGGCGGCCACTTTGGCGTCAGAGGCGACACTGTGGGATGGGGAAGAACGGTGGCGCCAGCGCCCTCGGGCCTCGGACGGCAGCGTGAAGGACTAGTCCGATAAGAAGGGTGGTGCAGCTGCCGACTCGCGGAGGTCGAAGAGGCGGTGCAGGGTGGACTGGCATCATTACCGCCCTTCTTAGCCCAAACAAGATCAACACGCGGACCCCATCAAACTAACAAAGCGGGGCTATCACCGACTATGCGCAAAAAAAAAAATCACACTCACTTCAGGTGGGCCACCCCACGTTCACACCTAGGAGCAACCATAACCCTTTATTTTTAAAGCGTTTAGTACATTGAAGGAAAAAACACAATCAATTACCGGTAGGGCCACCCACGTTCACAACTAGGAGTAACCACAACCCTCTATCTAGGAGTAACCATAGCTCTCTATTTCTAGAGATAGATATATCCCATTTACCTCTTCAGGCACAATGTAACAACATCTCCCCTCATCCCCCCCCAAGAGCCCCCCCAGGAGGTATTTCTAGCGCCGAATGGCACAAAACTTCCCAGCCGTGCCCCCCAGGACGTCAATTTCAGCCGGATAGCGCTGAATTTCATACGGCGCACCCAACACAAACCCAGCAGCATGGGGGGCAGCTGGGAGCGCCTGCGCTACCTTTACATGCAAAATTGGCCCACTGCCAGCGTCCCATCCCCCTCTCTCTCCTCACTTTTGCTCCCAGGCCCACCATGTGACCATCTCTCTCTCCTCTCTTTCCCCCAGCTCTCTCCTCTTGCACGCCGGCATGCCACCCTCACGCCGCCCTCCGTCGCCCCTCCTCTTCTCCGGCACGCCGCCCCTCGCACCGCCCTCCGCCGCCCCTCCTATTTCCTTCTCTATTTCCTCCTTCGTTTCCTTTTTTTCCTTTCCTTCCCTGATCCGGTTTCTCTTTCCTCTCTTCTTGATTTTTCTTTGTGGGCGAGCTCGTCCGCGAGCTGCCGGTGGAGCCGTGCCGCCGGGTTGGCACCGGAGGTCCGCCGCGCCGCCTGCAGAGGAGGAGCAGGGCCGCGTTGGCGTCGACGAGCTCCTCGTCCTCTGTGCACGTCCTCGGCGTGTCCCCGCCGCCCTCGCGCGTGCTTACTACGACGCAACCGCCGGGGAGCCGTCGACCACGCCGCCGTCCTTGTCCAGCGTGCCCCCGTGCGTGCTTGCCACGAGGCAGCCACCGGGGAGCTGCCGACCGAATCCTCGATGTCGTCCTCATCGCGTTGGAGACGGTGTTTTCTTCTGCTCTTCGAGCCCACGGTCGGGAGGCGCCGGGGCGGCCGGCGTCGAGCGCGCCATGGTGGAGATGCTCCCGGTGCCGCCACGCGTTCGCGGGCTATTTCCTGGGTTTGGCCACGGCTGGGAAAATCCATCCCCCAGATTCTAAATTTCGTCGACGCAACCCCAAACGGCTGAAAAAATGCCTCTTGGGGGCACAACGAATGGAGATGCTCTAAGCCAGTCGCCTGCGCACGACGCAGCCACACCACCGGCGCATCTCCAGAGTTTGGTACGTTTGTTGCACAAAAACCAGAGTTTGGTGTGTTTGTGACAGATACATATTAGAGTGTCTAAATCAGTTGTTTGGGCTGGTTGCAACTGATTAGACGAAAACATATGGTTTGCTGCAACAAGTGGTTTGTTTCTGTGTTTTGTGCAACAAACACAACAAACCCTGGTGTTATGTGCAATTTTCTCTGCTGTCGACGCTGTGGGCAACACACGGGCTGACTGCTGAGCACGGGAGTCGGTGGCATTTTTTTTAGGGTTGGGAGTCGGTGGCAGGTGGCGGCTCGATCGTATTCGACACCGGACTGCAACGCTGGTTCATCAGGTCATGATGTTGGACGGCTTGGGCCGACGGAGAACAAGAGGCAGGGCTGTAAGCTGGGTTTTGACCCACATACACAGGCAAACATTTTCCAGCCCACATTTTCTTCCTCACTCGTGACTCGCCCGGGTCTGAAGTCTGAATTCTAGCTAAGAGCATCTCCACCGGGGCCTCCAAATGACCCCCCAAAGCCCAATTGGGGGTCCGGACGCCAAAATCGCCCACCAGCGGCACCCCCAAAGGGTCGCCCCGAGCGAAATCGTGTCCGGCACCCTTGGAGGCCCTTTAGGGGTGCCGGACACTGCCCGGACATGCCCTCCGACAGGGGTGGCCCGCCCGTCATGGAGACAGCGCCGGCCTGGCCATGGGTTTAAGGCGTCGTGCAGGAGGCCGTTCCGCCCGCGTTAATGGTGACACGTTCCCGCAGGCGACGACGGGACGGGACGGCGATGCGTCTCCCGCACGCCTCGCATTTACGGCGGCGCCTGCTGAGCGCCCAGCCTTTCCCGCTTCCCAAGCGACGCAGTGGCGGAGACGTGTCGCCGCCATTAACTCCGATGCGACGCGTGCTCAGCCACCCGGCGCTTCTCGCCCAGCGCCACCGCTTCCCACCTCGGTTTCCCGCCTCTACCTTGGCCGGCTATAAAGAGGCCCCCGCCATGCAGCCATTTCGCCACACCAGCACCAACGCTCGCCGTAGCCATTTGACCACATAGTCGTCGTAGCCCAGCGCATAACCATGCCTCGCCGCCTCATGGGCCACGCTCACCCAGGCAGCACGCCGTGCACACGGCACGACACAGGAGGACGCCGCCGCCGCCGACGAACATCCGTTCGACTGGGCGGATGTGTACGACGTCGACGTGGACGAGCAGGAGGAGCAGGAGCCGGTGCAGGACCCGTACCCGGCCAGGAGCCGCCACCGGAGCTCGATGAGGTGCCGCCGCCACCGCAGCAGGCGCTCCCGCCGCCGCTGTGGCCTGACCAGGTGGTTGCCGCCAACTCGTTCGAAAGCTGGCGCAACGAGCAGGCAAGCCGCCAGGTCAGACTTGGCTACGAGGCGGCTGGGAACGCCGTGGAGGCCGCAATCATCCAGGCCTCCATCCTGAGCGCGACGAGCGTTGCCGCGTCTTCATAGCCGCCGAGCGGGCGGCGTACGAGCAGCTCAACGCCCAGGCGGAGGAGCCCACGCAGCAACAGCTCATCGCCCAGGCGGAGGAACTAGCGGATGCGGCCTCACGGCTGCGCGCCGAGCGGGAGGCACACGAGGAGCTGAACCAGATGCGGGCGGAGAGGCAAGCTCGCGGGAGGCAGGCGCAGGCACCGTCGGCGGTGGAGAGGGATGCCATGCGCCGGGCGGCGAGTCAGCTCCGGCAGGAGAGGCATGTGCGTTCCCGCTTAGCCCACCAGAAGGCCGCGCACGACGGCGAGGCTGGCCCGAGCGGCGGCGTTTAGATTAGCCTTTAGTTTAAGTTTTAGCTTAAGTTTCTATGGTTTTAGTTTAACTTTGTAACGTGTTAGTTTAAGTTTGCAACTTGTATCGTTTTAGTTTAAATTTGTATCTTTTTAAATTAGTTCGAATGCCGCGGCCGACACAAGTTGACGCCCGCAAGGTGTTCGATCATATGTCGCGTTTGGAGGGTGGAACTTTGGGATGCGTCGCTGTGGGTATGGTCGAAAACTTGAACGGACATATCTTCAGCACCCCCAATTGAGCCTCAATTGGGGATGCCGGACACGAATTTGGAGATGCTCTGGCCGGTAGCTGTACCAGCGAAACTGTGCTAGTCCTCGATCTATGGCTTTGGATGTCCTTACGCCACGGTCGCCACCTTGCCTTCGCAGGTGAAGCGAGGGGTGCCTAGCTCATCGCCGTCCTTCCTGCTGCAACAACCGGATTCTGGAGCAGCTGGTAGCACAATATCCATCCACCGTCAAAAGCCTGCTGATGTATTGTAGCTTCAACTGTGCAGTGTTTTACTCTTCCGAACGCACGTCATGGCTACCGTGCAGGCAGCAGCCAGGTCGCAATGCTTTTTTGTTTTCTTTTTCTCTTGAATGAAATTCAGAGTTCGTTTTCAAAGGATCTGATTTATGGATTCTGTCAAGTGCCCATTGTTATATATCTCCATGTGAGTAGCAAATGTCAGTGTAGACCACAATACCACATCCCAACCATCAGGTGCAAGTGCTGTATTGGTCAAAGATGCACACTCCTCCACAGGCATAGGACTGTAATGAATGGTGCGTAGCTAAGCAGGCATGGTCCTACTCCTACCGAGCAACAGTGAACCGTGTCACATGCATGGTTTAATTATGCAGGGCAGCCTGCATGACAGGAGACCAGAGTGCAAGATTCAGACAAGGGGAAAAACAAGGAGAGGGCATTTTTGGCTCCTCAGGTCTAGTGATCGTGATAGGTTAGAAAAAATGAAAATCATATTTTGAAGTTTCATAAATTTTCAAAACAATTATGTGGATACATACACATATTATCTACATATATGCAAAGTTTTGTTCGATAAGACGTTGTATTGGAAGCTACACAAAGATAATAAAATCATCGCTTTGAAGAACGTAAAAATGAACTCACTTTACTTGCTACATTTGTCTTTTTATATAGATAAACATATTTTGCTGCAAATTTGGTCGTACATTTGTCATTTTACTTGCTACATTTGTCTGTTTTATACAGATAAATAAAGAAAGGTTTTTACTGACAGCTCAACAACTAAAGGGTCCTTTTGATTCAAACGGTAGTCGTAGATATTTTAGAAGATCCAAATTCTTAGAGAAAATATAGACTTTTTGAAGAAAAAAACACATTCCCAGCGTTACACTCGGTCGTCGTCTGATCTGACGAACGGCGAAGTTGTCTGTGCCATGGTTTTTGAGTCGCCGACTAATCGCCGAGTCGTTTTCTCAAAACCACGGCGACTCGCGACTAGTCGGCGACTTGGAGCGACTAGTCGCCGACTTGGAGCGATTAATCGCCGAGTCGTGGGCGGTTGGCGACTTGCTTGAGTCGCGACTCAAAAACCATGGTAGTGCATTGTATAACCATTTTATTTTAGCCGGAAAAAAGGACACTTTGTTTTGGGTAATAGGTCTAGATGCACCCGTTATGTAAAATATTTTTAAATAGTTTTAAAATGTCAAAAACTCCAAAAACAAACAATAGGATATACACCTGCATATTTTATATTCGCACAAAAAGTTTCGTTAAAAAATGGCATTTTTGTGTCCTGGGTAAAAAAGACAAATAAATGTTTCTTTAATTTTGTTTGGATCACCAGAATTTGTCTTTTTACACAGATCACAAAAAATGTCATTTTTCACGATTTTTTTGTACGAACGTAGAGTATGCGGACGCATATCCGAAATTTTTATTTATAATTTTTTAATATTTTGAAACCATTTTTTAGCAGTGGATGCATCTACATCTATAAGCCACTGATGATTTCCCGAAAAAAGAACTTGCATTGTATCCACTGAGATTAGTACTACGCTTCTCTTGAAGAGGGGTAATGGAGCAAAAGCCAAAACACTTTTATCTTAAAGAGGAGTATGAACATAACTATAGCACCTAGACAGACTCACAGACTGAAGCAACGAATTCAAGAGGCTAAAAGGTGCTGACTACACCAAAGTACTCTAAAACAACCAACAGTAAAAGCAGGGAGCATGGGCTCGTGATAATGCAAGCAACCTGCTAGAGCACCAGTGGACATGCAAGAAGCGTATTTTTTGCCTAATCTGGCCCTTTTGCCGAACTAATGACTTATCTGGCCGCTCCGGGAACTAATTGCAAATCTGGCCCCCCGAGGTCGGTGCCAACGCAAATGGAGCCGACCTTGTGTAGGTCGGCTTGCAAATTTTGGTTGGCGCCGAACTGCACAAATTCGGCTCCATTTGCGTTGGCGCCGACCTCAGGGGCCAGATTTGCAATTAGTTCCCGGAAGCGGCCAGATACGTCATTAGTTCGGCAAAAGGGCCAGATTTAGCAAAAAATACGCAAGAAGCAGCAGCAAGAGTGATGAACGATCTATACTGCTTGCTGCTCCGATTAAAAATCTCTGACTGGCACTGAGTATCCAGACTTGCAAATGAAAGGTTTTCAACATTTGAATACAACTAAGTGATTTTTAAATGAAACAGATCAGCCTCCTATTTATACCAGTAGATTCTACTAGTTTAGTAGTGTATAGTACTATAATGACCATCATGTAGTTCAAAGACCTCCTAATCACAGCCCTAAGTATATGTGTCAAGAAGGCCTGGCCAGTACTAGCTACTACTGTACCTGACGCTCA
The DNA here is from genome assembly GCA_947311845.1 of Poa pratensis. Taxonomy (NCBI): domain Eukaryota; kingdom Viridiplantae; phylum Streptophyta; class Magnoliopsida; order Poales; family Poaceae; genus Poa; species Poa pratensis. Next base: position 62,954,677 of record CAMZMU010000049.1, on the reverse strand, counting down.
TAGGAACTCCAACTGAAGCAAGTGAAGTGAAGCTAGGCGTGGAGCTCAGCTTTGAAGCACACCAAGTATCCACACACTTCCATGGAGCTCAAGCCATCTTCCTCCTTCCCCTACCTCCAGCCCTCTGCAACCTTGCCCTCCACAAGAAGAGTAAGTGGGCAACCAAACCATTTTTCCTCTGGCTACTTGCTTCCTTCATCCAAGATCACGAAAATGTTCTCCTGATCTGTTCTTATACCGACAGTATTGCTCCATTGATTTCAGAACTCATTCCAAGGACCAGGAGTTGATGCAGCAGCTGGAGGAGGAAGAAGCAGCTTTGGGCCCACATCCAGCGACCCACTCTGCAGCCTCCACCTGAAGGAGACCTCTGAGTTTGTGAGGTCCTCCTTCCCCATGGTCACCATGGCCAGGAGCAACAGCAGCAATGACCACGGCTACCACCACCGCCACGAGGCCTCCACCACCTCCTCCTCGTCTTCCTCAACGGCGTCGGCTCAGAGGCGGAGATCAGTGGAGCAGCAGGTCCCTGGGACACCGGGCCGGCCATTACTGTTCCTCACTTCTTCCTCCTCGAGCCCTGCCCACCACCAGCTCGTCTCCGCGAGGAGGTCGGTGCCCTCCAAGTGGGAGGACGCGGAGAAGTGGCTCAGGCAGTCGTCCGACCACCGCGGCCATCACCATGGCAAGGTGGCCTCCAAGCAGCACCACAATAGCGGTGGCCTCGTTCAGAGAGGCGCCGGCGGAGAGGAGGAGAAGGCGCCGGTGACGGCGAGGAGGGCCTCACTGGACGCCAATGTGCTTGCGTTGTACACGCCACCTGCAGAAGTGCTCCTCAAAGGTGAGCTCCATTTGCATTTCTTGTTCTGCATTCACCCGGAAATTCAGAGTTGGTGTTCGTCCTCAAGAAATAATCCGCATTGCAGACAAGTTTACAGACAATGTGGAGCCGTCCAAGGAGAGCTTCGTGTTCCAGAGCTCCTACTGCGAGCCGGCGAAGAATGGCTTGGCGGCGGTGGCCGGCGGCGGCGACGACGACCTCCACCGGCGGGACATCGGCACGGAGATGACGCCCCTGGGGAGCTCCACGACCTCGAGATGCCACACGCCGATCAAGAGCGCCTCACCGCCCAGGCACAACACGCCAACGGGCCGGTCGGGGCCCCTGGTGCCGTACAACGGCGGCGGCGGCATGGACATCTCGGAGCTGACCGACTGCCATTTCGCCAAGCTGGACCTCGGCGCGCAGTTCGACGCCATGCTCATCAACTGGAGCTCTAAGGAGGAGGAGGAAGAGGAGGTGTCCAAGAGCCTCAGGCACTTCGAGGCGAGCGCCGGCAGTGGCGGCGGTGTAAGAACTTGCGATAAGCGTGCCGCGGTGGCCGATTGCCGGTGGGATGATGACGAGAGAACTAAGAGCTGCATAAGGTGCGTGAATTTTGCACATTACTTCCTGCAATCATGAAAGCTTGCTAGAATCTGTAGTAATTTGGTTGTGTTTTCTTGCGTTTTATTTGGGTAGGTATCAGAGGGAAGAGGCCAAGATTCAGGCCTGGATAAACCTGGAGAGTGCCAAAGCTGAAGCACAATCGAGAAAGCTAGAGGTAAGGATTAAATTTCATTTTATTTGTCTTGTGATTCGATTATAATGGATTTTGCAAAAGAATTATTGTACTATCATAAGCTGCATTCGCATTTGCATTTGCTGTACCTGAAGAATTATTGTACTATCATAAGCTGCATTCGCATTTGCATTTATTGTACTATCAAAAGAATTATTTGACCAAACATTGTAGGTGCAACGGTAGAAGTTGCCAATAGTAGCCCAAAAAGGTTTGATGATGGTGCAATTCTAGGAAAGATATGTGATCATTTTGAGCCTTGTGATATCTCCTTCGTGTGTCACTGTCTCACACTCTCACTCATATGCACAAAAAGGTCACACAAATAATTGCTTGTCTCAATCTTCAGTGCAAGAATAGCCATCTGAACACCTGCCTCCCTGACAAGGACCATACTGGAGAGAGACTCAAACTAGTAGAACAAAACTGAGCAAAGTTACTTAATTCTGCATATCAGCTGACTACAATTTGTTCTGGCAAACATATTATTTCGAGCCGTCGCTCTTTTAACAATGCAACACGAATTCATAATAGACACTGACCATTTCTTCGAAGTTATAGTATTTGTTTGAGTTTCAGGTTTACTGATAAGCAAGTCGGTATTTTCTATGCATCTGAAAATTTCAGAATTATAAACTGTAGCACATGATTGGGATCCCGACCCTGCCATTTCCACGTTTCATCTCCTTTCGCAACCTCCAAGGCAGTCAAATGTTGCTTTCCTACTATCTTAGTGAATTGTTTAGAATGGTGGAAAGTATTGATTGTTCATCGTTTTCGATGTTATCCCCCTAAACCTCTTAACCAGCTCATTGCAATTCTTTAACCGGGTGTGTTCGTTAGCTTAGACTACCCTTCTTAGTCACAGTAGCCATGTGAATTCCTTCGGTCCAAGAGCGGTAAACGACGTTGTTTTAACCCTAATCTAAGATCGGGACATGTGCTTTTGTTATGATTTCGCGCAGTACTAATACTTCAACCGATGCAAATGCACCGTGTACCGTACTGCCAGTACAGAGCACAGACATGGGATTCAAAGTTTGAAAGATCTTCCCTCCATATGTTGATCCTTAGTTTAGACAGGTTCTTCTCTGTTGGATCAGACTCCTCACGGTAATAAATTATTAACGACGTGCGTTGATCTGGTCAGGTGAAGATTCAGAAGATGCGGTCGAACCTGGAGGAGAAGCTGATGAAGAGGATGACGAGCGTGCACAGGCGCGGCGAGGAGTGGCGCGCGGCGGCGCAGTCGCAGCACCTGCAGCAGCTCAGGCGCGCCACCACGGAGCAGCATGCCCGGAGGGTGAAGACGATAAGCCACCACATCTCCGGGACCGGGAGCAACGCGGGGGCGTCCTGTGGCTGCTTCTCCTGCAACAGCAACAGCATCGTCAGTGGCAACCTTCTCAACTATCCATGATGTTTGTTTTATATTATCAATCCACGATGTTTGTCATCAGGGAAAATTCAGAAGGGAGGTTCATGTGTGTAGACATGTAGTAGGTGTTTACTGTCATTGCTGTCGGTGTAACCATAGCTGAATTTTCCCTTTCTCAAGGATATATACTAGGCTAATTACTGATTGTTCTTTATGTAATCCATATACTAGTATTTGAGAATTTGAGATGCCTGAGAAAGAACAAACGAGGGGCACACGAAGAGATCAATACAGACAGTATGCAAGATAGTGCATTTCGCCATTTCTGTTGCTAGAAGGAGCGAGCAGGCTGAAATTTTGACGAAATAGGCCGTAGCCCCGCTATATAAATATAGCAACCACCTGATACAACCACAAGAGACACAGCTGGGGCGACAGCCAACAAGCACCCAAAGAAAAGAAAAGAAGAAAAGACGACATAGGCGGATTGACTAAGCGACGATGACCCACGACCGTTGCACCCTCTCCGATCATGTACCACCACGCTCCTAGCACCGAATCGACGAGTACCAAGCAGCACCTTCAAGAAGGAAAGTCACGCTGCTGCCGGACCAGCACACTGGCCCTAGGGTTTCCCCCGGCACAAAGGGAAGCGGCCAAAGGGTAGCCGCGACGCCCTTCAGAAAGGAAAGATGCCACCCGAAGGCGGCACCGCGTCGGTGTTGGACGAACCAACAAGGATTTCTCCCGAAAAACCCCTGTCCGCAATCCTGGACGAATCGTAGCACAGGAGCCGCGAGGACGAACCTCGACACCACCAGACTCACCACCCGCCAGCAAGCACCACCACGGATGTGAAGTCACCATCGTCGTCTCACCGAAGCCACCGTCACGAGGTCAGCAAGACAAAGGCGAAGAGTAAGTTGTACCAGGACAGCAGTACCGCGGCCACGCGGGAGGGAACTACCTCCACCGCCAAAGGCGGTAGTCGACCGGACGCGGCCGCAGAGCACACCAGTCCCTAGTTGGTCCGGCCAGGCCGTCGGGCCTGTAAAGCCCCCCGGGGGCACACCAGTCCTACCAGGGTCCGGCCGGGCCTAGGTCAGGCCCGTGAAGCCCGCCGCCACGCTGCAACCGGCCGGCCGTAGTTGCCACTGCCCTTGCACCCCCTACCTCGCACCCTACCGCCGAACGCGCAGCAGATCGCGCCGGCCCGTACCAACCCAGATGGGGCCCGTAGGGCCCGATCTGGGCCACTGAAGCCATGGCGGCTGCCTCGCGTCGCTACTGGCTTCCCTGCGCCGCCCCGCAGATCAGCAAGCACCGCTGCCGCCACGCCGCCTCCCGGCCGGAGCCGGGCCGCCGCCACCTAAGCCGCACCGCCGCCAAGCCAAAGAAGCCCCGCCTCCTCCATCCATGGCGCGGGGAAGGACGAGCCGCCGCCGCCGCCGCCGGCGCCACCCGGGCCGCGCTCGGTGGCCGCAGCCGACGGCGGCGACGAGGAGAGGTGGAGAGGGACGGAGAGGGAGGAGGCGCGGGGTCGCGCGCCGCCGCCAAGGGGGGCGGGGGACGCGCGAGGAGGGAGAAAGAAAAGAAGGGCAGGCTGAAATTTTCCATCCAATCCTGTTATTAAGACTAGTGTTTCTGTTTAATTGACGAAACCAGCACATGCTGTCATGCTTATCTGACATGTCTCTTGCAAATTGCTCGAAACACAAAACCTATGATCTTGAAAAAGAATCAGACATGAGGTTTGCTTTAAGAAGAAACATAGGCGCTCTTTTCTGAACCCAAGACGTACGTGCTACTCCTAAACACGTCGTTTCTCGTGCCACTGATGGTGTAGACAGGACAAAGTGGTTGGAGATTTCATCGTGTTTTATTTACCGCTAACCGACAGCAAGCGCTATTATGAAGGGATTAAACTATGCAGCTCACGCGCGCATGTAGCTATGGAGGCTCGTGCCAGTCTTTGACCGGCCGGGACGACGCACGCATGCAAGCAGAAACGAACAAACCAACGCCTCGCTAAGAGCATCTCCACTCTGTGCCGGACCAAAATCGGCTCCCACTCGTGGCGCTCAAATGCGATTTTGGTCCGTCGCGGCCAAATTTTGGTATGGCAACCAGCCCGCACCCTCCGCTTGGGGTGTTGATGGGCTGCGCCGGACGAAACGAAGTGCGGGCCACGCCTGTCAATGGCGCAGGCCATCGCCGCCGCATCCATGGACGACGTGCGCCGCTCGACGAGCCCGCTGCCTGCGCGTGGTTGGCGCGTGAGCACGCCAAGGCCAATGGTGTGTCCTACTTCGACATCACCGGAGACGACGGCGCAAGGCCTAGCGTTGTCTTCAAGGAGCAGGACGGCGGCGGGACCAGCGGCGACGCAGGGACCAGCAGCGATGGTGCCGACATGAAGAAGGAGTAGGAGGACTGCATGGCCTTCAGGCGAACCGCCGCCATTAGATTAGGTATAGTTTAGATTTATATTTCGTCAATTTTCATTCAAATCTGTAAAATTTCCTAAAATTTGAATGAAATCCGCCGAACTTTTATGTTACAAAAAATATTTTGGGCGCCGTGAGTGGGAGCGACGGTGCCTAAACAGGTAGTCCGGACGGCGCACAAATGGCCTGTCCGGACAGCCTCTGGGTGGCCATTTGGGCGCCGCGAGTGCTCAGCATCTCCACCGGGACACCCGTCGAAGAAAATAAACACGACTGGCTTAGCTAAGAGCATCTCAGCATCTCCACCTGGACACCCGTGTCCGGCACCCCAATTGGGGCTCAATTGGGGGTGTCGGCATGTCCGGCACAATGGGGGTGCATCACACAGCGGCGTCCTCCAAAAAAAATTAATCCTTAACACTTTTTGATAACAAATCCGGTGTACTTAAACAAAATTTAGCAAATTTACATGTTCAAATCTAAAGAAATTTAACAAACTAAACTAAAACTAGGCCGAGAGAAGGAGGCCTATCCTGAGGCCGGCGACACGCCGCAGCCTCTAGCCAACCACAACACGCGCCGGTGTCGAGAAACATGCCTATTCCACATGCCGTCGTCGGCGAAGAAGATGCCCATCCCAGCCGGATCATCAAGAAACTTGTATGCCTTAATGATCTGGCGCCGGAAGTTTCATCTGCTATTGCCGGCTCTGGCCTTGAGGAACTTGCATAGCCTCGGCTGAGGCTTCTGGTTTCGCGGCCGACGTGTGTGGTGGGGTTTAATCTACCCTCGTCGCATGCCGCGGCGGAGGGAAGCCTCTTCGGCTTCATCCTGCGCCCTCTTCTCCGGTGACGGTGACGCTGATATGGCAGATGCGCCCGCACTTGCCGACGCCGGTGGTAATGGGAGATCGGGCAGCTCGGGGTCATTGCATCCTCCTCGCCGTCAGAGCGGGCACGCTCGTCGCCAGAAGCGAACCACTCCGGCAGTGCCTCCCGCATGCCGGCGGGGAGGAAGAAGCTGCGTGGCGCGCCTCGTACTCTGCTTCCACCACGGCGTCCCATGACGGCGCCGAGACAGAATACTTAGGGTCGACCCGCTCTCCCGCACCCGGCTGATGTAGTCAAGGCGCTCCTGCCCGCTGAGCCACCGGCACGTTGACGATGTTCGTCACCCACCCCTCCGGTAGGGTGACGCCGGGCTCCAACGGGATGTTGTGGCGGATGTAGAGCCGCGCGTTCTCCTCCGACAGCATGTTCGGAGGCGCGTTGGCCATCTGCTCGAGCAACATATCGCGGCGCCATCTCCATCTCATGCTCCTCGTTGCGCCGACGTAGCTCCATTTGCTCGTGGCGTTGCTGCCAGCGGAGCTCGTTGCGGCGACGAGCTCGTTCCGCCGAGAGGAAGTCGCGGTGGAGGCGGAGCTCGCGTTCCTCTGGCGTCTGCCCACCATGCTCGGTGGCTGGTGGCGGCGATAGGGATTTGAGAGAGGTAGAATGAGTGAGTCTGTGTGGGGAGAGGAGAGGCGCTCCGCGCCGCGTTTTAAAAACGGCCGGAGGTGCGCGGGTGGGTGGCTCGCATTAACGTCGAGCAGCGGTTCGCTTGGCGCGCATTGACACCAACGTCGCGTGTGCAGGACGTCGTCGCGGGGAGCCGCTGCGACGTGAACACATGGATGACGTGGCTCGACGCGTCACTTCGTTTTGCGCCTTCCATGGGAACGGGTGCGGCGTTATAGCGACGCGTGCTGACAGGCATGCCGCGATCTCGTCGCCTCGCCATTAATCGGGCGGAACAGCCTCCAGCAGTCCTAATTAACACGGCCGCGCGCCCCCGTGTGTATGACGGGTGGGCCATCCCTGTTAGAGGGCGTGTGTCCGGCACACCGAGAGGACCTGCAAACTTGGGACCCTTTCGGGGGTGCCAGACACAAAATGGCTAGGCCCTGACCTTTGAGGGTGCCGATGTGGCCGTTTTTTGGGTCCGGACTCCCATTGAGACTTTGGGCGGCCATTTGGATGGCGCGCTCTAAGAGCATCTCCAGTCGGGGCGCCCAAATGGCCGCCCAAAGGCCTTCCGGACGGGCTGTTTGGGCGCCGTCCGGACGGCCTGGCGCCTTTGGGCGCCCTCGCTCCCCACTCGCGGCGCCCAATTTTTTTTTGTAAATTTAAACTTCATCAAATTTCATTCAAAATTTAGGAAATTTTACATATTTGAATGAAATTTATAAAACCTATTAATCTACTGGCGGCGGTGGTACTGGCGCCTGAAGGCGTAGTACGGGTCCTCCTCCTCCTCCTCCTTCTTCACGCTGGTGCCGCCGCTGCTTGGTCCTGCGTCGCCGTCCTCCTCCTTGATGCGGCTAGGACCGGCGCCGTCGTCGACGGTGAGGTCGAAGAAGGGCACGCCATTGGCCTTGGCGTGCCCGAACGCCGACCACGCGCAGGCAGCGGGCCCGTCGAGCGGTTGCACGTCGTTCATGGAGGCGGCGGCGACGGCCTGCGCGATGGCGTCGTCGTCCGTGCCCGCCTGTGCCGCCTCGAGCTCGGCCAGGAGCGGCGACAAGCCCGGCTCCGCCTTGACCTTCATATGCTTCGGCTTCGGCGTGAGCAGAGGCGAGGCGTGAGAGCGGAGGAGGAGGAGGAGGCCGCCGAGCGCGACGAGGACGCCGACGAGCGCGACGAGGCACGTGGCGCCCATAGGCGAGGCGCGGGAGGAGGCGGGGGCGGAGGCTCCGCCGCCGGCCAATCGAGGAGAGACCCGCCGTTGCGGATGTGCTCCAAGACGAAGTGGAGCGTGCGCCCGCGCACGCCCGAGAAAGCCTCGCGGCCGGCGACGTTCTTGTCCACCGGTGGCGGCCCAGGGCCGTCCCAGCGGCGCATCTCCTCGTCGAAGAGGCGCTGGAACGCCTCCTCGTAGCGGCCGTAGTTGGCCTCGTTGTCCGGGTCCCAGCGCGGGTCCTGACGCATCTCCGGCGTCAGTTTGCGCCAGTAGTGCGAGATCATGGGGGGGCGAAGTCGCGGTTCGCCCGCGTCAGCGGGCGTGGCACCGGGATCCCGCGGACGGAGATCGCCCAGCGGTGGCCGACGCGCATGTCGGGCGGCACCGGGTAGCCGTTGTCCCGCAATGCCTCCGACTGCTCGCGGAGGAGGGTGCACGACGCGAAGCCGTTCGCCGCCGCGCCCTCGGTGCGCCTCCAGTTCCCGGCCATCTCCTGGTGCGGTGGCGGTGCGGTTCGCGGTGGCGGGCAGAGAAGGAAGAGAAGAGAGCGGTGGCGAGAGTGGCGAGCACGAGGCCGGCGTACACCTTTTATGGCTGCCGGAGAGCGGTGGCATTAACGCCGCTGCCTCGAAAAGGCGCGCCGCATTCACGCCGACGAGCAGTGGGACGCGACGGCTCACTGGCACGCGGCACGCGTCTTTGACTACGGCTTTGACCACCGTCGGTTGAAGTCGCGTCTCACTGACAGGCGTGGCCCGCGCGTCGGAGGCAGACGTGGCGTCGCGTTTCGTTCCGTCCGGAGCCGCCCGAAGCCTCCCCAAATTGAGGACGTGGCCTGGGCGTGCCAGACACAAAACTGGGACGCGCTGGACCCAAAACGCGTTTCGGCGGCGCGAGTGGGAGCGAAAATCTGTCCGGCACGCCCAAAGGTTTTGGGCAGCCGTTTGGCGCCCGACTGGAGATGCAAGCTGTTGTGTATAGTTTTTTATATATTTTTTTTTCGAACAGTTGCGTATAGCTCGTGCATGCGTTTCCAAAAGCCCGGAACACATGCGGCAAGGTAGTACTGGAGTACGGGCGGGGCCATCTCGGACCGGGCCATGGACAGGCCTTCGCTTTGTCGTCGAGCCCTGTGTCTCTTGCTGAATGCTCGGAATGAATGCGGACATGTCTCGGAGTGTGAGCCCGAGCTCACCACTGTGCACGAGAAAGGAGATGCTTCTTTCCGTGGCACGAGGAAAGGCAGGGAGAAGTACGACGTCCATGTCGCTGCGTCCACGTTACATGAAATAAACCTAGAATACTTTGGGACATCTCGGGGGAAGAAGACAGACGCGCTGATGGCCTCTGACAACGATCGAATGAACTCAAGTCAAATTCATAAACCCTCCACGGACAACGGAGAAAGTAATAAAACTTTCTTCTTCTTTGATTGGCAGGATTTCGAATACAAGCTAATGCCTTTTTTTTGTTATAAGAAAGAAAATTCATGGAAAATCTAGAGGACAACGCACTTTCGGAAGTTTATTCTACATTGCTTGCTGAGTTTGTATATGTTTACAGAAAACACTTATTGCTCCCAAGCCCCAGCGCTCACTATACTTAATTTTTTTCCAAAAATTATAAGTTTGAAAAAATTCTGCATATTGCCAATGATGTATCCCTCAAACATGTAAAATTCCATCACCTGTCACTCCACGTCTCCACCAGTATGTTTTGCAATATCAAATGCGCAACCACGTTCATGTCAAAACTTAAACTTGGCATTAATGGTTTTCAACGACTTCAGCTATGTACGAATTATTTACAGCAACAGGCAACGCAAGTGTAATCAACATGTATCACCATTCTTGTCAAAAAAAAAAAAACATGTATCACCATTACTACTACCCTACTACTGCTACGCAGTACACACCCACCACAGGAAGCCTTATGCATTTGACATGCACAGAAACCCTCTGCATCTGCTTTGCCCAACATCAGCATCACGAGAAACGGCCAAGACTAAGCAATAAATAATTATCCAAACAATTCTTAGTCTCCGATCCAAGCTTCTTGATCCCGTGAGACTCTTCAGAAGCTAGTCATTTAATCCCAGGCTTCACCACCTTTCCATCAATCCATTGTTCTTGCCACTGAGCCAGCTTCAGCAACAGAAAACCTAAAACACGGGAGAACCCCATCCTCAGAATTGTATTGCCATTATTTCATTGATGGATCCAGCACCAACAGACAAATGCCATTTTCTGATGTTACCTATGCCTGACCACTGTAACACCTTTGACCAGTCATCACCCTGAGTTGTTGTTACTGTCTTTAGAAGCTAAGCTGTCTAACAGGTCACTTCCTTTGTAGTTTGTGGCACCAGGCCCAGGATTGGACGAGTACTGGCTGTTAGCAACACACAAGGATGCTGATGCTGCTGGGTTACGCTCAGCACCCCAGATAACGAAATCGGTATTTTCAAGGAGACCTTCAGAAGCTATCCTTGCATCTCGGAAGGGTGCATTACACTTTTCCTTTGAAAACTTTATGCAAGCCTCCTTTGCTGATTCAAGACAAGAAGCCATTTCTCGTTCTTCGCATTGTTGTCTTTCTTGGTAGTCGGTTGTTGCACCTCCAAACAAACCTTTCCACCAGGGGGGCCTGCACTTTCGTGTTGCAGTGATTGAACAACCAGATCGTGCACCAGCCTGCAAAATGATGAACCCATCTACTGTAAGTAAGGTAGGTAAACTGAAGCGCAAATAGAAACGATGAATACAAGCCAAATGGACTGGGACCACTGGAGGTTGTCAAGAAGCAAAACTTAGACTAGTCACAATGGGAGTATCATATACTAGTATCATGCGTATGATACTAGTCTATGTTACTACCTCCACAATGGATAGTAACATATGTGTGGTATCATACAACACTACATTTATTAGGTTGTAGACTCATCTTGCATTGAAATCCGTTATGTTACGGTATCTACCTATGATATCACTATCACCTCTCTCATCATCAATTGCAGTGACACGTCATCTTTTTTGCCAACATGGCATGCATGATACCACCTATGATACTCCCATTGTGGCTAGTCTTATACTTGTATATACAAAAAACAAATACACTTTTCATATTTCTAACCATCATACACTAGATTGGCTTCAGCTAAATCCCATTTACTTTTGGAATTATTTCTTAACATGTCTAAGTGTTCTTTTTCTCAATCTATCAGGTAAGCAAGACTTCCACAAAAAAGTTTAATCGCCAGAATAATGCTCCATTCTTGCGAACAGAATGAATGTTACTCTAGTATGTAAGAAATAGTAATTCCACACATCACCTTCCCAGAAAAAAATGTCTATGTTTCTAATTGACACAACTCTCGAGGTGAGAAACTAAAAGATGCACTTCAAATGCTTAATGGCAGCAAATACAGCATATATTAGTTTGAGGAGGAGAGAAACTAATAGCTAAATACCCGCATGCCAACTAATATTGGCATCTATACTAGCTGCAAAGTTTGTACATCCTAATCTGATATTTACCACTTCATCCGCAAGATGATGAGTTGATGACACAGAAAGAATATCAATGCTAGGAATGCACCCATTTGCAAATTCAACTGTAGAGCGTCACCAACCATGAGTCCATGACAGCTAAAGCTAAGCAGCCATGAAGTTGTTTTTGCTCTCTTCACTGTATGCAGCTGAGAAATTTACCGACTTGCAGAACTAGTGCAAGTCAGCTCGGCCAGCTGCAAAAGTAAAATCTCCTTCTCTTTCAAACATGGAAGACCCAAAACTTGTCGATACCAATAACCGCACAGAAGCCTACTTCCATCAATAACATAGTCGGCTAGTCGCCATTCTACCGACCGAATTTAGCATTGCACAAGTAAAATATGCCCGCAGAACATATGTCATGTTATGGAGCTTCATAAACCCCGACTACTCATCTTCACTAGTCAGGAGCTTGTCTGCCCTCTCTGATGTACACAGCTGCTCAACTTGATGCCAAACATGACTAGCACAAGGCAGCCGGGCCAGCCGCAATAAAATCATTTGTTCCATCCCACGAGCCAGCGGTGGAGCTGGGCCTCGGGCAACCAGGGCCATGGGACGGGACACAGCAAAAATTTGTTACCACTAACTATTTCAGAAATGTCGTGATACAAACCCATAATGCTTTACTTCTTTCCTCCCAGCAAAGCCACCCATACATGAGAGGAGAGGAGCACAAACCCGACGAGGACTTACGACTTGGCAGCAGCGAACCCTTTCTGCTTGCTCAATGAATCTCTGCAGGTGGCCACCACACAATGCTATCCTCCTCCTCCCTGCCGGTCTGGCCCGTCTTCACAGCGCCCTCCCACGGCCAAGGCAACGCCTTCCCCCTGACTTGGCCCGTGGCTCTGGCTCCACCTGGCCATGAGCCATCACCATCACGGAGACGCCCCCGCCGCCCACCGGAAGGGACTGCATGTATTCCCACCCGTCCCCCTTGCCACTGGTAGAGAGAAGCACAAAGGGAGGGCAACCGCAAGGCGGGACCTCCCAGTCTCCCACCGATCCAATCCCCTAGCCGCCGCCACTACTCTCCCCTACACTCTTGCGCCAGACTGATGCTTGAATGCCTACCTCCCACTCCGCTACTCTCCTAGACGCTAACCGAGAAGTAGGTAATTTCAGTGCAGCTTGGTGATTCCTAATTTACAAATTACAACATTATCGTTATCGTTATAAAATTTTGAGTTGGACCCTTGATTTCAAGCATTTTGGAGACGAATGGATTTTATACATGAGTGACAACAATGTCGAACAAATCAAAATTTCCACAAAATGAAGCAACTCCAACCAAGAAATTTATACATTCATCTGTGCAATTGAACCAACTTCTTATGTTTCAACATGGGTTTCTTTTCCAATGTAGTTGTAAGACTGTAAGAGCTTAATATTTTTTGGCCGGGAGCTTGCTCCAATCCTGGCTCCGCCAAACCAGGAGCCTAAACAAATTCGGGTGCCAATTTGAATATTCGCAAAACCACTCAATGTGCCAATTTAACTGTAGAACATTGTCAAGCTCGACAGCTAAAGCTAAGCAGCCATGAACTTGTTTTTGTTCTCTTCACTGTATGCAGCTGAGAAATTTACCAGACTAGCAGAACTAGGGCAAGTCAGCTCGGCCAGCTGCAAAAGTGAAACATTCCTTGTCTTTTAGACATGGAAAAAAATTTGGTCGTATTAAAAACCACATAGAAGTTCTACTTTCATCAACTCCATAGTCAGCGTTCTACCGATCTTAGCATCACAAGAGTAAAATATGCACGTGGAACTCATGTCATGTTATGGAGCCTCATAAACCCTGATTACTCATCTTAAGTAGCCAGGAGATTGTCTCATTATCTGCCCTTTTGGATATGCGCAGCTGCTAACTTGCTGCCTGGCATGACTAGCGCAAGGCAACTCGGCCAGCTGCAAGAACAAAAACAGGCAAAGGCTTCCGGTGTTTGGAGCTGAAGTGGCATAAGCAATCCGTATCTACCTCACAGAATAACAGCCCTCTAAACATTGGGCCACTCGTAGGTCTATCGATTTTTTTTTTTTTTTTGCGAATGCTATCACTGGCCATCGATTGGGTTGTCCGATCACTTGCTAGGTAAGAAATCTACGGGGTTGCTTCACCGCTCGCTTTGCATTCGATGATTCAGGCATGGAGGTGAGATAGAGCAGGTTAGCCAGCTGGTAGGGGTTTACCTCGCACTGGGAGAAGAGGCTGGCCTCGGCGGCCTCCCAGGCGGCGCGCCAGCTCGCGGCGTCGCGGAAGGCGAGGACGGGGGATCGCCGGGGGCGGAGGAAGGGACGGGGGCACGGAGCAGAGGGAGGGGCTGGTCGAAGTGGACGACGGTGGCCGCCTGAGAGTAGTCCTCAGAGCCCTCGACGCCCCCGCCGGGGAGCGGAATGTCCATCGCGTTCGCAGCCGCCGGCGATGGCGGCGGGTTGTGTTGTACAAATCGGGTATTAGGGTTCAGGATAGAGGATAGAGCTTAACTGGAGGGCCCAAGTAGATCCTTCTTTCTCTTGGGCTAGGTCCATTGGGCCGCCCAAAACAAGCAACTCGAACGCGGCCCCGTATACTCGCCGGCAGTATCTGTCCATATAGTAGTCAAAACAAAAAGTATCTGTCCATATATACAACGCGCCCCCCCTCCAAAATCGGAGCTAAACCCTCGCCGGAATTCGCAACTCGAACGCCAAAACTCGTCACGATGGAAATCGCGATGCAGTAAGCTAGATCGATCATCCTTCAACTGCACCTAGCCCGCAAAACCATGGCGCCGCCGGCTTCTTCTACACTCTCTGCTTCCTTGAACTGCAACAGTAACCACTGCTTCTTTGCAAGATCGTATCGCTGCTTCGATAATGGCCGGGATGCGAGGTGGCGAGGCTTTCATCATCGGAGAGTTCGACCGGTGGAAGAAAGAAGGGGTCGGCTCCGGTGACGAGGCCGTGGCGGCGGTCAAGGCGCTCATTGCCGCCGTCCGATCCAGCATTGCTGGCACCGTTACGGAGCTCGAAGCCGAGGTCAAGGCGGCCGCGAGCGATCTAAAGGTGGGCTCTTGATCTGATATACTGAAAGAGCCATCGATCAGTTTATTTTTCTTATTTCAATTCAAACTGACGAATTATGATCGATGTGTTCACCGATCAAACCTGCAGTCTCTTGACAGACCGTACGGTTCTCTCTCTGCGGCCTGCGACATGTTCGTCCGGTACGTCGTCACCCGGCGGTGCGGCGACGACGGCGATCAAACCGCCCCCTTCTCTGCCGTCAAGCACCGCCTCGTCAGCCGCGCCAGAAGATTAGGGGACATCTGTAGAGGCGCACGCCGGACGATCGCGACGCTCTGCCAGGGTTTCTTGCTGGACGGTTGCACCGTGCTGGTGCACGGCCACTCGGCGGCCGTACTCGACGCCCTCAAGCTGGCCGGTGCCAGCGACAGGCGCCTCCGAGTCCTATGCACCGGTAGGCTTGTATGATTCAATCACGAATTTACCAAACCTTCATGGTATCGCTGATGATGTGTGGAGCTTAATTAATATTTCCTCTGGCAGAGGGTAGGCCAGAAGGCGCGGGGCTGAGGCTGGCAGGCGAGCTCGCGGCGACGGGGATGACCAAAAACTAAAGTTCACAAATTTTATGACCAACTATTTTGGTCACCGCCAATCTGGCCAGTCCACGTTAGATTCAACGTAGCAGAGATGACGTGGCAAAATTGTGAACAAATGACATGGTCGTAATCAGAATCAGTCCAGCCTAGTTCAGCCGTCTAAATGGGCCTGGCCCAATAATGTAGCCCATTTAACTTTTTTTCTCAGCAAATTCGACAGCAAGATGGGCTAAGCCCAACAATTTGGCCTTTTATTTTCTAGGCCAAGCCTCTTACAATTCATTGATTTTCGATTTCAGCCATTTTATTTGGGTGCTGGTCCCACTAGCCAGATTGGTCCCACTTGTCATGCAGGTCCTACACGTCAGGAATTTTGAATAAAATTAAATAATTTCACAACTGGGTCCCACAGGTCTTTCACACGTTTTCTAGATCAGATATATATTCAAGATTTCAAATATTTCATACACATGAAATTCGTCCAAACATTTCATTCAGAACAGTGAAAACATGAAATTCGTCCAAAATGGCACAAAATTACAAGCTATACAAATACTAGCTACTATCTACTAACTGGGGCTTCAAGCTTCTTAGAAATTCTTCAGCCAAGAGCTCTTGTAGAAGAGGGGAACACCACTTCAGTACTTGTAATACCTGCTAACAACAAAACAGAAATAGTGAGAACACATAGCTAGGACAAAATTAAACATTTGCTTTGACAATAGGTGCAAGCTGAAAAATTTGTCAATTATGTAGCTCAAAATGTGTATAATATTGAATAGCAACAGGCTACAGCAAATCAACTATAGCTTGTAGATAGCTACAATATGAAATGGATAGTGATCATTAAACTACCGATAATTCATAACAGGGAATTTCTAATTATCCATCCTAGATCGCAGATGCCGCTAACAGAAGATGCAGCACCTCATTGTACACAGCCACCTCCATTGTACACAGCAGCCACTAATCAGTATTAGCCCTAGTTGAGCATTAAGTTGGCACATGACAAAATAAACACTGAGTGAACATGTAATATCCATGAGTTCAAGCTTTAGAATCTAGTGAACATGTAATATCCACCAAGGGGTGCCTAAGTTAAATACAATTGCGAATAACAGGCAAACCTAATCATTTAGACTAAAATTATACATACATGTCCAGTAAACACTAAGCATGGCACATAGTATATTTTTGACACAGCCAGAACTGAAATCACTCACTCCATCAATGGCCTACAATACAAAAATTACACAACCAGGCAACCAAATCCAACACAGGCGTAGACTATAGTTGACTATGAAATTAAACGCTCCCAAAAGGAGCAATCCACACAACATGAACTGAATTACTCAATTGTTACCAGGGACTCAGTTGATATACGTGTTAGAACTTGGAACTGCAGACTTCCATGCAATTCATACAAGATACACTACAGAGCAATTAGTTGTCTTTGGAAATCAAACATCACCTCGGTTTTTCAATTCTGCACATTGGGACTTTCTGGTGGTGATGTTTGAAAGGATCGTATGACACCTAGAGGGGGGGGGGGGTGAATAGGTGCTACTCCAATTTTAGTACTTTTCAAATTAGGCTAGACACAAAAGGTAAATTCTCTAGATATGCAACTATGGTGAATTTACCTATATGACAAGCTAGCAACTAAGCACGGTACACGAAGTAAAAGCAATAAACAAGGATAGAGGTAACCGAAGGTGAAAGCACGCGGAGACACGCATGTATTCCCGAGTTCCTCCTTTTTAGGGAAGTACGTCTCGTTGGAGAGGTGTGAGCTACCACAAAGGTCAACTCAACAGCCACAAAGGCTTCACCATCTTCTCCGATGAACCGCACCACAAAGGTTTGGTTCACCTTCCACTATCGGAAACCTTCAAGGCAGATTCCGGAGCCTTTACAACAACGATCCGGGGCACAACCCACAACTAGATTGGGGTCTCCCGAACAGCTACAATCTGTCACAAAGACAATCAAGTAAGTAGAACAATGAGCTAGGTTTTCCCAATGGAAACCCTAGCAAAGGGGCCCTCAAGTGAATGAGAGGGAAATGTAAATCGGCTCGGTGAAGATGTAGATCTTGGTCTCCTCCTTCGATTTCCCAACTTTGAGCTTGATTGAGTGGTGGGTGAGGGGGATCTAGGAGGAGGAAGCTTGCATTTAATGGAGGCGTGAGAGTGTAAGAAGCTTGGTCTTCAATGGGGAAGAAGACCCCTTTAAATAGTCCTCCCAATAAATGGCCGCTGGCGTCCTGAGATTCCCGCAGCGGTACTACCGCCAGGGGCGGTGGTACTACCACTGCGTCTTGAGATCTTCGCCTGGCTTCGCGTCGAAGCATTTACTTCCTGGCGGTACTACCGCTGGGCCTGGCGGTACCACCGACCGGTACCGCTTGAGCCAACAGAAGTACGAAAGCGGCGGTACCCCGAGCGGTACCGCCAGCGGTAGCTTCCCCATGTCGCAGCTCCCGTGCGCTGCAAAAATACACGTGGCGGTACTACCGCCAGAGTGCCGGTACTACCGCCGCAGAGTGGTACTACCGCTGGGTACCACTGGAGGTACCGGAGGTACCAACAGAAGCCGAAAAGCGGTGGTACCTTTGGCGGTACTGCCAGCGGTAGCTGCTCCCGTGCACTGCACAGCGCGTAGGAACTGAGTGCAGCGGTACTACCGCTGCATCCAGCGGTACTACCGCTGCCTGGGAAATAGCTCCCTGCAAAGCTTATTGCGTGCTCGATTTAACCGCGTTCTTTATCTATAAATTCCTGCAATGATCAAAGACACATTAGACTAACTAATTGTGTTGTCAACAAGCACCAAAACCATAAACCATAAGGAGATGCTCTTTCAATCTCCCCATTTTTGGTGTTTGATGACAACACAAATAGTTACAACGCAATAGGCTAGTAAAATTTAGACGGAGCTCCCCCTAGACATGTGCATTACTCGAAATGTCTTTGAATACACAAATGCACCTAATCTAGGATCAACACTCCCCCTAGATTTTACAAACCATGTAAGCATAAAAGATATATATATATATATATATATATATATATATATATATATATAAAACAAGAATAGGCTTGCATAAACATAAGACATGAACAAAGTACCAAACATAGCAAATAGGGTTCACATGTCTTACACCACATGGATAGAAAGTTCCACAAACTGAAATTAAAACAAGTGTTCACAAGCAATAAGTAAACGGCGAAAGAAAAACGAGCTTGTGACACATCCCTTGCAAATCCCCGCACAACAACCTACTAGATATCTCTCCCCCTTTGGCATCGAGACACCAAAAAGGGAAGAGACCGATGCTAGCGTCCCAAAGGTCACTCGAAAGGCTGCTGGGAGGTGACTTCGTCTTCTTCATAATCAGCGCAAGTGATAGTGTTCCCTGCGCTGTCCTTGGCTTGCCAATCCTCCCAAGAGGTGATGTTCTTCTCGGAGCCGGATTGCACTTGTTCTCCTTGAGCACGGCGGCGAGCAACTTCAGCTTGACGGTCTTGCATCTTCTTCTCATATTCATCATATTGGTGCCTCTCCACCTTCTTGGAAACTTGGAAGATCTTCTTCATAGCACCCGCCATCCACTTCATGGGACCAACTTTAGGTGTGGAGGAGGTACCGGCTTCATCAACCACTTCCTTGCTTTTCTTCTTAGGATGGGGTTTGACAAGAAGCCTCTTACTCTTGTGAGAGATCCACTTCTCCGAATCACCAAGTTCTTCAACGGGGTTGTTCTCGAGCCACTTCCAAATAATGATCCTCATGATGAGAGGAGCAAAAGCAATGTTCTTCTTCTTGCTAATCATGAACCACATCTCATTCCAAATGTAATCCATAACATCCAACTTCTTTCCCTTGCCTTGCATGTCCTTGGTGAGAAGCATCAAATTCTTGAGATAGCCATGGATTTCATCAAAGTTTCCCACCTTGGGGTTGATGGTCTCACGGTATATCCGGTGCATGATGTCCCAAGTAGGGAAGAGACCTCTAGATTGCCCAACCTTCCACTTTTCAGCGCTCTCCGGGTCATACAATGGCAAGAGCTGCTCCACCTCCTTGGCTTCCACACCCGGAGAGTGTACACGAAAGTGAGTGTCTTCGAAATCTTCCGGCTGAAACGGTCCAAACTCCTCATAGTCAAACATGGCAGTCACCTCGGACCACTTGACTTTGAACTTCTTGTCCTTAGTCATCCAAATCAGCTGACGCTCTGTCTCATTGCTCATGTGAACGGTGGCAAGGAATTGAGCCACAAGCTTGTCATCAAAATCTTGCTCCAACTCCATCATGGGTCGAAGACCAAACTCCTCACAAATTTCAAGAGCTTCTCCAAAATAGGCATGTTTGGCTCTCATGTGCTCCATGTTGATGAAGTGCTGCTCCACATGGTTATCCTTCGGCTTCTTCAACAAAATCTCGTTGTAGCATTGCTCTTGGAACTTGTTGTGAAAGAAAGGATTGTTACCCCGGATAGAAGGAATTTGATCCATCCTATCAATCACATAGCAGTCAACACTCCTCTTGGCTACAAAGTCCTTGTCATCAAGTTGGCTAGCAGATTTGCTCAGTGCGGGATGTACAAAGGTGGTAGTGAAGCAAGGCTAGGTGAGGAGTACCAACTCTAGTAAAGGTAATGCAAACAACAAGTAGTGGAGGGGCTTGACACAAGCACAAGAACTACCTAGGGTTGCTTTACCAAATCTAGAGAGGGAACTTCAAAATTAGCCATAGATTCTCCACAAAATTCATACACAAGGTTCTACAAACACAAAAGTACATCTCTAACTCCCGAATCTACCACGAATCTGACCATGTAAACACAAATTTCATCTCTATCTATCAACTAGATGAGAGAGAGGGTAGGTGTGTACCGGAGCTCATGGCAGAGGATCAAGAGGGAGGAGAGGTGCAGGAGCCTTCCCGAGGCACGGAGCACGAAGATCCACGGCCGGGGAGGGTCCTTCACGGCGGAGGAGTGGCCGGCGGCGGCGGGATCTTGAGGAGAGGAAGTTGGGGAGGAAGCAAATGAGAGAGGTGCTATCAAAAACCTTCCAATCCGAGTCCGAGTACCCGGCAAGAGAGAAATTAGAGCCCTTTGGATACCACAAACCAAACCTTGGGGTATAAACCAAATATCGAAGGATTCTATTGACCGCCTTCAAGTGGCTTTCTTTAGGAGCGGCTTGATACCTTGCACACACCCCTACAATCAACATAATATCGGGTCTAGATGCACAAAGATAAAGCAAAGAACCAATCATAGAGCGGTAAAGTTTTTGATCAACATCAATACCCTTTGGGTTAAGTTCAAGATGGCATTTGGTGTCCATAGGGAACCGCTTCTCTTTAGCATTTTGCATATTGAACCTCTTGAGCATGTCTTGGGTATATTTGGCTTGAGAGATGAGCGTCCCTTCATTCAATTGCTTGATCTCAAATCCAAGAAAGAACTTCAATTCACCCATCATAGACATCTCGAACCTATCGGTCATAAGTTTTGAAAATTTGTCATTGAAATCTTTGTTAGATGTGCCAAATATAATATCATCAACATAAAGTTGGCATATGAAAAGCTCCCCTTTAACCCTCTTAGTAAAGAGAGTGGGATCGATTTTCCCAACCTCAAATCCATGGTCTACTAAAGCTCTCTAAGGTGCTGATAACACGCACGTGGAGCTTGCTTAAGTCCATAGAGCGCCTTATCGAGCTTGTAGACATGGTTAGGGAACTTGGGATCCTCGAAACCCGGTGGTTGCTTAACATATACCAACTCCTTTAAAGGACCATTAAGAAAGGCACTTTTCACATCCATTTGTTGCAATTTAAAGTTATGATGTGATGCATATGCAAGAAGGATACGGATGGACTCAAGGCGAGCCACAGGTGCATAAGTCTCTCCAAAATCAATGCCTTCAACTTGAGAGTATCCTTGTGTAACCAATCTTGCCTTGTTTCTCACAACCATTCCATGCTCATCTTGCTTGTTCTTGAATATCCACTTAGTGCCTATAACATTGCGGCACTCCTTTGGCTTCTCAACTAAATTCCACACCTTGTTGCGCTTGAAGTTATTGAGTTCATCATGCATAGCTTCCAACCAATCCGGATCTTCAAGAGCTTCAAACACTTTCTTTGGTTCCACCATGGAAATGTGAGCTTGATGTTCACTAAAGCTTGCCAATTGTCTTCTTGTGGTAACATTGCGACTTAGGTCACCAAGGATTTCTTTTAGTTTGTGACCTTTATCTCAAAATATCTTGCAACTCTTACTTTTCGACGGGCTTCGATATCTCTATTGCATCTTGGAGGTATCTCTTGATCATCTTGATCATTTGAGTCCCCGTCTTGACCGGAATGTTGACCTTGATCATCATTATGCACATCTTCAACAATAGAAGGAGAGGGTTGATCTTGGTCGTGACCTTGGCTAGCATCAAAATTGGAGAACTTGGTTCTTGCATAGCAACTTGGTCAACATGAGGAGGGTCTTGAACTTGTTCTTGGGTTGGTGCATCATTTGCTTCCATGGTAGGCGCCGGTTCAACTTGTGATGATGAGGTTTCCACTTGAGTGGAGCTTGGACTTGCTTGAGGAGGCTCGTGTTGAATCTCAATGGGGCGATAGAAACCAACGCCCATCCTTCTTATTGCATCTTGAGGTTCCTCATTATCTACATCACAAACATGAAATTGCGCCACTTGGGAGCCGTCATTCTCATCGAACTTCACACTACAAGATTCTACAACTCTCCCGGAGGATTTGTCATAGATTCTATAAGTGTGAGATTCGGCACCGTAACCAACAAAATACCCTCTAATGCTTTAGATTCAAATTTAGACAAACGAACACCTTGATCTTATAGAAACACTTACAACCAAATACTCGGTAGTAGGAGACATTGGGCTTGTTGCCGGTGAGCATCTCATAAGGTGTAAACTTCTTGCCTTTGCGAAAGAATAACCGGTTTGATGAATGACATGCCGTGGAGATGCCTCGGCCCACAAGAAGAGTGGAGATTTAAACTCCGCCAACATAGACCTTGCCATATCCATGAGGGTCCGGTTCTTCCTTTCGGCTACACCATTTTGTTGAGGGGTATATGCAGCGGAATATTGATAACGAATTCCCTCTTCACTAAGAAACTCATTTAGGGTGTAGTTCTTGAACTCGGAGCCATTGTCACTCCTAATGGCCAATATGGGACATTGTGTTGGCGTTGAACTTCATTGGAGAAGTCGATGACGGCTTGTTGAGTCTCATCCTTCGACTTGAAGAAATAAACCCAAGTAAATCTTGAATAGTCATCAACAATCACCAAGCAATACTTCTTCCCACCAAGACTCGGTTGAGGGACGGCACCAAAGAGATCAACATGAAGAAGTTCCAATACCTCTTTGATGAAATGATGGTCTTGCTTGGATGGGGAGAATCATGCATCTTTCCTTCAACACAAGCCCTACAAAGACGATCTCTAGAAAAAGAAACATTCTTTTAGTCCAAGAATGTGGCCACCCTTGTGAGACTTTGCAAAGTTCTCATGTTGACATGGGACAAGCGGCGATGCCACAACCACCCCACGTCGGCCTTTCCGAATAGGCATATTGCTTGAGTGTTGGTTGACCCCGAAAAGTCCACCACAAACAACTCATTTTCAACATACCCAACGAACATGACCTTTAGAGTCTTGCTCCTCAAGAGTACCACCATATCAATAGTAAAATGGACATCAAAGTTCATCTTATTAAGTGCACGAACGGACATAAGATTGTAACCGAGGGACTCGACAAGCATGATTTACAAGGGTGATATCCTTTGCAACTACCACCTTGCCGAGGCCCTTTACCTCGCTTTGATTTATTACCATGGAGACGAATGAGTGATTTATATTTGGTCCCAACTCCATCATGATCTCCTTGCTTCCGGTCATATGACTAGTGCATCCACTATCAACCACCCATTTAGACCCACCGGAAGCATAGTCCTACAAGAAATCATTGCTTGGTTTTAGGTACCCATCTTGCAATGGGTCTTCTTTGGTAGCAACAAGAGTCTTTGGGACCCAAATAGCATGAGCAACATAACCATCATAAGGTCCAACATATTTTGCATAAACATCACCATAATAATCAACATATAGAATGTAGTGAGGGTTAGCATCTCCCGTGTAACACCCCGAAAATTGAACCCAAATTTTAGTGGTGTTTTCCGACACCTGAAAAACTTTTTCCTCTTATTCTAAATATTTCTCCAAAACTTTTGAAGATAAATTGACTTGGAAGTTGCCTTCTCAAAATTTCCCAACAAATCCATGAACCAGTCCATCACCCCCGACAATTTTGTGCTTAGGTTTTCTCTCGGAAACCCTAACCCTAAATATCGGAATCTTTTAATCATTTTCCTCCACCTACAAAAGGAAAGCCCATTTCCATAGCTCTAAAAATTCCACCAAAAATACCAGAGGACCCCATGTCCATATAAAGACAACCCATGCAAAAATATTGCATACTCCAATGCAATATTTCCAAGTTAGCCAATAATTTCAAAACTGCCATTTCTAGTCCAGAAATGTTTTAACCAAGCTAGGAACCTCCAATAATTCTGATAAATTCAGGGAATGCATATTTTGGCATTTCCTGCATTTCATCTTTCGGAGACAAACCCATTTGAGCAATATTTAGACCACTTCCTTTGTAAGCCCAAATTGATGCCATTTCAAGATCTTCAAGAAAACCTAGACCTAGAAAATTCCAATTAGCATGATACTTGAACATGTTGACCAATTGGTCCTTAGACACATAAATCCAGGAGATCACCCCAAGATGAAGCATGGAACCCCATTTTTCTCAAATCATTCCATTATGGTCATTTTTGGCCATCTTATGGAAAACCAATTTCCCTTCATCCAAATGAGCTCAAACTCCATGGACATACTTCATACACCTAACCTAGCCAGTGGTAATTTTTGGGAATTTTTCTGAGATGGGCAAGGCCCCTAACATTTCATCGAACACCTGCTGCATTTTTAGTTTTCTGAAAACTTTATTCTGCAAAGTGTTGCAACATTGATGGTTTCTTGTTTAATTGTGTTTGCCTTGATCTGGTGAGCACCGTAGTACCAACTTCTTTGTGTTTGGAGCATCCAATCGTCGGGGACGCGGCAGTGCCGACCGTGGCGCGCTCTGGAGCGCCAGGACGTGCCCGCCGGCTTGCCCATGTCCTCTCCCCGTCGCTCGCTGCCTCGCTGCCCTGCGGAGTGAAGCCGTGCCCGAGCCCCCCCCTCTCCCCTTGCTGCCCGTGGCTCCGGCGAGCCAAGCCCTGCCCAGGCCCCCTTGCCCCTGCCCAACACCTCGCTCCGCCGTGTGCCGCCAACCACAACACGCCGCACCGACGGCACAGTACGCCTCCAAGAGCTACGCGACGCACCGCCACTCCAGTAACCCCTCGTGCCCCCTCTGTAGCCCCAGCGCGGCGCCCTTATCCTTCCCCTCCTCTTCTGTGGCCGCGAGAGCTCCGACACGTCGCCATGGCAACCACCCCGTGCCCCCCCGCGCTATAAAAGAAGCTCCCTGGCAGCCTCCAGGCACACCACACATCCCTATTTCCCCCCTGGAACCGCTTGCTCTTTTAATCGAGGAACGGCGGAGCCCTGCTCCGATTCGGCCGTGGTCGTCGCCGACGATTCGTCGAGCGTGGCGAGCATTAGGCCGAGCTGTTCTTCGATTAAACCTGCACCGAGGTTCCCCTCGATCCCCTCTCCCTCCCAGTCAAAGAAGTTCAACGTTTGGCGGCCCGTAGCCTCGTCTCCATCCTCGACCGCCGGCGGCGAACTCGCCGAGCGCGCGCCGTGGTGACACCCCCCCATACCTCCCGTACCCGTGGCCTCCCTCCTTGGGCGCGGCACGGATGGGCGGTCCTCCCCAGCACCTCGAAGCTCGGCGGCGTGCTCCAGAGCGGCCGCGGCGGCCAGCTCCGGTGGCCACGGTGCCCCAACGCGCCCGAGTCGGGCCTCGTCCCGCATCTCTTTGGCGCAAGGAGAGAGATGGCCAGCTGGCAGCCAGCGTGGCGAGCTGGTGTCGCCGACAGGCGGGCCCAGCCTGGCCCAGCTGCCACGTCAGTTAAGTGGAAGCGGGTTCCACGCTTTCCGCTTTCCCGCAGAGAAGACGTATTTTCAGAGAAATGCGCGATCAGCCCAGCCCAACTCAGTTTCGGCCCGCTCTGTTTTTTTTCCAGGGTAAGCAGCGGATAGCTAGTTTTCGCACGTCATTATCTCTTTAACCGTAGCTCCGATTGAGGCGATTCAACTTCCTAAATTCATGGTTTGAGGAGAGTTATCCAGTGGAGCTGTCCTTTTCCATTTTTGGAATTATTTATTTTGTGGCCTATATTGATGTGTTATTTGACCCCCCGGGGATCAGGCGTTCATCAAGACCCCGACCCCCAACGAGTACGAGACCTCCCCGAACCATCTGGAGCCCGTGTTTCAGGCAAGCTAAAACCCTTGCTGTGAACCGCCCCGCAATGTTGTTTGTCTATTTGTTGATTACCATACCGAGTGTTATATTTTCTGTCTGTACCCTGTTTTATTATTGCATGTCCGTTGTTATTCTTGTTTAATATGTTGCTTCGATTATTGCTCCTGCCATGTTTTATTCATCATCATGTATGCATTAGAATGACGTGTGAATTAAATGTGCGCCTCGCACTTGCGTGGCTTTGTCGAACCCTCTAAATAAACAACTATAAAACATGCGTTCCTATGATTGTTTGCTTCTTCTTCTTCGCCGAGGTGAGGAGCGGACGAATGTCGTCTTATGATCCTCGGAGTTGGGGGCATTTGCCAAAAGAGTTATTTGCCTTGTCCCTCCGTCAAATATGGTTGGCATAGACCACCCGGACTGCGACGCTTGGGAGCTGACTTTCCATTTGGTTCTTTTTGCCAAGATTGCTGACACCACGTCAGGTTAATCCTTGAGTGGAATGGATGCTTTCTTTCTTATGATTTCTTTTCGGTTCATTGTTTGGAGGCTACATGCCTCACCAACTTTGTAATTAATCTGCGAGGGCGCTGGCTGGAGGAACCGCCACAGTCGTCCGACCAAACCAACTAAGCTATATTTTGTAGTTGATCTGTGAAGGCGCTTGCCAGCGGAAGACCGCTGCCACAGTCTTCCGGTTGACGTTTTTTTTTTTTCAAACGAGAAGGCGCTTGCCAGCGGAAGACCGCTGCCACAGTCATCCGGTTGACGTTCTTTTTATTTTGCTAAGTTTGGACATGGATACTACTATTGCTTGATTTATTGTGTTGCTAATATTTTGTCGTATGATGATATATTATGATATTGTGATTGTTGTGTTGGACTAATCCTCTTGGTTTGGACTTGTGAATGATGGAACTTGATTAAATGAAACACCCCTCCAAACAACGATAGGGTCAGTCCACGGTGCCACTAATCTGAACATCGAAAGCACTGCCACTGTCGCTCACATGGGCGGGCCTTGACCTACGTAATCCTAACGAGCCTCCTTTGATGCCACCCTTTTGGCAAGTCTAGTCGGTACCATAGTTGGTCGGGGCTAGTCTTGCGAAGGTTCCGGAGCTAGGCGTCGCTCATGGGTTGGGGACGTGCCGGATTCACTTCTGCATAAGGCATAGAGTTATGTCGGTGGCTATACAGGGAGTGTCTTGGTAGCGTGAACGGTCAGTGAGTGTATCTTGCTGAGTTCGCCTTAAGGATGATATCCTAAAGTACCGGCTGAGTGTGGTGCACTTAGGTGGGTGGTATCTGCAACCTCTCGAGAGTGTCAAATCTGGATGTCTAGCCTCGTTCCAAGGTTATGGAACAACAGTTCAGTGTCGGTCACACTGTGTGTCTTTGTCGTGTCAGGAGGTTAAACCTAAGGCTTGTTTGAAAGAAAGATGAACAACCTGATTTCACTAAATGAACAATAAGATGATGCAGGGAATGTTACTTGTGAGGTGAATGGGATGGCGGTGTGATGCGTTGGAAGCCTATAGTTAGGCCAGAGCCAACATCAACCGTGCATGCCCGGGAGATAGCCAGAGTTGGCTGGATTGATAGCCAGAGTTGGCTAGAGGCTTGGAAGCCTGATTGTGTTGACAGGAGTAATTATAAGATTTGGTACCACTGATACACTCGTCTACTCGTCACAGGTAACCTCTTTGTTTGATTGCCGGTATACGATCCAACCCCACCTGGCTTGGACTCTGTACTGGTGATACTCTTGTTGTTTGCTTATGCCATGTTTTGCTTGTGATGCCATGCTACCTTTATGTTATCATTGGTCTATCTTGAGTAGACTCTTGCCATGTTGTAGGATTTTATTTCCAATGTATATCTTGTTGCATGATTGTTGGATTGTTTGTGGTGAGTGGCGATTCTTGCTGAGTGCATATTAATGTACTCACGGGCCTTGTGATTGTGGCCAGGTTTTGTCGAGGATTCATCTTCCACCTTAGTAAGGATTTGAAGCAAGAGCGTGCTAGGATCAGTAGCCCAGCCAGAACCTGTGGAGTGGAGCCGCTCCAAGCCGTAGCCTCTCATATGTCTTCCGCTGCCAGTTAAAACTCTGTATCGTGCCATGCTGGGATTGATATTTTGTCATTCCTTGATGGCCTTGTAAACCATTTGTAGCACTGATGTGCCTGATTGTGTAATGATTTCCATTATGTTACACTGTTGTGACGTGCGGCCAGTTATCTTGGGATGGCGCACGGGACGACTGCCTCTCTGGTGATATGTGCCAGGGAGGGGTGTCACAGACATGGTATCAGAGCACCAGGCTGGCTGTAGACTACCCTAGCATGGAAAGCCCACCTTACTTTTGCCCGACAGCGAGCCCGATGGATTTAACCCGTCTCCGCCTAACCGGCATGGCTGGTGTCGGTCCACAGTAAGGTGCAGTAGGACGTGTCCCATTCCCTGAGTGAGGCTCGCCGGTTTCTTCCAAGAGGAGGAGCCGACACAACCCGTATATGAGACCCAGTCCTAGCTGCCGTTTATCCCCACCCTCGCCTGCTATCCTTAGCCAACCCAGCTCTCTTGAAGCGGATCCCGCAAAGGAATCCCGCGTTCTCATCTCATCCTACACCCAGAGCCAAATAATCCGATGGCAAACCCCAAGGTCATCCTGGAAACCACTGCCGAGGATCATGGCGGATTTCCACTGATGCTGTGGAAGGCCGTCTGTGATCTTCTTGGTAGGCCTGCTCGCCCTCGATACGTGGTGTTCGAGAACTCGCTCTCGCCTGCCGGGAGTGACTTTCGAGCAGACGTGCATGTCGGCTCGTGTCCGTTGGGCACAAGTCCGTCTTACCTGATCCAAGGTAGGAGCATGGCCACTCTTGCTCAAGCCATCCAGGTAGCAGCCTGGGAAGGTCTCGTCCGCCTGCGGTACTCGGAACCAGCAATGGCGAAAAGTCGAGCTTTCCACCTTCTCCCAGCCAGACCCCAGCATGGTGCGGATGCTATCCAAACTCCCATTGGAGAAGAAGCCGACCCTGCCGTAATCACCCTGGCCACCTACGGAGGTGCAATGACAAGGCTCAGCCATTCTCTGATGGAGGAACTCATGACCACAAGGCGCAACCTTGGTCAAGCTCGCCTGCAACTGTGTCGAGCAAGGAACCCACCTACCCCGCCCATGGGCAAGCTCGAGGTACCGGAGCCCCAGTCCCCGATGAATTGCTGGAACGCAGTCTGAATGTGTCTGTGGCACAAGCCCTAGCCCGAGCTCCGCCGCAACCCCAAGAGCAAGGTGTAATCCTCGAAGGCGTGCCTGCAATTCCTCACCCCGCGGAAGATGGAGATGTGGACACCACTCTTCGTCTCGGCCGCGCTCCGCCGACTCCCAGAGGCCGTCAAGCTGAGTAGAACCCTGTTTAGTTGGCCTGAGTGGCGCTTGTGTGTTGGTAGGTGAGAAGCAGTAAGGTTGTTTGGTTGTTTTGTTGTTTGTTTCTCGTGTTGGTTGTAATGCGAGTTGTTGTCTGTTTCTTGGTTGATGTCAAATCAGCCGAAATAAAACTTGATGTTCTTATCCCCTGGTTGACCACTTGGTTGACACATGAAGGAATATCATGCCTTTCTTTTGGTTAAAGGTTTCGAAGAAACAACAGATCACCTAAAACAGGGACAGTATATGTGAACCCAGACGCATATACCCCCTGTGAATTAATGCAAACTTTGAATGGGAATATTTTCTAGTAGGTGAATTATTTTGGTGTGTTGCACAAGTTTAACTATTAAGTGGAAGTATTTTATGAGACACGGTAACCACGGTGTCCCGCTCCCTTAATGTTGGCTTGTGTATAGGTTTGAAAAACAAACTCGTACATGCATCATTGGCAAGGTTCCTCACCCAATATGAACCTTGTGAAATCCGCATGTTAAAGAAAGGGCCCGAGCTCTCCACAAGCGGTTACC
Source organism: Poa pratensis (assembly GCA_947311845.1). Lineage (NCBI taxonomy): Eukaryota > Viridiplantae > Streptophyta > Magnoliopsida > Poales > Poaceae > Poa > Poa pratensis. The sequence goes on along the minus strand of CAMZMU010000049.1, from coordinate 62,924,879 downwards.
TCTCAAGCTTTAAAATGCATGATGAGTGTCTATACTCGCTAGAACACAGAAGGATTTCTTGTAGGGTGTCTTATTTGTTGTGTTTAGCCTATATGGTTGATTGGTTATGTTACCACTGCAAATGGTTAGAACCATAAATGCAGTGTGATTTTCAAAAATAGACTTTTCCCAATCTAGCAAGATATTCTAGTATCTCTGCAATCCTATCTGTGCTGCAAGATCAGATCTGCCACAGCTGTGAAAATTCAGAGATATAGATCTTGCCCAATCCAGCAAAGAAGACAAATTGGATACATCTGCTAAGTTCGATACAGAAGGGAAATTGCAGGAACAAAGGATACAAGATCTGCTCCAACCTGGAACACTACAACTAACTCAGTACAGATGCAAAGGCACCCCAGAAATTCTACACCCTCTCAAGCTCCGTGGCGTTGCTAGAAGATGAGCCTGGCTCACCCGAAGCCGAGTCGCGAGCCGCGCGACGGCGACGGACGGCTCGAGCGGCTGGCTCACCTCCAGCTGGAAGAGCGGCCACCTCAGCCACCGGCGGCGCAGCCTGCCCCTCTGCCGCAGCCTGCCCCTCCGCCGCAGCATCACCACCAGCGCCGGACCACCAGTTGCACAGACCAACGGTCAGGAGGACCACCGTCGCGAACAGCAGTGCTCCCACCATCGGAACCAAGACCACGAAGAGCACAAAGGCAGCAACACGCTCGAGGAAGTCCCCGTCCTCCATGATCTCGACAAAGGCTCTGAAGAAATCTCGAATAAAGCCCATGGTTGCGATGCGGGAAGAAAGGATTTCGGAGATGTCTGATTTGTAGCCGGAGCTCAGCTGCCGCCTCTCGACACCGCACGCGGGAAAAGAGAAAGAATCGCGAGCAGTGGCGCGAAACCATCGAGGACATGTTCCCCAAAGCCGTGATGGCCGCGGCGTCGATGGACCGCACGCCCAGCAGTGTCGCGGTGGAGTGCTCCGCGCACTGAGAAATCGACGTGCACAGAGGAAGGGAGAGCGAGGAAGAAGAAGAGAGAAAGGAAGAAGGAGACTGCCAGGTGGACCCCGGTCCCACATGACAGCGAGTAGGCTGATAGCCGCGGTGTGCCTCTAGCTCTTACCCAGAAAACCATCCCTTCGTCTCTCCAGTGTTTTGCAGGAAGAATATTTGCAAAATGATTTTTTTGGGACAACCCTATTCCCCAGTGTCGGTAAGCCAATTATTGGTGGCACAAAGATTTCTCTTTAAAAAAAAAACCCTTTGGTTTTTCCAAAACCTGTGTAAACATGAAAATGTCTATGCAGCTTTTCTAAAAACAAAACCCTAGGCAGGGGTATGATTAGGATATCCCTCAATAATTTGGTTTTATAAAATGGTGGGGAATTCTTTACTCTTTGGTTGTTGGTTGATAGTTTGGTTGTAGATCTTGGTTAATCTTGCCATGTTTGTGTTGAGTTGAGCAAAACCATAGATTTAATTTTAACCATGGTGGTAGATCCTATGTTGATTGATTGAGTGAGCCCCTGCCATGCCATCTTTTGAATGCATGAAGTATGGTAAAAATATCACGCTGTTTTTAAATAAAAATCTTGTGAGATGCTAATCTCTTGAGTGTTGAAAACCCTAGTATTTGTAGAAAAGTTTTCAACCGGGGTATAAATGGATCGTTCAAGATTTTCTTGTATAACCTCCTTAATCTCGAGGACGAGATTCCTTTTAAGGGTGGAAGGTCTGTAACACCCCGAAAATTGAACCCAAATTTTAGTGGTGTTTTCCGACACCTGAAAAACTTTTTCCTCTTATTCTAAATATTTCTCCAAAACTTTTGAAGATAAATTGACTTGGAAGTTGCCTTCTCAAAATTTCCCAACAAATCCATGAACCAGTCCATCACCCCCGACAATTTTGTGCTTAGGTTTTCTCTCGGAAACCCTAACCCTAAATATCGGAATCTTTTAATCATTTTCCTCCACCTACAAAAGGAAAGCCCATTTCCATAGCTCTAAAAATTCCACCAAAAATACCAGAGGACCCCATGTCCATATAAAGACAACCCATGCAAAAATATTGCATACTCCAATGCAATATTTCCAAGTTAGCCAATAATTTCAAAACTGCCATTTCTAGTCCATAAATGTTTTAACCAAGCTAGGAACCTCCAATAATTCTGATAAATTCAGGGAATGCATATTTTGGCATTTCCTGCATTTCATCTTTCGGAGACAAACCCATTTGAGCAATATTTAGACCACTTCCTTTGTAAGCCCAAATTGATACCATTTCAAGATCTTCAAGAAAACCTAGACCTAGAAAATTCCAATTAGCATGATACTTGAACATGTTGACCAATTGGTCCTTAGACACATAAATCCAGGAGATCACCCCAAGATGAAGCATGGAACCCCATTTTTCTCAAATCATTCCATTATGGTCATTTTTGGCCATCTTATGGAAAACCAATTTCCCTTCATCCAAATGAGCTCAAACTCCATGGACATACTTCATACACCTAACCTAGCTAGTGGTAATTTTTGGGAATTTTTCTGAGATGGGCAAGGCCCCTAACATTTCATCGAACACCTGCTGCATTTTTAGTTTTCTGAAAACTTTATTCTGCAAAGTGTTGCAACATTGATGGTTTCTTGTTTAATTGTGTTTGCCTTGATCTGGTGAGCACCGTAGTACCAACTTCTTTGTGTTTGGAGCATCCAATCGTCGGGGACGCGGCAGTGCCGACCGTGGCGCGCTCTGGAGCGCCAGGACGTGCCCGCCGGCTTGCCCATGTCCTCTCCCCGTCGCTCGCTGCCTCGCTGCCCTGCGGAGTGAAGCCGTGCCCGAGCCCCCCCCCCCTCTCCCCTTGCTGCCCCGTGGCTCCGGCGAGCCAAGCCCTGCCCAACACCTCGCTCCGCCGTGTGCCGCCAACCACAACACGCCGCACCGACGGCACAGTACGCCTCCAAGAGCTACGCGACGCACCGCCACTCCAGTAACCCCTCGTGCCCCCTCTGTAGCCCCAGCGCGACGCCCTTATCCTTCCCCTCCTCTTCTGTGGCCGCGAGAGCTCCGACACGTCGCCATGGCAACCACCCCATGCCCCCTGCCCCCTGCCCCCCCGCGCTATTAAAGAAGCTCCCTGGCAGCCTCCAGGCACACCACACATCCCTATTTCCCCCTTGGAACCGCTTGCTCTTTTAATCGAGGAACGGCGGAGCCCTGCTCCGATTCGGCCGTGGTCGTCGCCGACGATTCGTCGAGCGTGGCGAGCATTAGGCTGAGCTGTTCTTTGATTAAACCTGCACCGAGGTTCCCCTCGATCCCCTCTCCCTCCCAGTCAAAGAAGTTCAACGTTTGGCGGCCCGTAGCCTCGTCTCCATCCTCGACCGCCGGCGGCGAACTCGCCGAGCGCGCGCCGTGGTGACACCCCCCCATACCTCCCCGTACCCGTGGCCTCCCTCCTTGGGCGCGGCACGGATGGGCGGTCCTCCCCAGCACCTGGAAGCTCGGCGGCGTGCTCCAGAGCGGCCGCGGCGGCCAGCTCCGGTGGCCACGGTGCCCCAACGCGCCCGAGTCGGGCCTCGTCCCGCATCTCTTTGGCGCAAGGAGAGAGATGGCCAGCTGGCAGCCAGCGTGGCGAGCTGGTGTCGCCGACAGGCGGACCCAGCCTGGCCCAGCTGCCACGTCAGTTAAGTGGAAGCGGGTTCCACGCTTTCCGCTTTCCCGCAGAGAAGACGTTTCTCCATATCCTCAAGAAGTCTAGAAGAGAGTGAGTACTTTCCAAGGCCTTGTAAGCCTTGTCAAGTTTCTCCATATCCTCAAGAAGTCTAGCATTAGCAACCACAAATTCGGTTTTCTCCTTTTTAATCGCTTTATAATTAGCAAAGACATGGTCTCTATCCTTAATGATTTTAGCAATTATTTCATCATTTTTATCATCAAGGGACTCAAGTCTTTCCTCAAGAGTAGTTCTATATTCACTCTCTTCTTTAAGAGAAGCATTCAAGGATGTTATGGTAAGAGAGTCCTCTCTCTCAATTTTGCCCTTGACCTCAAGAAGGTCTTCGGCGGTACCAAGTTGGCTCATGAGAGCCTCAACATGCTTCTTAGCTTCACCTTGCAAGTTAGTCACAAATGTATCAAAAGCAACAAGTTCTTTCTTAATCACAAGACTAGATTTATCATCCATTTCATGCATAGTCTTGGGAGTAGAAGATGATACCTCGGTAACATGAGCCATGAGGCAACGAGCGGTGTTGATGGAGAGATTCTCATTGGGGGATTCAAAGAGCGAAGGTGATGGAGTTGAGACTATGGCAAAAGCGGCCACCTCACGAGCGGGTTCATCTTCTTCTTTGGAATCATCAGAAGGATACTCTTCTTGAGCCACCAACACCATTCTTGGTGCTTTCTTGAAGAATGGCTTTCTCTTGACAAAAGGCTTCTTTTGTATCACCTTTGATTGATCCTTTGGGACAAGCCTTCCACCATGTTGTTCTCTATTCTCATAAGGACACTCTTTGATGAAGTGATGCTTGTCATGACAATTGTAACAAGTCTTTGTCCTTATAGCAAACTCCTTCTTCCCACTTGGATTGTTTCTTAGATCAACTTGAGCCTTTGCCTTGGCGGGGACACGCCAAAATGCTCTTGTGGCAAGAGCCACGTGATCATAGTAGGCTTGTTCGAGATCATCGGGAAGAATGTTGCTTGGGCAAGCTTCAACTTCCACACTATCATCTAGGCACACCACTTTGGTCTTCAAAGCAAGTGAAGAACCTTGTTTCATTCCCATGGCCCTGTCACGGTTGTCTAGAGCATTCTTGGTGGCAACTTTGGAGGCTTGCATCTCTTGCATAACTTCATTTGAGGTGATTTCAAGGTAGTTGTATTTTCCTTATAGAGCCTTCAAGTCAACGGGCTCGAAGGGCATGAGAGCATTCACATACTTCCTCTTTACCCAAGCATCATCCGCATACTTTGCCCCAACATTATAAAAGGCTTGGGCAAGTGTCTTGAGTCTTCCATACATCTCTTCATGTGTTTCACCCTCAAGCATATAGAAGTCTTCGGCCTCATTGTTCAAGGCATCAAATCTGTTTCTCTTCATGCTCTCATCTCCGAGGAATGTCTCAGAGAGACAATCCCAAGCTTCTTTGGCAGTGGTGAGATGTTGAATGTGATGAATATCCTTTTCACCAACGGCAAGTTCAAGCATGTGTAGAGCGGTGGCATTGAGTTGAGCATCAACCACCTCTCTCCTTGTCAAGTTGTTTGGATCCACGGCCTTGTATCCCGCTTGAATGATCCTCCAAAGCTCGATAGAGGCACTGTTGACATGATATCTCATTGAGTGTTGCCAACTAGTAAAAGCTAAAGCATTAAGCTTAGGTGGAGGACCTAAAGGGTTTATGCGAGGATGATGGATAGGTGGGTCGGGAGAGTACAAGAGAGGGACCTCATGGTACCCGGGCTTCCCACCATCGGGTATGGTGCTAGATGCGGAGGGTTTCTTAAGATCGGCGTTTTCAACCCCTTTCTTTTTCTCTTTTTCCTCCTCGGTTTCACCGTCATTGGAGTTAGCGGAGTCCTCTAGTGGGATGGTCTCCGAAGGAACCTTGCCACTTGTGAGTTTCATGAGCAAGTCACGCATCTCACCAAATTGGGCATCCATGGACGATTTCAATGATGTTTCCATCGTTTTGAGATCGGCCATGGATGCCGGAGTGGTTTGGTCCTTCGAGGGATCATCATCACCTGTCATACTTCTCTTAGGTGGTTAAGCCCAACAAGAGAGCCGAGGCTCTGATACAATTTGAAAGGATCATATGACACCTAGAGGGGGGAGTGAATAGGTGCTACTCCAATTTTAGTACTTTTCAAATTAGGCTAGACACAAAAAGTAAATTCTCTAGATATGCAACTATGGTGAATTTACCTATATGACAAGCTAGCAACTAAGCACGGTACACGAAGTAAAAGCAATAAACAAGGATAGAGGTAACCGAAGGTGAAAGCATGCGGAGACACGGATGTATTCCCGAGTTCCTTCTTTTTAGGTGAGTACGTCTCGTTGGAGAGGTGTGAGCTACCACAAAGGTCAACTCAACAGCCACAAAGGCTTCACCTTCTTCTCCGATGAACCGCACCACAAAGGTTTGGTTCACCTTCCACTATCGGAAACCTTCAAGGCGGATTCCGGAGCCTTTACAACAACGATCCGGGGCACAACCCACAACTGGATTGGGGGCTCCCGAACAGCTATAATCTGTCACAAAGACAATCAAGTAAGTACAACAATGAGCTAGGTTTTCCCAATGGAAACCCTAGCAAAGGAGCCCTCAAGTGAATGAGGGGGAAATGTAAATCGGCTCGGTGAAGATGTTGATCATGGTCTTGTCCTTCGATTCCCCAACTTTGAGCTTGATTGAGTGGTTTGTGAGGGAGATCTAGGAGGAGGAAGCTTGCATTTAATGGAGGTGTGAGAGTGTAAGAAGCTTGGTCTTCAATGGGGAAGAAGACCCCTTTAAATAGTCCTCCCAATAAATGGCCGTTGGCATCCTGAGTTTCCCGCAGCGGTACTACCGCCAGGGGCGGCGGTACTACCGCTGCGTCTTGAGATCTTCGCCTGGCTTTGTGTCGAAGCGTTGACTTCCTGGCGGTACCACCGACCGGTACCGCTGGAGGTACCGCTTGAGCCAACAGAAGCACGAAAGTGGCGGTTGTCGGGGGAATAATTAACCCGCGACTTATTCAAAGCTAAAACGGCGGCTTCATCCTCATGATCACGCTACTATTGGGCCACGTAAAGATGGGCTGACCTAGGATCGCGGCCTACCAAAGGAAAGCTCCAGAAAGGTCGGCCTTAACTTGCCTTGGAAGATAAGAAGACAATCGGCTTCGTGTAGAACTCTTGTAACCTGACGAGCCTCTATGTATATAAAGAGGACTCGCAGGACTTAGAGAGGCCAAGCCCTCAAACCCTAGTTCATACGGCGAGTACCGAGATCGGATCGCCTCCATTGTAACACCTCATATATCATATCAATACCAATCTAGGGTAGGCAGGAAGTAGGTCTTTATCTCACATTGAGGGGCCGAACCTGGGTAAATCTGTGTTGATCTTTGTTCCTGCGATCCCAAGCTCGGAGACGATTGACTCGCGCAATCCCACACCTACGAAGTCATCCATGACATCTGACGTGACAAACCCACGACAGTTGGTGCCCACCGTGGGGCCTGCGGTCAAGAGCGTCACGTTCCGCGCAGGATCGATGGAAGGAGCTGAAGATCTTGCCGTCGTCCGCATCATCATGGTCGATGGCATACCTCTCATTGACGATTCCAGCTGGGGGCCGGAAGCTGATTACCTGGAGACCGGTCACGTCATCCCGTTTGGATCTATCAACGTCTTCGTCGGTTTCATTGGTGGCAGATCTGTTAGCTCAGTCCAAGAAGGCGACTCAGCGGAAGGAGTCGCCGATGACGAAGAAGAGTCCGTGGAGAGCATGGACTCGCAATAATTTGGGTCCATCATACCTGCCCTTGAAGAAAGTTACTGGGACTACGCACCAGGAACCACCTTAGTGCCAGATCAAGAGGCGGGACAAGTTGGGGTTTACATGGCCGGAGGGGCAAGTGCGTCAGGAACCGCAGGAGAAGCCGAAAGGTCGGCACCCCCCGGCAACCCGTTGCTTATCCCGGTATCAGCCGCAAACGCTGCCGTCCGTGCAATAGAAATCGAGGCCGCCAGGGCCGAGCTCCTGTACGAGGTTCGGAGGATGGAAGAAGAGCGTTACAGACTCGACCAGGTGAACCAAGAAATCCAACAGGAACGACAAAGAGTAGCCGCGCTTGCCGTGACTCAAAGACAAGTTGACTCGCAGGCACAGGCGCGGGCGACTCAACCAACGGTAGAATTCCCTCCCACTCCAGCTGCTGGAGCAGGAGTCCAACCAATCGCAAGAAGTTTTGGACCAACAACTGACCAAGAAGCCCAGCAACTACCATCGCAACAACCAAGGAGGTTTCATACCCCGCAAGGCCACTACCAAAGCCCCGTCGATAATATGTATGCTGCGGCTAATATCTTGACACAGATGGTACCAACAGGCGACGACCCGGTCAACATGGAAGCACGGCGTGCGATTCAGATGTTGAGCACTGCGGTCCTACAACAGGCCAATAGATCAGAGGCCGAAGAGCAGCTGCCCACCGTACCGGCCAACCACAGGATTACAGCAGAGAGAAGCGTCCAAAGGAGGCCACCAGGAATATTTCAGGAGTCGCACAAAGGCAGCAGGAACAAGTCGCAGAAGCACATGCTATCATGCCAACGATGCAGACGCGGCCCGCAGGAGTTAACAACCCCATGGGCACATCCACAACCCTGTCCTCAGACTCAAGGGGCCGGCGTGTTTCACTGAAAAGATCAGATAGGAACCTTTCCCTGAAGATTTCAAAGGACCGCGCAAGGTGGCAAACTACAACGCCAGCATGGATCCTACCACCTGGCTAAACAATTACGAGATGGGGATGGTATTTTAAACGCCTTAGAAGAGATATGCGCAAGATACCTCAACATGATGTTGGAGGGAGCGGCTCACATATGGCTACAAAATCTGCCCCCCAATTCTATAAATACCTGGGAGAAACTGAAAGATGCTTTCGTCAAGAACTTCCAAGGAACCTGCAAGCGACTCTGCAATATAGAAGATCTCGAGCGTTGCGTTCAGAGGGAAGGCGAGTCAAGCCGCCACTGGATGAGAAGGGTGGCGGAAATAATACACTCCTCAATAATATACCACCAAGCTCAGTCGTCATGGTCATGGAGAAAAACTGCAAGTTCGAGCCGCTGATCATAAACTGGGCCGCATGAAGGATAAAGTCAAGAGCCTCAGCGAGGTAATGGCTGCGGCGAACAAATACGCCGGCTCGGACAAAACCAGAGATGCGTCAGATGGAGAAGAGGAGGAAGTTGCTGTCAAGGGAAAGAAAAATATCAGCAAGCCTCAACAGCAACAAACCAGCCACAACAACGCGAGTCAAAACAAGCGCAAGAGTGAAGAAGAAACTCTGGGCTCGTCGCCAACACGCGTGGAGGATTCAGAGGTCAACGAGGAAGGGGCCGAGGAAGCGGCTCTCGTCCAATTAACATGGAAGAAGTTTTCAGTCGGCCGTGCGATCTTCACGCAGGAGGTGATGGGCGGCCAGCGGACCATACCAAGGCGCAATGCAACTATTACAAGAAGTGGAAAGAGGAAAGCCAACACAACAGGGGAAACCACCATGAAGGAAACCCTGGTGCGGCTCATGGTTCAGGCGCCGGGCAGCACAATGCGAGTAATCCCAAGCAAGCAGGGCAGTACCACACAATAGTTATCAACACCTCCAAGAGGGAGGAGAAATTAAGCCGCAGAAGCCAGCAAGTGAACGCTGTAATACCAGCAACCCCCAATTGGCTAAAGTGGTCGGAGCATGCGGTAACGTGGAGCCGCGATGATCACCCGCCAAGTGCGAGAACCAGGGAAGCTGGCGCTAGTTGTGGCACCCTACATAGCAGGAAGCTAACCAAAGTGCTTATGGAGGAGGAAGCAGCATAAACATCATGTACTACGACACGTTCAAGCGCCTGGGGCTCATGGATTCCAGCCTGCAACACACGACGACCGTGTTTCACGACATCGTCCCAGGGAAATCTGCACAACCAGTGGGAAAGATAACCCTGGGAGTAACCTTTGGGACAAAGAAAACTTCAGAAGCGAGTTCATATGCTTCGAAGTGGTGAAATTCCAAAGCCCGTATCACGCTTGTTCGGACGAACAGCCTTCGCCAAGTTTATGGCCAGGCCCTGCTACGTGTACCTACAGTTGAAGATACCAGGACCAAGAGGGGTCATCACGGTGCACGGCGATAGGAAAAAGCAATAGAGTGTGAGGAAGGAGATGCAGCCTTCGCAGAATCAGCCTGTGCCGCTGAAGAACTAAAGAGCTATAAGTCACAGGTGGACCCTAACGACATGAGTGTAGTCACCACACCATCCACCGAACCACCAATGAAATTCAAAGCAGCCCAAGACACCAAGCTGATAGATCTTGTTCCTGGCGACTCATCTAAGCAGACAAGCATCGGAGCACACATGGAAAAAGAACAGAACGGGCCCTCATCGCTTTCCTTCAGGAAAATAAGGACATCTTCGCATGGAAACCATCAGATATGCCAGGGGTACCAAGAGAATTGGCAGAGCATAGCCTCAACGTGAACCCCGTGGCCAAACCGGTGAAGCAGCCATTGCGGCGTTTCCACGACGACAGGAGAAAGGCGATAGGGGAAGAAATAGCTCGCCTATTGGCCGCAGGATTCATCACAGAAGTGTATCACCCGGAGTGGGTGGCAAATCCAGTCCTGGTTATGAAAAAGAACGGCACATGGCGAATGTGCATTGATTACACCAGTCTCAACAAAGCCTGCCCGAAGGATCCATTTGCCTTGCCACGGATTGACCAAGTGATTGACTCAACGGCCGGATGCGAGTTGTTATGCTTTCTAGATGCCTATTCAGGCTACCATCAAATTAAGATGAAAAGGAAGATCAGGAGAAGACATCCTTCATTACACCCTTTGGGGCCTTTTGCTACGTCAGCATGCCCTTTGGATTGAAGAACGCAGGCGCGACTTACCAAAGGTGCATTCAAAATTGCTTGCATGAGCAGATAGGTCGCAACGTTCATGCCTACGTGGACGATATTGTGATTAAATCGCAAGTATGCCAGGATCTTATCAGCGACCTGGAGGAGACATTAAAAAATCTCAGAAAATACAACATGAAGCTCAACCAAACGAAGTGCGTCTTTGGAGTACCAGGTGTCGGGGGAATACTTTGTGGATTAACCCATGGCCCATATTGATAAGTGCGACCCACTTTACTCGCACGAGCAAACGCCTGCATGAAAGCAAGCCCAATATCGCACCGCCACAAGGAGAAGAATCTAGAAGACATATCCTGGAAGACATGAGGACTAGTTAGTCTCCAAGTAGGTTCCGGTTGATAGGTTCCTTGTGGAGGAAGTTTCCTTTGTAACCTGGCGAGTCTCTATGTATATAAAGAGGACTCACAGGACTTAGACAGGGCCAAGCCCTCAAACCCTAGTTCATACGGCGAGTACCGATATCGGATCGCCTCCATTGTAACACCTCATATATCATATCAATACCAATCTAGGGTAGGCAGCAAGTAGGTCTTTACCTCACATTGAGGGGCCGAACCTGGGTAAATCTGTGTTGATCTTTGTTCCTGCGATCCCAAGCTCGGAGACGATTGACTCGCGCAATCCCACACCTACGAAGTCATCCATGACATCTGACGTGACAAACCCACGACAGTTGGTGCCCACCGTGGGGCCTGCGGTCAAGAGCGTCACGTTCCAGGTAGGATCGGAATCAGGGTTCAAGGACATCGCCATCGGCCAAGTTGAAAACATCAATGGTGTTCCCTTCATTGACGACTCAGAGTGGGGACCCGAGGCAGATCACGTCGAGTTCGGGTACATTGTTCCCATTGGGTCTGTGAAAATCTTCGTCGGATCCGTCAGTCGCAGATCTATGGACGCGACTCAAGGAGGTGAATTAGCAAAGGAACCGCGGCCAGTCAGGGTCCGTGTGCTAGAAGAACTGCAGCAAGCCACAACGAAAGTATCCATCCATGTCCCGTCAAAACCAGTTTGGGAATCTCTACCAAGCTGGGAGGAAGATCTCAAAATTAAAGAAATAGAAGCTGTCAGGACGGAGCTTTGTGAAGAAGCGCAAAGGCTCGCGGCCGAGCGTAAAAAACTCCAGGAAGAAGATCGGCGACTGCGGCGTTGGCAGCAAAAGCAGCGGGCGATTTGGACCAAGATGGACGAAGGGGAGACGAACCAGAAGTTCCACAACAATCCGGAGAGCAATGTGCACGCCGCGATCAGAATATTGTCAAGAATAGCACCGGTCGGAGACACGCGAGCTGATAGGGAAGCTCGCGATGCAATTGATCTACTACAAACTGCTGTCTTACAACAGGCAAACATGTATGGAATCACGCCTAACGAGCCGCAACATGAGGTATCATGGGGCGGGGAAAGATGCGGCCTGGAAGAAGTAGTCAACCGGCTAGCAGGTCTGCAAATATTACCAGACGAAGAAAATAAGGCAGATGATAAGCCACAGACACTCGGGGCGACTCAACTAACCCAGTTTGAAAGTGAATCAGATGAAGATTCAGCACCAGTAAGCTCCTATTCGTTATTGAAAGGGCCAGCATGCTTTGGGGAGGAAATACGGCTCACTCGTTTCCCTCCGAACTTTGGTGAGTCGCAGCGAGTCACCACCTACCATAACGACAAAGACCCCGCCCTATGGATAGAGCATTACGAAATAAACATGACAGGAACTGATGTAACTCAGGAGGTGCTCACGAAATATTTTCACTTGGTAATACAGGGAGAAGCCAGGGACTGGCTGCTAAGGTTGCCGCCAAGGTCAATAAACACATGGGAAGACCTGAAGGATAAGTTCATCAAAAGATTCCAAACGGAAGACATGAAAAACTTCAGGCAATGCGTCCAGAAGGAGGACGAATCAAGCGGCGATTGGATAAAAGGAGTCACAGAAATCCTTGGCTCCGCCAATAATATAACAGTGCAATCTGCAATACAAGTCATAAGGAAGAATTGTAGATTTGAGCCGCTGGTGCATAAGTTAAGTCGCGACGGACATAAGATCGATAGTTTCGATCAACTTTTGGCGATAGCCAATAAATATGCAAAGACAGATAAGATGGCAGACGGCTTATCACAAATCCCAAAGGAAAGGGTGCAAGCAACACAAACTGAACAACGTAAGTATCAACTGAGGGAGCAAAGAAGAGATAAGGAATCCCTTCCCAATAGCGCCGAAGGGATCCTTGATGGTCCCTGCGTCTTACACCGCAGAAGGGATGGGAGACCCGCTGATGTCTACGCACGCTTCTATTCTTGTAGACAGTGTTGGGCCTCCAAGTGCAGAGGTTTGTAGAACAGCAGCAAGTTTCCCTCAAGTGAATCACCCAAGGTTTATCGAACTCAGGGAGGTAGAGGTCAAAGTTATCCCTCTCAAGCAACCCTGCAATTAAGATACAAGAAGTCTCTTGTGTCCCCAACACACCCAATACACTTGTCAGGTGTATAGGTGCACTAGTTCGGCGAAGAGATATTAAAATACAAGTAATATGGATGATTATAAGTGGTAATTGCAATCTGAAATAAAAATGGCAGCAAGCAAACATGTAGCAGAACTGGTTGTAAACGGTGTTTCAATGCTTAGAAACAAGGCCTAGGGATCATACTTTCACTAGTGGACACTCTCAACAATAATAATATAATTGAATACATAGATATTTCCTCTTCACTATGCTACTCTGAATTATTCTCTCGTTGGATAACAAACACCAATCCACTGCGTAGGGCTATAACAGCACACCTTAAAGTCGCATTCCACATCTAGGGAACCCCACACTGTCAACTTGAGCGCCCTAAATAGTACTAGACAAACACCGCAATTTCATAGAGACATCCAACGCAAATAATAACTCATGATAAGTATTCCTGTTATCTTTAGCCTAAGAGCCACACACGGGCGCACACTGTCAACTTCGCACCGTGGGACAAAGGTGACTCCTGGCCCATCTCAGCCTCCCCTTTTGGCTGACTCCGTCTTCTGATAAAATAGGAACTTCTGTCTTCTTGAAAATATTTTTAGAGCTCCAGAAATATAGTGTCTTGACGGTGCTTTTTCCAGCTGAAATCTGACTCCGGCACATGGGGCCCTCGTGGCTCCACTTCGTCTCTCCTTCGGACTCCAGGTGTCTTCTGGTAAAATAGGGACCCCCGTGAAGTTTCGTCCAATTTCGAGAATATTTCCAGACTAGCTTTTCTGGAATACAAAAACAGCAGAAAACAGGAACTGACACTTCGGCATCTTGTTAATAGGTTAGTCCCAAAAAATGTATAAAAGTGATATAAAGTAGATGCAAAACATGTAGCAATTGGTATAAAACATGCATGGAACATCAAAAATTATAGATACGTTTGAGACGTATCAGCATCCCCAAGCTTAGTTCCTACTCGTCCTCGAGTAGGTAAACGATAAAAACAAAATAATTTTTGAGGTGACATGCTACCATCATAATCTTGATCATATAATATTGTAAGGCACATGTAAATGAATGAAGTGATCCAAGTCAATGGTCTATCTTTATTGGAGGCAAAGAGGGAAAATAAATTGGGTAAAGCTCGGAGACGCTAACACAAAATTCTTTCATGCTAGAGCAACAATCAGCCATAGACATAACCTCATTGCTTCCCTCAAGAACGATAACCAAGTGGAAATTTCTGACCATGATGGAAAGGCTGCCATTTTATGGAATGCTTTTAAAGATAGAATGGGGAAGTCGGAAAATCCTGAAATGCACTTTGATCTGCATGACTTGTTTGGGGAATCACATGATAATCAGATGTTTATCGACCTGGAACTTCCTTTCACTGATGATGAAATTGAAAATGTCGTCAAAGAGCTGCCAAATGACAAGTCGCCGGGACCTGATGGTTTCAACAATGAGTTTATGAAGAGTTGCTGGAATATCATTGGTAATGACATTAAAGAACTTGTTCATGCTTTTCATGCGGGCAACATTTGTTTGGAAAGTATTAATGACTCATACATATCCTTAATCCCAAAAGTGGACTCCCCTGAAACTCCAGCTGACTTCAGGCCAATTTCTCTGCTGAACTCTGTCCTCAAAATTATCACAAAGCTACTGGCAAATCGGCTACAGAAAATTATTCTGAAAATTGTCCACAAGAACCAGTACGGCTTCCTAAAATCTAGATCGATACAAGATTGCTTGGCATGGGGCTTTGAATATCTTTTCCAATGTCATAGCTCAAAAAAAGAGATTGTGGTGCTGAAATTAGATTTTGAAAAGGCCTTCGACAAGATTGAACATAACACTATCCTAAAGATCCTCGAAGCTAAGGGTTTTGGTAAAAAATGGATCAGTTGGATTGCTCTGTTACTCAAATCTGGTACATCGGCTGTCATGCTCAATGGAGTGCCCGGGAAAAAATTCTATTGCAGAAGAGGAGTCCGACAGGGCGACCCTTTGTCCCCACTTCTGTTTGTCTTGGCTGCTGATTTGCTGCAGACTGTTCTCAACAAAGCTATGGCACAAGGACTTCTGCAAAAACCCCTTGAAATTCCCAGCTGTCCAGATTTCCCGGTTATGCAATATGCTGATGATACTCTGTTGGTCATGCAAGCAGACACTACACAACTACTCTGCCTCAAAACTCTGCTACAAACTTTCGCCGACTCCACTGGTCTCAAAGTGAATTACCACAAATCGATGCTTGTGCCACTAAATATCCCTGAGGACAGAATTAATTTGTTTGTGGGTGTCATGAACTGTCAGCGCGGATCATTTCCTTTTACATACCTCGGCCTGCCGTTGGGCACAACAAGACCATCTCTTGAGTATTTCTTGCCCATGTTACTGAAGGTTGAAAGAAGATTATGCGGCATTGCTAATTTCCTAAACATCGGTGGTAAATTGGAAATGGTTAAATCTGTGCTAGCATCTATGCCTATCTTCTTCATGTGCACCCTGGAATTGCATGCAGCCGTCAAAGAGCAACTGAACAAATACATGCGTCATTATCTCTGGAGAAAGCCTGATTTGGAAGACAAAAAACTGGCTCTAGTGAAATGGAAAACTGTGTGCAGACCCAAGAATCAAGGTGGCCTCGGATTGCTGGACATTGATAGCCAAAACAAAGCTTTGCTTATGAAGAACTTGCACAAATTCTTTAATCGACATGATATCCCGTGGGTTCACCTGGTTTGGGACACCTATTACAGAGACAATCAGCTGCCTGGGGTCAGATTACAGGGTTCCTTTTGGTGGAAAACACACCTTAAACTGCTTGATTATTTCAAAGGAATGGCCAGATGCAAATTGGGAAATGGTTCTTCAGCCTTATTCTGGCATGATCTCTGGCATGAATCTTGTCTCATTCAGAAGTTCCCCAGGCTCTACTCTTTCACCAACAATTTTGACATCTCTGTTAAACAGGCAGTACATCTGGATTTCTTAGAAGACATTTTTTATCTCCCACTAAGCAGAGAAGCCTACCAAGAATTTCTTCAACTGGAATTGATTTGGGAAGATGCTAAACAGACCGCTGCTCTTGCCCAAGAAGACACCTGGTCATATATCTGGGGGAATGAAGTTTTCTCCTCCAAGAAAGCATATAATGTTTTAATTGGGCACAAACAAGTCTCTCCTCAGTTTAATTGGATTTGGAAGAGTTCATGTCAAGCAAAGCACAAAATCTTTTTCTGGCTGCTGCTCCATGATAGGCTGAACACCAGAAACTTGTTGTTTCGCAAGAACTTTCATCTGGACAGTTATGATTGTGCCAGTCTGCAATGTAGGACAAAAGAAACCCTGGTTCATTTGTTCTGGACTTGCCCCATGGCTGAGAAATGCTGGGACTATATATGCCCTAATAGAAACAGAAACCTGTCGCTACATGAAGCTCTGGATGATATGAAGAATAAACTGAATCTGCCTTTCTATATGGACATCTTGATCTTAGCCAGTTGGAGCATTTGGATGATTAGAAATAATAAAATCTTTAGAGACGAGAGGCCCACCTTTGAGAGGTGGAAAGCCATTTACATGGCAGAGTTAAATTGGCTCATGTATAGAATAAAAGCCAAACACTCTGACCATTTCAAATTTTGGAGGGAGACATTAGCTTAGCTCTTTTTTTCTTTTTGTAACCTCTATGTTTCACTGTTTTCCCCTGTGTAAATATCCGCCATAAATATATAAAAATTGCAGTGGGAGCCTTTCCCACTGTTTGCCCCTCCAAAAAAAAAGTCAATGGTCTATAATTTGCTACCAAATAGATAATGAGTAAACAATGAATCACACAAGCTAAACGTTTTCATGAATAGTACTTTCAAGACAAGCATCAAAGCGTTTTGCATAAGTGTTAACTCATAAAGCAATAGTTTCTAATAAAAGGTATTTAATCAACACAAAGGAAGAATTAAGTTTCAGCATTTGCTTCAACTTTCAACATATTTATCTCATGGATATCGTCAACACAAAGTAGTATAACAAGTCCAATACGTAGCATATAACGCATGTTGTAACAAAGTTGACACTAGTGGAAGCAGAAAGTAGGAAACAGAAAGAATAGGAAAACTGACTCAACATAAAAGTAAAAGAAAGGCCCTTCGCAGAGGGAAGCAGGGATTAAGTCATGTGCTAGAGCTTTTAGGTTTTTGAAAGATATAGAGATTGCATAAAATATTTGATACTCCTCCCAACCTTGCTAACACAAGCCATGGCTAACCGAATCCTCGGGTGCCTTCCATCAATCACATACCATGGAGGAGTATCTATTTTTGAGAGGTGTTTGTTAATTGTCAACGAATGGTAGCGGGTGAGAACAGTATTCTACCTGTCAAACGGACTTTTAAGAGCGGCTCCCATGAAGGACGTTATTTCTACCAGCAAGGCAGATCATCCCTCTTTCTCTTTGGTTTACACACATTCAGGTATTTCACTGTTTGTCATTGCTTACTGATGAATCAGGGCAAAAGTGTGAAGAGAATTAATGGTTAAAGTTGTAATTAATTGGGACTGGGCACCCCGTTGCCAGCTCTTTTTGCAATTATTGGATAAGCGGATGTATATGCCACTAGTCCAGGTGTAAAAGTCCATTTGACAAATAGAATAAAGAATAACCACACTAATTCCTCATGAGCTAGTAAACATTGACACAAAAGGGAATAATAACATTTTGAATAATTTAAAGGTAGCACATGAAAAATTTACTTGGAGTGGCAAGGAAATACCACATATAGGTAGTTATGGTGGACACAAATGGCATGGATTTTGGCTCAAGGATTTGGATGCACGAGAAGCATTCCCTCTCAGTACAGAGTTTAGGCTAGCAAGGTTTATGTAAGCAAACAAGAATATCAACCCGTACACCAAGTTTTATATGACAAACATATTGCAAACGTTATAAGACTTCATACCGTCTTCCTTGTTAACCAAACCCTGTTATTAGAAAATATCTAGACCTTAGAGATACCACCGATGCAAACCAAATTTTCAACAAGCTTTACGGTAGTTCTTCACTAATAGGCTTAACTCATGTGATGCACAAATTTAATCATGATCTACTTGTTAACTCAAAACAATTGACAAGCATCAAGTTATCCAAATTAGTGATCTACAAGATTATGCAAGTTTTTCCTTATACCAATTACCACATGCAACATTTTCTGAACCAACCAAACACCAATCAATTCATTTCAACAACTCTCCAAACAGATATAAGTGAAGCAAGAGAGTACTTTCTACAAAAGAACTAATAGCTCTGACAAGAGATACATGAAAACAAGAGCTAAAAGCTGAACAGCGCTAGATATGAATACTCAACAAATATAAGTGAAGAATAGGAGTATTCTCATGAAAAAGCGGAGCGTGTCTCTCTCCCAATCAAGAATGCTAGGGTCCAGTCAAGCTTTATTGAAAATAAAAGTACAATACTGAAAATAAAAGCACACAGACGCTCCAAGAAAAGCACATATGATGTGAAAGAATTAAAATATAGTTTCACTAGAGATGACCTGATAATTTTGCCGATGAAGAAGGGGATGCCTTGGGCATCCCCAAGCTTAGACGCTTGAGTCTTCTTGAAATATGCTGGGGAGATCCATGGGAGCCTCCCCAAGCTTAAGCTCTTCACTCTTCTTGATCCTATTATATCATCTTCTCTCTTGACCCTTGAAAACTTCCGTCACACCAAACTCAAAGCAAATCTCATTAGAGGGTTAGTGCACAATCAAAAACTCACATGTTCTATAAAGACGCAATATGACTTGTTACTTTAAACATTAGCTACTGCCACTGATGTTATGTGAAGCTCTTCCACCCAAAAAAGAATTTCACTCAACACTAGTAAAAGAGAGAATGCAAAATAAAAAGGCATAATCTGTCTAAAACAGAACAGTCCGCAAAGACGAATTTTTTCGAGGCACTTACGACGCTCAGATCGAAAAACTTTGAACTAACGAAAGATGCATACATATCTGAGGATCACGCACAAAAATTTTCAGATTTAAATAATTTTTCTGTGATTTTACAGAAGCAAAACGGTGAACAGCAGAAATCTGTTCCTGCGCAGAAATCCAAATCTAGCATCATCTTCCTATTAGAGGCCTTACTTGGCACAACAATGCAAGAAAATAAAGATACAAAGGCATTGATACATAAGTAAACAGCACCTTGACTCAAATAAAATAAAAATAGCAGAAAATAAAAATAATGGGTTGTCTCCCACAAGCGCTTTTCTTTAAAGCCTTTTAGCTAGGCATGATAATTTTGATGATGCTCTCATATGTATAAGAGTGAATATGAAAGAGCATCAAGAAGCAAATATCAAACACATTTAAGTCTAACCCACTTCCTATGCAAAGGAATCTTGTAAGAAAATAAATCAAAAGCACAAAGTGACTAGCATAGGAAGGCAAAACAAGTGCAACTTCAAAATTTCAACATAAAGAGAGAGACTTAATATTATTGAGATATATGAAACCGTGTCTCCCTCTCTCATAAGGACCAGTAGGTTTTAAAGTACCCATCAAATAAAAGCAAATCAAGAGAAAGCTCAAAACCTTCATCATAAAGAGAGTTTTTAGTAACATGAAAATTTCTATAACCATATTTCCTCTCTCAAATAATTTTCAGTGGCATCATGAATAAAATCAACAATATAGCTATCACATAAAGCATTCTTATCATGATCCACATGCATAAAAGTATCATTACTCTCCACATAAGCATAATCAATTTATTAGTAATAGTGGGAGTAAAACTATCACAACATCATTGTAATCATCATAAATTGCAGGCATAGTATAATCATAATAAACTTTATCCTCCATAGTAGGTGGCACCAAAATACCACTATCATTATAATCATCATAAATTGGAGGCAAAGTATCATCAAAGAAAATTTTCTCCTCAAAACTTGGGGGACTAAAATATCATATTCATCAAAACCAGCTTCCCCAAGCTTAGACTTTTCATAGCATTAGCAATAATGGTGTTCAAAGAATTCATGCTAATAACATTGCTACACTATTATGCAAACAAATTTCCATAGGTTTTTTAATTTTCTCTTCAAAAGCATCATGTCCTAATTCAAGATAAATTTCATAAAGCTCTCTAATTTTTTGTTGTTTTCCATTAAGCCTAACTAGTGAAATAAAAACAAGAAACAAAAAGATATAATTGCAGAATCTAAAGGAAATACCTTCGAGCACTCACACGTCAGCAACAGTGCTAGAAAATAGCTAAGTAGCTGGAGGATGTGAGTACCTTTTACCTTACCTCCCCGGCAACGGCGCCAGAAAATAGCTTGATGTCTACGCACGCTTCTATTCTTGTAGACAGTGTTGGGCCTCCAAGTGCAGAGGTTTGTAGAACAGCAGCAAGTTTCCCTTAAGTGAATCACCCAAGGTTTATCGAACTCAGGGAGGTAGAGGTCAAAGATATCCCTCTCAAGCAACCCTGCAATTAAGATACAAGAAGTCTCTTGTGTCCCCAACACACCCAATACACTTGTCAGGTGTATAGGTGCACTAGTTCGGCGAAGAGATATTAAAATACAAGTAATATGGATGATTATAAGTGGTAATTGCAATCTGAAATAAAAATGGCAGCAAGCAAACATGTAGCAGAACTGGTTGTAAACGGTGTTTCAATGCTTAGAAACAAGGCCTAGGGATCATACTTTCACTAGTGGACACTCTCAACAATAATACTCCCTCCGATCCATATTAATGGACTCAACATTGTCTAGATACGGATGCATCTAGTCTAAACACTTAACTAGATACATCCGTATCTAGATAAAGTTGAGCCCATTAATATGGATCGGAGGTAGTAATATAATTGAATACATAGATATTTCCTCTTCACTATGCTACTCTGAATTATTCTCTCGTTGGATAACGAACACCAATCCACTGCGTAGGGCTATAACAGCACACCTTAAAGTCACATTCCACATCTAGGGAACCCCACACTGTCAACTTGAGCGCCCTAAATAGTACTAGACAAACACCGCAATTTCATAGAGACATCCAACGCAAATAATAACTCATGATAAGTATTCCTGTTATCTTTAGCCTAAGAGCCACACACGGGGCGCACACTGTCAACTTCGCACCGTGGGACAAAGGTGACTCCGGAGATTACATTAATAAAACCACTTGAGTAGCATATAAGATAATGAAGAGTACATCTATGGATTCAACTAGATTACAAAGCTCATGATCACATAAAGATCACACCATGGGAGAGAGAGATAAACCACATAGCTACCGGTAGAGCCCTCAGCCTCAGGGGAGAACTACTCCCTCCTCATCATGGGAGGCAGCAACGGCGATGAAAATGGCGGTGGCGTCGATGGAGATGGCTCCGGGGGCAATTCCCCGTCCCGGCAGGGTGCCAAAACAGAGACTTCTGTCCCCCGAATTAGGGTTTCGGATGGCGGCGGAGCTCTGGTACTTTTCTGGGGAAATCGTCCAGGCACTTAGGGTTTTCGCGTCGGGGGGAATAAGTAGGCGAAAGGGTGTCGCGAGACGGTGCACGAGGAGGCGACTGGAGATTCCTGGCCGCGCCTAGGGGTGGTGTGGGCCCCTCCTGGCCCATCTCAGCCTCCCCTTTTGGCTGACTCCGTCTTCTGATAAAATAGGAACTTCTGTATTCTTGAAAATATTTTTAGAGCTCCATAAATATAGTGTCTTGACGGTGCTTTTTCCAGCTGAAATCTGACTCCGGCACATGGGGCCCTCGTGGCTCCACTTCGTCTCTCCTTCGGACTCCAGGTGTCTTCTGGTAAAATAGGGACCCCCGTGAAGTTTCGTCCAATTCCAAGAATATTTCCAGACTAGCTTTTCTGGAATACAAAAACAGCAGAAAACAGGAACTGACACTTCGGCATCTTGTTAATAGGTTAGTCCCAAAAAATGTATAAAAGTGATATAAAGGAGATGCAAAACATGTAGCAATTGGTATAAAACATGCATGGAACATCAAAAATTATAGATACGTTTGAGACATATCACCCGCGAGCCACATGAAGGCACAATGCCATTACTACAGGCGGTGGAAAGAAAGTGACTCATCAGTCGCGACTCACAGCGGATCAATGCAGCATAAGGATAAGGCAAGCTCCCAAGCAACGCCCAACCCTTTATTTAGAATAAATATAGGACAATTTCATACCGTGGAGGTGCAAACAGCGGGAAAAAGGAGACAAGTAAACAGCGACCGGAGATGTTACCAAATCCCAACGCCGGAAAGATGCCGTCGCTGGACGGAGCGATCGATCATTTGGAGCCGCGACGATCATCCCCCAGAAGTAAAAGATCCAGGACAGTCGGCCATTGTAGTCGCACCACAAGTCGCGGGATACAGGTTGAACAAAGTCCTCATGGATGGAGGAGGAAGAGTAAACATCCTATACCAAGACACGCTCCGTCGAATGAACATACCCGAGTGGCGGCTACAGCCAACTAGGAAGGATATCCAAGGCATAATTCCAGGAGTACTTACAAGACCTATAGGAAAAATAACCCTCGAAGTCAGCTTTGGGACTGAGCGAAACTTCCGCACAGAACTCTTAAGCTTCGAGGTTGTGGCTACTAAAGGCCCATACCATGCGATCTTCGGGAGAGAAGCCTATGTCAAATTCACTGCCCGTCCTTGCTACGTCTACCTGCAATTAAAATAGCAGGACCAAACGGCGTATTCACGGTACATGGAGACAGGCAAAGAGCACTAGAATGCGAGGAAGCAGGTTCAATAATCGTAGAAGAAGCTTGCATTGCCAACTCCTCACACGGTTACAGGCCACAGATGAGCCTTCGCAGCCCGAAACGAATCGCATTGGGGACGCCACAGAGGCGGACAGCGGGACGCACTCACCAGATGGTAAATTCCAACAAAGCAGTCACGAATCAGGAAGATAATGTTCCAGAAGTTAATTTGATACAAAAAGAACACAAGAGATGGCGCATATGCATAGATCCAATCTCAATCAATAACCCCAGTCCACGAGGTCCAGTTATTGTGAGACCCTGCAGCACAGGCGCAAACCAGCATAAGTCGCAACCCAGTGCGACTACTCATCCAAGGGATTTGCTCCTCAATTTGACATGAACAACACATCGGAGCTATCATGCTCGACCCGAGTCGCTCTTAGCGACTCAAACATGAACAACACATCGGAGCTATCATGCTCGACCCGAGTCGCTCTAGCGACTCAAACATGAACTAATTAGGTGTTCAACCCCACTCCGTCAGGAGTATCAATTCACAACCAAGTGCGATGAGTATCAAGTATGCATGGCCTGCGAGGAACAGAAAACTCGCATTAAAGGGCCTGCATCGCCTTTGTCACACCTGTAAGAAATTAAGTGATTATGAAATAAAGCCGGCGTCCTTGACATTCAAGGATTCGTCGTTTCGCCTCAACTATCATTGAGTCGCTGAGTATTTTGAATTTCATACATCACTAACCCTTGAGGGCTTTTTACAAGCACAGCGAGCACAGCTCGCACCTCAACCTTTGCCAAACGAGTGGCACTTATCCTTAAGTTAGAAGCGTCTTGCATTATGCGGCCAAAGTACTGGGTGTGGCGTCAATCGAGTCTAAATGTCTATCATGGCCTTTCTCGACCCTGAACACACATGTTCCTAGGAAATACTGAGCCGCGCGAGCGTCTACTTAATGGAAATATCATAAAAGAACCTGCTTATAGGTCACAAAAGTACTGTTTATAGTACACAAATGTTTTACAAACTAACGGGCACGTCCCACATTACTATTTATTTCTGCCTCCGAGTTGCAGGAATAGAAGGCTGAGCGGTTTGTCTTGGGGCTGAAGCGGCAGGTGTCCTTACAACCAGGGCACCACTAGACGAAGTAGAAGGACCACCAGGTCCCGACGATGGATTAGAAGCCCAGGATGAATCAGCCCCGTGGGTTTCTCCTTCGCAACTTTGCTGCCATTAGGATCGAATCTCCCAAGATAAGAGCCCAAGTCTAAGTTCTTAACAAACAGTGTGGCGTACCCACGCATCCCCTTCCAGATGTCGAAATATTCACTCATGGAAGATCAGTATCATCCGCGCGCTTCGCCCGATCATGACGAGCAACCTTGCCAATTTCTATTTCTGGATAATATGCCCGGAGTAATGTAAAACATGAGCAGCTCCGGCGCGAGCAGAGGATCCCTTCCAATCAGAGACATAATGGGGAGCCTTGAACAGTCTGTTCAGCCAATGCTCACACGACACTGGAGCATCAGTCGTAGGGGAGATTTTTGTCATAACTTCCTTGGTAACCTCAGGAGGCGTGGCTAAAATCCGAAAGATATTCCAGCTGATCCTTCAGATTGGAGCGGCATACTGGTGCACCAGGCCCTGCGTCAAAAAAAGCAAGATAAGATACAAATTAGCAACTCATGGTGGTCACCCAAATATGCATGATCAAGAAACAAAGGACCAAGGATGAACCGGCAAGTTGCAGGATGGCTGATTTAACAACAGATCCAAAACCCTCAAAAGCCTTGAGCAGCGAGTTATATTTTTCATCTCGCATGGCGAGTTCCCTCGCATGGTCTCCTTTCAGTCGATCAAGCAATTCAGATTTAAGACTCAGCCCCTCTCGCAAGGATTTTATGACCTCGTCCTTCTCCATGAGCCGCTGCCTGAAATCTGCTTCGAGCTCTTTAAATTGCTCTTCACGGAGTCAAGATGACCTTTGAGTACCTTTATCTCTTGTGCCTGGTTTCTAATGATCTCGTGTTGCTCCAAGGCAGATCGCATTACTTCAGGCTGACCTAAGGACGTGCCCTTGCCTTTCATTGAGCCAGAGGCATCAAGCGAGGAAAGTTCAAGCTACAAACAAATAGAGAAAAAACATAAGCAATTCTTACAGGCACTTGGGGGCTCAAACTTGGAGAAGAAAAAGAATCAACACCCCGTTAACTGGTACAAGGTCTTGATCCTTGGGGGCTACGGTTGCGTACCTGGCGACTTGAAGACAATTGCTCAACCAGGTCGCACAGTAAAGCGGCGTGCCTATCTCCAGCTGCAACTATGGCATCCGCAATTAATTTGGAACTATTAGTGCCTGGGTGATCAGCCGCTTCAGAAACTGGAGCTCTAACTTCAATTGGCACCCTTATAACATCAGGAGTCGTAGATGGCGCCGCGACTGGAACCATGGCAGGAGCCGCATCAGCAATACCCTCTCCAAGAAAGGCTTCAGATGAGTCGCGCCATCGCTGGTCCCCATGTTTTCATCAGCAACGTCATCTTCGCTCATGGTTGGTTGAGAGAGAGCAGCAAAAGAGGCGGACTTTGTATCCCCTTCAATCGTGGCCCTGCAAGATAGTGACGGATTATAGGCTAAAGTAGCAGTGTCACAGCCATAAAAGAAAGGCAAACCATACCCAGAGGCAATACGGATGCTCTTCATCAGGAAACCAGAGGAAGGAGAAGATAAATCTTGCAGATCTGAGCCTACAGAACAGGAAAAACAGTGGTGATTAACGATTCTTCACGAAGACACATGAGTACAAAGAAAAGAGAATGTCGCAAGCAAATACCCGAACTTATCGAGAAGCAATTCTTCGCAACAGGCTCGGAGGAAAGGACAGCACTATCAGGCTCAGCAAGCTTCAAGGATTTGGCAGTTTTTATGTCTACAAGCAGCGCCAAGGCCTTGCGACGTTTCTCAGGTTGCGAGGGATCTTCCGAGCTCTCGGATAAAAAGCGCTTGGAGGACATGCGAGGTACTTCAGGAAGTTCCAGGAAAGATGTTCCCGGAGCTGTGGACAGAAGAGCATCGGCCATTTGTTGCTCCTCTTCAGATGCGCTACCCCCAGGTTCAGAAGCAGTGCCACGTATAATCGTTTCCTCGTCGGGAGCAGTGACTCGTTCTGATGATTCGGCAGCAACTTCTTGGCTTGAGTCGGCCTCCTCTGACGGGAGAGTCCAGAAATGGGGATCGATCTGAAAGAGAGCTAAGGTCAAAATAATCAACTTTGAAGGAAGAATATTAGAAGGAAAAAGTTACAAGAAGAATTACCACAAAAGGCTTGTGCTCAGCCCAGAAAGGAGCAAGACCAACGTTATCATACGAGTTAATATCCTCGTCAGTCACTCGGCGAATGAAGTTTATCCATTCCCCTTTGTCCCAATCTTCAGGGCAAGTACGATCAACATCATCCGCATGACAGGTGAAATCCACCATAAGTCGCAGATGGCGGCTCACGGGCTGAATTCGCCATTTGGTCCAGCAAGATATGAGATCCAATCCGGTAAGGCCATGGAGCGTCAGTGCCCTCACCCTGTCCAAGAGGATCTCGATGGATGATAACGAAGAAGGATCGGGCTTGGAAGACAAAGCAGGGGTAGCCTCGAAGGGAAGTGGCGACCAAGGGGGAAGGCGAATTTCGCCTTCGGGAGAAGTGTCTTTGCAGTAAAAGAATGTTCTCTGCCAACCCTTAATTTTATTAGCAAGGGCTAGCTTTGGGAAAATGCTACCCTTACGACGTTGGAAAGATATGGCGCCACATTGGAGGAAAGGAGCATCTATCGCTTCTCTTTGATTATTACAGCCAAAGAGGGCAAGCCAGAAATCTATTGAAGGAGGGGCACCCAAATAATCTTCGCAAAGAACATGGAAGTTACTCACTTGCAACATTGAATTGGGACCGATGTCATGAAGGCGAAGACCCAACCGCTGTATCAGGGAGCGGAAGAAGAGAGAGCCTGGGGCTTGAACCCGCGCTCGACGTGTTCCACAAAAATCACTACCTCTCCCGGCTGTGGATCAGGGATTACCTCCTCACCGGGGCACGCCATTCGCATTGATCTTTCGGTGGAAGAAGGTCGCGGGTGGTCAAAGACTCCAGAAACACCTCGTCGATCCATGAGCCTTCCCAATTGCAGCTGCGGCGAGGCATTTTTTCCAATCGATGAAGATTTCCGCCAGAAGATTGCGAGCACAAGAAACGGAAGCAAAGGCGGCGGAGAAGAGTAGCAGAGGCGTAACCCAAGCCTCGAAGCAGAGCGCCAGGAAGGCTGATGGGCCGAACTAAATAGCCCAGACATAGAGGACGTTCAGATCTGGAAACCAACAGGCACGATCAGATAAGTCGCGCCCTTGAGCCGCCAGAAAGGGTTATAAGTCGCAAATGACAATCCAAAAACTGGAGTTGAGCTGGGAGATTCATGTGCGTGGTTCTGTAGTCCATCAAGATGAAGAAGCCTTCATCAGAAGTCCAAGCTGAACTTGGGGGCTAATGTCGGGGGAATACTTTGTGGATTAACCTGCGGCCCATATTGATAAGTGCGACCCACTTTACTCGCACGAGCAAAGGCCTGCATGAAAGCAAGCCCAATATCGCACCGCCACAAGGAGAAGAATCTAGAAGACATATCCTGGAAGACATAAGGACTAGTTAGTCTACAAGTAGGTTCCGGTTGATATTCCTTGTGGAGGAAGTTTCCTTTGTAACCTGGCGAGTCTCTATGTATATAAAGAGGACTCGCAGGACTTAGACAGGGCCAAGCCCTCAAACCCTAGTTCATACGGCGAGTACCGAGATCGGATCGCCTCCATTGTAACACCTCATATATCATATCAATACCAATCTAGGGTAGGCAGGAGGTAGGTCTTTACCTCACATTGAGGGGCCGGACCTGGGTAAATCTGTGTTGATCTTTGTTCCTGCGATCCCAAGATCGGAGACGATTGACTCGCGCAATCCCACACCTACGAAGTCATCCATGACATCTGACGTGACAAACCCACGACACCAGCAGGGAAGCTACTGGGGTTTATAGTGTCAGAAAGAGGCATCGAAGCCAACCCTGACAAGATAAAGGCTGTAATGGACCTCCAAAAACCAGAAAAGATCAAGGATGTACAACGACTTACCGGTTGCGTCGCGGCATTGAGTCGCTTTATATCAAGACTAGGAGAAAAAGCACTGCCTTTGTACAGATTGCTGAAAAAGTCAGATACCTTCGTTTGGGATGCATAAGCCGACGAAGCTTTAACAGCCCTGAAAAGTCAGTTGACAAATGCTCCAGTGCTGGCGGCTCCAAAGGATAAAGAGCCCATGCTACTGTATATAGCTGCAAACTCTCGTGCTGTAAGCGCCGTGATGGTCGTAGAAAGACACGAGCCAGGAAAGGAGTACCCAGTCCAAAGGCCAGTGTATTATGTATGTGACACTAGTACAGAACGATACATCGGATACCCCTCTATGGAAACGGCAGGTGTTAGGCGACAGAGAATCGCGATTTTAGCGTTGCGGACGAGGCCTGGCAGAGGCTGGTCCGTCAACATTGGTTACGGAGAATTTTATATCTCCGTTACCAAAAGTATTGGCAACGGTCATAAATTTGTCTCCGTTTCCAATATGCATCTCTATGGCTACGGTTGTTTATGTATATCCGTTTTGGATGTGCTTGGGAAATTGCAGTTGCAATCTGGAAGCGCGCCTGTTCAATGCGGCTTAATTCACGAGGGATTGGAACCGCCTGATCGACGCTAATAAAATGTGACTGGAACCGCGCAAAGCCAGGCAGGTCCCGCATTCTCCCCTTCGTTCTCTCCCACATTATCTACCACACTAGCACAACCGCCATGGCGGAACCCTGGTGGCAGAACGAGGAAGTCCCGAGCGACGACGCCAGCACGGAAGACCGCGGTGAAGTTCCATGGTGGGATCAAGACGGGCCGCCGGACTCGGACCCCGATGACTCGGACCCGCCATCTTCACGCTCTGTAGAAGACGACTCCGATGAATCGGATCCGCCGTCTTCACGCGAAGGAGAAGACGACTCCGAAGAGGACGAGTCGCCGGAGGAAGAGGAGCCGGAGGACCCGTCGGAGCCGTATTATTCTAGCCAGGAAGAATACGACGCCGACGTCGACGACGACGACGAGGAGGCGTCGGAGGAGGCGCCGGAGGAGGAGGCATCGGAGGAGGTGCCGGAGGAGGAGGCGCCTGAGGAAAAGGCAACCGTCAAGAAGCGACGCCGCGTCGCCGATGACAATGGCGCGGAGGCAGGGCGTAAGCAGAACAAGTAGAGTAGATAGTTAGTTCAATTACTCTATCGATCCTTTGTAAGTAGGCCCAGTGTGTCAGTGAAGAAATTAGAGGAAACGGTTGTTTATCGCCTCCGTTTGCGATGTTATTATATGCTATAAATGTGCCACTGCGGCAACCCTAACGCTCTCGCTCTTACTCTCACTCTCACTCCACAGTCATAGTGTGGCGGCGGCTCCAGACCTAACCCTTATCTCGCAGATCTGAGCGGCGCGTCCGGCCGACATCGCCGCCGTGCATCTTCCCCCAGCGGCGCGTCGGCGCATCTTCCCCCTGCGGCGCGTCGTGAGCCGCCGCGCATCCCCCCAGCGGCGCGTCGTGAGCCGCCGCGCATACCCCCCAGCGGCTCTTCGGCGAGCCGCCGCGCATCTTCCCCGAGTATGTCGCCGACGCGGATCTACTGGTCTATTGTCGTGCATCTTCCCCGGGTATGTAGCCGACTAGATCTTACATTTTGTTTAAAGTAGCACAGAAAACTTGTCTAGTATTTGAAGTCTAGTATTGTGTTATGTCTAGTGCCGATGATGAATACACCCCTCGACACTAGATCTTACATTTTATTTAAAGTAGCATCTAAAGATCTAGTATTGTAGTACTGTCTAGTATTGTAGTATTGTGTTCTGTCTAGTATTGTAGTACTGCCGATGATGAATACACCCCTCAACACTAGATCTTACATTTTTTTTAAAGTAGCATATAAAACTTGTCTAGTATTTGAAGTCTAGTATTGTGTTGTGTTTGTTTTTAGTACTGCCGATGATGAATACATTACCTTCAACTTGTCTAGTATTTGAAGTCTAGTATTGTGTTGTGTTTGTTTTTAGTATTTGAAGTCTAATAGATTAATTTCAACCCTTTGTCAATGTGCTAATCCTCGTTATGGTTTTGTGTAGCTAGTGTATGAAGTAATAGTATATTTCGGCGACAATGCATAAAAATGGTGAGGCAATTGAAGGTAACATCACCTTCAAGTTCTGCCTCCAAATCGTTTCGATCGGACAGCAAGCACACGGATATAGGCGCTTAAGGTGTAAACTGTTTTCATCTTAAATTGTATTTATGTCATGTAGCATCATATTTGGCTCTTTTCTAACTAGACATCCATGTATTTTATATGCAGAAGCGCCATGCAGATCCAAACAAGCTTTAAAAGAGCTAAATACAAAGTGGGATCATATCCGTGAACCGTCGCTGTTGTGACGTTTCGCTGCACTGTTCAAAACACTTTTTTAATTAAGAGTGTCTTGGACAGTGTGGCCGAAATGTCACAGCGGTGACGTTATTATATTCGGCGACACCGTCCAAGATGGAGGAAGCCTCGCTACGAAGAATTTGGCAAGATTAATTTGCTAAGGAGGCTTGCGAGCTCGGCGTGGTTTCTTGTCTTTAGTTTCTCCATCTATTTTGTGTATGTGTGTAGCAATTTGGCTGCAGATGTGATTTGGAGAAGCATGAAACCGCTACTCGAGTCTTTTGCTAGGTTGAATTCCGTTTTCGGCGCTTCGGAACTGAGGAAGAAGGTGGAGCTGGAGAAGAGTGGAGTGTCATAAAAGTTAAGTTTAGGGAGGCATGAGAATGATAGCATTAGCGAGGCATGTGTAACTCATCTTTTGATGCTATGTAATGATGACAATTCTTATATACGTTATGAATGGATTTGGTAGCAACTTTGTGCTTCTGCTGTGAGATTTTGAATGTAATTTGGCAACCGAATTGCTCCTGTAGGCTTCTAAAAGAACCTCAATGCAAACGAGTAAAATAGAATCTCCGTTACTGATGCACCGATACATCGGAAACGGAGATGGGTCCGCAACCGTAGCCAACTTATGCCCTCATCGGTGACAGTTTTTTGCCTCCGTTACCGATGAAGGCCTTCACATCAGTGACATGGTCGGGGACACGGACCCTTTCTCCGTTGCCGAAGGGGTTTTTGGCCCGTTTCCGATGTGTCGTTCTGTACTAGTGTGAAGTACTCACGGCCTCAAAGCAGCGTTACCCCAATGGCAGAAGCTAGTATTTGGTGTGTTCATGGCGAGTCACAAGCTGAAGCACTACTTCCAGGAACACCGAATAACGGTGGTCAGCTCAGCACCGCTGGCAGACATCATCCGCAATCGAGAGGCCACAGGGAGAGTAGCCAAGTGGGCGATTGAGTTGGGACCACATCATATAAGTTATGAGCCGCGCACATCAATTAAGTCGCAAGCCCTTGCAGATTTCATCAACGATTGGACAGAAATCCAAGTCGCTCCCAGCATGGTAGAAACAAAATACTGGACCATGCACTTCGATGGGTCAAGACAGCTACAAGGCTCGGGGGCTGGAGTTGTATTAACGTCTGATACGTCTCAAACGTATTTATAATTTTTGATGTTCCATGCTTGTTTTATACCAATTGCTACATGTTTTAGATCTACTTTATATCACTTTTATACATTTTTTGGGACTAACCTATTAACAAGATGCCGAAGTGCCAGTTCCTGTTTTCTGCTGTTTTTGTATTCCAGAAAAGCTAGTCTGGAAATATTCTCGGAATTGGACGAAACTACACGGGGGTGCCTATTTTTCCAGAACACGCCTGACGGAGCGAAGGAGCAGCAGAGGAGGGCCACCAGGGCCCCACACGCCAGGAGGGCGCGGTTCCCCCCTCTGCCGCGCCCTGGGGTGGTGTGGGCCCTCGGGGGTCCGCAGCCGCCGCCCTTTCGCCTACTTATTCCCCCCGACGCGAAAACCCTAAGTACCTGAGCAAATATCCACGAAAAGTTCCAGAGACACCGCCGTCGTCAACCCTAGCTCAGGAGGGTTCAGAACCTCTTCCCGGCACCCTGCCGGAGAGGGGAATTGTCACCGGAGGCTTCTACATCGCCATGCCTGCCTCCGGAGTGATGCGTGAGTAGTTCATCCTTGGACTACGGGTCCATAGCAGTAGCTAGATGGTTGTCTCTCCACTTTGTGCCATCATGTTTAAATCTTGTGAGCTGCCCTACATGATCAAGATCATATTATTGTAATGCTACATGTTGTGTTTGCTGGGATCCGATGAATATTGAATATTATGTCAAGTTGATTATCAATCTATCTTATATGTTATTTAAGATCTTGCATGCTTTCCGTTACTCGTAGATGCTTTGGCCAAGTAGATGCTTGTAACTCCAAGAGAGAGTATTTATGCTAGATAGTGGGTTCATGTCTCCGTTTAACCTGGGACAGTGACAGAAAGTTCTAAGGTTGTGGATGTGCTGTTGCCACTAGGGATAACCTAACGATGCTATGTCCACGGACATATGTGTTTGTTTACATTACGCACTTTACTTAATGCAATTATCCGTTGCTTGCAACTTAATACCAACGGGGGACTCGGATGACAACCCGGCGGTGGATTATTAGTCATAGATGCTGTTGGATAACGATCTATGTATTATGTCATAATGCCCAATTAAATATCATAGTAGTCAACATGTCATGTATATGCATTGTCATACGCTCACTATTCGTCAATTGCCCAGCTGTAATTTGTTCACCCAACATGTTAGTTATCTTTTATGGAGAGACACCACTAGTGAACTGTGGACCCCGGTCCATTCTTTTACACTGATTAAACAACCACAAACTGCAAACTGTTCCTTTTTCATTCTCTGCAATTTAATACTCATTTTCCACACCATACGTTTAATCCTTTGTTTTCAGCAAGCCAGTGAGATTGACAACCTAACTGTTTCGTTGGGGCAAAGTAGTTTGATTGTGTTGTGTGCAGATTCCACGTCAACAGTCCAGACTCCCTGCGACAGCTATTTTTCTGGCGCCGTTGACAACCTTCTGAAGAGTTGCTGCTCCTACTGGTTCGATAACCTTGGTTTCTTTCTGAGGGAAAACTTGCTGCTGACTACATCATACCTTCCTCTTGGGGTCTCCCAACGAACGTGTGTTTCACGTCATCAACGTCCCAAGGGAGACAAGCTAAGATACGTGCTTCAAATACACTTCAACTGCACAAACAATGTGGCGGAGTATGAGGCACTGCTTCATGGACTCCGTATAGCAAAGGAGATGAGTGTTAGTCGCATACGCTGCTTTGGAGACTCAGATTTGGTAGCTCAACAGGTATCTGGAACGTGGGACAGTAAGGACGCAAATATGGCTGCATACAGAAGAGAGGTGGACAGAATTGCTGGACACTTCACTGGATACCAAGTCGAGCATATTGATCGTAGACAAAATGAAGCGGCAGATGCCTTGTCTTGGTTTGGATCCAATAGACAGCCGGTCCCACCAATGTTTTCTTGGCTGAGTTACACAACCCATCAGTTAAACCTCCAGCAGAAATTGACATCGCAGAGCCAGAAGATGATTCAACTTTAGTCGCAGCCCTGTATGAACAACCAGGATGGACAGAGCCATATATGGCATATTTAAGTCACGGAGTGCTACCAGATGATGAGGTAGAGGCGCGCAAAATAACACGACAAGCCAAGGCCTACACAATAATCAACAATGAGCTATACAAACGAAGCGTTTAAGGGAAATTCCAAAGATGTGTATCACCAGAAGAAGGACGAAAAATCTTGCACGAAATTCATGCAGCCGATTGTGGCCATCATGCTTCGTCAAGATCTTTGGTGGCAAAGGCGTTCAGACATGGTTTCTTCTGGTTAACGGCGCTAGCCGACGCCGAGCAGATCGTCAGAGTGTGCGATGGATGCCAAAGATACGCCAGGCAAGATCATATGCCAGCTCAAGCACTTCGCACAATACCCATCACATGGCCTTTTGCCGTATGGGGTTTTGACATGGTAGGGCCCTTCAGACGGTCCCCAACGGGAAAACTCACCTCCTGGTCGTGGTGGACAAATTCACAAAGTGGATAGAAGCAGAACCCGTGGAAGATTGCGAAGCTGAAACATCAGTCAAGTTCTTGAAGAAGGTTATATTCCGCTTCGGGTACCCCATAGTATCATCACAGATAACGGGAGCAACACCTCTGAAGGAGCTACACAAATATTTTGTGCAAACAATGGGATAAGGCTGGACCTCACGTCAGTATCACATCCACAGAGCAATGGACAAGCTGAGCGAGCTAACCAGGAAATTCTCCATGGAATTAAGACGCGCCTTATTGAAAAGATTGAAGCATCTCCAGGATGTTGGGTGGAGGAATTGCCAGCCGTGCTATGGAGCTTAAGAACAACCCCTAACAGATCCACAAGATTTACACCATATTTCATGGTCTACGAGGCAGAAGCAGTTATGCCCAGGGATATCATACATGATTCACCAAGAGTTGCGGCCTATGTCGAAGCGGATAATGAAGCAGCTCGGCAAGATTCGGTGGACACACTAGAAGAGGTCAGAGACTTGGCAGCATCAAGGTCAGCGGTATATCAGCAAGATTTGCGACGCTATCATGCTAGACGCATCAAAACCCGCACCTTTCAAGAAAGAGACCTAGTACTGCGACTCAAGCAAGACCACAAGGGAATGCATAAGCTATCCTCTCCATGGGAAGGACCCTATATCATCAGCAAGAACCTAAACAATGGATCATACTACCTGCTGGATGTGAGGGAGGAAAGCAGCGATCGCCATGATTTCGAGGATCGTCTAGAGGCGCCTCGCCCTTGGAACGTCGCGCAACTGCGACCGTACTACACATAAGAAATGCTAATCAGAGCTAAGCATCATCTTTTCCAGCTGCATATAGCTAAGTATCATCACAGCCATTCAAAATTGGTCGCCACTTAGGCGCGACCTGCAACACCTGTATCAGAAATCGGCCGCCACCTAGGCGCGACCGTACCTTATGTATCAAAAATTGGCCGCCACCTAGGCGCGGCCGTATGCCTCAAAAAGGGATCGCCACCTACGCGCGACCCAACCCTATGTATAACACTTGGTCGCCACCAAGGCGCGACCTTATGTGTCATCATAATCAAAGCTGCTTATAGCTATATATCATTATTGTTTCTTGGGGGCTTTGTTACCATGAAACAGCCAACTTACTGGCAATATCAAACTTACCTTAGTTGGATTGCAACTTGCATATGCGTCCAAAGTACTGGGGTGTGGCGTCAATCGAGCTTGATTGCCTATCATGGCCGCTCTCGACCCTGAACACACATGTTCCTAGGAAATACTGAGTCGCGCAAGTGCCCACTTAAAGGATTCAGAAAGACCTAACTAGAGGTCGATAAATGTACTGCTTATAGTACGGCAACACCAATTGCAATTGCTTATACCTTAACAATTGTTTTATCTGTGATATCAAGTTACAGGTTGTCGGGTAATACTCTCTGGATTAACCGCGGCCCAGTGCGACTTAACTTACTCGCACGGATGAAGGCCCACTTGGGAACAAGCCCAACATTGAACCGCCATAAGGAGAAAGATCTAGAAGACAAATCCGGAGGACCTGAAGACCAAGTAGTCTCCGAGTAGGCCTCTGTGGAGGTATTCATTATGGGGAAGTTTCCTTTTGTAACCTAGCGAGCCTCTGTGCATATAAAGAGGACTCGCAGGACTTAGAGCAGGTCAAGCTATCAAGCCCCAAACCCTAGCTCATACGGCGAGTACCAGATCGGATCGCCTCCATTGTAACACCTCGATTATCATATCAATACCAATCTAGGGTAGGCAGGAAGTAGGTCTTTTACCTCACATTGAGGGGGCTGAACCTGGGTAAATCTGTGTTGATCTTTGTTCCTGCGATCCCAAGCTCGGAGATGCTTGACTCGCGTAATCCCACACCTACGAAGTCATATATGACACCTGACGTGACAAACCCACGACACAGGTGACGATCTTCAAAACCTTTCGAGAAGAATTGAGATGATTATCAAGTCACATTAGCTCAATCCTTGGGGTCTACAACATATTATCATCAAAAATTAGAAGATTGATCATCATCAAGTGCTGAAGCTATCAAGCTACTTTGACAAAGTAAGAAGCTCATGAAATCAGATGCATCTTCCAGGTCGCTCCAAAAGTGCGAGTAAAAGCCAATCCAACGTGATCATGAGTCGCAGAGCAAGGAGTGCAAGCCAGAAAGAGAAAAGTGCAGCCTAAACGTTCAAGGAACCCTTCAAGATCAAGAAAACATATCAAGATATCCCATGAAGTTCAGGCTACACTTGGGGGCTAATGTCGGGGGAATATTTAACCCGCGACTTATTCAAAGCTAAAACGACGGCTTCATCCTCATGATCACGCTACTATTGGGCGATGTAAAGATGGGCTGACCTAGGATCGCGGCCTACCAAAGGAAAGCTCCAGAAAGGTCGGACTTAACTTGCCTTGGAACATAAGAAGACAATCGGCTTCGTGTAGAACTCTTGTAACCTGACGAGCCTCTATGTATATAAAGAGGACTCGCAGGACTTAGAGAGGCCAAGCCCTCAAACCCTAGTTCATACGGCGAGTACCGAGATCGGATCGCCTCCATTGTAACACCTCATATATCATATCAGTACCAATCTAGGGTAGGCAGGAAGTAGGTCTTTACCTCACATTGAGGGGCCGAACCTGGGTAAATCTGTGTTGATCTTTGTTCCTGCGATCCCAAGCTCGGAGACGATTGACTCGCGCAATCCCACACCTACGAAGTCATCCATGACATCTGACGTGACAAACCCACGACAGCGGTACCACGAGCGGTACCGCCAGCGGTAGCTTCCCCATGTCGTAGCTCCCGTGCGCTGCAAAAATGCACGTGGCGGTACTACCGCCACAAGGTCCGGTACTACAGCCGCAGAGCGGTACTGCCGCTGGGTACCGCTGGAGGTACCGGAGGTACAACAGAAGCCGAAAAACGGCGGTACCTCTGGCGGTACCGCCAGCGGTAGCTGCTCCCGTGCACTGGGCAGCTCGCAGGAACTGAGTGCAGCGGTACTACCGCTGCCTGGGAAATAGCTCCCTGCAAAGCTTATTGCATGCTCGATTTAACCGCGGTCTTTATCTATAAATTCCTGCAATGATCAAAGACACATTAGACTAACTAATTGTGTTGTCAACAAGCACCAAAACCATAACCATAAGGAGATGCTCTTTCAATTGAGCAACTTGGTGGGCATCCTTCCGGGTCCCTTCAACCTCAAGCCGTAGAGAGGGTCGGAGGCGCCGGATCCATGCAGGGCTCCAACTCCCGTCGGTTCCATCTCAGCTTCGGTGGGGCTCCATCCTCGCTTCCATGTGTGCCTGCAGAGAGAAAGACACATGTAGAGAAATCAAGAGAGAGAGAGAGATAGAGATAGAAAAGTAGCCAGATCCGGCGAACCCTAGCGCGCTGAGGTCGTTGGACAGGCGGCGCGGCACCAGATCAACCTCCGCCTAGATGAGCGACAGCAGCTGGTTGCTCTCGCCTGTGAACACGAACGTCTCTGTCTCCGTCGTGGAGGAGGTCGTCCAGCGCCGGCCGACGCTGCTGATTGTACCGTACCCGACAGCTCTGGGGCGTCGAGGCAGGGAGGAAAGCGTGGGATGGGCATCGGGAAACCAGCTTGTACGGGAGGCGGCAGGCGTGGGCTGACCTGCGTAGGGACAGGGGCACCCAGATCCTGCCGTTCCGGACGACCGGCTCTCCTTTCTCCGGTAGGCGCGGGGAATCGGGTTTGGGCGATGTCGGAGGGAGGGGAGATGGGGCTGTATCGAAGGTAGGGTGGCGGCGAGTGGGAGATGGCTCTGCGGCGGGGTGGCTTGGTGGAGAGCGGCGGCGACGGGGGAAATGGGGGAGGATGGAGGACCAGAGAGAAAGGGGAAGGATAGAACGAGCTAGGGTTTCGCGAGGCTGGGGGCGACGTGCTGGATATATACCAGAAACACACGATCCCAACCGTCCGATTGCATCCGACGGCGCGCGGTGCTTCAGCAGCTATCCAACGGGCCTAATAAAGCTGGGTTGGGCCAGTTTCGGCCCAGTTCGGCCAAAAAATTATGACAGCAAAAAAACTTGAACTCCCTCTATCTATTATATAATTAAAACACAAGACAATTAATGGCTCCGATTAAACACTTAAAAGTAAACGGCTCAGATTTAAAAGATCTATTAATATTGGAAACAAAAAAACGCCTCAGATCGGTTTTGGAAAGAGCGCACGTTCATGGAGTTATCTAACCAGCACGTTCACGTTATGGAAACAATTTATATTCGTGCGAGTCATGGACTCCTAGCAAAAATATGGGGGTCCATATATTGGCTGCAAGCTGAATAATATACGAGTCATGGACTCCTAGCAAATATTAGGGTATACGACAAGCTTGATTTCGATATATCGAGAAGTGACGTCGTTTGCGGGCCTGGAGCTGATTATAGCTACGATCGGTGGCAACCCAGCCTATGGCGGCTTGGCATGCTGGATAGAAAGCCGGATACACGCAGCGTGAGAATCGATTAGTAGGACAAGACGAATTTCTCCGGCCAGAGAACATCAGCCGTGATTGCGATCCTGCAAGAACAGAAGATTTGTCCAGCCCTTATTGCGGTCGTGCAAGACCAGAAGATTTCTCCGGCCGTCCGATTTATATTCGTTTGGCTTTCAGGCTGCTGGAGCGAAGCGCAGGACCTGGAACATCACCAACTCATGCATCGCGATCACGCCGGCGCATTGACCGCTTAGGCGCGGTTGTCTCGCCAGGGGTATGCATGCCGGGCGTAGACTCCCTAAACTTGATTTGCTACCAGGCTCTACGTGCTGCGTAGACTCCCAAGATTGATTTACTACCAGGATTCAACTAAGTGCTACACTGTATACACTAATGATTTGGGACAATATGCAAGTAGAAGACATTTGTTCCTGGTCTTGGCCGGCATAAGGAGGAAGTTACAAGGTCGAGGAGGCGGGATGCGATGGATGAGGAGGAGAACGAGGACGACCGCGACCGCAAGCGCTGCCACTGGTCCTCGCACCACCACCGCTATGCGGAGCGGTAGGCGGCCACGCCGAACGGCGAAGAGGAGGAGTCACATTGGCGGCAGCAGAAAAAGGCGGAAGACATAGAGGCTGAGCAGCACCAGCTCGACGACGGCCGCCTCCGCGCTAAGGATGGGCAGGAGAGCAAACGCCGGAGCAGCAGCAGTCGCAGCAGGACGGTGCCGGCGGTGCTGCCAAAGCCACCATTGATGCTGATGGTGAAGGCGAGCCGGGTAAGAGGTGGACCTTGGACGGTAAGGAGTCGGATGAGGAGGACACAAAGAAGTCGGAGGAGAACGGTGGCGCAGGCACCAACGCCATGGATGTTGATGGAAATAGTGGCGCCGGCACGGAGAAGAATGAGATTGATCCTCTCGATGCGTTTATGAACTCTATGGTGTTGCCAGAGGTTGCAGCACAAGCTCTTGCCGCTGCTCAAGCTGCAGCAAGGGCTGCTACAATGGGGTCTACAAAATCATGGTTCGTTTACGAGCTACAACCAGGTACGTTTTAAAAAATTAACAACAAGGAACGAGCATGTTATACATAATCGTATCAGCTAGCAGCTACTAGCCTATATTTATTTGTTTGTGAGATATATGCATGTGGCTTGATTACAAATCTAAAAATCTAAAGCCTGTTAATTTTTAGTTGATAATAAGGCCTCACTGGATTTTATACGATAAAAGGAGATTTTACTAACTCACTATTTGCATCAACACGATACAAAATAGGGTTCGCTATGCTTTTCCGATGGAGGGAGATTTTATTAAATCAGAGTTTGCAGCAATGTGAGGGTTTCTCTATGTTTTCTCGATGTATATCTTTGTTCGTGTCCTTTGTCATAACATAATTAGATGATTTTC
Organism: Poa pratensis; assembly: GCA_947311845.1. Classification (NCBI taxonomy): domain Eukaryota; kingdom Viridiplantae; phylum Streptophyta; class Magnoliopsida; order Poales; family Poaceae; genus Poa; species Poa pratensis. The sequence continues at coordinate 62,884,820 of CAMZMU010000049.1, read as the reverse complement.
CTAAAGAAATCATATAATTCACACGAACGATTAAGGAGTCTAAACCAGTAGGATATGTCGCTAATGCATCAAGCTGGTATATCACCGACCTTTGTTAGTGTTACTAAACATTGCAAAATTACAGCACGGGTGAGTAGACATTGTTGATTGCTGGAGTTATGGAAAAAATACAAGATTTATGGTAGAGTCCGCCAATAAATTTTAAGTTACTCGGGGTTTACATTTTCACATTTTGAATGATTTATCACATGAATGAAAATGTGGGAGCGCTAGGGTCAACTCAGAGTTCGCAGCTGCAATTAATGCGATAAGAACTCAAGTGGAGGTGCTCTAAGGCTTCAATGGATCGATTGCTCAGATGTCTTTAGGTACATCTATGCTGAAAAACCACGCCAAACAAATTCAAGTATCTATGGTCTCAAATGTAGGTTTATATTTCTACCATTGAGGTTCCCATGCATAAATTCTGGATCAATATCCACATGAAATCCATAATTCATTTTTTTGGCGACAAAGTTCATATTGAAATTAATTGCTGTATTTATATCACAATAAACTCAACATGAAAATTGAATTTATAATTATTAAAATAAAATGATTTTGGGTTCTATTTGACCACCAGCGTCAAAATAGCATTATCAGCAAGCACATCTTTTGCTTAAACGTGCATGAAATCGAGTGTATAGCAACACAAGGCCAGAAATAATAGAGCATGCAAGAGGGAATACATGGGTGAGTTGATTCCTTAATGTTCAATAGCGGAGTTGATAATGGTCAACAGCGACGGATATATGTTGCATATAAATAATAAATAGTATATACATCCGCAAACCATGTACGAGGCATGCATGTATCGGGTATATGAATAGGAGTCGTCTCGATGGCAGTGTACTTCATATGTTTAAACAGACATATAATATGCAAATTAAGGAAGAATAACAATTTTGTTGCTACAGAACTTATGGTTGGAAGCAACTACAATCAATTAAAATGTGTGGGCACCATAAGAAAGGAAAAGCTATGATATAATCTTCAGTAACAGATAATGTTATACTAGCATTTTCTGAATAATAGTAGTGATCATTACACATTGTTTTAGAAAGACAAGGCACACGAAAATAGATTAGCATGGGCATGAGTGGAAGCACGTAGAGGCAAGATAATGGACTAATCAAATAATAAGACAGCACTAGGACCATTGTCGAAGAAGAATATATCACAAATTTTGATTCAGCACCTGCCATCGATGTAAAGTTCCAAAAAGAACTATTGGGGGAAAGATACACCCCAGGAATGACGAGATCAAGACAAAACTGAATATTTGTATGGTATAATCTATTATTTGGCATCCATCACACAGATCTCAGTACCGTTAGTCTTCTGTTGTACTACATAACGGTTCTTAGATAATATCTAATACACAAAATGAAAAATATTGATTATACAAAATTATAATCATGTTTCTCGAGTCATATAACTTTTTCCAAACATCGTCTTCAATGTATATTCAAAATTGCAAATTAACAATAATGTAGCAATGTGTTGAGGTAAATTTTTTTAGAAAGAGATTGTAGCAAAATTGAACAGATGATCAATAACATATAAATCTAGCCGCGCAAATGCGCGGGCCACCCAGCTAGTTTATGTGAAAAAACGTTCCAAATTGTTAGAAAATGGTTGCAAAACTTGACCACATAATTTTAAAAAAATATAAGATAACCTTTTGCGTGCAAATAACTAAATGGTTGTGTCTGAAGAGCTTTCAATCCATGTCTATGTAAAAAACAATTTTCTGCCATTTGAACCACAAGTTCAAGAAGACAAACTATCAAGCACTTATAGTGCACATGTGTGGACTGCTTGATGACGTGGAATGCACGTTCGCTGGGAAACCCCAAGAGGAAGGTATGATGTAGTCAACAGCAAAGTTTTCCCTTGATTACAAAACCAAGGTTGTCAGATCCAGTAGGAATTGGAAGAGATTCAGAAAGGTGTCAGCGGCGCCGTTACCCGATCACTGACATGGACCTGCACACACACAATCAAAGTACTTTGCCCCAACGAAACATGAAGGTTGTCAATCTCCCCGGCTTGCTGATACATGTAAAATGCATACATGAACTTTGCATTATATTACTTATATTTCAATCATATTTGCATCATATAAGGGTTATATCATTGTTTTATATTGATTTTGGGAATATTTCATTGTTTCCCTATTTTTCTGGAATTAACCCTGCACAGGCAGAAAACCCTATTTTCTATATTTTGATGTTTCAGGGACCCAAACGACGTCCAAATGACCTTGAAATTTACGAGCATCAGTTTTTGGAAGGAACAAAGCGTGGGAGCAAAGGAAGCGAACAAGCGGAGGCCCTCTGCATCTTCCTTGGCCGCGTGGGACCCACCAACTTGGCCCTCGAGGCTCCGTTGCCGCCGATCTTTTTTCCCGAGCCTCCGTCTTGACCTAAAAACGACTATAAAAATAGTCCCCGACGCCCTTCGGAAGGAGCGCCGCAGAAACACAGAAACCACGAAACAGAGACCTGGAGTTGCAGATTGGAGGGGGAAAACTCTGGCGGGGCGCTGCGGCGTGGTCTCCATCTTCTCCAACGACTTCTCCACCGTCTCCATGATGAAGAGGGAGTAGTCCACCCCTGGACTATGGGTTTGTGGAAGTAACTTATGTATCTCTCCTCTCTTGAGCTTCACTAATTAGTACCGTATGAGCTGCTGAACATGATTACGGTCATCTATGTAATACCTTTGTGGTGGATCTTTTATGAGTTAATATATGTTTGAGATTGCAATAGTTTTGTTTCAGTTATGAAAGTAGATGCATATTATGTACCCCGTTCTTGTTTACTTGTTTTGATCAAGCATGTGTATGAGAGCGTGTGAGGGGGAACGTGTGCATTAGTTGGAGTAACGGGGGTGGCTAGTGCGGTGAACGTGAGAGAAAGTTCCGCGATCCACTTGGGTTTTTACCTTACTTTGTTGCCTCACTAGGGATAAAGAAAAATACCTTGCTACCGGAGATGTGGGTGTGACCATTGCCACTACTCCATGACTAGATCTAGCATGTTCTTATTTTAACTTCATGTCATGATACTTAATGCTATGCTCTGATTTATCTTAATTACTAAGGTGTTATGATTTAGTTCGCATCTTGGTGGAGTATAAGAGAGATTAATAAACAAAAGATCTCTATGTTAGGACGTGATGCCCATATAATTAGTAACTTGTCATGAAACCTTTTTGTTGCAATCTCATATGTCAATTCTAGTGTTCCATTGTCTACCACTTTATTAAAGAGAGAGTGCATTTGTGAAACCATGAACCCCGGTCCATTTTTAATCATAAGAAACACCTTTCCAACAACTTTTATCCACTTTCCATTTTCTGCCATTTAAAAATCCGAAAATACAAAAACACTTTTACATCTTGCATTCACAATACAAAACCCAAAAATATCATCCATCATTTTTCCACCATCCTTGCATATTTATTTATCATCATTGCATATTTATTTACTGTTTTGCATTCATTTTATTTGATATCATTCTCACACCTTGTGCTTGACAACCACTTGGTGAGGTTGAGGGCCAAAACAATTTACTTTGTTTGTAGGTTTTCAAGAGAAGGATAAGAAGATAAATCTTTCACTACTGATTCCCGAGAGTTCGATATTAAACCCTCGAGTCACCCCTCGTGGGGAAAACCGTCTTTCCTATACTATACACTCTGCACTTGGAGTCTCAACCTAACCCATATTCTTTTGACGCAGGTAACTACGTCAAGGGCCATCAAGACAGTTTTCTGGCGCCGTTGCCGGGGAATCATTGCTGTAAAGGTTTATCCAAGGGTATCTCACAACAAAGTCAACTTCATCACCAACTTGTGCAAACACCTAAGCTTGGGGAGGTTGCACCTACGTGAGCATCATCTTATCCATCTTTACCTTCAAAGCATTTTATTTTGTTTTGTTATTGTCTTGCATATCATATTTATATTTCGGTTTGCATTTTTATTTTCAGTTTTGCATAAAAAATTAAAAAACATAAAAACTTGCAATCATGGTTCTTGGAAACAAACAAGAAGTGAGTCCTCCATTAAGTTCCACTTCTAATTTTAAGCAACATCCTGGAGAAACATTAAAAGATGCTTGGGTAAGAATTAATAGGATACACTATGAAGATCCTACACCTTGTGAAGATGAAAAGCTAAATCTTTACTTTTATTATGGAATATATCCTTGGTATCAAAATGCTTTAGATGGGGCTACAGGTGGAAGTTTTGTCTTGTCAACACCACCTTGTGCAGCCATGACACTTAGAAGAATTTTTGGTAGCTTTGTGGGTAGTAAGAAAAAGGTGGAGGATACCACAGTAGCACTTGCATTATCTATAGATAAATTTGAAGCCAAATTAGAGAAACTACCAAATAAAGAGGATTTTGAACAACTAGCATCTTATTCTGAAAACATTATTCCCAGGATAGACAATGAATTAGTTAATGTTATGCATAAACTAAGATTATGTGAGAGGGAATTTCTTGAAAAAGATGTTTACCTCAACAGAATTGAGGAAAAGTTGGTTCGTGTTAGTGATTCATTAAAGAAAGATCCATCATTTAAACATGAGAAGGAAGTTCCTGTAAGAAACAAGTTTGGGTTAAAAAGGAAAAGAAAGTTGAGGAAGTTAAAATGCTTAGTGAAGTCAAGGAACCATTGCTTGACTTAGAGAATTGTAGCTTGCATGAATTAATATCTATCTTACAAAAATTTGCAAGTGATCCTTCCATCAATGTTAACCAAGCAGGTTTTGGTTCTTATATTGCTAATCATGTTTTAAAAGAAAAGATTGCTAGGTACAACCAAGAAGCTATGATACCACCTAAGCTTGGGGATATATGGATTCCCAAAGTACTAGTAACCATTGGAAAAGAGACACACCATGCTATATTAGATCTAGGATCTAGTGTCTCTGTTTTATCTAAAGAATTATATGAAGTTCTTGAATTAAAGAATCTTGAAAAATGCTCTATTGAACTTGCTGATGATTCCATTAAACATGCTTTAGGAAAAGTAAGTGATGTTATGGTAGAGTTGCATATGACATTTGTACCTGTTGATTTTCTAATCATGGATATGGGGAATAAAACCTCTAGTCCAATTATTCTTGGAAGACCTTTTCTTCGTACCACAGGTGCTATCATTGATTCAAAAGAAGGGAATGTGAAGTTTCAGTTTCCACACAAGAAGTGCATGGAACACTTCCCAAGGAAGAGGGACACATCAAAGTTCAAGCTCCCTCATGAGCTTCGTCCACAATAAATATCAAGTAAGAAGCCTAGCTACATGGCTATAAAGAAAGCGCTTTACGGGAGGCAACCCGGTTGTTTTTATTTTTGATTTTCTTTGTGTCCTCTTGCTGTAACAAGAGACTTAGTTTTTAGTTTTGTTTCTGGAATTTTTAATAAAGTGCCAAGTTTTACCTATTTTGGTTTGAAAAAGTTGCTATTTGCATTCGGAGATTTTATTCCAGCACGAATCTGTGCACGGTATGATTTTTAATTCCTATTCTGTAACTCCGAATGAGCTGATATTTGAACTGTAGTTGCAACTTTTCATCCTCTGTAAGCATGAATTTTTCAGAATTTTTCGACATATTTAAGTAGGGTAGAAAAATACGTTTTGCTGCTGCTGTTTTTCTGGACAGATTCTGTCCCATTTTGTTTGATGCATTCTTTGAACTTTTAACTTGAATCTTTTTATCCAATTGAGTTTATAAGTAGGCATACAACATTATACACTTTCTGGACATTCATATGAATTTTTGTTTAAGGATTTTATGCAGCAAGAATTCATTTGTCTATCACTACTAATGTCACCCCACAGAAAAGAAATGGGAGAAACGGTGTTTTGAAGTTTTTTCACAGGGATTAGAGGAGATGCACCAAGAGCTATCCAAGGATGGTGAAGACCATAAGCTTGGGGATGTGAAGACAACCCCACTGGACCAACACACTCTCGGTTTGCACACGTCTAACTTCTGTTTTTCGATCAATGCACTTTATCGCATAAACTTGGAGCGTCTTTTATTTGCTTTTTATTTCGGTTTGATTTTTGTTTGTCTTGAGACCACCACTATCATTTATATATGAGAGAGCTACTGGAAATTTGGGTTGAATTAAGTTGGATGCTATTAAAAAGATTGGGAAAGGGATGTTTGAGTTGATTCAAAAAGATACATATAGTTGCATGATTCATATGCTTTTAATGAATATTAATTTGCAAGTGTTTTATCAAGAGCTATCTTTTATTCATGTTTTGATGCTGAATGTTACTTTACTTTGTTTAACATGGATTGGTTAGTTCTATGGACACTTATGCATGCATTTAGACGGTCAACTTTCTCCCTCTTGCTAGCCCAAAAATTCCAACAAGTAAAAACTTGTTTTCCAACACCTTCAACCAAAGTTTTTCCAGTGAGTCCACCATATCTACCTATTAGCTTTATGCTATTCCGAGTATGTTTATCATGTTATTTTGTATTATCTATACTTCTGAATTAAAATGCTTATGTTATTGATTGTTATGGGAAAAGTTGGTTAAAGAGCTCTCACGAACTTGATGCACACTTACTTTTATTGCACTTAATAAACATGACCCATTGTGATTAAAATTATGAAGTTGTGAGCTTGACAAGAGTCTTGGTTGGGAGTTAGCTCATATGTGCTGTCACATGGCAAGCTTTCAACGTGCTCTTTATATTTTGTTGATATCATGTACTTTTGTTTATGGATGCTTATCATGGTGCCAAATAAATGTGGAAACTTAGTGAGTTTAATGAGTTTGTATAAATGGCTAGAGAGACGCCTGGGCCGCTAATCTAAGCCATGCATCATTCATGGTGGAAATTTACTTACATGCTATGGTGAACCTTCAGTGATGCACCCCACAATAAAAAGCTATACCAATAGTAAATAAAAAGGGTGTGGAGATTGTTCATTTTGTTTGTTTGTCTTGTCATTTTGACATGGGCTTGTTCCATGTCCTGGGACAAGAGGTACCCCAGTTGACGCTCTTGATGACGCTATTATATTACTTACAATGACCTTAACTTGAACTTGCTTTTGTGTCCCAAGTTGAGTAACACCGTGGTGTAGGTACTCGTATTCACGGGGCATGAGACATTCAACCCATACTTTGTCAAGCACACTACTCATATTTGCTTTCACTTTAAACTTTAACCATTCAAGATGCTATGATAGGGGTAATGAGAGCTTGACACCAATGAATACCACATTGCAAACATTAACTTAAGTAGAAGCATTTGGAAGTTAGATGAAACTTATTCATGTTTTACCTCTACTCATTTATATATCTTTCCAAAGTGTCCACCTTTTATATTCAGATTTATAAGAATACTCTATGACCATTATAGGATGTTTTTACTTTTCATTATGCATACATTTGGTCCATAGTACTTTCTTCTATGTTACACTTTGTGAATTATCATTGAACATCCTTACATTGAATATTTGATATCACTTCATAATCTATCTTGTATATTGCTACTCCTTTGAAGAATGAATCATTTGACTCTATGTAGCAATAGTAATCATCTTTGATATCCTTTGATAGTATTAAATTGCAAAGTCCATGTTAGTTTTATCACCTTCATACTCGAGGACGAGTATAGGTTAAGCTTGGGGATGTTGATGCATGTAAAATGCATACATGAACTTTGCATTATATTACTTATATTTCAATCATATTTGCATCATATAAGGGTTATATCATTGTTTTATATTGATTTTGGGAATATTTCATTGTTTCCCTATTTTTCTGGAATTAACCCTGCACAGGCAGAAAACCCTATTTTCTATATTTTGATGTTTCAGGGACCCAAACGACGTCCAAATGACCTGAAATTTACGAGCATCAGTTTTTGGAAGGAACAAAGCGTGGGAGCGAAGGAAGCGAACAAGCGGAGGCCCGAGGGCCAGAAGAGGGTGGCCCACGCGGCCAGATTCCTTGGCCGCGTGGGACCCACCATCTGGGCCTCGAGGCTCCGTTGCCGTCGATCTTTTTTCCCGAGCCTCCGTCTTGACCTAAAAACGACTATAAAAATAGTCCCCGACGCCTTCGGAAGGAGCGCCGCAGAAACACAGAAACCACGAAACAGAGACCTGGAGTTGCAGATTGGAGGGGGAAAACTCCGGCGGGGCGCTGCCGGCGTGGTCTCCATCTTCTCCAACGACTTCTCCACCGTCTCCATGATGAAGAGGGAGTAGTCCACCCTGGACTATGGGTTTGTGGAAGTAACTTATGTATCTCTCCTCTCTTGAGCTTCACTAATTAGTACCGTATGAGCTGCTGAACATGATTACGGTCATCTATGTAATACCTTTGTGGTGGATCTTTTTATGAGTTAATATATGTTTGAGATTGCAATAGTTTTGTTTCAGTTATGAAAGTAGATGCATATTATGTACCCCGTTCTTGTTTACTTGTTTGATCAAGCATGTGTATGAGAGCGTGTGAGGGGGAACGTGTGCATTAGTTGGAGTAACGGGGGGTGGCTAGTGCGGTGAACGTGAGAGAAAGTTCCGCGATCCACTTGGGTTTTTACCTTACTTTGTTGCCTCACTAGGGATAAAGAAAAATACCTTGCTACCGGAGATGTGGGTGTGACCATTGCCACTACTCCATGACTAGATCTAGCATGTTCTTATTTTAACTTCATGTCATGATACTTAATGCTATGCTCTGATTTATCTTAATTACTAAGGTGTTATGATTTAGTTCGCATCTTGGTGGAGTATAAGAGAGATTAATAAACAAAAGATCTCTATGTTAGGACGTGATGCCCATATAATTAGTAACTTGTCATGAAACCTTTTTGTTGCAATCTCATATGTCAATTCTAGTGTTCCATTGTCTACCACTTTATTAAAGAGAGAGTGCATTTGTGAAACCATGAACCCCGGTCCATTTTTAATCATAAGAAACACCTTTCCAACAACTTTTATCCACTTTACATTTTCTGCCATTTAAAAATCCGAAAATACAAAAACACTTTTACATCTTGCATTCACAATACAAAACCCAAAAATATCATCCATCATTGTTTCCACCATCCTTGCATATTTATTTATCATCATTGCATATTTATTTACTGTTTTGCATTCATTTTATCTTGATATCATTCTCACACCTTGTGCTTGACAACCACTTGGTGAGGTTGAGGGCCAAAACAATTTACTTTGTTTGTAGGTTTTCAAGAGAAGGATAAGAAGATAAATCTTTCACTACTGATTCCCCGAGAGTTCGATATTAAACCCTCGAGTCACCCCTCGTGGGGAAAACCGTCTTTCCTATACTATACACTCTGCACTTGGAGTCTCAACCTAACCCATATTCTTTTGACGCAGGTAACTACGTCAAGGGCCATTACTTGCTGAATACAAAGGATTAAACGTATGGTGTAGAATATGATGATGAACACAAAAGTAGCAGCAGGAAGTAACATAGAGCATGGTGAAAACGGTGTTTGTATCAGTGTGGAATAAAGGAACGGGGTCCACAGTTCACTAGTGGTGTCTCTCCAAAAGACAAATAAACATACATGTTGGGTGAACGAATTACAGCTGGGCAATTGACAAATTGCAAACGCATGACAATGCAATATATGACAAGCACATGTTCATTGTTATGTCTATTGGGCATTACAACAATATACATAGACCGCTTACTAGCTGCATCTATGACTCATAATCCACTCACAAGATAGCTTCCGGGTCTCCCATGAGTATTAAGTTGCAAGCACCAGATTATAGCATTAAGCAAAGTGTGTAATGTAAACAAACACATTAGACTTAACAGCAGTACCATTAAGCTAAGCATCGGTTATTTTATCCCTAGTGGCAACAGCACATCTACAGACTTAGTTGTTTCTGTCTATCAAGCCCAGACTTCTAGAGGCATGAACCCACTATCTAGCATAAATACCCTCTCTTGAAGTCATTAGCATCTACTTGGCCAAAACATCTACTAACAACGGAGAGCATGCATGAACATAGATAAAACATAATATAGATAGATGAACAAACTTGATCATAACTTCACAATTCATCGGATCCCAGCAAACACAACATGTAGCATTATATAAAGATGATCTTGATCATGTTAGGCAACTCATAAGATCTAAACATGATAGCACAAGGTGGAGAGACTACCAACTAGCTACTGCTATGGACCCGTAGTCCCGTGGAGAACTACTCACGCATCACTCCGGAGGCAGGCATGGTGATGTAGAGCCCTCCGGTGATGATTTCCCCCTCCGGCAAGGTGTCGGGAAGAACTACAGAAACCCTCCCTAACTAGGGTTGAAGACGACAGCGGCCTCGAAACTTTTCGTGGATTTTTGCTCGGGTATCTAGGGTTTCTCGATTAGATGCAATTTATAGGCGAAAGGGCGGCGTCGGTGGCCAGCCGACGTGGGGCGGCGGCCTAGGTGCATGACCCCACCCTGGGCCGCGCCGTGGGCCCGCCAGCCTGCCTGGTGTGGCCCCCGGCTCCGTCCTCCTGGCTGCTGCTCCGTCTCGGTCCAGAAATAAATCAGTTAAATTGGCGTCTGATTCTGAGAATATTTCCAGAATAGATTTTCTGAAACAAAAAGACAGCAGAAAATAGGAACTGGCACTGTGGCATCTTGTTAATAGGTTAGTCCCAGAAAATGCATAAAAATGATATAAAGTGTAAGATAAACATGTGGTAATCAATATATAATAGGCATGGAACATCAAAAATTATAGATATGTTTTGGACGTCTCAAGCATCCCCAAGCTTAGTTCCTACTCGTCCTCGAGTAGGTAAACGATAACACAAAGATAATTTTTGAGATGACATGCTACCAACATAATCTTGATCATATAGTAATGTAAAGCATGTGAGCTGAGATCAAATCATTCAAAGCAAAAGTCTATGTTTGATATTAAACACATAGATGAATAAAGCAACACAATTAAACAAGTAAAAACCTTTCATGGAAGATGCTATAAAGACATGAAACCATACAAAGTTCATTATAGATGTTTTAAGCATTCGGTATAGAAGTTATCCTTCTACTCAAGCATCCAGCAATCTTTCACAAACATAGAAATGATCCAGTCAAGCAAAAGTATCACAAACGTAATGAATTCACTGGTTAGAAGTTTTACTCAACCGTGAGCGTAAGCATTTGGTATTGACACCTGGATGTTATGGCAAAGAGAATAATAATGGGGGTTTGGAAGGCCAATGGAAGAAAGGCTCACAAAGCTATAAATGATCATTAGACAAGAGGAATTCTTATAATCGAAGCTATGCAATGAGTAGTGATTGTCATGCAACGGATGCACATAGATCTATAAGTGTATGAAAGCTCTCCAATGAAACTAGTGGGGGTGCATCCAACTTGGTTGCTCATGAAGACCTAGAGCACTTTTGAGGAGCCTCATCATTGGAATATACAACCCAAGTTCTATAACGTAAATTCCCCACATAGTTACACTAATGAAACATGAGAACTCTCTCATATGAAGTGTAGGTGCTACTAGCACAAATGATGACTATAAAACTGGTGCTAAACATGAGCACAAGTGTGGATAAAGGATAGTAATGTTGCCCCCCTCTCTCTTTATTTCTTTTCTTTCTTTTCTTTCTCTTTTTTTTCTTTTTTTTCTTTTTCTGTTTCTCTTTTCAATGGCCTCCGTGGCTTTTTCACTTTTCTCTCCCTCACTGTAGGGGCAACACTCTAATATGACAACACACTTTTTGGTACAAATAACTCATAATGAACAAAACATGATGTATAAAACTGTATGCCTCTGCCAGTGTAGCAGGATGTGCAATGATCTAGCGTAACATGGGTAAAACCACACATCAGCTGTATAGAATCATGCAAAGCAATATATAACAATGATGAATGACAACAATTCATGTAATGTAAGGTGGAAGTTGCATGGCAATATATCTCGGAACAACTATGGAAATGTTGTGATAGGTAGTTATGGTGGCTGTTTTGAGGAAGATGTTTGGCTTATGTGTAGGAGAACAAGATGAAGTTCTCCCACGGGGTTAGATGTACTGGCGAAGTATGCACAACTCTCAATGTGAGCAGAAGGCAATGCACAACACCGAAGAGGCTAGCAAAATATGGATGGTGGAAGTGCCAAAAACTGTAGCTCAACATTAGCCAAAAAGAACTCACAAGTTTATTGCAAACAACTAGCAGGTTCAACATTAAGAGCATGATTAAATTTACCCCAAGGAGGGCTGTTCACGGAGGCACAAGTACCCCGCTAGATCCCTCGACCTTAGCACGCAACTATGTTGTTTCCAAAAACCTTCAGACATGAGAAGCTATCAAGTCCAACTACACCTTCAGCAATTTTAAGAGTTTGTAGTACGGTACAAGCTTTAATAACACAACCACTAATCAGATTTTAGCTTTAATTAACCAGCAAGCATTTAACATCTAATTTCTTAATATCTCAAAACATTTGCAAGGAATCAAGTTATCAAAGTTCAATGATCTACAAGACTATGCAAGTTTTTCCATTATACAACTACCACACACTTTAGCATTTTCTGTTCCAACCAGACGCCAATTATACAACTCTCCAAACAAATATAAGTGAAGCAAGAGAGTACTTTCTATAAAAGAACTAATAGCTCTAAACAAGAGATACATGAAAAACAAGAGCTAATAGCATAGCAGTGCTAAACAGGAATACTCAACAAGTATAAGTGAATAACAGGAGTATTCTAAGCAAAAGCGGAGCGTGTCTCTCTCCCAAACAAGAGTGCTAGGATCCAACTAAGTTATGATCAGAAAACAAAACAAAATAAAATAGAAAATAAAACACACAGACGCTCCAAGAACAACACACAATATGTGAAGCAATAAAAATATAGTCTCACTAGAGGTGACCTGATAATATGTTGATGAAGAAGGAGATGTCTTGGGCATCCCCAAACTTAGACGCTTGAGTCTTCTTGATATATGCTGGGGAGATCCCTTGGAGCCTTCCCAAGCTTAAGCTTTTTTCTCTTCTTGATCTTCTTATATCATCCTCCTCTCCTAATACTTGAAAACTTCCTTCACACAAAGATAACTCGCAAACTTCATTAGAGGGGTTAGTGCATCAAAACATAAACTCACTTGGTTCTGTAAAAACACATTGCATACTTTAGTTCAAACATTAGCTAATGTTACTAAGCAAGATCGTGATCTCCCCCCGAAGAACGTGAATCTATACTTGCAAAAGAGACAATGCAAAACAAAGACAGAATCTGTCAAAACCAGAACAGTCCGTAAAGACGAATTTTTTTGAGCCACTTCCGATACTCAAATAAGAAAACGGTTAACTAATGAAAGATAGGTAATAAGTTCAGGCTTCTGCTCAAACATTAACAGATTAAAATAGTAATCCGTGATTTTTCACGAATTTTTACCGTGAGGTACAGAAATCTGTTTCTGGACAGCAAATAAAACTTTACCACCCTCTTGCATTAGAGGCTTTTCTTGGCACAACAAAAATGAAAATAAAAGATACAAAGGAGTTGTTACAGAAGTAAACAACCACCTTGACTCAAGAAAACAAAAATAACAGGAAATAAAATTGGGTTGTATCCCAACAAGCGCTTTTTAAGGGTTAATTATCAGGATGCCCTCATTGTGCCCACGACCTCAGTTTTGCCCCTAGTTGCGAATCGACCTCAGTTTTGCCCCTAGTTTGGTCGCGGCTGCTCTATTTTGCCCCGAACGGCAAGTTTGAAGTCTATTCCGTCTATTGGCGTTACTGACAGTGGGCCCTGGTGGGACCCAGAATACAACCGTTGACTGCTGACTTATGGGACCCAGAAGACAACCGTCGGCCGTGGCTTGTGGGACCCATAAGAGAACCGTTGGCGCGGCTTGTGGGACCCAGCTGTTGACCGTTTGCTTGCGGCTGCGCTGTAAAAGCGGCGGAGCGCGGCCCCGGAGCTTGCAGCGGTGAGCAGGAAAATCAGCCGAGCGAGGGAGAGGACGGCCACGCGCAGAGGTGGGCGGCGACCCTGTTGATAGGAAGGAGCCGGACGCGGGCGACGGAGAGGGCGGCGTCCACGGGTAGCGCCGCCGACGGTTGGAAGATCGCCGTGGAGGGTGCGGCCGTCTGGTACAGCTACAGGGGCGACATCCCCTTCTTCTCCGGCAGCATGTCGACGAGCTCCGCTTCCGTCTCTGACTCTAAATGGCCGCGCTTCGGTCCAGTTCCGCTGGGAAGGTGCCCTGGGTGCGGAGGGACGGCGTCCCTGAAGCGGCGGGTCACCACGAGCGACAAGAACGGCAACCGCGGGCGCGAGTATGTGATATGCGAGAGCAAAGAACAGCCGGGGGAGGTGAGATATGTGTTTCCCCCCCTCTCAATTTCGTTTTATGTTTCCTCAAATTTGGGTTTCAGCCGATTTGGGTTTTCATCCGATTTGGGTATGCATCCGATTTGGGTTGTATTTCAGGCATGTGGCCATTTCGATTGGCTTGATGTGTACATCAAGAGGATTGAAAAGCAGGGCAAATCCCTGGTGCCCAATTTGCCACCGGCAGTGGAGCAATTGGGATCTGCTACTGGGGTTGTTGCTACGGTGCAGAATGGGGTGCAGAAGGACGAGTTGAAGAAGATGGCCAAACAGCTGGAGAAGCTTGTCGATCTGAAGAAGCAGAGCAATCTGCTGGCTGCAATTTTTTATCTATGTGCAATTGTTCTTGGAGTTGTCTATTTGCTGATCATTAGTCAAAAATAATGTAGTTAGTGTTCCAGTTAGCTTGACATGGTCAATTTGTGTATGGCTAAGACATGGAATAAATGCGTCAGGAATCCAGCCCTGATTTGGTTTGTTTCAGTTCTTATGATTTTGTGCAATGTTCAGTTCAGGTTCAGTTCAGTAGAAGAAAAAAAAATTGAAAACGGCTACGAGAAAAGGCCAGGCCCATGTAAAACCTAGACAGGCCCAATGTTAAAAGAAGTGCTCTCAGCAAAAAAACAGACGTGCACACTTTAGGTTTAGGTTTAGTTTTAAATGTTATTTCCATAGCATGTTATTGCTGGATAAGTTTAGGTTTAAAAGTTTCCATGCATGTTTCTATTGGGATTAATAATATGAATAAGTTTTGGTTTAGAAGTTTTCATGCATGTTTCCATATCACATTTGACGCACATTTTCGTTGACGATGAGTTGTGAAGCTAATTTAGAAGTTAGTGGATTACTTTTGTTCAAAAATAATTCAAACACGAGCAAACACTATTTTATATTAACACAAACATTTGCCCCACTTTACATATAGAGGGGCCCTACCCACATTACATATATTAAACTAAAAAAAGAAAAAAAATTCATATAGGGCCCTAAACCCTAACCGCTGGCGCCCCTTCGTCTGCGGGCGCCCTTCCATCTGCCGGCCAACCGCCGGGGGTTGGCCTACTCCATCGGCGGTGCTGGGAGCGCTGACGCCGACGCCGACGCCGCCGCCGCCGCCGCCGCTTCCAATCCGCCGCCCTGTCCGCCATCTCGCGGTTGGACAAGGCCCGGAGATTGTCCTCCCGGTTCCGCTTTTCCACCCTTTCCTGGAGCTTCAGCCTGGCGCGCCGCTCCCTCGCCACCTCCTTCTCCTCCTCCCTCTCTTCGTCGGCGGCGAGTTCCTTGTTCTCCTTGTTCTCCAGGATGGCGAGGCGGCACTGGAGTTTCTTGTCGGAGCGGTTGGCGATCTTGACCTCGTCGGGGTCGGGATTGTGGACGAAGGGGCCCGACGCCCACGCACACGCTTCGGAGGTTTCTCCTCCGGTTCCTCCGGCGCCTCCCACCAGCTTCGACGGTTTGGGTGGTTGTCCTCGTCGCTGACGGGCTCGGGGCTGGAAGGGAGAGAGTAGGTCGACATGGTGGTAGAGGGAGGAGGAGGCAAAGGGGCTGGAGATGGATGAGAAGAAAGGAACTTGGCTTGGCACTATTTACAGACCCGATGAGGAGTGTGAATTAATTGGGGTAGATGAAGAAGTTACGGGCGCAACTGTGTGAAAGACGTGATGACGAGTGTGAATTAGGCTTAGTAGTCCGTGCGCGCGCGCCACGTCGTGAAGCTGCGTTGCGGTCAATGCGGTGACTGCAAAAATAGCTGGGCTAGGATGCGACGTGACCCTGCACGACGTGACCCTGCATGCGTGCATTAACGCAAAGAGGTGAAAGCAAGTCCAAAGTCTTACGCACACACATGCAGAAAACCTCTGCGTTAACTAGCTGTGCAGCACAACGGAGACCGAGGAAGCAAGAGGCAGAACGGACCAACGCGTGCCCCGTGCATTAATGGAAAGAGATGAAAAAACTGCCAAAGTCTGGCCCTCTTTGCATTAATTCTACACTCGGGGCAGGTAAAAGTTGATTTGTTAAAATTTGTGACGATGAGAGTCACCGGCGGATCCACCTTAGACGCGCTAAAATGCCGCGCCTCAAACCTAGTTGGCGCGGATGGTTTTAGCAGACTCTTTTGCAAATAAAAAACAAATCAAAAAATACAGTAAAATAGACTGCAAATATAGATATATAGATGAACTTGGACGAACACGATTCATTACACGAACAGACGATTCGATCCTAAACCCTAAACACTCGATTCAATAACCCTAATAACTACGAATCGATGAACTAGAACTCGAAGTCGGAGTCTGAGGAGAAATCGGAATCGGTGTTGGTGGTCTCCGAAATCTCCTCCTGCAGCGCGAGCCACCTGGGGTCGCCGGCGGGCCAGTTGGCGAGGCCTGCCGCCATGTCCGCCTCAGCTGCTCCTTCGCTCGGCGGCGCTCCTCCCGCTCTTCGTGGCGCTCGGCGCGCCGCTCCGCCCGCTCGCCCGCGCGGGTGTTCCAGAACTCGAGTTCGGCGAGCTCTTCTTCCGGATGGTTCCGGT
Source organism: Poa pratensis (assembly GCA_947311845.1). NCBI lineage: Eukaryota > Viridiplantae > Streptophyta > Magnoliopsida > Poales > Poaceae > Poa > Poa pratensis. The sequence goes on along the minus strand of CAMZMU010000049.1, from coordinate 62,867,832 downwards.
ACCAATCGTCGACGGCGCGCTGGTCACGCTCCTCGACCAGGCGGAGCGTCGCGCGGAAGCGGTGCGCGCGGCGGTCTTCGGCGGTGACGAGGCGCGGCTCAGGCGCCAGGCTGGCCGCCTCCTGCGCGTCGCGGCAGTCCTGGAAGTTCATTGAGCGGCGCGGGCGGTTGAGCCTCCACGCCGCCGCGTCGTACGCGCGGGCGGCCTCCGTCGCGGTCCCGAACGTCCCGAGAGGGACGCGGCTGTCGCCGGACCGGATCTCGGCGGTGAACGTCCCGTTCGGGCGCTCACGGACGCCGAGGTAGCCGGATTGGGAGCGGCGGCGCGGAGGCATCGCGGCGGGCGGTGGGGATTCTGAGCGGGCGCGGGAGAGTGAGCGCGCGCTGGCCGCGGGGCGGGGTATTTCAAAAAACGCTGGCCAATCATGTCGAAGAAACGGTGCTCCCACGGATCGCTCGTGATTCCTTCTAGAAGACCTGATCGCACGGCAGCAGTTAAGCGCGGCAGAGTCAGATGAACGGTCCAGGATGCTCGGTAGGGTTTATCTAAATCCTTCGCATAGATAATTCAATAAAAATTGAAAAAATACAAAACCTTCGCACATAGTCATTATATGTGTCTTGATTTGTCTTGATTTGGCCTGAATTTGATTTTGCACTATGCTTCAATATAGTGTGAAATAGGCCGAATTTGAAATAATCACAAGATATTCAAAAAAGATCAAAAAAATGCAAATCCAGTGCACATAGTCTTTGTTTGTCATGTACTAGCAGCTCCAACTGATAAACTAGGTCTAGATACATATTAAACAAGAGATGCTTCAATATGGTATGAACTCTATAGTTTGAGATGTGAGATTTCAAAGCACTTCTTGTTTAACATGTATGTAGACCTTGTTTATCTGTTGGAGATGTTAGTACATGACAAAATAAGACCATGTGCACTGGATTTGCATTTTTTTGATGTTTGTTGAATATCTTATGATTATTTTAAAACCGGGTCAACAAAAGTCAACCAGTTTTGAAATAATCATAAGATATTCAACAAACATCAAAAAAATGCAAATCCAGTGCACATGGTCTTATTTTGTCATGTACTAACATCTCCAACAGATAAACAAGGTCTACATACATGTTAAACAAGAAGTGCTTTGAAATCTCACATCTCAAACTATAGAGTTCATAGTTTGAGATGTGAGATTTCATACCATATTGAAGCATTTCTTGTTTAACATGTATGTAGACCTTGTTTATCTGTTAGAGATGTTAGTACATGACAAAATAAGACCATGTGCACTGGATTTGCATTTTTTTGATGTTTGTTGAATATCTTATGATTATTTCAAATCTGGTTGACTTTTGTTGACCAGGTTTTGAAATAATCATAAGATATTCAACAAACATCAAAAAAATGCAAATCCAGTGCACATGGTCTTAGTTTATCATGTACTAACATCTCCAACAGATAAACAAGGTCTACATACATGTTAAACAAGAAGTGCTTTGAAATCTCACATCTCAAATCTCACACCATATTGAAGCATTTCTTGATTAATATGTATCTTTACCTTGTTTATCAGTTGGAGATGTTAGTACATGACAAACTAAGACCATGTGAACTGGATGTGCATTTTTTTGATGTTTGTTGAATATTTTTTGAATATTTCAAAATTGGTCAACAAAAGTCAAACCAAATTTTAAACAAATTTTGAGTTAAAAATTAGTTGGAGATACTATATTAGTGCAATAGATGTTAACCCTAGAGTTTGAGATCATTTGGAGAAGGTCGAAAAAATGAGTGGCTTAGAAATGGGGCTGTTTGGGCTACATTTGGAGCACATTTGTAGCACATTTCCGGCGACGATGAGTTGTACCTCACAAAATGGCTAGAATTAATGAACTAACGTGCATAACTGTACATCAAACATTGAAACATCATAACACATAAGTTTATTACATGAATGAAAAACAGTTCTCAATGAAAAACATTATAACACTTTGTTCATAATGTTTCATTCAAAAGGGCGCCACCACTTTGCTCCTGGTGATCCTTGTGGTACTTGCCACCATTTTGCTCCTTGTGCTCCTTGTTATCACTGTGCTCACTGCTTCTTCTCTTCTCCTCTTGGGTGTCGGTAACTTAACTTTCTTCTTCTCTTCTCCTTGTGATCTGTACGAAAAGTGAGATAATTTTCAGCACAAATTGGAGCAGAACATAAAGTGATAAATGTACAACATTTACATACCTAGCAGAAGGTTGGTCAGCATCTGCATCATCTTCTGGTTCAACATCTCCAACAGATTCTGGTTCAGCATCGTTTGGAGCATCATCATGTGGAGCATCATCATCCGAAGCATCATCATCATTTGGAGCATCGTTTTCAGCAGCATCATCTGGACCAAGATTTTCATCGGAAAACTCTCCGAACGCTGGATCTACTGCATTATTACACTTGTTACCGAAATGACCAGACCCACCACACCTTTTGCACTTACGCATCCTTGCTCCTAGTCCAGCTCCTTCGCTGCGACGCCTGAACCGAGTCTTTCTCGGTCTACCTGCTGCTCTCTTCAGAACTGGAGCGCAAAGCTTGAATCCAGGGTCGACCCTGTCCCATTGTTGTTTTCCCTCCAAAGCAGGCAAGGTAAGTGCATATGTGGTTTTGAACCTTGCAACAGAGTAGTACTCATGCACATACTGCTGTATGTTCCCTGCTGGACCTGACAGAGATGTGATGAAAAACAAAGCATGAATGCATGGCAACCCAGTTATTTGCCATTTCCTACAACTGCAAGTTCTAGCTTCTAAATCCACTGGATATCTCCAGGGTTTCTCGTTTTTATCAATTATTGTGACCTCTGCTGCGGTATCCGACAATAGAATCATGTTCATTACCAAGCCTACTGTTTTCTGCTTCAGTTCATTCATCACGGAAGGGATGATAATGTGGCCCATGAATTTTGCCTCAGCTATTCCAACACGATAATGAAACTTCTGCGCGTATTCTATCCTTATCTTGTCAAGCAAATCCACCAAATAAAGATCCTTTAGTTTCCGGATGGTTGAGTTGAAAGACTCTGCAAGATTATTATGCACATAATCAACTTTACTCAGTTCACTGAATTGGCTTCTGGCCCATAACTTGGAGTGGTGTGTTTCCAAGTATTCCTTCACTTTGGGATTCGTGTATAACTGCCTCATGTGGTGGCTATGCTTCCTCACACTGCAAGTCAAAGATGCTGGCCATAAATTGTCAGCATATATCTTTCCTTTGAATTTCTTCACAAAATTTGCAGCAAGGTAACGCATGCATTCCCTATGCTCTACTCCAGGGAACACATTGTCCACAGCAACCTCTAAACCCTTGCAGGCATCTGTATGAATTACCAACCCCTCTGGATGTGCAATGGCACGCCGCAGATTCTGCAAAAACCAAGTCCAGCTCTCCTCAGACTCTGTCTCCAGCACACCGTATGCAACTGGAAATACAAAATTGTGTGCATCAACTGCACAAGCTGCTACTAACTGTCCTTTAAACCTCCCTGTGAGAAAGGTAGCATCAATAGCCAAATATGGCCTGCAGCCTGCCAAAAACCCACGGCGACAAGCCTCAAAGCACACAAAAACCCTCCTAAAGCATTCCTTGGTCCTTGTCACTCCCTTCAATTTGTACTCCACGGAGTGGTGATCAATTTCAACAATACTTCCTGGGCTGGCCCTCCCAACTTCAGCTTTGAATGAATGCAACAATTCAAAACTTTCCTGCCAGTTACCATAGATAGATTCCATAGCTTTTTCTTTACCATTGAAAACCCTCATGTATGGTAAATCTATCTTGAACTTGTCTTTGATGTTTTTCATTAATTCCTTTGTACCCACTTGATGGTTTTCTGTCACCCACTTCTTTACTGCTTCTGCCACCCATTTTGACTTGGCTTTACTGAGTGTTTCCTTCCTGAGAGTCGATTCTTCGCATGTGTGGCTAAAAGGGTTCACTTTGACCTGAATATTCTTGCTTCTTCGCATTTTGGATGCGTGTATCCTCCATGGACAACCCTCAGTCACACAATGCACTGTGTAACGCTTTTTATCGCTCTTGTCAACGATGAACGCACGTTCTGCCTTGATGCAGTACGTCACAAAGGCATTTCTACACTCACTCATGGATGCAAAAACTGTACCTACTGCCATATGAGGGTTCTCAGGATCCCACTCAACAGCTGGAAGGTCTTCCTCCTCATCATCTTCTTCCTCATTGTCAGCCTCATCTGGGATTTCAGCACCACCAGATGCCCGTCGTAAATTCTGAACACCATCACCATATAGCCTTTCTTCATCATCCCAAGAGATGTCAGCATCTGCCTCCACTTCATCAGGGTCCCTTCTGCCCACGCTTGTCGAGCCACCACGTCCATTTGGATGAACTGAACTATTCTGGCTAGAAGTGGCTTTCCGACGAGATGTTTCTGTCTGAGAAGATGAACCTGTCTCCCTAGGTCTAACTTCCGGCACAACCACATCAACTTGCAGCATCACATGAAATGTATCTGTCTCCTTATGTTTAGCAAACATGGTAGCCAGTTCTGCATCATTGCTAACTTTCACCCAATTTGTGGACCCATCGTAATATTTGAATTCCACTTCGTCATGCAAACCCCAAGGATATGTGCTGCAAAGGACCTCCCCAAACTGTCTGAAACTCCAGTTGCAATCCATTGGCAAAGAATAATCGAAACCTCCATGGAATTTCTTCTTACTGTCTACATCCACGATGTACCGGTCCCTTCTAATGATCAACAAGAAAGCATACCGCAACTCCATCCTAACCAAAGAAAACAGACACGCAATCAGCAAAAGCTCAAATGCACACAAAACTCCAATTGCAGAATTAACCTCAAATGCACAAGCAATCTATGTCCAATTGCAGAAATATATATATCCTATGTCGAATCCACTGTTGAAATGCACACACAAGCTAAATTGGAAGCCTTACCCCTCGGGAACCCAGTCATGGACGCGGCGGGTCTCCGGCCCAATGCGTGCCATGCCAAATACTCCGGGGTCGCTGCCGCTCTCCATTTCGGCGCCAATGTCCTGGTGGGGTGCACCAGCCCCTCAAATGTCAGCGCTCCGGCCAGGCGCACGGAAGGAGCCCCGCCGCGGGTCGAGCAGGTGGCGGCCGCCGTGGCGGAACGAGCGCCCCTGGCGGCGGCGGCGGATCTTATGGGGTCGGCGGATCTGGTGGTGGGATCTGGTGGCGACGCGGGACGGCCGTGGCGGCGTAGGTGGTGCTGGCGGCGGCGCTGGTGGCGGCGGCGCTAGTGGTGGTGCTGGCGACGGCCGGTCGGGAGCAGGGCGCGCACTGATAGATTGGGGATCAGGCAGTTGGGCGGTCCCACCTTATTTCAAGTTATTTCGGATCTTTCTTAATCTTCAAAAAGAAAGAAATTCCTGTTTCCGGCCACATAGGCAGTTAGGCGGTCCCACCAGGGCCCACTGTCAGTAACGCCAACAGACGGAATAGACTTCAAACTTGCCGTTCGGGGCAAAATAGAGCAGCCGCGACCAAACTAGGGGCAAAACTGAGGACGATTCGCAACTAGGGGCAAAACTGAGGTCGTGGGCACAACTGAGGGCAATCCATTAAATAACCCTTTCTTTAACGCCTTTCAGCTAGGCGCAGTAGCAAAAAGATCAAGTATTATCAAAAGTAGCATTGAAAGCATAAGTTGTTCTAACAATAGACTCAAAAGGTGTTTCATCCTCTTTCTAGGAAAGTGTTCCATCCCCTTGCGGAGTGGAAACTGATATTTGACAATTCATTCTCTCATGTCAATAATGGCACCAACAGTTCTAAGAAAAGGTCTTCCCAAAACATTAGGACAGGAAGCTTTACATTCAATATCCAAAATAATGAAATCTACAGGGACATAATTGTTGTTAACCATTATAAGAACATTATTCACTCTACCCACAGGTTTCTTCATAGTAGAATCAGCAAAATGAACATTCAAGTGACAATCCTCTAATGGTGCTAAATCAAGAATTTCATAAACTTTCTTAGGCATAACAGAGACACTAGCACCAAGATCACACAAAGCATTGCAATCAAAATAATTTACTCTCATTTTAACAGTAGGTTCATAAATATCTTCTAACTTTATAGGAATAGATGCCTCACGTTTAAGTTTCTCCTCCCTAGCCTTCATAAGAGCATTAGTGATGTGCTTAGTGGAAGCCATTTTTATTTCACTAGCATTAGGAGTTTGAGCAAGATTTTGTAAGAACTTAATAACTTCAATAAGGTTGCAAGTATCAAAATCAAACTCATTATCATCAAAAGAAATAGGAGTATCATTCCTAACAACACGAAAATTTTCAGCACTTTTCGCAGGAGTAACTTTAGTATCATTAAGTGACTTGGAACCCTTCTCAACAGAAGTGGGACCTTCTCCAATTTTAATTTTCTTGTTACTAGTATGATTAGGACCTGTAGGTAATTCACTAGTGCTCAAAGTTTTAACATCTTCATTGGTGAAGATAGTGCAAACATTAGCAATCCTACACTTTTCAACAGTTTCAGCCTCTTTTTCCTCTCTTTCCCATCTAGCATGCAACTCGGCTAGCATCTTAATATTATTATCAATCTTAATTTGTATAGCATTAAGAGACTTACTTTCTTTAACATCATGAGGCATAACCTTTATTTTCAAAAATTCAACATCAAGAGCAAGGTTATCAACTTTAGAAGCAAGGTTATCTATCTTTTCGAATTTTTCCTCAACAGTTTTGTTAAAAGCTTTTTGTGAACCAATGAAATCTTTAAGCATAACCTCAAGATCAGAGGGCACATTCTTATTACTATTGTAGGAATTACCATAAGCATTGCCACTATTGGAAGGATAGGGCTTATAATTGTTATTACCAAAATTGTTCCTATAAGCATTGTTGTTGAAATTGTTGTTTTTAATGAAGTTCACATCAACATGCTCTTCTTGAGCAACCAATGCAGCCAAGGGAACATTGTTTGGATCAACAGGCACTTGATTACCAGAAAGCATGGACATAATAGCATCAACCTTATCATTCAATGAAGAAATTTCTTCAACATAGTTTACCTTTTTACCTGTTGGTGCCCTTTCAGTATGCCATTGGGAATAATTTACCATCATCTCATCTAGGAGTTTTGTTGCTGCACCCAAAGTGATGGACATGAAGGTCCCTCCAGCGGCCGAATCCATCAAATTCCTTGAAGAAAAGTTTAATCCTGCATAGAAGGTTTGAATAATCATCCAAGAAGTCAGTCCATGTGTGGGACAGTTTTTTACCAAGCTTTTCATCCTTTCCCAAGCTTGGGCAACATGCTCATTATCATATTGCTTAAAATTCATAATGCCACTTCTCAATGATATAATTTTAGCAGGAGGGTAGTATTTTCCTATGAAAACATCTTTACATTTAGTCCATGAATCAATGCTATTCCTAGGCAAGGATAATAACCATTCATCAGCTTTTCCACTTAAAGAGAAAGGGAATAGTTTCAGTTTAATAATGTCACCTTCTACCTCTTTGTACTTCTGCATATCACATAATTCGACAAAGTTATTAAGGTGAGAGGCATCATCATCCGTGCTAACACCAGAAAATTGCTCCCTCATAACAAGATTTAGTAAAGCAGGTTTAATTTCATAGGACTCTGCTTTGGAAGCAGGTGGAGCAATATGTGTGCAAATAACGTCATTATTGTTTGTGCTAGTGAAGTCACACAACTTGGTATTTTTAAGAGAACTCATTTTGACTAGAGTAAAAACAGGAAATAAAACTAGAACTAATTTTTTGTGTTTTTCGATTATAAAAGCAAACAAGATAAAATAAAAATAAAATAAGCAAGACAAAAACAAAGTAAAGAGAATGGTGACGTGTAACTCCCCTTGCTGTAGCCTCCAATTCCCCAGCAACGGCGCCAGAAAAAAGTTGCTTGATGACGTGGAACGCACGTTCGCTGGGAAACCCCAAGAGGAAGGTATGATGTAGTCAGCAACAAAGTTTTCCCTTGATTACAAAACCAAGGTTGTCAGATCTAGTAGGAATTGGAAGAGCTTCAGAAAGGTGTTAGCGGCGCCGTTACCCGATCACTGACGTGGACCTGCACACACACACAATCAAAGTACTTTGCCCCAACGAAATAGGAAGGTTTTTAATCTCCCCGGCTTGCTGAATACAAAGGATTAAACGTATGGTGTAGAATATGATGATGAACACAAAAGTAGCAGCAATAAGTAACGTAGAGCGTGGTGAAAACGGTGTTTGTATCAGTGTGGAATAAAGGACCGGGGTCCACAGTTCACTAGTGGTGTCTCTCCATAAGACAAATAAACATACATGTTGGGTGAACGAATTACAGCTGGGCAATTGACAAATTGCAAACGCATGACAATACAATATATGACAAGCACATGTTCATTGTTATATCTATTGGGCATTACAACAATGCAAAATAGTGGGCTAACATGGGGTATAGCTACGCACCCCAATTCAACCATTCATCAGCCCTATAGGGCATTTCAGGCCGTAGATGAAATTAACACCGTTAGCCTCTCCGTTTTGTCTCCCATTGCCCCTTCTTCTCTCTTTTCCTCACCTCCCATCCGATTCCCACCACATCCCCCGTTCCCACACATAGGCATCGCGCAGCGACGGACGGAACCACCGGAGCCTTTCCAGCGTGCGGCACCACTGACCCCAGATGCGCGACGCCCTCCTCGTCCATGGTTGACTCCGGCGACCCGCAGCCCTCGATTTCTGCCACCGCGTCGTGCAAGAAAATCATCCCGTGCGAGCTCGCCGCTGGGAGATCCTCAGGCGTGCGGCCCCAAGCTCGTCCCGTGCGTGGTTCCCCGACTCCGGCGTTCTCCGCATCGACCACGCTGCTCGGATATCACGAAACAACATCCCATGTTTCTGTAAAATAAACTTGGATAACTATGGGATTTGGAGAAAAAAATATCACGAGATAATTAACAGATATTTTCACTCATAATAAATTTTAACATTTGAATGCACACGGGAATGGATCTAGATCGGGACTTCCCTAAAAAAAATAAAGATCTGGATCGGACCACTTCTTCAGTTCTTGTAATGTAAAAAAATCAAGAACCTGATCCCCTCGAACGGTGAAGCAAAAAAACAGATCGGGGCAAAAAGAACCAAATCCAGATCGAAAAAGGAAACGCGGACGGCCTCGTGCGTTCCTTCGTCCCGGCTTCTCCTCTTCCTCCCCGAAGCCGCCTGCTGACGGCCGCGTCTTCTTCTCGCCTGCGCCCCAGCTGATCCCAGCCCGCGCCGACACGAATCAACCACGAAAAACCACCGCCGTCTGGCCCTTGCCCATCTCGCTGGTGGGGAGCACGAGCTGCTGCGCTGGGCGTAAAACCGGCGCCGGGATGATGGCCGATGCGGGAGCGAGCGCGCGCCGTGGAAGAGAGCCCACGGTTGGGACCAGCGGTGGAAGCCGGACTTGTCGCGCGTGGAGGAGCACGGGATGTTGTCTCTTGGACACGGCGACACAGCTCGCAACAACGCAACCGCAAGGTTAACAGACACAAACGGCAGCGCGAATCACGGCACCACATCCGACGGTCCTAAGCGCATGTGTAGCTATCACCCTTGTTAGGAAATCCGCGTCCTTACAACAATATACATAGACCGTTTACTAGCTGCATCTATGACTCATAATCCACTCACAAGATAACTTTCGGGTCTCCCATGAGTATTAAGTTGCAAGCAACATATTATAGCATTAAGCAAAGTGTGTAATATAAACAAACACATTACACTTAACAGCAGTACCCTTAAGCTAAGCATCGGTTATTTTATCCCTAGTGGCAACAACACATCTATAGCCTTAGTTGTTTCTGTCTATCAAGCCTAGGCTTCTAGAGGCATGAACCCACTATCTAGCATAAATACCCTCTCGTGAAGTCATTAGCATCTACTTGGCCAAAGCATCTACTAACAACGGAGAGCATGCAGGAACATAGATAAAACATAATATAGATAGATGAACAAACTTGATCATAACTTCACAATTCATCGGATCCCAGCAAAAACAACATGTAGCATTACATAAAGATGATCTTGATCATGTTAGGCAGCTCACAAGATCTAAACATGATAGCACAAGGTGGAGAGACTACCAACTAGCTATTGCTATGGACCCGTAGTCCCGTGGAGAACTACTTACGCATCACTCCGGAGGCAGGCATGGTGATGTAGAGCCTTCCGGTGATGATTTCCCTCCGGCAAGGTGCCGGGAAGAACTGCAGAAACCCTCCCGAACTAGGGTTGAAGACGACGGCGGCCTCGGAACTTTTCGTGGATTTTTTCTCAGGTATCTAGGGTTTCCCGATTAGATGCAATTTATAGGCGAAAGGGCGGCGTCGGTGGCCAGCCGAGGTGGGGCGGCGGCCTAGGTGCGCAGCCCCACCCTGGGCCGCGCCGTGGGCCCGGCGGCCTGCCTGGTGTGGCCCCCGGCTCCATCCTCCTGGCTGCTGCTCCGTCTCGGTCCAGAAATAAATCAGTTAAATTGGCGTCCGATTCTGAGAATATTTCCAAAATAGATTTTTTGAAACAAAAAGACAGCAGAAAACAGGAACTGGCACTGTGGCATCTTATTAATAGGTTAGTCCCAGAAAATGCATAAAAATGATATAAAGTGTAAGATAAACATGTGGTAATCAATATATAATAGACATGGAACATCAAAAATTATAGATACGTTTTGGACGTATCTTGGACCTTGGAATGGCTAACAATATTTTGGGTACCCAAGAACCTATTTAGTAAGAGATATAACAATAGTTTCGTAAGATTTAACCCCTAGCTACGAACGGTCATGTTCGTCATTTCGACCGTATTTTGAAACCGGCTTATGAAATTCAAAAAAATTAAAGAAATGAAAAACCTTTGCGTTGTGCCATTATATGTGTCCTAGTATCCATACAGAATCATTAACTTGGAATACGGCATTTTTTCTTTAAAAAGTGTTCTCATAAAAGATCTATCATCTACGAAGATTCATGGCTTTAGGGCCGAATGACGAATGTTATGGCCACATTCATGGCATAGTTTGTTCAAATGTGCCCATATTGGGCACAAGCCTGCATCTTGGAAACACTAACGATGTTGCCGAAGAAAGTTTTCATTTTCCTTGCACGAAAAAATCATTTTTCATTTTCCGAGTGCAAAAAATGGGTTGTTTTGTGAAGCAACTACCAAAAATATGTTGAAAATTTGGAGAAATACATTTTGTAAAAATACTAGATCACATTTATGTACAAATAACAAAATTGTTGCGTGCTAAACGGTTTCCATCCACCTATCATTAAAAAGACAAAATCTTACCGATTCAACAGGAAACGAGACAAATTTGAACTACATGTGTCTCGTAGTTTGCTCAAAAAATTTTGAAAAAATTATTTTTTGGTACACAAGTACATATTTCATCAGAGATACAACAATAGTTTTGCAATATTCAACCCCTATCTACGAACGGTCATGTCTGTCGTTTTGACCGTATTTTGAAATCGACATACGAAATTCAAAAAAAATTAAAGAAATGGAAAACCTTCGCGTTCTGTCATTATATGTGTCCTAGTATCCATAAAAAATCATAAACTTTGTATACAACAATTTTCTTTAAAAAGTGTTCTCATAAACGAGCTATCATCTACGAAGATTCATGTCTTTAGTGCCAAATGACGAATGTTATGGCCACATTCATGGCATAGTTTGTTCAAATGTGCCCATATTGGGCACAAGCCTGCATCTTGGAACCGTGAACAATGTTGCCGAAGAAACTTTTCATTTTCCTTTCATGAAAAAAACATTTTTCAATTTCCGAGTGGTGAAAAATGGGCTTTTTGTGAAGCACCTACCAAAAATATGTTGCAAAATTTGAACAATATATTTTCTAAAAACACTAGACCACATTTTATGTACAAATAATTAAATTGTTGTGTGTCAAACAGTTTCCAACCACCTCTCGTCAAAAAGGCAAATTTCCGTCGATTTAGCAGGAATCGGGTCAAATTTGAACTACAAGTGCCTCGTAGTTTTCTCAAGATTTTTTGAAAAAAATCATTTTTAGGTACAGAAGTACCTATGTCATCAGAGATAGTGCAATAGTTTCGCAAGATTCAACCCTAGCTACGAACAGTCATGTCTGCCGTTTTGACCGTATTTTGAAATAGTCATACGAAATTCAAAAAAATCAAATAAATAGAAAACCTTCACGTGGTGTCATTATATGTGTCCTATTATCCATAAAAAAATCATAAACTTGGAATATGGAAGTTTTCTTATGAAAGTGTTCTCAGAAATGAGCTATCATCAACGAAGATTCATGGCTTTAGGGCCAAATGACGAATGTTATGTCCACATTCATGGCATAGTTTGCTTAAATATGCCCATGTTGGGCACAAACGTGCATCTTGGAAACGTGAACAATGTTGCCGAAGAAACTTTTCATTTTCCTTTCATGAAAAATCATTTTTCAATTTCCGAGTGCGAAAAATAGGCTTTTTTGTGAAGCACCTACCAAAAATATGTTCCAAAATTTGAACAATACATTTTCTAAAAACACTAGACCACATTTTATGTACAAATAACTTAATTTTTGCGTGTCAAACGGTTTCCAACCACCTCTCGTCAAAAAGACAAATTTCCGTCAATTTAGTAGGAATCGGGTCAAATTTGAACTACATGTGCCTCGTAATTTGCTCAAGATTTTTTGAAAAAATCATTTTTAGGTACACAAGTACCTATTTCATCAGATATACAACAATAGTTTCGCAAGATTCAACCCCTAGCTACGAACAGTCATGTCTGTCGTTTTGACCGTATTTTGAAATAGTCATACGAAATTAAAAAAAATCAGATAAATAGAAAACCTTCGCGTGGTGTCATTATATGTGTCCAAGTATCCATAAAAAACCATAAACTTGGAATACGACAATTTTCTTATGAAAGTGTTCTCAGAAATGAAGTATCATCTACGAAGATTCATGGCTTTAGGGTCAAATGACGAATGTTATGTCCACATTCATGGTATAGTTTGCTTAAATAGGCCCATGTTGGGCACAAACGTGCATATTGGAACCGTGAACAATGTTGCCGAAAAACTTTTCATTTTCCTTTCACGAAAAAATCATTATTCAATTTCTGAGTGCGAAAAATGGGCTTTTTTGTGAAGCACCTACCAAAAATATGTTACAAAATTTGAAAAATACATTTTCTAAAAATACTAGACCACATTTTATGTATAATAACTAAATTGCTGCGTGCCAAACGGTTTACAACCACCTCTCCTCAAAAAGACAAATTTCCGTCGATTTAGGAGAAATTAGGTCAAATTTGAACTACAGGTGCCTCGTAATTTGCACAAGATTTTAAAAAAAAATCATTTTTAGGTACACAAGTACCTATTTCATGAGGGATACAATGATAGTTTCACAAGATTCAACCCCTAGCTATGAACAGTCATGTATACCGTTTTGACCGCATTTTGAAATAGTCATATGGAATAAAAAAATCAATAAAAAAGAAAACTTCGCATCGTATCATTATATGTGATCTAGTTAACGATAAAAATAATTAACTTGGAATACGGGAAATATATTGAAAAAAATTCTTAGAATTATATTGAATTTAATAGAATAATCCAAAAAAATATTTCAAATTCTTCAAAACCATATGTAAAGCAATATATAAGGTTAGTGGTATTTTGTTATTTTATTTTAAAAAAACATTACCTAATATTCTATAATTACAGAGTACATCTTGACAAAAAATGCAAAATTTATTTGGTTGAAATTGGAGTTCAAAATCAAAAGTTATAAAAGAAAACATAAAAGAATAATAAAAAGGAACAAAAAAAGAACCAGACTGGCCTGCCCATTACCTTGCCTCGGCCCAGGCCTGTTTCATACCCAGACAGAATTCACACTCAATATACGTGAGCTTCTTATAACTAACAACAACACGGTGACAACCTAGCGGTAGGAAGCGAAATTTGTTAGCATGCGGTCGGGAGTTCGAGTCCCCGCTCCGCGCAATATTTTTGCGAAATATTACACGTTGTTTGGGCGGGGGACAGGACCAACATGTCAGTCGTGTGGGGGCGGGGCGGCACCCACATGTCAGACTGGGGGGTGCGGGGCCTACGTGTCGGCGATGTTGTGGGATCCATTGTATTGTTGGTGTGGGTCCACATGTCAGGGTGCGGGTCCACATGTCCGTGCCGAGGATGGGACCCACATGTCAGGATGCGGGATCCACATGTCAGTGGTGGGAGTGGGACCCACATGTCCCGTAGGGTGGGTGCAGGACCCACATGTCAGGTATGGTGGGTGCGGGTCTCACATGTCAGGGCGTGGGATCCACATGTCAGTGGTGGGTGGGACCCACTTGTCAGGTAGGCTGGGTGCGGGACCCACATCTGTAGGGCTGGGTTGGGGCGGGTCCCACTGGTCAGGTCAGTCAGCTGTGAAAGGGTCCTACTAGTCAGAGTGACACGTAATCCAAAATGACACTGACACATAGGCGAGACAGCTGAGTTGGATGTCCAGTCAGAGTGACACGTAAGCGAAAATAAAACATAAGCAGTGACACGTGGGCAAAACTACTGAGTTGGCTGTCAACTCATTCAAATGACCATTTAAATTGGTCGTAACCGGGTAGAAAAAAGATTCTAGATTAGAGCTATCTGCATTATGACCAATTCATGTAAGGAGATTATGACCTTTTTGACAGATTTGGTCGTTATGTTTTAGGATTTAGACCCTCCAAAATAGCGAATGACCAAAATGTGCAAAATGGTCACAGATCTATGACCAATATTTCCAGGGTCACTGTCAAAAGGTCATAAGTTAGCATATTTCTTGTATTGTCGCAAAAATTGAGATCTTCAAACCTACCCATGTTGAATGATTCACGGAGTTTTCTTTTGACTTTAAAGTTGCCACCCAACAATGGATGAAGTTGTCATTGTATTGTTAAAGATGTTACCACGTGGTAACTTCTTTTATATAAGTTGGCAACTTATTATGTGTCAGTCTTTAATTAATAACCAGGTGCGCTACATACTATTATCTTCATGTAAATATCTGCTAGCTTGGCGCTTGTGTAAGTTGTCTTCACAGGCACGAAATGAGCTACCTTGGTCAAACGATCAACAATAACCCAAATAGAATCATAACCAGACTTGGTTCTGGGTAGACCTGTGATGAAGTCCATCCCAATCTGATCCCATTTCCAGTCGGGTACTGGCAAAGGCTGAAGTAACCCTGCTGGCTTTGATGCTCAGCCTTCACACGGCTACACACATCACACTTGGCAATATATGCAATATCTCTTTTCAAATTGTTCCACCAAAACCTCTCCTTCACATCCATATACATCTTGGTGTTACCCGGGTGTATGGAGTAAGGTGAGTCATGGGCTTCCTGAAGTATCAACTTTCTGAGATCACATCTTCTGGAACACAAATTCTTTCATGAACCATACTGTGCCTTCTTCATCTATCGAAAACCTTTGGCCTTGCCTTCACCTAAATTTTTCTTGATTTCTTCCATCACTTTGTCTTCTTTTGAGCCTCCTTGATTTTGTCCATCAAAAGAGGTTGCACTTCTAGAGATGCTACAAAACCTTCAGGTACTATCTCCAACCTAAGATCCTTGAATCCCTTGCATAGTTCTTCTGGCAATTCCCCTGCCGTGAGTCCGTTAACATAAGTTTTACGGCTTAAGGCATCAGCTACTACATTGGCTTTTCCTGGGTGGTATTGCAAACTCAGGTCATAGTCCTTAATCAATTCCAGCCATCTCCTTTGTCGCATGTTCATTTCCTTCTGTGTGAAGAAGTATTTAAGACTTTTATGGTCCGTGAATACTTCACAACGCTTTCCATAAGATAGGGCCTCCATATCTTCAGGGCATGTACTACTGCTGCTAATTCTAAGTCATGTGTGGGGTAGTTGACTTCATGCTTCTTGAGCTGCCTTGAGGCATATGACACCACTTTGCCTTCTTGCATCAACACACCTCCAAGTCCTCGATGTGAAGCATCGCAGTACACTTGGAAATCTTTCTCCAGATCTGGTAAACATAGAACAGGTGCTGATACTAAACGTTTCTTCAGTTCTTGAAAACTAGTTTCACATTCTTCGGTCCACACAAACTTCTTGCCCTTTTGTAGCAATTCTGTTAAGGCCTTAGCAATTTTGGAGAAATTTTCAATGAATCTCCTATAGTATCCTGCTAGTCCCAGAAAACTACGGATATCTCCCACATTCTTGGGCGACTCCCAGTTGGTTACTGCGAAACCTTTTCAGGGTCTACTGCTATTCCATCCTTAGACACAATGTGTCCTAGAATCCAACTTGTTCCAGCCAAAACTCACATTTGCTGAACTTGCCATACAATTTGTGCTCTCTAAGTCTTTGCAAAACTTGACGTAGATGTTCCTCATGTTCCTTGTGGCTTTTGGAGTAGATCAAGATGTCATCGATGAACACAACGACAAACTTGTCTAAGAAATCCATGAACACTTTATTCATCATATTCATGAAGTATGCCGGCGCATTGGTTAAGCCAAAAGGCATAACTGTGTACTCATACAAACCGTATCGGGTGGTGAAAGCAGTCTTAGGTATGTCCAACTCTCTAACCTTCATCTGAAAGTATCCAGATCTGAGATCAATCTTTGAGAACACACAGGCTCCTTTCAATTGATCAAAGAGGTCGTTGATTCTAGGAGTGGGTATTTGTTCTTAATGGTTACTTCATTTAAAGCTCTATAGTCCGTGACTAGCCTCTGAGTACTGTCTTTCTTCTCAACAAACAAGATTGGTGCTCCCCAAGGTGAAGAACTTGGACGGATAAAACCTTTCTGCAACTGTTCCTCCAACTGTTTCTTGAGCTCTTTCAGTTCCTCTGTCGCCATTGGGTATGGTCTTTTGGCTATTGGTCCTGTGCCTGGTTTAAGCTCAATGAGAAACTCGACATCTCTATCGGGTGGCATTCCCGGCAGTTCTTCAGGAAACACATCTGGGTATTCCCTTACTATGAGCACATCACCGAGGCTAACCCCCTTAAGAGAATTAACCTAAACTTCTTCATTTCAAACTTTGACTTGAATCTGATCGTCTTCTTTTCTGGGGTGGTGAGGGTGATTGCTCTTTGCACAGTCTATGATCCCTCAAATGAGTCATCCAATCCATCCCAGAATGACATCTAGTCCTTGGGTTTCTAGGATATTAGGTTTGCTGGAAACTGATGCTTTCCAATCTCAAGGTTAAGTTGTCTACACCAGAGTTTACTAACATCTCCCCAGGGAGCTTACTCTAATTGGTTTGCCTATGGTTTCCTCAGTAGCCCATGCTTGTTTACAAATTCTCTTGAAATGAATGAATGCGATGCTCCAGTATCAAATAAATAATGCTGGACAGGAGTTGATTAGGAACGTACCAATCACAGCATCAGGTTCATCAAGACTTCTTCAACATTGATGTGGTTCACATGTCCCTTGTTGAAAGGATTGGGCTTGGTAGGAGTGTCCACTCTCTTCTCAGGGCATTCATTAGCATAATGTCCCTTGTTGTTGCACTTGTAGCAGAGCACCTGGCTGAGATCTTTCTTGGGTTCAGAATTTGGGCGATGCTGTCCATTGTTATGGTTATGTCCAGCATGTCCATTTCCCCTGTGTCCTCCATTTGATCCTCCATTGTTTCCCTTGAATCCTCCATTGTGATTGTGAGCATGGGGTTTGTGAAAGTTGCCCCCATTGTGGTTCCCATGTTTATGACCATGGTTCCCATCATGAACAAAGTGCTTCTTGAATGAGGGTTCAGAGTGGTGCTTGTTTGAATTCATCTTCCTCTTCCTGTTTTCAGCTTTCTTCATGCTATCCTCAAGGGTGATTGCCTGATCAAGAAGTGTCTGATAAGTTGGAGCATAAGCCACAGTCAAAGGTATCTTCAGCTCATCACTTAGTCCCTTGAGAAATTTAGCCTTCCTCTTTACATCTGTGTCAACGTCCTCAGGAGCATATCGAGACAAGGCATGAAAGTCATCCATGTACTCCTTAAGACTTCTGTTCCCCTGACGCAGATTGCGGAACTCTTCCTGTTTCAGATTCATAATGCCTGTGGAGATATGAGCATTACGAAATCCTTCCTTGAATTCCTCCCAAGTCAAAGTGTCCAATGGGTGAGTAATCTGATAAGTTTCCCACCATTGGGCTGCAGGTCCTTCAAGCAGATGTGCGGTGAACCTAATTTTCTCAGCATCTTCACATTCAGCTGTCACCAGATCCTTTTGCACAGAACGCAGCCAGTCATCAGCCACAATTGGGTCAGTTGTAGTTGAGAACTTGTTTGGCCTAAGCCTAAGAACCTGGCAAGTCTGTCCACTTGGGGAGGAGGTGGTGGTGGTGGAGGTCCATGTTGATTTGCCATGAATTGAGCCATCATGGTCATCAGCTGAGTCTGGGCGCCATCATCTGTTGCATCATAGCTTCGTTGTTGTTGTTGTTGTTGTTGTCACGACGGGGAGGCATCTGTGGTTTTAGCATAGGTGAGTAAAAGATAGACAGGTCTATGAGAAATAATTCTACCCATACAAGCATCACATAGAAAGCAATCAAACAACACATCAAGCAAAACTTCAACTCCAAATTTTCTCTTGTCTTCAATTCGAACTAAACATCAAAGGGTACTAGGTATTGTCCTACCACAAGTTGGTAGTTCCAAACTAAAATTCGAAAATTTAAAAGGCGTAAGGTAAAATGGTAGTCTCACTAACTATCCTAGTCCTCAATCATGGCGCCTTCATCTACTTCTTCTTCAAATTCTTGGATTTCAAAGCCTTCCTGAATAAGCACGCTTCTGAGATCCTTCACTTCCTTCTCCAATTCTGAGTTTCTCTCTTGGAGTTCCTTCTTCTCAGCACGAAGTCGCTTGATCAAGTCACAATCAGCTTCAAGCTCCACATCATTGGTGGAGAGTTCTTCCTTCAAGTCCCTTATTTGCTTGTTTCTTTGCTTGACTCTCTTCTCTTGACTTATGAATTTCTTCTCTTGGGCCTTGAACTTCTCTTCTAGCTCCTTGGTCTTCTCTTCTTGCTCTTTTATCTTCTCATCATTCACTTGGACTTGGGCGCAAAGCTCATCATTCTTGTGGAGTTCTTCACTGGTATCAAAGTAAAGATCATGGACTAAGAGTTCCAAGCCTTGGAAATAGTCGCTCACGAACTCATCTTTGCCCATGTTCTCGGTGCCATAGCAGAAGGGTGATCCTTCATCGTCACGCCTTCCAAAAGGGAAGGAGTAGTGCCCCTCCAATTCCTTGGAGTAGCGTCCACAAAGGCAAGCTATCACGTGTTGCATGATGATGTCGATTCCTCTCTCCATGGAGACTCCCATTACTCTGTACTCAATGGGTGCTTCGCCTTCACGTCCTTGTTGAAACACCCTGATTCCCCAAAGGCCTTCTCTTTTGAACTTCTTCAAGATGCATCCCTTGATCATGGGTGTAGGTAGCTTCAGGTGCTTGAGGATGTCGAACATGATGCTGCCGAAGCGGGTCACCGGGTAGTCCTCCTCGTCAATGTACTCGAACCTCTTCGTCATCCTTTAGTTTAGGAAGAAACAAGTATGAGATAAATGCATAAGTAAAGAATTACGAGTACTTAGAAGAAAAAGCAAGAATATATCATAGAAGCTTTTATACTTAGTAAATAAATTAAGTTTTTGGCCAACTTATTTCTAACCAAACCTAGGGTTTCGATCCTACAGGCAACACTATGCTCTGATACCATCTGTAATGTACCTGCACTTAGAAAATGGCAAGGTACCTGTGTATAGTGCAAACCCCTGGATCGTTTCATTTGCACACACAGTTTAAGATGAATATCACAACATTGTATCAATTATTACACGAATGATCCAGACTTGGAAAAATAAATAGTTCGATACATCTTTGCATAGCTTATAGCTAGCTCAAAACAAATAAAGCAGCGGAAATAAATCTTCAAAGAGCCTCCATCTTCATGATGCGCCACAGGCGAAAACATGTTGGTTGCAGACTCGAAACCCAAACGTGACCTTACTCATCGTCAGAAAAGTCTGCAACAAAGTAATATTTGCAACAGAGTGGGTCAGAATCATTAAAAATGATCCTGGCAAGTGACACTATGTGGACTCATATAGGAATAACTCTATAACCTATATGCATATTTGGCTGGTGGAGTTTGAAGGCTGATTTGCATAAAAGCCAATTTTGCCTAACACTTTGTAAAACTTTTCTTCAAAATTTTGAGACAAGATGGCTTGAAAACCATTGTCTTAACTACCCTTGTTCACCATCAAGTTTTAATTTCGAAATTTGAATGATGAAGCCTCCGTTGAATCCTTGATCAGCTGCTCAAATTGTCCGTAACCGGGGACACGGCTAAGTACTTAGTTTTTAACTCTGCAGAGGTTGTGCACTTTCACCATTAGACCCAACAAACCCAAACTATCCTCAAGCACTCAATTTGTGCTAAGGAAAAGGAGAGAGTTGAGACGAGACTTTTCAGAAGCATTTCCTCATCCCATGCCGCCTTGACCCGTTCCCATTCTAACCATTACCACCACCTGTCAAGACGGGACGAGTCCACGCAACTTAATCCATCAAGTCAGAGCCCATATGACTAATGGTTGCACGGTAAGCAATCTTCACTTAGAGAAAACATTGGCCCCTTAATACCCTGGGTGGCAACCACAAGTGACCATCCCTTAGAGGTCACCCCTAAGAGATGACACTCAACCTTTCCATCATCTTTTCATAACCAAGTCCACCCAGGTGATAAATTACTTAGTAGAATTTAGCTTTAAAGAAAACACATTTGCATAGCATCCAATAATCTACTAAGTTATCAAAAGGGATTCTAGACACAACTAGAGTAAAGGTATGGTGGGTTTAGCATATAGCTATAATACTATCCAACACATGCATATAAGAAATACACTAAGTAATGCATATAAAATACTTAGGAAAACTTCATGGGGGTGTGCCACTTGCCTTGGCAACAAGCAGAACAACAGCAGCTGCAACAGTCCTCGTTTCCCTCCGGAGTTTCTAACACATCAAACAATACATAATGAACAACAAGTTTCACAAA
Organism: Poa pratensis; assembly: GCA_947311845.1. Taxonomy (NCBI): domain Eukaryota; kingdom Viridiplantae; phylum Streptophyta; class Magnoliopsida; order Poales; family Poaceae; genus Poa; species Poa pratensis. The sequence goes on along the minus strand of CAMZMU010000049.1, from coordinate 62,846,614 downwards.
ATTTTCTAAGGAAAACATGTCATGCATGATGTGCAAAATAATTCTAAGGACTAGAGATGCATGCCATGCCATGAATTATTCTAAGTCATTGCAAGACAAACAAGGTGATCCAAAAATGACTAAGGACCAAAGTCACAACATGTGATTCGAAATTTCCACTAAGGAAATAAAGATTAAGACAACAAGTTAAAAATAATCCTAAGGAAAAGTAAACTAATTAAGAGGTGCTAGATTTTGCTAAGGAAAAGTATACTAGCAGAAGTTTGAAATAAATTCTAAGGATAAAACTTGTCAACTATTATAACTTAGCAAAATAAACCAATCAACTAAGTTTTCTAGAGTGCTAAATTTTTCTAAGGAAAAAGATTAGCTTTTTAGGTAAGGGTGGAGAAATTTTCTAAGGAAAAAGTGTTATCAAATTTTACCCAAATACTTTCTAAGGAAGAAATAACACTTTGGTGGGTGAGGTGAAATATTCCTAAGTTATTCTGCATCTAACATGTTCATAATTACTTAGCTAAATTTTCTATTCGAAAATAATGTGGAGAGCAATTTTAATATAATTTACTTATTAAAATAACACCTAAAAGCAATAAAACAAAATACATGCAAAACATAGAAAACACTTCTACAAAAATACTAGAGCAATTCTACGGCCATAACTTAGACAAACAAAATTAATGCAAAAGAGTTTGCTCAAAAGTCAATTTTTATAATTATTATATTAAGTTATAGCCAAAATATCAATTAAACCACTTTTTAAAATAAACAAAATTAATTCGGCAAAACTAAAAATTATCCATGCCAAAAGTTTCTACACGTCAGTAGCTATCCAAAAATATAAATTTCCTAATTTTCTGATAAAGGGATAAAAATTAATGATAGATTTAATCGCAGGGACTAATCTGTGATGCGCAGGGGCTAAAACGTAAAGAAAACTGAAAAGATCTTCGCGCTGGAGTCCTCCGTCGACGTGTCCTTCTCTGATTGGTGCGGAGCTCCCCGTTGACTGGTCTTCTGCAGATCGCGGACGGGTTGCGGACGGACGCGGACGGATGCGGCGCGGCTTCGCGGACGACTTGGCGACGTGGCTTCTCCTGGTTGGCTGGTACCGCTTCGTGGATGCGATCTAATCTTCACCGTTGGATCTGGATCTGGCGGTCCTCGACCAAGCGACCGAAAACTGGCGGCGCGACTGAACGGAACTATGCCGGTGACCTAAAACTACGGTGGCGCCATCGCCGGCGTTCGCCGGAATTAAAACTAGATCGATCTACGAGTCGTGGGGCATACCGCGAGATGCAGGGCGACGAGGCGAAGCAGATGGTGGTGACGGCGTGGTCGCGAGCGTCCTCCTCCCTCCTCCTGGAGTTGCTTCCGCGGACGGCGTCGGTGTCGATGAAGCAGGCGACGTCTGCTCTGCATGAAGCGATCGCGAAAAGGTTCAGGAGGATGCGCAATAACGTGGGGAAGCTCGAGAAGGTGGATAGGGAGGCAATGTGGCCGTGCTCTCACCAGAATTTGAAGATCTTGTCGTCGGCAATGGCGGCGCGGCGGGGTCTCGTGTGGGCAGCCTGGTGGCTCTCGTGTCGATTTTCTTGGGGCGAAAACACGAGGGGTCGGGGGGGGTTTATAAAGGGGTGGAGGTACAGAGGATCGAGTCGAATCCGAACGGAATTCGTCTCCGATTTTGGCTAGGGTTCGTTGTTCGTGTCGTGCACGGCGGTGAAAGGGATGACAGGTGGGGTCCACCTGTCAGCGGGGCGGGGAGAGTTGGGCCGTGGCCGCTGTGCGCTGCGCGTGCGAGGGAGAGTTAGATGGGCTTAGCCCGGTTAGGCGTAGCTGCACATTTTTTTTTTCCAGAACTTATTTTTCTTTTCTGTTTTTAAACCAAAATCAAATAACTTTTGAATCTCAAAACCAAACTTACTCAAACCACTTTCAAAATTTTTGTAAGAACATGCCCCACATGTTTATCATGTATTGAGGTATAATTTTCATTTTGAAAATTTGAATTAGTTTGAAAAAGACATTTGCAGATATTTTGCAAATTAGGTTTTTGAGATAAATTCTCTAAATTTCATAATTTGAAATCAAACACAATGCAAACAATGATGCAATGACATGATGCATGATGCAAATGAAAAGTTTTAAATTTTTGTGAAAATTGGGATGTTACATTTTCTTTTGACTTTAATGTTGCCACCCAACAATGGATGAAGTTGTCATTGTATTGTTAAAGATGTTACCACGTGGTAACTTCTTTTATATAAGTTGGCAACTTATTATGTGTCAGTCTTTAATTAATAACCAAATGCGAAGCCAGGGGCAAGCGGGGGGGGGGGGGGGGGGGGGGATACCCCTTAAGAGCATGTCCAACAACATTTGTAAAATGGATTTGTAAGAGAGAGTGTTTACAAAGCCAACAAGTTTTCTGCTTTTGCAGCCTTTGTATAACTAGATTGCAAAATCATGTCCATGTCACAATGACATGTGGGGTCATTATGTCAGCCACACAACTGCATTTTCTTCCTCCCGGAGGTTTGACCGACGCGCATGGAGGCAAGGGGGCACGGGCGAGGCGGCGGAGGACGGCCACGGGTACCTGGGGGCCGCGCCAAGCTTCTCCGACACCGGCGACGGCCTCCACCGGGCCGAATCGGCTGGCAGCGACGCGGCTATGGCGTAGCTCGATTTGGCGGCGGGGAAGGTCGAGGCGGTGACAAGGGGGCGCGGGCGGGGCGACGAACGACGGCGGGGCGCACCTGTGGCCGCGACGCGCGTCCTCCCGCGACGCGCGTCCTCCCGCACCGGCAACGGCGTCCAGCGGCCCGAATCGCCGGGTGGCGATGCGGCCATGGCGCGGCTCAATTCGGCGGCGTCCTAGCTCGCGCGGCCGGGGAAAGGTGGGGCGGGGCGGCGGGGAGGAGGCTCGGGGAACTCGTGGGAGGCGGCGGCGGGGGCGAATGGCGCCTCAGGCGCGAAATTTCCCCCGCGCGGTCGTTGGTCTCTCCCGCGTTGTTTTTTCGGGTATACAAAGTGGCTCTCCACTTTGCAAATATACCAAGGGAGGGTGCGGTTTTAGCAAGCTTTGTATAATTTTTGGTGTGGGGACCAGTTATACAAATGTTGTTGGAGCTTGTTTTATTGCCTCAATTTGTATCAACAACAACAATAACAAAGCCTTTTTTCCAAACAAGTTGGGGTAGGCTAGAGTTGAAACCCATAAGATCTCAAAACTAGGTCATGGTTCTGGCACATGGATAGCTAACTTCCACGCAGCCCTATCCATGGCTAGTTCTTTGGTGATATTTCAATCCTTCAGATCTCTCTTAACAAACTCCTCCCATGTCAAGTTTGGCCTATCACGACCCCTCTTAACATTCTCATCCCGCTTTATCCGTCCGGTATGCAATGGCGCTTCCGGAGGCCTACGTTCTATATGACCAAACCATCTTAGACGGTGTTGGACAACCTTCTCTTCAATTGGTGCTACCCCAACTCTCTCACGTATATCATCATTCCTAACTCGGTCCTTTCTTGTGTGGCCACATATCCATCTCAACATGCGCATCTCTGCTACACCTAACTGTTGGATATGTCGTCTCTTGGTCGGCCAACATTCTGCGCCATACAACATCGCAGGTCGAATCGCCGTCCTATAGAACTTGCCTTTTAGCTTTTGTGGCACTTTCCTATCACAGAGGACGCAGAAGCTTGGCGCCACTTCATCCAACCAGTTTTGATTCGATGACTCACATCTTCATCGATATCACCATCCTTCTGGAGCATAGACCCCAAATATCGGAAGGTGTCTTTCTCAGGTACCACCTGTCCATCAAGCCTAACTTCTTCCTCCTCGTGCCTAGTAGTACTGAAACTGCACCTCATGTACTAAGTTTTGGTTCTACTAAGCCTAAAACCTTTAGATTCTAAAGTCCGCCTCCACAGCTCTAACTTTCTATTAACCCCCGCCCGACTATCGTAAATTAGCACCACATCATCCGCAAAGAGCATACACCATGGGATATCTCCTTGTATATCCCCTGTGACCTCATCCATCACCAAAGTAAAGAGATAAGGGCTCAAAGCTGACCCCTGGTGCAGTCCTATTTTAATTGGAAAGTCATCGGTGTCGCCATCACTTGTTCGAACACTTGTCACAACATTATCATACATATCCTTTGTCGGGGGGTTGCCCCCAGGTAGGGCAAAGAGGTAGTGTTGGGAGCTATGAAGTGGAAAGGAAGGTCAATCCGGGTCTCACAAACCGGATCACTCGGACCGGATCATGTTTAAATACAGGAAGAGACCAAGAAGCATCAGGCAAAGTCTAGCCGGATCAGAGGAAGAGATCCGGCTCGGCTAGCCGGGTAGCCAGGGAAGAGATCCGGCTCAGCTAGCCGGGTTGCCTGGAAGAACCCGGCTTACCAGCAATGTCGGATAATGCACAGGGGCCGAGTAATGTCAGTAAAGTTCACGGGTCCTGCAGGCCTCCTGCCCGAGGCTCAGAAGACACGGGATTCCTGGGAGCGCAGCAACCTAGGAGCTGACTCGGCCAATTCGGGAAAGGGGCTATGGCCTAGACCCGGTGGGCTACGCCTGCCATTGCCCGAAGTGGCAAGATAGGCCTGCTAGGACTCGACAGCCAGGTCAAGACACGGGATTCCTGGGAGCGCAGCAACCTAGGAGCTGACTCGGCCAATTCGGGAAAGTGGATGTGACCTAGACCCGGTGGGCTACAGCTGCCATTGCCCGAAGGGGCAAGATAGGCCTGACAGTCTGGCCGTTGGATTGACAGGGGGCAGAGGCTTGTCCTTTTCCTCTTGGCAATGCCATTGTCTCATGGAGCCAGGGGCAAAGAAGTAACTCGGCGAGCCTTTATATACAGCACCACCACCTCCTGTGTGGAGAGGGAAACCCCAGAGCTCATTTTCCCCCCTTGTAGCTTCTTCTTCATCGTGAGCTCTCACCATTGTTGCTTCATACAGCTCGAGGAGCATACTGTACTTGTCACTATTGAGATATAAAGAGAGTAGGCTAGTGCTGCAGTAGGGGTGTTACCTCCGCAAGAGGGCCCCGAAGCAGGGTAAATCGTGGTGTGCTTTGTGTTCTTGCTTTCTTGGTTTCTTGTTCATGTTCTTGCGGTTTCTTGTGTGTTCTAGCTTGTGCACATCTTGAGTGCATAAACCCTCCCCGGTTCCCCCAACGCACTTTCGGCCCCATCTTAGCCATACCTATGGCATCTGCCGTGATCCCACCACGACATCCTTAATGAGGGTAATGTACTTTGTTGGGACTTTGTGTTTCTCCAAAGCCCACCACATGACATTCCGTGGTATCTTATCATACGCCTTCTCCAAGTCAATGAACACTATATGAAGATCCTTCTTCTTCTCCCTGTATCTCTCCATAAGTTGTCGTTCCAAGAAGATGGCTTCCATGGTAGACCTCCTAGGCATGAAACCAAATTGATTTTGGTCACGCTTGTCAATCTTCTTAAACGGTGCTCAATGACTCTCTCCCATAGCTTCATTGTATAGCTCATCAACTTGATTCCACGGTAATTAGTGCAACTTTGAACATCCCCCTTGTTCTTGAAGATTGACACTAATGTACTCCGCCTCCATTCTTCGGGCATCTTGTTTGACCGAAAAATGAGGTTAAAAAGTTTAGTTAACCATATTATCGCTATGTCTCCAAGGCCTCTCCACACCTCGATGGGGATACCATCAGGCCCATTGCCTTGCTTCCTTTCATCCTCTTCAAAGTCTCCCTAACCTCAGCCTCCTGGATACGCCGCACAAAGCGTCGGCTGGTATCATCGGAGGAATCGTCTAGCTCAATGGTAGAGCTCTCATTCTCTCCATTGAACCAGTCGTCGAAGTACTCTCGCCATCTACGCTTGATCTCTTCGTCCTTCACGAGGAGTTGATCCGCTCCGTCCTTTATGCATTTGACTTGGTTGACATCCCTCGTCTTCCTTTCTCTCGTCTTCGCCATCTTATAGATGTCTCTTTCGCCTTCCTTCGTGTTTAGACGCTGGTAGAGGTCCTCATACGCCCGACCCCTTGCCTCGCTTACTGCACGCTTTGCGGCCTTCTTTGCCCCCTTGTATATCTCCATGTTGGTTGCGCTCATGTCCAGGTATAGGCGTCTAAAACAGTCCTTCTTCTCCTTAATAGCCTTCTGGACCTCAACGTTCCACCACCAGGTATCCTTAGCATCCCTTCTACTTCCCCTGGTCACCCCAAACTCCTCTGATACAATCTTCCGAATGCAAGTCGCCATCCTCATCCACATACTGTTTGCATCGCCTCCTTCCTCCCAAGGGCCCTCCTTAAAAACCCTCTACTTAAAAGCTTGAGCTGCCTCTCCCTTTAACTTCCACCACTTTGTTCTAGCAACTTTTGGGCGCTTATCCCGCTGGACACGAATCCGAAAACGGAAGTCAGCCACCACCAGCTTATGTTGATGGACAACACTCTCTCCAGGTATCGCCTTACAATCAAGACAAGCGCGTCTATCTTCTCTTCAAGAGAGGACAAAATCAATCTGGCTAGAGTGTTGGCCACTACTGAAAGTCACTAGATGGGATTCTCTCTTTCTAAAGAGGGTGTTAGCTACGACCATGTCGTAGGCTAGGGCGAAGCTTAAGACATCCTCCCCTTCTTGGTTCCTGATGCCATAGCCAAAGCCCCCATGCACCCCTTCAAAACCCGTGTTAGATGTACCCGTATGGCCATTGAGGTCTCCTCCTATGAAGAGCTTCTCACCAGTAGGTACTCTCCTAACCAAGTCCTCGAGACCTTCCCAGAACTCTCTCTTGGTGCTCTCGTTGTGGCCTACTTGCGGGGCATACGCGCTGATAACATTGAGAACTAAGTCCCCAACAACCAGCTTGATTAGGATAATCCGGTCTCCTTGCCTCTTGACGTCCACTACTCCATCCTTGAGGCTCTTGTTGATCAAGATGCCTACCCCATTTTTATTTGAGGTTGTCCCCGTGTACCACAGCTTAAAGCCGGTATCTTCCACCTCCTTCGCCTTCTGTCCCTTCCATTTGGTCTCTTGGACGCATAGGACATCAACACGCCTCCTTATCGTCGTATCAACTAACTCCCGTAACTTGCCTGTCAGGGACCCTACGTTCCAGCTACCTAAGCGGATCCTCCTAGGCTCGGCTAACTTCCTTACCCTCCGCACTCGTCGAGTCAAATGCGAAGACCCTTGCTCATTTTTCACTACACCCGGGCGTCGATGCAGCGCGCCACTAAGGATGCGACGACCTGATCCTTGCTCACTTATCACCATATCCAGATCAAGATACGGCGCGTCACCAAGGGGGTGGCGGCCCGGCCCTTGCCCATTTGACACCACACCCGGGTTCCGATATGGCGCGTCGTTAAGAGGGTTACGCCCCAACGAGGTTCTTTTGGGTTTCATCTCCATAAGAGTGGCTGGGTTTTTTTTTCCGTTGGCTTGCCAAGCCTATCACAACCCTCCTCCTTTATCCGGGCTTGGGACCGGCTATGTTGAGACAACATAGGCGGAGTTATTGCCTCAATTTGTATAAAAGCAGTTTTTACAAATCCCGGGGAGTTTTACAAAGGCTGTTGGAGATGCTCTAATGAGTCGTCCCGATACGAAAAACCAACTTTACAACCTTACCAGGTCCTACAATTCCCCTCTGTTGTATTAATATTGGTGAGAAAACACCCCAACCACGTCACTTTCTTGCTAAACAATCTCTTCTATTTTACAAAATATACCTTTATATTTCTCTAAACTAGTAAGTGTGCTGCACGTACAACACACGTCTTATAAATCTGTAATACAAATGTGTGTTTGGAAATCTATTTCTCTTTCACTGAGTTATTATTCGTTTAGCAAGTTATTTGTACTGGAATCACTTAAATAGGTCTCATGACCCACAAAATATTACTCAATCCGTTTTTTAATGTGAGTCCCTAACGACCATAGACCGGAAACAATCTGCCAAATCCATTCGTTCCTATCTTTACGACCGGTACTTATAGGTAAATTTATCCACAAATCACAATGCACACTATATTTTGGATCCTTTTTCTATAAAAACTATACATCCTACATCAAGAAACCGGGAGAGTATAATTTGTTACAAAAAATATTTGAACGCAACAACTAAGTAACATTATCCACTATTTATTGTTTGATGATTCTCTCTTGAAGGTCCGCACATTTATGTGGCCAATAATGATTTGTTCAATGACATGGATATTGTTTATAGCTCCATTCCATTCGTACTTCAATTTATGTAAAATAGTTGTTTTCTCGGCTCAATCGTCCTACGGATTCATTATACAACATTGTTATAAAAACTCATGTGCAAAGTGTGACCAAATGAGCATGGGCGGGCATTGGAAAATGTAGCCCTTCATTCGGTGTCATGAGTGTATGAAATTAAAAACCAAATAACCCGGCATAGTATTTTATGTAATAAATGTCACATTGTGTGTTGAACGTATCAAATAAGATTGTAATGCATCGACAAGCGTCGGAACAACAATAATAACTTTGCGTCTCCATGTACATATGTCTTCATTCAATGCAAGGTTTGAAACTTGGAGTGCAAACTTTAGATTATTGTCCATAATTTTAAATATATTCTCCCCTAATGTAGGTATTGGAAGCGAGCCCTAGATAGAGACAATTTTCTTATTTTGATCCAAGATGAACAATATTGATTAGCCAAAAATATTCCAAGGAGATAAAATATATTGGAAATATGCCCTAAAGGCAATTTAATATATTGGAAATATGCCCTAAAGGAAATATTCCCAAAAATATTCCAGTCGCCCTTCTTCACATGTATTTTGTTGCCTCCTTCTCCACTTTGTTCTCTCCCCAACATAGCTAACTGATTTGTTCTTGTCACCCAATGAACTTCACTTCTACAACCCTCTCTTTTTCATCACCTGTTCCGTCCATGAGCGCCCAAATCTCGTGGAACAGATCTTTCTTCATCACCCCACCAGCAGTCATGGCGCTTCGGTAGCTTTTTGTTGAGAATGAAACTGATATTTGATACCGACAAACTTTGCCATTTGTATGTGAAGTGCATGCTGATTTGTGCAGTTTTGAGGTGTAACTGCCTGACTGATTCAGATGCTTAGAGCAATCACTTTATCAAATTTGGTGAGGACTGTCTTCCATGTTATATGCAGATAGGGTGCTCGAGAAAATTGCTCTCTTTATTTTGTTCATTGCAACACCATATCGTGCAATTTTCCAAAAGTAAGGTATATTTCTATTAATATAAAAGTACACTTAGGTCTGAGGAGTCACGAATGTAATGAAATGTTCGAGACAATGGTTAAAGAGCATGTAATACTTTCCACGGTGGGACGCTGCTCTCGGAGAGCCACACGGTCGTTGTGACCTCGCTCCCAATCTCGCGCTAGACGACCATGCGAGCGACCACTTGGCGGAGGCTCCTCTCGAGAACCTTCAACACCTTTGGCGCGTCGTTGTTGTCCCTCCACTATACCCCGGTGGATTCACCACCACAAGTGGAAAGTGCAAGGGTGATTTTTCAGATGGGAAGAGAGGGAGTCACCGATTGATTTTTCCTAGCTAATTCATGGGAAGAGCCATTAGATGCATGCCAGGTGCCTGGATTTTTTTCATATATATTGTTGATGAAATCTAGCGTATGGTAATCTGGTTCACGGAAATTACTAATTCAAAATGATACTTTGTCTCATTTAATTCCGCATCAACTTGGGCTTATGGGTCTTCTTTGCTCCTCTCCACCGCTCAAGCGTTTTGAGAGTCGTCTCGTCTCTTCCTTCCTCCTCGCCGGCTCGCTTCCCGCTCTTCTCCGGCGGGGTTGCCGCTCGGCCTGGATGCGGAGGCGCAGCTCGGTCTGTATATAGTAGTCGTAGGATCTCTTTAGCCTTTGTGCTAGGTTGTGCCGTCTTGGCGTCCTTCTTCCTCCACAGCTGGACTCCTGCGACTCGCAGGGGCGCGGGATCCCGTCCGCTTCTCTTCTGTAGATTGAATCCGTGGTGGATTTCCTGCAGGATTGAAGATGGACGAAGCTGTTTCAATAAATTCGCTTGCTGTATCACCCACTTTGCAGATCGAGAGGAGATGTGGTGCTGCAATCCCCTGGCCGGTCGTGGCGGCGAGGAGGGGAGGAGGTGCGGATATTTTTCTTCCTCAAGACCGGTGAAGTGGATCTGGAGCTGGTTCGTCCTGGCGTTCAAGCACGGCGCGGGACGGCGACTGTGACGCATCTCCGGCAGGCTTACGTGGTGGAAGCCGAAGCAGGAGCTGCTTGGAGTCAACTCCTTCATCAAGCGTTGTCACCTCTTCATCGAGCATGGATTAAGGTGGCTTCTTCTTCCTCTGGCCGGCCGTGGCGGCGAGGGGTGGAAGAAGAGCAGCTACTCCTTCCTTGCTTTGGTGGAGGGGATCTTGCTGCATCTCCGGGCTCCTCACGCGGTGGCCTTGTTTGCCGTCGCATATCATGGCCAAAAGGGTGGCCAATCTACAACCTCCATGGCGGAGGCCTTTTCGACTAGACGCCAGTGCTCGGCGGCGCGACGCAACCAAGTGGTTCGTCCCCGGTTGTGTCATGCTTGCTGGCGGCTGCGTTCGCTCGCCGGAATGGAGAGACCGAGCGCTTTGTGCTCTGATGATCTCGGTGGTTCTTCCTCCTGGAGATCGCCGGCGATAGGTGGCAGAGACACGCTAGGACTTGATTGCACTTTATCTTCTTCTTCTAGGGTGTTTTATGTAAATGTGAAGGTCCTTTCTTCGAATAGTAGGTCTTCCAGGGTAATAGATGAAAAGGACCTTTCTGTAATTTGTACCTGCCACGTGTTTGAATGAAATTGCAGCACCGGGGTCTTCTGACCCCACCCCTTGTATAAAAAAAACTTGGGCTTATGGGTACTGGACTACTGGTTCGGTACATGTAATTCTACATCAGCCTTTGTTTTTTTTTTTTGTAATGTACATACTTGTATTCATACTAAAACGAGTACTGCATACAGACAAGCATACACACGAAGAAGAAATAGAGGATACAGAGGAAAGCACAGCTCGCACTCTCCTTCTTCAACCTCTCGATCGACCACCAGCCGATCCCTGCGACGCCGGAGACGACGAAGAAAGCCGCTGCGAAGATCGACCACCCGTGGAGCAGAAGAGCCCCTAGCCCAGAGGCGTTGAAGAGCCGCAGGTGACGCCAGCTCCGAGGAGCTGGTGGTGACGACGAAGAACGAACATCGGCCGGGGGAGGCCCCCGAGCTCAACCAGCACCAGATCCGGGGACGGCGCCCCAGATCTTCCACCTTTCTACCACTAACCTGCAGAGCCGCCATCTTGGATCCTCCCTTCCCGCCGCCAGCTCCGCCGTCACCGCAGATCTGACGGGAGATGATGGGTTCGAGCACCACGCCGGGCCTCGAGCCACCACAAGTCGAGCGCGTCGACGGCTGGCCCCGAAGAACACCACCGCCGGAGAAGAACGCACCGACACCAAAACCACCTCCGCCCGCACCCCCACCTCCAAGGCGCCGCCGGCGGAGACTCCACCCCAACCTCCCGTATGTACAGGCCCGAGACGGGGATCCCCCACCCTCCCGCCGCCGGAGCGGCCGACGGAGGGGAGGAATCCCGCGTCTCCGCGGCACGGACGCGGTGGCTCGGCGAAGGTCGCCCAAAAATCGCCCTTTTTTCGCCTCTTCAACAGTGACGGGAGAGGGAAGGATGGGGCCGGTCTGGATGGCTTCCTACATCAGCCTTTGTTGAGGGCCAGCTGCAGCGTCGTGATCTTTTCTTTATACTGGAATTGTTTGATCGATCTCTATCCAATGAAGCGCATGTTTGTCCTTTTGTAGAGCAATGGCGCTCAAGTCAAGCCGAAAGAGTAGCGAGCTAATTAGAACCACCCTCCGTACCAACAGGGACGGAGCCAGAATTTTAACATTGGGGGGGGGGGGGGCGATGATCACATGTGGGGGCGATGATCACATGTGTAGTATAATTTTACGAGATATGAAATACAAAATAGCATGAGTATGTTTGGAGGCAAGCTAATAATATTATATGGATATAAATAACTTAAATTTTTAAGAAAATCGATATTTTTCGCAAGTTTATAAATAGCCTACCATCACTGCTCGCCTATACTTCCATCCAAATTTTCAATATAGGCCACTAGATTCAGTATCGGAATAATTTGCATGAAAAATCATATGTTTTCTCAAGTAAGAAATAACTAAACTCAAGCAAATGGAGGATTACAAATACTTACTTATGTTATACCGTATACATACCTGAACAAATAATCCAGTTGTGCGGACGAACATCAAGCGATCAGCGGCAGCCGCCGCACTCGCCACAACTAGGCCGCCTGGACGGCACCAATCAGCTCCTTGGTTTGCCGCCGCCGGCGCGCGTACTGTTTGGTAGGTTGCATCACCCTGGCATGGGCTTCCCAACTGAGACATGCTCACTTGGGCTAGGTTGGGCTGAGATTTTGTTGTTTGTTTGGTGGCCCGTATGCGTTGAGAGATGGTGGGGTGAGATTGTGTTTGGTGAGTTGTATGGCATGGAACAGGATGAGATTAGAATCCAAAAATCGAAATTACACAAAGGTCCACATGTTTACACAAAGGTCCCTAAACAGAAAATAAAAAAGCAATCAGGTCCACGGGATTCCCCAAATCATGTGAGTGCACGGGAAGTGCTCAAATCGTGGTCTGCGCACAGAAAATTCCCAAATCGTGGTCGTGTGAGGAGGCCACGACGGTGGTTCTCCGTGGCGGCGTCGGTCCTTGGCGGCGGCGTTGGTCGGCGGCGTGGTCCACGGGTCGCTATGCAGCCTGTCCGGGGCGAGCTGGGCGGCGTTGGGGCGAGCTAGCCGGGAGGATCTAGGCGGCGGAGCTAGGAGGTGCCGGGGAGAGCTTGGCGGCGGAGCTAGGCGGCGCCAGGGCGAGCTAGGCGGCTGAGTCCATGGCGCTGGGCCGCTGGCGACCAGAGAGAAGGAACGAGGGAGACGGTGGGAGGGGGAAATGAACAAGATTTTCGGGCGGAGCTGGCGCCCCGACTCGCATGTGGGGCCCGCGCGTGGGATTTTTCCGGACGAGCTCGGCCTGGGCGGGGTGAGAAGCTCGATCTTCACTTCTCAACTGGGCATGGCTGAGAGGCCTTTTTTGTATGAGGTGGGCATGGCCTAGAGGGTGAAACCGGGCTACCAAACAACCGAAAACTGGGTGAGGAGAGATTATCTGGGGCAGCCGGGCTACCAAACACGCCCCTAATGAACTGTCAGAGACAAGATGATGGCCTGCGATCAGGCCACCACGGTCCAGGATCGTTGTAGTTGGACACAGAGATAGATGGGCTGCTTTTTTGTGCTGGGCTTTGGTGTGTGCATAGGCTACATAATTTTGGGGTTAAATGAAGTACTGATTAGCTAATTATGTACGTGCATTAACGTATGTAGTGTATACATACTGGCACCTGATATAATTCTATGAGGGGGGGGGGGGGGGGGGGGGGTCTTGTTAACTCCACAAGATCGTCTAGTCTAGATCATAAGGGGAACACAGAGAGATTGGAGGAGGAGGATGTTCACCTTCTCCTTGTGCAGACGACCCCGGTGCGCCGGACATGGTGGAGGTGGCCGGCGATGGCAGGGAGTGGCGGCGGTGGTGGTACTTCCCGTCGCTCTCTGCGCAACCTAGATCGGTTAAGGTTTGTAGGTGGGGTGTGACGGCGCACGACGAACCTCGTGAGGTGTGCCGCCGGCCCCCACCACTCTTTATAGCGCAGCGCGACAGGGGCCCACCAACCATTGGTTTGGTTGGGCGCCCCCGATCAGGGCGCGAGTCAAGGGTTACGTGCGATCGTTGGAAACGAACGTTGGAGATCAACCTAACATTCTCCCCCTTGATTTCAACTTTTACTTTTGACTATGTACTTTATACTTTACTCGTTTCATAGCAGATCAGTACATAGAGCATGTTTCATCGTCACAGCTCAATTGCCGATAGAATCAGACAGCTACAATATACCTCTCTGTTTTGAAACAATTTTTGTTCCTTTTGGGCCTCTCATGATCCAGGAATCATAGGCTTTCCCTCAAACCCATGCCGGCTACGTGTTCCACGAACACACTGGGTGGTAAGCCTTTCGTAAGCGGATCCGCAAGCATATCCTTTGTCCTTATATGCTCGAGACTTATAGTTTGATCCTGGATTTTATCTTTCACAACATAATACTTTATCTCTATTGGTTTGGTAGCATTACTCGACTTGTTGTTGTGAGTATAGAATACTGCGGGCTGGTTGTCACAGTACATCTTTAGTGGTTTATCAATACAATCTACCACTTTCAAGTCGGGTATAAATTTCTTTAACCATATCACCTGCCCTGTGGCCTCGTAAGCTGCTATAAATTCTGCATACATCGTGGATGATGCAACTATTGACTGTTTGGAGCTTCTCCACGAACCGCAAAATATGCGTCTGAATACCCTCTTATCTCTAGGGAATCAGATCTTCTGTATGTTAGCATGAGGTCATTTGTGCCTTGCGCATAACGCAATGCTTTCTTTGCCATTTTCCAGTGCTCTGGGCCTGGATTCTCTTGATATCTACCGAGTACTCCGGTGATAAAAGCTAAGTCAGGACGAGTGCACACTTGTGCATACTGTAAGCTTCCAACAGCCGAAGCATATGGTACTCCTTTCATTTGATCGATCTCGTACTGGTTCTTGGGACATTGGAATTTCCCAAAACTGTCGCCCTTGACTATAGGAGCAGGTGTGGCACTGCACTTATGCATATTATACTTTTTAAGAACCTTTTCAAAATATGCCTTCTGCGATAGTCCTAAAACTCCATTTTTCCTATCTCGGTGAATTTCTATGCCCAAAACATATGATGCTTCACCAAGATCTTTCATATCAAAATTTGAGGATAAGTACTTCTTTGTTTCTTGTAGCAGACTAACATCACTGCTAGCAAGCAAGATATCATCCACATACAAGATTAGGAAAATATATTTCCCATTTTTAAACTTTGCATAAATGCAGTTATCCTCAACATTTCTTTAAATCCAAAACTTTTAATTGTCTCATTAAACTTTAGATACCACTGTCTAGAGGCTTGCTTTAATCCATAAATGGATTTCTTCAGGCGGCATCCCATATCTTCCTTGCCTTCCATGATAAAACCCTTGGGTTGTTTCATGTAAACATTTTCTTTTAAATCCCCGTTTAGAAATGCCGTCTTTACATCCATTTGATGTAGCTCTAAATCAAAATGTGCAACTAGTGCCATTATGATTCTGAAGGAATCCTTACATGAGACTGGTGAAAATGTCTCATTGTAATATACCCCTTCTCTTTGTGTAAATCCTTTTGCCACAAGTCGTGCTTTATACTTTTCTACATTTCCTTTTGAGTCATACTTAGTTTTGTATACCCATTTGCAGCCTACTGTTTTGGCTCCTTTAGGAATATCTTCTAAGTCCCAAACATCGTTGGAACTCATCGATTTCATCTCTTCTTCCATTGCCTCCACCCACTTCGATGAGTGAGGGCTTCTCATGGCTTCTTCATATGAAGTGGGATCACCTTCCATATGAGCTATTTCTGTATTGTAAACTTTATAATCAGTAGAAATAGCTGATTTCTTAGCTCTTTTAGACCTTCTAAGGGCCTCATTTTCTAAAGTGGCTGCTGCACCTCCCTTTCATGCTCAACAACGGGTTCAGTCGGCTCCTGACGGACAGGTTCCGGATCTTCACCCATAGTTGTCACGGGTGGAGTTACAACAGGTGCTTGCACCTCAACCTCAGGATTGTTGGTGCAGGTACAACAGGTAGTGTAAAAATGGCTCCTGAATCATCGGAAAAGGTGCACACACCCTCTTCTCCTCAAGATCAATTTTCGAGCTACCATGCTCCCCCTCATCATTTCGTCCTCTAAGAAGACTGCATGTCTCGTTTCTACAAACTTTGTGTATCTGTCTGAACAGTAGAAACGAAAACCTTTTGATCTATCAGGATAGCCAATGAAGTGGCAACTGACTGTTTTGGATCTAACTTTGCAATATTTGGATTAAATATTTGGCCTCAGCTGGGCTCCCCCACACCTGAAGTGTTGTAGAGAGGGTACTCTTCCTGTCCACAACTCGTACGGTGTTTTGGGCACCGACTTGCTTGGTACTCTATTGAGAATGTGATGGCGGTTTTAAGCGCCTCCATCCATAATCCCAATGGCAAGGTGGAGTAACTCATCATCTGCGCACCATATCCATAAGTGTACGGTTACGCCTTTCAGCTACTCCATTTTGCTGAGGGTCACCCGCATTGTATACTGGGCCACTATGCCAGTCTCCTGTAAGAACCTCGCAAAAGGTCCAGGGACTTGGCCATATGGAGTGTGCCGACCGTAGTACTCCCCCCACGGTCAGATCTCACTATCTTTATTCTTTTATCATGCTGATTTTCTACTTCAGCTTTGAATATCTTAAATTTATCCAACGCTTCAGACTTTTCTTTGATTGGATAAATATAACCATATCGGGAGTAATCATCTGTGAATGTTATAAACGAGTCATAGCCATCCACACTTTTCACAGGAAATGGTCCACAAATGTCAGTGTGAATGATTTCTAGTGTTCCTGTACTTCGGTTTGCACCCTTTTTGATTTGTTTTACATACTTTCCTTTAATGCAATCTATGCATTGTTCTAAGTCTGAGAACTCTAATGGAGGAAGAATTTCATTTTTAACTAGACTTTCTATTCTCCCCCTCGAAATATGGCCCAAACGACAGTGCCATAATTTCGATGAGTCATGAGTTCTCTTTCTTTTCTTTTGTTCTTTATCCGCGCGGAAACATGCTCATTCACTTTACACACAGAATATTTTTCACGTAGGGATAATAAATAAAGCTCATTGTGAAGTAAACAACACACACATGAGTATTATTACACCATATGGCACACTTGCCATGTCCAAAATAACATTTAATTATCTTTGTCCAAACGTGAAACACTAATCAAGTTTCTGTGTAATGAAGGAACATATAAAACATCTCTAAGCAGAATCGTGAATCCATCAGCTAACTCCAAGGAGATGTCGCCGACAGCTTCAACGTCTGCTTGAACTCCATTTGCGACTTCAACGCATCTTTCGTTTCTTTGCGTAGTCCGCGTCGAATGGAATCCCTATAAAGAATTTGCAACATGAACAGTTGCACCTGAGTCAATCCACCAAGTAGATTTCGAAAACTGTGTATACAAGGATTCATTTACAAAGGAAACAATGTTGTTACCATTCTTTGCCATTATGGACTTCAGGAAAACAGGGCAATCTTTCTTGTAATGCCCAGTCTTCTTGCATACCAAGCATGTATCCTTGTCCACTGAAAGGGACTTCTGCTGATGCTGCTGATGCGAGGGAGCTTTTCCATGTGGCTTTGAAGGGGAACCATTGCTACTGTGATGGTAGTTCTTTTTCTTATCCTTCACATAGTTCAGAGAACCACCATATGAAGCTTTAAGTCCCTCCTCTTCTTCCCCTCCTTCCCCACTTACTCTCTCCTTCCCCGCGCGCGCGCAAGGGTTAGGGTTTCTTCGGTCGCCGGAGCAAGCTATGCCGAGAGGAAGAAGACGGCATCCTCGCCGTCCCCTTTGCCGGCGTGCGCGAGCACCTCGAGGGTGAACGCGCCGCCGTCAAATGGCTCTACGGCGGTGCCCTTTGCCCGTGAGGGGTTCGTGTTCTTCTTCCCGATGCCCCAGTTGGTGCGCATCGGGATCGAGAGGAAACGGCGCGGCCGTAACGGCGGTGCTCTTTTCCGGCGAGCACAAGGGCTTCCTCCGGTGAGTTTTCTTTTCTCTTTCTTTTGATTAGGGTTCGGGGATTCCACGGGAGGGGAATTTCCTTTTGCTTTTCTTTCCTGTCTACACGAGATATAGAATCTAGGAGCTCTGATACCAATGTTAACTCCACAAGATCGTCTAGTCTAGATCATACGGGTAGAACAAAGAGATTGTAGGAGGTGGATGTTCACCTTCTCCTTGTGCAGACGACCCCGGTGCGCCGGACATGGTGGAGGTGGCCGGCGATGGCAGGGAGTGGCGACGGTGGTGGTACTTCCCGTCGCTCTCTGCGCAACCTAGATCGGTTAGGGTTTGTAGGTGGGGTGTGACGGCGTCGCCGGCCCCCACCACTCTTTATAGCGCAGCGCGACAGGGGCCCACCAACCATTGGTTTGGTTGGGCACCCCCGATCAGGGCGCAAGTCAAAAGGTTACGTGGGATCGTTGGAAACGAACGTTGGAGATCAACCTAACAGGTCTGACCCCTGCTAGCTCCTCCTGTATCCGCCCCTGCAGCTTAGCATTGCCGACATATAAGCGCCGCTCTATATGCTGGGGTGACCTCCACGGCTCATCACGTTGGAGGTCGCCGTCTTGGAAGACGTGAACGCGGCCTTTTGCGTCGAGCGCATGGAGTTTCCCCTCGAAGAAGATGATGTCGTGGAGCTGGAACGCACAAGTGATGGTCCGCCAAGAGCCCCCGCGCCCTACATGGCAGACGGCGATCTTGCTTCTCATGCTATGGTTGTCTTCACTGTCAAGGATGGCAGCAACCGTGCAGCTCTTCGAGTCCGGCGCCGACGACTGGACGAACTTAACCATCGGCTTCTTCTTCCGCCGCGGCAGCTTGATCCGCTCCATGGTAAAAGCGTTCAGTAGGAAGGGGCGGCCTGTCCGTGGCACGAGGGCGAGCCAATTCCCGAACGAGCCTCGGCAGACGGCAGCAGCGGCATCCTTGGGCAGCGGGATGCGATGGATAGCGGCGTCGTGCAGGCTAACGCAGTGCCCAGGGGCGACGAGCCATGGCATGGGCGGACGCGGGTGAGCAAGCTCGGCGGCGCGCCATGCCTTGCAGACGCCACGGAAGCGGACGCGGTCGCCAAAGGCAGTGAGTCGGTTGAGGATGACGCTGAGCAGGTCGTGCGGGAGTTCGGACCATGGATGTCGGTGGCGCCTTGCTCGTTTCTTGGGCGGTGGCATGATATGACGACGGGATTATCGCCGCCCCGCGAGATCGAAAGAGATCTTGTAAAGCAACCCAGCTCAAATTCGTCAAATAAATAGGAGTAATCTTGCTCGTATTGGACATGATTTGTTTGGTTGGAGAAGCTGTCGTGATACGCAATAACTCCTCGTGGTTTGGATCAATCGTTATACGCATGAACTCCTCGTGATTTGGATAAACCTGAACTCAAAACTCGTGCTCCGATTGTGTTTTTCCTGTTCATATCTATCTGGTGTTAACATGTGCTCCAATGCAAGACAAACCGGGTACAACACTGCTGATTCAGCCAATCAACTGGAATTGATTCAATATTTTGTAGCATTACATCCTTCTGTACAACAGCGACATTCTACAACCTCACATATGTGCATCCCCCAATCTATGGAAACAAGTGGTTGCACTAAAAAGGAGGAGCAACTGGGATGGTGACCAAGCAGTCAGCAGGCCTAGCAATAGATCTGAAAATGCTCTAAGCCAGAGACCATATCAGTCCTTCACATCCGAGACGCCTTCTGATGATAGCTGAAACCTCGCTTCGGCTTCCGCCAGGCAGGGGGAGCTTATTACTTTACAGATTCGCTCCTCTCCTCTTCCCTTGCGAAGAGCAAGCCTGAAACGACACAGTATTCACGTGTCAGAAAAACTGATTACATATAACAGGGACCAGGTTGCTACAGAGTTATCAGATTATTAAACTGAACCTTGTTGTGGAAGCATGTGCCATGATGTTCCCCCTATAGGCTTGACCTGTGGCCCGGCAAACATCGCAGAGCCATCCACCTGTGCCACTACTTGATTGGTGATAACCACAGCCACTCCAAACTACAGCAAGCAATTCAATCAATCTTTAGCACACCAAAACACATTTTACATGATTTCATTAATTAACTGATGTAAATAAACAACATGATCGTTTACAAAGAAAGGCAGTCGATAAGACCTCAGCAGCAGTGTAAAGAGCATTTTATTTCAATGAATGCCGAGATATATACAAAGACTTCAAGCTTCAGGAGTAAGAGAATAACTTCCTGACCTCGTCTGCTAACTTCTGAAGGCTCCTCAGGAACTTAGCCATATGCATTTGCCTCGCCGATAGCTCCCCTCTACCTGAGAAATCAGTTCTGTACAGAGCTGTGGCACTGTCTACAATCATGAGAGCAAACCTGCACATGTGGAGTTTAAAAATCAGAAAACATACATTCAAATTCACTACGGCTATTTTTTATTTTTTTGAGAATTAGTATGGGCTATTTGGCTGTAAGAATAAGCAGCACGTAAACATGCTGTGTAAGCAGATCTGAATACAAACAACATTAAAAAAAAAGGTGCCAATAGAAAATTTAGCTTCTGTCCATATTGCCTGATCAAATTTAGTCCCATCAAGCATTATTAGTTTATTACCTTTGTATCAGAGTATGTATTTTAATCCAGGGACATTAGGACCGTTTCAACGAAAGCATATGAGAAAACTAACAACAGTCCAACGCTAACATTTCATCTACATGATTGCACACATTCTTTAGTCTCAAGAGACACTTCTATATAGATGAAAACACACAGTACTACATTGCAAAGGTTATGTCAGCAATAAAACCCCTTACACTCATAAGGAAATCAATGATATCAGTAAGTTACTGGTGGTCAACTAGCTAACTACAGCAAATCAGACTGAATTTCATAGATAGACACAGAAGGAAAGAAGTGGACTTGCCTGGTCTCTATCATCATGGAAGCTGCCTCCAGCAAAAGTCTGGACTGATGATCAGTATTATAAGCTCTTGCATAAGCCACATTCTCTAATACATCAGCACCATTTAATCCAAACCTAGAATTCAGTATTCACTTGTTTAGTAATCAAATTTATGTGGACACAAAGTAACCACTGCAACCAAGGTGTCACCTGTCTGCTATCTGGAGAAGCCTCTGTGGTCTGAATGTCCCCTCTGCGTCAATGTACAGAGCCTTTCCTTCACCACCACCTTGGTCCAATGGAAGCTGAAATATATCACATTTAACATATCATGAGATTAACTACAAGATTCAGGAGTCAATCAAAAAATGTCGATAACGAAAACCTCACCTGACATGTAACACATAGGGTGTGGCACAACTGAGTCTTTCCTGAGCGGAACTCACCATATAACTCTGTGATAGATCCTGTTTCTATTCCCCCTGTTGAAGGTAAGTCAAAACAAATACTCAATGATCACAAGTCACTAATCAAATTCTGTGGAAAAGGGGAAAAGCATGAAAGCTGACAACATATTACCCTCCAAGACCTTATCAAGCTCTCTTGATCCAGTTGTAACTTGAATGATCTCTAGCCTCTGTGCATGTAATTGGCTGGCACTTGTAAATCCCAGTGGAACAAGCTTCGATGCTGCAAAGATTTCGTAGACAGTAAGAATTTACAGAGTGCAACAGAAATTCCATGCAAAATACAACTTTGGCATCATGATCACTTGCCTGCTTCAATTATCTTGTCAACTTTGGCTTCACTGATTCCTTTTATTTGCAAAAGATCTTTCCTTGGTGTGTAAGCCACAGACTCCACTGTGTAGATACCGGCATCTTTGAGCTTTTTGACATCTAACGCAGCTATTCCAGATGCCTTGACAACAAAATGATAGAGTTAATGAAAACATTTGTTGACAAGAACACTAGTCACAGCTAAAAAGCTTCTTATATAACAATGAAGATATGAGGACCAAAAGCACCTAAACCACCTTAGAAGTTATAAAAACACCCTTGGCTCATCCTCATAAGCCACTTTCACAAACTGAATATCACAAAAGCTATTCCTACTACAAAAGTTATCAAAACAAGTCACTACAGCTTCTTGAAGAAATTACAATATTAAGCAATGAATACCGTTTGGTCAATAATTGCTACATTTTTCAATTAACAAGATAAGATATAAATTCAGATAACAAGGTCAAGGTACTCATTTCGACATACTGCAGGATGACAAGCCAGGCGCATATGAAATATTTTAGTCTTTGGTACATTGACATGTGCAGTAACATAATAATTTGCAACAACTCCTGCTAAGAACAATTTTGCAAGGAAGACAATGGACTTGTTGCTACATTTTCCAAACAAGGTACTTTGACAAAGAGAAAATCAGAAAAAGCTTCGACAAACAGAACATCACAAAAGGCTATTCCTAGTACAGCTTCTTGAAGAAGTATAGTATGCATTCCGTTTGGTAAATGGTTGCTACAGCCTACAAGATACAATATTCAGATAACAAGGTGCTCATTTCGAACCACTGCTCATATAGGAATATGACAAGTCAAGCGCATATGAAGTCTTTGGTGCATTCATGTGTGCAATAACATGATAATTTGCGACAACTCCCGTACTAAGAGGAAATTTGCATAGAAGACAGCGGGATGGTGACTTGTTGCTACATTTTCCAAGCGATTTTGAGATGCAAGAACCCAATAATCTACTGGAGATCCTAGTCGTGATGCAAAATCTAGACAACAGCCTCTAGGTAGAGGTTGAATGTATCAAAACTCTGAATAGAACCCGTATCTTCAAGAACAAACGCCCCCAAAAGGGGGACCAAAGCAAGAATCCTCCGCCTCAACTGTAACGAATCAAGAACTTGGCGTTCTGTAGACATGGAAAGCAGTCAAAGCACCGTGCCATCTCAACTGCAAGCGAAGCGGAAATTCCAAGAAATCATCGGGAAAGAATCCAAGAAATGTTCCGAATCAAGAACCTGGGTTTTGTGACCAAGAATCTGAAGAAGCACCTACAAATCCTAATCGCGACACCAAAATTCGGAACAGACACCACTGCGATTCGCCCGCGAGAGGACCAGATCTCAAGAAATGCGCGACAAACATTTGTCGCCATTTGGGGGCGGGCAAGAACCGACCGAATCAAGAACGTGCGGGTCTTCCCCCCCAAGATTCTAACCCTGCAACCCAAGAACCTAGCACCAATCCTCCTTCACGCGGACAGGAAACCCAGGAAGGCCAGAACTTGACGAAGACATCTGGGGAGAAGTAACGGACCAAGATTCGGCTAGGGTTTCCGGTGGGATGGGCGGGGCAGTACCTGGAGCTGCTCGATGGGGAATGGCCCGTGCTCCACCTCCTCCTGCTCCGCCGCCGCCGTCTTCTGCTGCGCCGCCGTCGCCGCCGTGGGTGCTACTCGCGGCGAGAGAGAGGGAGGGAGAGAGAGGCTTGCTTCGGAAGGAATGGGTGCTTCGGAAGGAATGGGGAGGGCGCCAAGGCGGAGACGGTGGGAGATGCTTTATTGGAACTTCTCCTGGGCTTATATGGTCCACTTAATGGGCCTGAACGGGCCAGAACTTACCTTGGGCTCAATAAGGATTGTTTGGGTAGGCCCAAAGGCCAGGCCCGCTCTGCTCCCAGAACTCGCCGCCGTCTCGTCTCCACAAACCCTATATATCGCCTTCTGCGAGCTGTAGTTCCGGCTCGCCCGTGGAGGGTTTCCAGTTGGGCCAGCCCATTCGTTCCTTTGAACGGAGAAAAGAAGTTAAGAAAACAGAATGTGGAGTGTGGGATTCGAACCTCCAATCTCAACGTACAAGGACCGACCCCATAGCCACTGGGCTACAAACGACTTCATGTCAACGCATCATTATTTTTCCATCTATTGTTTCTTTTTTGGGTTTCCGTTTCTTTTTTCTGTTTCTTTTTTTCCGCTTTATTCTTTCATTTCTTTCTTTTTTGTTTCATTTCCTTTTTATTATTTAGTTTAGTTATTATTTTCCTTTATTTGAATTTTTTTCTTTTTTCATATTTTCAAAATCTGAACCATTTTTGTTTCTATATTTTTCTGAACCATTATCAAAATAGGAACCATTTTTCAAAATCTGAACCATTTTCAAATGTGGAACCATTTTTTTAATTGGAACCATTTTCAAAATCGGAACCATTTTTTTTCAAAATTGGAACCATTTTTCGAAATCTGAACCATTTTTAAATTTGGAACCATTTTCAAAAATCGGAACCATTTTCAAAATTGGAATAATTTTTCATAATCTGAACCATTTTCAAATGTGGAACCATTTTTTAAATTGGAACCATTTTCAAAATCGGAACCATTTTTTTCAAAATTGGAACCATTTTTCGCTATATGAACCATTTTCAAATTTGGAACCATTTTCAAAATCGGAACCATTTTCAAATTTGGAACCATTTTTTCGATATCTGAACCATTTTCAAATTTGGAACAATTTTCAAAATCGGAACCATTTTCAAATTTGGAACCATTTTCAAAATCAGAACCATTTATCAAAATTGGAACCATTTTTAAAAATCTGAACCATTTTCATATGTGGAACCATTTTTAAAATTTGAACCATTTTCAAATCGGAACCATTTTTTTCAAAATTGGAACCATTTTTCGAAATCTGAACCATTTTCAAATTTGGAACCATTTTCAAAATCGGAACCATTTTCAAAATTGGAATCATTTTTCAAAATCTGAACCATTTTTGAATGTGGAACCATTTTTAAAATTGGAACCATTTTCAAAATCGAAACCATTTTTTTTCAAAATTGGAACCATTTTTCGATATCTGAACCATTTTCAAAATTGGAACAATTTTTTGATATCTGAACCATTTTCAAATTTGGAACAATTTTCAAAATCTGAACCATTTTCAAATTTGGAACCATTTTTTAAATTGGAATCATTTTGAAAATCGGAACCATTTTCAAAATCTGAACCATTTTTTGAAATCTGAACCATTTTCAAATTTGGAACCATTTTCAAAATCGGAACCATTTTCAAATTTGGAACCATTTTTAAAATCAGAACCATTTTTCAAAATTGGACCCATTTTCAAAATCGGAAACATTTTTTCAAATTTGGAACCATTTTTCAAAATATGAACCATTTTCAAATTTGAACCATCTTCAAAATCGGAGCCATTTTTCGAAATCTGAACCATTTTCAAAATTGGAACCATTTTGAAAATCGGAACCATTTATAAAATTGGAACCATTTTCAAAATCGGATAGTTTTTCGAAATTTGAACCATTTTCAAAATTGGAACCATTTTTCAAAATTGGAACCATTTTCAAAATCGGAACCTTTTTCAAAACCGGAACATTTTTCAAAATTGGAACCATTTTTCAAAATCTGAACCATTTTCAAATTTTGAACCATTTTTCAAAATCTAAACCATTTTCAAAATTGGAACCATTTTAAAAATTGGTTCGGATTTTGAACAATATCCAGATTTCTAAAAAAAACAGATTTAAAATCAAAAAGAAAGAATTAAACACGAAAAAGAAATAGAATTCAAGAGATACGTACAATCTCACGTAAACAGAGAATAGGCACAGGCAGAATGCTACGTAACGCTACCAAATGGGCTTTCTGCCAAATGGGCCGTGTAGCGCACGAGTACGTTTCGTGCGTGCGGGCGAGTCGGTGGTTATAACTCGCTAAAAGCGATGTATAGGGATCCCCCTCGTCTCTACTTCGTCCCCAAGAAGAACACACCAGCCGGAGC
Source organism: Poa pratensis (assembly GCA_947311845.1). Classification (NCBI taxonomy): domain Eukaryota; kingdom Viridiplantae; phylum Streptophyta; class Magnoliopsida; order Poales; family Poaceae; genus Poa; species Poa pratensis. The sequence continues at coordinate 62,820,994 of CAMZMU010000049.1, read as the reverse complement.
AGAAAGGCCTTCCACGATTTCGAGCGGAGAAACAGTGAGAGAGAGAGAGAGGGGGGGCCTTGTTACTGCTTCGATCCCGCCGCATCCGCCGCCGACGACGAGATGTTTCTCACGAGGTAATCGGTTTCATCCTCCTGGAGTCGCGATTTTTTATACTATTACATCGATTCGATCTGTCGCCGTGCTGGGCGGCGATGGCGGGTTACTGATACTCGTCGGGTTTTCTCGGTGTGTGCAGGACGGAGTACGACCGCGGGGTCAACACCTTCTCCCCGGAAGGGCGGCTGTTCCAGGTTGAGTACGCCATTGAGGCCATCAAGGTGAGATTCGTTTTTTTTTTCTTTCTATTTGGATCACATGCCCGAAATAGTGGAGACGCTGCGGCTATACGACGTTCCGTTGGGGGCTAGATTCGTTTACGGTTTGGGAGCGGGGAGTGTTTTGCTCGTGAATCTGAGCCAGCCGGAGATTGGCTACTTCGGGTGGGACTGGATCTCTGGATTGGGGAGGATAAGTGTTGCCAGCTTTTAGCTGAGAATAGATCGATGTGCAGCGTCGGTGTATGTAAGTAGCGCTTACGATGTTGATCCTTCTTTACTGGATTGCAGTTGGGCTCGACCGCGATTGGGTTGAAGACTAAGGAGGGTGTTGTCCTGGCTGTTGAGAAACGTGTGACCTCACCGCTCCTGGTAATTGCATCTTCACTTACTAATGTTTTGTGTGCATTTGAGTATTTTGTTGCACATCTTGCCGACTGAACTTATTCGCAATAAATTTCCTTTTGTATCGTTGACCTATAGTACGGGTTCTTATGGATGGTTGCAAGAGAAATGTATCCCTGGGCCGCTGGGCGTGTTCGCATTCTTAGATAGGTCCGGTAGGATACTGATGATGATCCTCGAGACATGAATGCTACCGGTGCTACTCCTTCGTAGTCTTGTGATTTAGTTTTCACAATATTTTTTGTTCTAAGTTTCAACTGGCAACAAGATGTGGATATTGCCATTCAGGGTAATGCAGACCCTAGGATATGTAATTTCGTGTTGTTTTAACAGGGTAGGTTTCTAGTGTGGATTACCCAGATTTATGCAAATTGTTACCCAAAGATGCTATTCTGCCAAATATGAAAAGTGTGGAATACTTATCGGACTGGACAAATAATATACTACTGGTGAAATGTAGAAGTACATAGCTGTTCGTTTTCTAAACAAATAGAACAGTCTGGTCTTTTATCTTCATAAATTATCGTCAAGGCTCACTGGACATATGGTAATTAAATGAATTGTGTGGGATGCATTATATACTTTTCCCCTTTCAAACAAGTATTTTTGTTTCTTATTTGGATAATTGGATGGCATGCAAGAGCATTTAACAGTGCATTCTTTTTCCCATAACTCAGTTGTGTTTATTGATATGAAGCTACTTCCTCCGTACCATAATATAAGATGTTTTAGGTATAGACATATTTTAGTGTGTAGATTCACTCATTTTGCTCCGTATGTAGTTCGTATTAAATACCTAAAACTTATGGGAGTACATAGTAAAAAAACCTAACTGCCTGATGCTGACTGAACTTGATGTTACCTTTTGGTTGGCACAACTAAGCACAAACTGACTTCAAGTTATCTTGCTATTATTATACAGGAACCAAGCAGTGTAGAAAAAATCATGGAAATTGATGAGCATGTAGGCTGTGCCATGAGTGGCCTTATTGCTGATGCTAGAACACTGGTTGAGCATGCTCGTGTTGAGACCCAAGTACACACTTCGGTCATTATATTTATGCAATTCATACCCTTCGTCTGTTAACTTAACTTTGTATGTTCACAAACAGAATCATAGGTTCTCATATGGGGAGCCAATGACAGTAGAATCTACCACGCAAGCTATCTGTGACTTGGCTTTGCGCTTTGGCGAAGGTGAAGAAGAGTCAATGGTGAGACTCATTTGCTCTTGTCTATTAATGCAACGACAGCAAGTTTTGCACACCTGTAGAAAATGGGAAACACAAGTACCAGCAGAATCCTTCTTTTCTTCTTGTTTCCTCCTTTTTAAAAGGAATTAATACCATTTTTTTTTTGCTACTGCACACTCTTTGATGGTTGCATGCTTCCTTTACGGTAGTTTGAGTATGGAGGAAACTGAACATCCAGAGAAGTTGTATGTGTTGTAATTTACCTAATAGCCAATGCGAGTTGAGATGGCTATTGAAATTTATGAATGACGAGTTTCTGAATCTAGACAAATCCAGGCTGCACTTAGTTTGGCTCATTGTTGGTTATTTTCTTATAATGGCAACAGTAGACTTTTGAGTTACTTTTGTTAAGGTTTGTGTAATTGCAAAAAATACCCACACTAGTCAAAGCAATTTAGTTAATCTCGGCTATAAATTGCTTTGTTGTCTACTCGCATTTTCCTGTATTCTACTCACCTACCAATATTGTAGAAGAGGTTCTGATGTACTTCTTTTTTATGCAGTCACGACCGTTTGGAGTCTCTCTCCTTATTGCTGGTCATGATGAAAATGGACCCAGCTTGTAAGTATTGATCTGTTTAACTCGGTTATTTGGGTTGTTAACGTTTACTTGAATAGTCAACATTTTGCAGTGTACCCTCTTTTGTTTAAAACAGTTGTGGACTTGTGGTACCATGCTGTGCATGTGCTTTTATTTTCTTTTTATGTCTTTTTTTCTAGAGTGGCATGTTAATTGCAATCCCTGGCCCCTCAGTCTCGCCTGAACATCTCTGCTGTGGTGATATAGTACCGTACTAGCATTTATTTCCAGTTCTGTGAACTATATGCGGTATTGTTTATAAGTTAGTACGTTTTACAAAAATTATATGGAAATGAGTTTCACCAAGTTGTTCTAATGGCCATATAAGTAATCATTTTTCATGTTTATACCAGTTTAAATATAGCTTGTTGCTTTGTTTATCAAAATTCAAGCTGTTTTACATCCTGTAAGTTGACATGATATTCACTTATTGTAACCGGGAGTTCATATTTGAAAACCTAGCATTATCAAAGAGTGTGTTGTCCAAAAAGTTGCTTCGGGGTTTTATACATTACATTGTCCATCCTTATACGTTCATGTATTGTTTCCCCCGATAAGAAAAGGAACTATATCCCTGCTTCCTGATAAGTCGTAAGTATTATATTTTTCATCTCAGCTAAGGTTTTTGATTATTAGTGCATATGCTGGCAAGGTGATGCACTTGAAAGATATCCTTTGTGTGGCATTTCTATCTGTCTTTGTTGTTAGACGAGCATCGTGTAACTACTTGTGATGGTTAGTTTACCATGCCAACCGAAACTTTGCTTCCTAATAACTCAGGGATCAATTCTTGCGTATTGCAGGTACTACACAGATCCATCTGGGACCTTCTGGCAGTGCAATGCCAAGGCAATTGGATCAGGCTCTGAAGGTGCTGATAGCTCATTACAAGAGCAGTACAACAAGGTACCATAAGTTAGGTGCATACAGGCAAACCACTTTAGCTCGAGCACCAAAAAACATAAGAAAATCCCAGTTCTTTTGAAGAAAACATACTACATGGGTTGTAGAGATAAATTGCACGGCAAGACTGGATCCAAATCTGAAATAACAGTCTTACAGACCCATCGCCCGTACGACCTACATCTTAGAAATCTTAATTTTGCCGTCCACATAGAAATACATAGCAAAATCTGGTTTCGCTATTCAACTGTCTTGCTTTCAGTTATCGAAATGCATGCATATAATTGTTGTGTTTCAAAAACATGATGAGAATTGACATATCGCTGACAACTCGATGCAGGAACTGACCATCGCTGAGGCAGAGACCATAGCCCTTTCTATACTGAAGCAGGTTATGGAAGAAAAGGTACAGTATCTCGAGCCACTTTGTATTTCTCATTTCTCGGCTCAACTCAGCAGATCCCTGAGCTCTAATCTCGTTCAAAACAGGTGACCCCTAACAATGTCGACATCGCGAAGGTGTCCCCCAGCTACCACCTCTACACCCCTGCAGAAGTCGAAGCGGTCATCGCAAGGTTGTGAAGTATTGACACTTTGTGAAACGGTCTCTTTGCTATTCCCATGAACCCTAAGGCACAATGGACGTATGAACTCTGTTGATGTGGGTTTTCTGCCCATTGTTGTCAATGGCTATCGTTGTTTAAGGATAGTGGTGCCTGCATCTGATTCCTGATCTCACAGTCCAGGCATTTTTCTTTTCTAGTAGCACTAAGACATTGTACCACCAACGGGTTAAACATATTCTTCAAAGAGGTGCCTATGTTTATCTTCTGTGCGTGCTGTCTGTAAACTTGCTTGATGCTCTAGGGCAAGATTGTAAGCCTTTTTAATAGGTGGCCCATAAGCATATGCTAGGTGGTTTTAGTGTTAATTAAGGCTAGCATGAACGTTAATCTTCTCTCCTATCTAAAAGAAGAATTTTGTTCCTTAGTCTGCCAACCAACCCACTACGTCAACCCCTTTCGACCAACTCCCTCGAACGCCCGCGCCGATAGTGGGCCAACGAAATTGGCGCGTTGTGCACTACTGATTCCGCGCTATCCGTGCCTCTCACTGTGCACCGAAAGGAACCTGCGCGCCGGCCCCTCGATCTCCCATGGGCCGCCGCAGGGAAGCCAGCCCCGACTCTCCCCGCGCGCTGCCACCGACAGGAACCGTGCCCTGCCCCTGTCATCAAAATTCAACCACCATCTAAAAAATGGATCGCCACACCTTCTCGCCAGCGGGATCTCCCCGATCTGGATCTCACAAGTCTGCTCCTCCCACGATGGGTCGTGCCGCCCCGCAGGCATCCTCTCTCCGGCGACGGTCCCAGTCTCCTGCCCGTTTCCTCCGGCGGCTCCGTGGTCCCCTGCTACCCCATGACCTCCATCGCTTGCGCGGCCGCCGCTGCCCCTGCTCTCATGCCGGCCGCGAGTTCAGATAGGTGAAAGGGGAGGAGTGGCCTCGCCCTTACAGCCGAAGGCGGAGCGTGGGATGCCGGTGAGACACGCGGTGGAGGCGTTCCCTCCCGCGCGGTCGTGCTGCTGCTGACCCCGGTTCATACTACCCCTGCCTCCGTCTTGCAGCCTCGGGACGGCGGCTTTGGTGCGACGGCGATGGTGGCTTTGTGACCGTGGTGGCGATTGTTGGTGGGCGGCTAGTTTGGTGGTGGCAAGGCCTCGTCTTGCGGGGCTCCGGTGCGACGGGTCATTCGAGGGTTGTGGATAGGGTTTTTCGGGAGAAATCCTTGTTGGCTCGGCCGACACCGACGCGATGCCGCTTCTGGGTGGCATCATCCCTTCTTGAAGGGCATCGTGGCTACCCTTCGTCTGCATCCCTCAGTGTACCGGGGGAAACCCTAGGATCAGCGCGCTGGTCCGAGGAGCAGCGTACGCGTGCCTTCTTGAAGGGGCTGCTTGGAGAGGGCGCAGCGGTTACGAGTCAATGTAGCTTAGTTAATCCGCCTATGTCTCCATTCTTTTCTTTCTTTTGTTCGGGTGTATGTTTGCTGTTGCCCCAACTTGCGTAACTGTTGGTTGTATCGGGTTGTTGCTATATTTATATAGCGGGGCTACGGCCTATTTCGTCGGTGAGACACGCGGAAACCCCGGAGCAGGAGTGTCTAAGGATGAGCCACGGGGAGAGATGGGATGCCCCTGACCCTGAGCTTGGACGACCGTGTGCCCTAGAGCTTCGGCGGCGGCATCTCTACTACTTGAAAAGCGCCGCTGCGCCTCACCTATGCGGAGGTAAACGAGCGCCCTGGGTTCCAAGCTCCACCAGCGCTGCTCCCTAAAAAAAGCTTCACCGCGTTGCAATTGATCGAAAGAAATTTACCATCCAATCGTGGTATCTAGCTTAATTTTGCTAGCTTCAAGTTTGATCACGTACAAATCCAGCATCTTTCTTCAAGCTAATCAATTCCCACGATTGGCCGATGCGGCAGAGGAGAAGTGCACAAACAATAGAATTGATGCAGTCAAGGCAGATGCCTTCGTTGGGAAACTATGGCGGACGCCTCAGAGTTGTCCTCTCACTCTCCTCCATCTACAAAAAAGCCGCACTACACAGTCCTTCGGCCAGAGACACCTGAGGTTTTCTCAACCGGATATGGCGGATACCTACACGAACATCTCTTTATTGGCAGCAGTCCTTCGGCCAGAGACACCTGAGGTTTTCTCAACCGAGACTTCACCAAGATTGCCTCCTCAACTTTTGAGAAAAGATGGGGGACATAAAATATGTGTATCTCCTGCTTTGCTTGTGTAGTTATGGGGATCAGTTCACATGAGTGGACAGAGGATAGGAGAGCGTTGGACCTGTAGATGGCGTATGACTACACATCAAGAGTACTATGCACGTTCTGCTAATTATTGTATCAAATAGGAGAGGATATTGGGGGGAAAAACCTGTTTGTGCCTTTGCATATATAAATGGATTTTTCCGAGCATTATTGACACGGTAGCATAGTGTGTAGGTCCACTAGATGGCTATAGATCTTTCTATGAGGAGTCCTAGACAAGGGTCATAATATTTTTCTTCCCTACAGAGGAAAGTTCATTGCGACTGGCAGAGCCATCAACTGAGGGTTACACGTCCAGATGGAAGTTTTCCATCCTGTAGCACTCACAGCTATGGCAATTACACTTCCACCTTGAGAGTCGAATCTTGATGCAAGGGGATAAGTTTGATTCCACTTACACATCCCAATCGTCTGTGGTTTCAGGTTTGCGAAACTATTTCTTAACTATGTACATTGCACTGTACGTGCTCTTTTGTTCAGTGATTGTTTGAGGTGCTGTTTTCTTCTTCTTTTGCTTTGCATATTTGTAGTTACCCAGTATTGCATTTTAAATCCATGTCATTATGTTCATATTTGAGTATATTGCAAGTTGTCCGCATAATTTACTATGTGAAAGAGTAGTGCAGACTGAATTACTAGGTGGTGATGAGTTATGACCAGTATTGTACAAGGAAGATATTGGTGCGGCACATAAGTTTCACCTACGTGACCAGTTGTTTTAAGTGATTAAAGTAAAACTGTCTTCTTTCCCTAAAACAAAAACTGTCTTCTTTCCCTAAAAAAACCCGTCTTCTTCAAGCTCAGAAGGTGTCTCTGCTCATTGTCGTTGCCCCTGCTACAACTATGTACATATAGGAAATTAATCTTGATTTAAACTTAACTCCTGTTTGTCTCATTGCTAATTTCAGAAATCTCCATGCTGCTGCAGTCGTGGGCGACAGCGCCGTCGGGCAGTGTGGCATCGATGTGGACGTGGAGATGGTGTTGGCATTGTCGAATCTATGAGCGCAGGCAGGAGCACGAACAAGAAGGGAGTGTCCTGACTGCCTCGAGCATTCGGACAACAATCGGTGTGAGCATACGGGGTGAAAGCGCGTTGTGATTATACTTGTGCATTTCTTTTTTGCATTATCCTCCGACGTTTGGGAGTTCCGGTGCAAAAGGAGATGTTCTTTGTTGTTCTACCGACTTTTTGATGCATTACCCTCTCAGGTTTTTGGAAATGCTTCATGTCTCTGATTTGTTTAATTGCAACTTGCATGAAAAATATCACAGATTATATGAAAAAAAAATTGTGAACCAGGGGAATATCATGATCTTGCGGAAGATATTTGGAACCTTTGTGGTACATTTAGGAAAGTGTAAGATGTTTAGATGTTTTGAAAATTCATTGAAGGGATTGGGACAGAGAGGTAATATTGGAAAATAGAGACAACGATGGGAAAGATAGACTAAGAGTACATGGGCCCGAGAGGGAGCTCGAAATATATATTAGGAAGAACGGGAGCTGGCACATAAATTACGAAGCAGGAAGGCATCCGATGAATTAATCCATTCAGGATGCTGATGGTGTTGCTGCGTTGACAACTGTTGTTCTCTGCATCACTTCGTACCGTCAAGGAAGAACTGATTTTTGCAGTGAAAATTCTCAAAGGACTGAAAATTACTCAATAAATATCGACCATAGCTAGAAGCCTAGAAGGGCATGATCAAGGGTACCATATCAGTATTTCAGATCAAGCGAGCATGTGGGTGCAGTCACGGTCATATCATATCTAGGTTCATCAAGTTAATTCGAGATCGCTAAACCAGTGAAAATGAAAATAACTTCGCCTATCATTTTTTCAAAAAAAATTAACATATGAACAGAAAGTTAATTCACCGTGTATAACGAAAAAGGTCATGTTTTAGTCATAAATCAGAACAACGCAGTACAAAGATCCGTGAAAAAAGACTTTATTATGAGTTGAGCCACATAACAAAAAATGGCGATATTTTCACATCTCACCACATGAAAATAATTTGACCGCAGTACATATTGTTCTCAACTTTTTATCCCCGTTGCAACGCACGGGCAATTAGCTAGTGAAAGAAAAAATAAATTATGTTTGTAGATTTGAAGAGGTGAAAATACAACTTGACAAGGCATCTATAGATAAGGCACTAGCTGTACTGAACGTTTGGTCGGAGACGGTGGGTAACTTGTATCTTTTGTCCTAAATGACCTTAAGCAAACTTTCAATCTGATACGGCGTAACTAGTGTAGTCACGCCGCTTTGTTGTTGTCCAATCTTTCACGGTACAAAATAATCAATCAACACTCGTAGTCTAATTATTTCAGCAGCTCTCGGATGCAAAACACAATCCAATTAAACTGAGCAATCACGAAGCTAGCTTCATCAGTATAACGCAACCTTCCTGTCCTATCTCACGTGACTGTAGCAGCACAAAGTACACGATGAAGGCAGAAAATAGCAGAATTAGGTTTACCAGATGCAAACCTAATTAAACAACAAGCACACCCGACGGCCGGAAGTACTTGGACGATCCGTTTAGGATCAGCAGCAGACTAGAGACCAGCGCTCCAATCTTCTCGCAAGGAAACACACACCAGATCGACTGGTATTCAACAAGAGACACACGCAGAATTGGCCGCCGGAAACATGGTGATTTTCTGGTACTTTTACTCACAAAATAACTTGTCAGTGTGAGAAATAGCATGACGTCAAGCAGGTACCACATACTTCTTCACATATGAAACAATACTATTTGTAGGCGATGCCGTATCACAATCATTAATGGTCCCTTAAAAACTTTTAGCCAGATCTGGCCCCTCCCCCCCCCCCCCCCCCCCCCCCCCCCCTTCCCCACCCCCACCCCCCCCCCCCCCCCAAGAAACGTCATTCGCATTGGCGTTCAGAAGCTCTGAGCCTCTCAACACGTCATTCATTTTATCCGAGACTACGAAATGCAAAAATGGCCAAGTCATTTTAAATAAGCCATTTGCTATGGTGTTTTTAACCCCAAGCCTCTGAGATTTCTCCACGTTCTCTGAAAATCTCAGAATATGCTATTCGCGTTGGCATTTCTGGCAATATTGGAGGCTCTGATATTACAAAAACTCTATATCAAATGGCTTATTTCAAATAACTTAGCCGTTTTCCGCAGTTTTAGATAAGCCAGAGTGAAAGACCTTTTCTAAGATTCTCAAAGTGTCTTGAGATTTTCAAAACGTCTTTTAGTGTGGTGTTTTTTGGAGGGGCCAGATCTGTCTGTCTGAAAGTTTTTTAAGAATCATTAATGACTGAAAAAAAAAGTTTGTTTAAGGGCTATTTAGGACAAAAGATACTAAATTTCATCCTTTGTCCCAGCCATCCCTCAACCCTAGCCGCCTCCTGCCCTTAACTCCCTTCGACACATCGGGAGGATCTTACTGCCAAAGGCCTCGTAGTGGATGGGTAGCGACGGAGGCTCTCGTTTATCTACCGCCGTGGTGGCTTCAGGTAATTGAGGATGGCATCCGAGCCCTTTATCCCGTTGTCGGTGGATGAAGCGGGCCCGAAACAAATGGGGGCAATAGTGGGGATTTGTGTTGTTCTCTAATCAGGAGGGTGGGTTGTCTGACATCGAAGATGAAATGGAAGCCGAGACGATGGTTTTGACCGGTGGTCACCGAGTGGGCTGCACGATAGTTCTTAAGATCGTTTTCGTGCACGCTGTTCATACACTTTCACGAGGCTCCTCGTCGATCCAGGCCATATCTAGAAGTCGATTCGGTCATCGTGTCTACCACAAACATTGAGGTTGAGCCTTCATTGATTGGATCGGTCGATGTTTGTTTTCGGTGAATCCAGATAAGAACTTCGATTTGATGTTTGTTGGATTCGACAATGAGAACACACGTGTCATCTCCTTCGTGTGAGACCTCCAGTTCTCAAAGAGTCATGCTTTGCATAAGACCATCCTGAACCCTATCGAAGTTTTTTTTTTTGGGTAAGATTGAACCCTAATGGAGTTCATCGGGGCAATCTAATATTGACGTTTTCTATTTATTTCTCCTTCTCAAGAGAAGTTGGCATCTTCCTAGTGCAAGGGCAGATTCGTAATCTCCATCTTGCCTTCCTTTTGCTTTACTTTCCTTGTGCCGTGGGCGTGGTCGAGTTCTGAAACCCAAACCCCTCCCTCCCCGGGCTTAACGACCTGGAAAAAGAGTAAAGCGAGGAAGAAAGCTACACCCCACCGAATCCAACAACCGAGAAGAAGACGAAGAACCAGGGAGCGAGCAAGCGCGGCGGCGATGCAGCAGGCCATGTCCATGCCCCCGGGGGCGGCCGGTGCGGCGCCCCCGCCGGCCGGCATCACCACCGAGCAGATCCAAAAGGTTCGATCCGCCCCGCCCATCCTTCCTGCTAGGGTTAGGGACATGCTTCCTCCAGCGATTGATTCGACAAAACACCTGAACTTTCCGGTGACTGTTTAGAGAAATACCGGGCCTCTTCTGCTCTTATCTTGCGATTAGGTGATCAGGGGAAAGCAGATTCCTCGCTTGGATGCTCTGATTACTGTACCATGTGTGGTTGCCTATGCAACAAGGCATTAGTAGAAGAGAATAAAACACATATGAGGACAAGGGGATTGGAAATGGCATACTGGGTAATATGATTGGAGATAGAGATATAGGGTGATAGGAGAGTTGTGGTAGCTTTCCAGTTCGAGTATCATTATCTGGCACCGGTCACCAGCAAACGCAACAACTGAATCTTGCCGACTCAATGTGCGCACGCCATCGCTTGTCGTCCCATGCCGCACGATACAGCTCATCAGCCGTGCTCTATGGTGCTAGTACAGACTGGTCCTTGGCCACCTGCCCAGCGGCATCATTTGCCACACAACTGTGTGCCCTGCAGACGTGCAATACCACTGCTCCTCTGCCATAGAATGCGGCTTGCTTGCAGGTTTTCAGTGACTATTATTATCCATCTGGCAATCACCAACCACCACATGATATAGCTTCCTAGCCTGTTCTCCGGAGGCTAGCTGCCATATGGTGCCACTCATCGGCTATTGATCCCTGCCATATGATGTCGCTCATCCACAACCATGGGGCTGGAATTTATTTTTTCTATCAAATGCACTTTCTCTGAGTGATGCTGTTTTACAAATGAACGACTCGAATGGTATTCTGTCAATATAAAATAAGGTTTTCTTTTGTGAAATTAAAGATATATATTTCTTTAATGGTCCCCTTCGAGTCGGTTACAACTAGACCGATCATGGACTCGTCATTGTTACATAAGCACTAAATTTAACGACGTACAATCATCCATTCAGTGTCCGCGTATCCATATAAACACATTTCTATCCAAAAGACTAAAATTCAATCAAGCGTCCATTTCAAGAATCCAACTATGTTGGCACGATAAACGGAAGACTGTATGGGGAGAGGCTCCTTTGCGAATAAAATTTCTTGTATAATTCTTACACAAGGGTGAAGCAGAGAAAAGGTAGAATCGATGTTTTAAGACTATACGGAAACCTGTGGTCTGGTCATAACATTAAATATTGATTAGCATATTAATCACGTTGATTTTTTTTTTGCAGTATTTGGATGAAAATAAGCAACTTATTTTGGCCATCCTGGAAAATCAGAATCTAGGAAAGTTGGCTGAATGTGCTCAGTAAGTAGCTTGCTAAATTGTTCTTTTAAGGTTTTACTGCTTTTCAATATTTACTGTTAGTTTCGTGTTGATTGACCTTTTTATCTCGTTTTATGTGAAAGATAACCTTAAAACTGCATAGCAGTAGTACTTCATGACAGATGGGTTTAGTATGGGTGTAGGCTGATTATGCTTTCATGGCATTAAAGCATTCACTTCTGTCCATTGCATTATGCAAACCAATGAGCTTTCAGACGATGATGCCGCCAGTTTTTCTTGTTGACGTTGTGTGTATGACATTCCAAATTCCCCTATCGTTTGCATTCAATAAATGGCTTGGTCAGAAAATGGTTGACACTTCATAGGTAGCAGTGGAGCACAAATGTAGTATACGATCTACCTTACATAATGCTTAGATTCGAGAACAATGTTTTGAGTGTCTTTTAACAGCATCATTATTTATAGTATATTGATCATCTGGACTGTCTTCCTTTCTTTTGGTATGGTATTGATTAGTAGTATTTTCACTTACAAAGTTCCTGCAATTGATTGTGTACGTTGGTTCTTTTTTCTATATTAATATTTTTTTAGTAATCAGTTTTCATGTATTCGTGTCTTTACCTTTTCTGTATGCAACATAATGCCGTTAAGTCAAACTTTATGGGCCACTTGAATTCCTGCCTCAACATGTTTAGAGGGTTGTAAGAAGATGGAATCTGAAATTCAAGGTTTACATTACACAAACAAAAGGTTCTGATTAGCTCCATTTATTTCTGTCTTAAATAATATTGTTCCGAGGATTATGATAAAGAATTTTCCAGAGGCACAATCTTGATACTGTAAAATCCAACTAATACAGGTGGATTCACAATTTACATTGTTACAACTTGATAGGTAGATCCGTTGAACTGTTGGGCTATCTGAAGATCGTCAATTGGTTAGATACCTCATATTGCCTTGCTAGTTTGGGCTGTCAGTTGAGACAGATAAATGACAAGCTTCTGTTGTACTTTCTGGTGCACAAGAACCAGCCGTTGTGTTCAAAACGATGATTTGCCTACATAAATGCTGCCTTTCTTTGTAAATGGATTTGTAATATTGCTAACGCATTTAGAATAACAGTATTTATGCTCTGGACCTTTAGGTATCAAGCTCAACTTCAAAAGAATCTCTTGTATCTTGCCGCCATAGCGGATGCCCAACCACCACAGAGCACTGCAAGTCGCCCCCAGGTTAGCATTTGTTCCAGCTGCCACTCTAAGCCTTTGTGCTACATTTACTCAGTTATTATTTCTGCGAACAGATGGGGCAGCAGCCTGGTGCTATGCCAGGTACCGGGCATTACATGTCGCAAGTACCAATGTTCCCTCCAAGAACCCCTTTAACCCCACAGCAGATGCAAGAGCAGCAGCACCAGCAGCTTCAGCAACAGCAAGCACAGGCTCTTGCTTTCCCGGCCCAGATGGTCATGAGAACAGGCACTGTCAATGGCATGCAGCCTATGCAAGGTGACCCTGCCCAGCCAGCAGCGCCTGACAGCCGAGGAAGCAAGCAGGACGCAGCAGCGACTGGGGCTGGCTCGGAACCTTCTGGCACCGAGAGCCACAAGAGCACGGTAGCAGATAACGAGGCTAGCGGTGATGTAGCAGAACAATCCTAAGCTGTTAGTGTTAGGCTAATAATGATGATGCCATGTATACTAAGAAAGAAAGCCTCACTGCTCCTGGATGACAACTGCATTGCAGAAGACTCGTTTTAATGGTCATTTAGAACAAGCTTTAGACTAATGATGTAATCTGGCCGTGATTGTTATCTCTAAATTGTCGTAGCCATTGGTTCGGCGGCATATTGTTCCAGGATGATTCTCCTTCTGTTACCCACTAATATGATGCTAGGGCTATTGAGTGTGCTTGGACAAGTGAAGTAATGTGGCGTGTATCATTGCAACTTGAATTTGTCCAAGTATACAGTTCAAAGTTTTTTTTATGATGATAGAATGGTGGTTAGTGTAGTGGTCTAATGGAAATGCCTCCTTTGTTCACATAGTCATAAGATTTGCGATGTGAGTGAAATCTATGCATTACCAGGGTAATGCACTGATGTTTATGATCAAACTTGAAGCAAGACAGTTCAAAGTTTTTTTTACGATGATAGAATGGTGGTTAGTGTAGTGGTATAATGGAAATGCCTCCTTTGTCATAAGATTGGCGATATGCATTACCAGGGTAATGCACTGATGTTTATGATCAAACTTGAAGCAAGACGCTAACCGAAAAGGTAGCATGCAAAATTATATTGCAAAACATAAGTAGTATGGTTCATCTCTGATAATAATCCCAAGCGACAACAAAAAACAAAATACAGAGCAACAGGCCTTCTCATTTTTCTCTAGTACTCCCTCCGTCCCAAAATAAGTGTCTCAAAGTTGTACAAAAATGAATGTATCTATACTTGTTTCATGTCTAGATACATCTACTTTTTGACAAATCTAAGACAGTTATTTTTGGACGGAGGGAGTATATTGCTAAATCTGACCCATGTGACACTGCACACACCGCAAAGGTGGAAATGCGCTTCTGGTCACCGTATCTTAGAACAGCCTTTCCTATCACAGGCATATCCAACTGAGACCTTCTCTACGATGATTAACGCCGTTGCCGCTTTCTCCTCGTAACTTCTGATGGGAACTTGAGGGGGCTGGAAGAGTCACTACAGATGGTTTAAAAGCAACTGCCACAGACTTGCATCCCAGCTGGTCATAATATGGTTTAACCATCCGGTGTGTCATTTTCAAGTCCGCACATATATCCGTCGTCTCAGATCTGAAGTCGTCAGCAAAAAGTGTGAGCACTAAAATGTAATTGATCAGAAGCTCGTGCTTCTCTGATGGCAAGGAAGAAGACTCTTGATCAATGAACATCAGCGTCAGCCTACGGTACACAGCCTCTGGGATCTTTGGTCCATGGATAGCCTGGCCCTTTTCCTTTCTCTTGTGCTTGGACATGGAGTTGTTCTGTGCCAACAAAGACAGGAGATGCGTGATGTAGGACAATATCCATGCAAGCCTCTCCTGATCTTCACCCTTAAAAAGAAGATAAGATACCGATTTTAGATCACATGGAATAATATAAGCAAAACAAATCTAGAAAAGCACCTCTTTAACTGACTTTGGTACTGTAGTATATTTTGTGCAGCATAATCCTGTGTAAATATCTAAAGGAAGAAACATGTAAAGTAGCGACATTTTACATTGCATCACAATTCGCAACAGTCTAGCCATATTTGCTATCCAAATAACTACAGCAGCAATGTGTTTCTCGCATCACATACACTGCCTAAAAAATCTTTATCTTAAATGACCAAAAGATTGCAGCCAAATAACAGCATCCCTCCACTATACATGACAACATAATAATATCAGATTTTCTATTCATCATTCCTGTTAGTGTTACTCCCTCTGTCCCAAATTAAGTGACTCAGATTTAGTACAAAGTAGTGTTACTCCCTCTGTCTCACTTAACTTGGGACGGAGGGATCAGAAGAAAAATTGCTTGTTTCAAGAAGCTGAATACTGCTATGAGCATTGTTGTAGTTGAAACAAAATGAACCTAGCCAGCACCAGATAACAAGAAAAAACTTTATAGAAAATCATCACTACGTACCTGAAGCTCATGTAACTTATTCACACGGTTTGAGACAAAACTCCCATAGCCTTTCGAAGCAAATTCTCCCGATTCAAAGTGCCACATGATATCTAGAAGGTGAGCCCGTATATTCTTAGGAATGATCTCATCAAGAAGGTATGCCTTTTCAGATGTATCTGCGGTAGGATCATAAGGTGGAATGTTCCGAGAAGTCATTGATGCCTGACTGTCAGTGGCATCTGAGATGGCCTTGGACTCTCCAAGGTCAAGGTCTATATAAGCAGAAGCATCATCCCTTTGTTCTTGCAATGCCCTCCACTTCTCATCCTGCAAGAAATAGCGAAATACATTCAATTGAACTGAACCATGTCTGTATGCTAAAATGAAGTGATAACCATGCCAGATCACTCTTAAGATGGGAGAAAGGGGAATAAAAAGTAGTCCTGTAACATCACAAAAATGACCGACCTGTGTAAAATGTAAAATGTTGTGGCTGATGCATGTAACGAGTCTCTACAAGCATATTTTAACGTTTGACCAATGGTATGCATATACAAAGAAATATGTTCTTGTTACACTAAAAAAGAGAGGAGTTCATCTTAAAAACATACTAGCTTCGTGACAGTTCATCTTAAATACATTTACTTGATTTCAACCAAAAAATCATAAAGACGCTCTTCATTCATGCGCATTATGTTCTACTGTGTTTACAAACTTCAAAGTTCAAGCTTACAAGATGAAATAAAAAAGCCAAATATAGTTTACAGCAAGATAATAGAGCAAATAACACAAACATACCTTAGTTTTATCAATCTTAGTCCCAAAAATCTGGGTAAGATCTCGTCTGTTAAATTCAGTATCTGCTATGGATGAACCTGCTTCTACAGCTGACTGCAGCGAATTGGCCGGTTGGTGCACTTCGAAGTGTGGCTCTAGCCTCAGAATCTGTTTGAAAATTCAAACACTCAGAACAACAGTAACTACCATTAAATCACAAATGTAAAATCCTATCTGAACAAAATCTATCTCAGCTCCTTTCAAATGTAATAACACTATAATGGTCATACTGAGAAAGAAAGTTCTCTTGCAACAGTTCAGAGACCATCTCACCAACAATAGGAACTCATGAACTAGGAACTGGCACATCTGCTATGATAAAATCCTACACCCTGCTAGTTTTGTTAAAGCATCGCCTAGTTGCGCCATTTTTAGAAAAATTAAGGAGGCAAATCAGTACACCAATTGCAGGTTTGCACGCTTTCAATGCCCCCAAAAGGGAAATTCAAATAACATAACGCATCTCTTGTTCCTTTGAGAAAGTACGTTAGTTCATAAACAAGTGATGGTTCATAAAACGAATATAATGTCTTAAATATTATGCGACCATGCCATTTCGCGACAACTAAGAACAATATGTGGAATCGCTTAAACAATATGAGAAGCCTTCGATGGAGACGCTGACCTTGTTGGCGGCTATGGGTACGATCTTGAGGGTGCCGGAGGTCTTGTCGAGGACGCCGAGGGCGTAGCCGCAGAGTTGCGGCGCCGCGGCCTCGCCGGCGTAGCTCCGGCCGACGAAATCGGGCCCTTTACCAGGGGCGCTGACCACGAGCTCGACGCGGTTATGGTGCTTCTGGTGACGGAAGAGCCGCGCGCTTGGGGGCCGGTCGGTCGCGAGGGGGTCGTAGCCCGTGGGGAAGTAGCCTACGACGGGAGCGGCGGCGCCGGTGAAGGAGGCGTCTACAGTGACGTCGACGGAAGCGGCGGCGATGGGAGCGGCGGGGGAGGCGTCTACGGTGACGTCTCTGTCCCTGTGCTTCTTGGAGTGCTTCTTCTTCTTCTTGGAGGAGGCGGCTGCAGGGGACGGGTCTAGGGTTTGGTGGCTCGCCATTGGAGACGGCTCTAGGGTTTTTTGGTGGTCGTCCGTCAATGGCCAGGTCTAGGGTTTTGTCGCTTAAGATGCAGGGGAGGGGATGAATGGGAATTTTACGCTAAAGTCCTCCACACAATGTATTTCGCATTTTATTCCAATTAGCCAAATGGCGCTTACAGGCTGAGTTGTGTTGAGCAGTTGGCTGCTCAGGAGCCAGGATTGTAAAAGGTTTTCTTTTTTGGAGAAAGCTCCGGATTGTAAAGGTTTTTTGGGCTTATTGTAAACTTTTTTCTTGAGTGATCAACTATAATTATAAGGCACAGAACTTACAATGAATAAATGATATTATTTGAGCTGTTGTGTTCTACAGAAATTACATTGGTATATACAGCAAATAAGAAGAAATGAAAGCCTCAAGAGCAACTGGCATGACCTGTAGAGCAGCAACACTCTCTCCCAGAATGTCTCCCTCCACTCCACTCATGATGGGGAGACCTTTCCAGTACCCATTTTCAACATGATGGTACCAGTTCTGGTGGACTACAAACAGATTAGGAACTAATTACACAGAAATTCTGCCGCCACAATGGTCATTTACAGACTGTAAGTTTCCTATTGCTATAATCCTATATACACCATTGATCTTGCGAGATTTTTTATATCAGGAGCATTCGCGCATCGCCAACCAGCATTCGCCCTGGGGAAACAGATGAAAAGTGAGTCGAAAATGTGAGGCGTGCAAGAAACTAACAGGGAAACAGGTATATGAAGTACCTCAGTGCGCCATCCCTCACCATGTTTTGCCATCTTGTGAACATTGATGTTGCGTCATAGAACTAGTTGTGCCAGACTGCACTTGTACCTCAAATATCAGGCAGTGGCATTTTCCAGTAATTCCAGGTATTGTAGTCCTCCTGAAATAACAAAGATCTCACCATCATCAGGTCACATAAACATGGATGGCATAGTGATTGTACTTCGACTGATGGACAAACACTGCACAAGGATTAGAAAACACGACAAACCTGCTCCGGTGGTGATGATATAGGAGGGAACATCCGATTGACAAGAGCATGCAGGGACATGTATGATTTGGTGGTATTAACCCGGCGATTCACTGCAACTTCACCCTGCACGTACGGAAAACATAAACACAGCTTTCCTCAGGAAATGTCATTCCGATGCAAGGATGCCTTCACTGGCTGGACTCCCATGCAACAGCGCAGACAGAAAAGCTTGTTGAACTGGAGGGACGGCAGCGATCATCGGTTCTTACCTTGGGGTTTATTATGAAGATCTTGCCCATAGGAATCCCAACCTTGAGGTAACTAAGCTCATCCGTATCTCTATTCCCAAATCCAGCATAGAAAGGATGCGAGTCAGGAGGAAACAGCGCTTTGATTGCCTGTGTGGAACAGTTTATCAATACATAACTTATATTTTCCATGAGTACAATAATGAATTCAAGCTTTTTTTTCTTCTCAATGTTGTGGGTGTGTGCTAGGGAGTACTAGTTACTCACCCCTAGGCATGAGATCTTGAATTCATGAGGAGCTCTTCTGATAACTGCAACACAATGTCAAGAAACAACATCAGAGTATTCTAACTAGAGCTAACATAAAGAAGTAAGCATTCATCATGGTGCTGGTAAGAAGGGGTAGTGAGTTTCCTATCCAACACTTGGTCTGTTAACCAGAGGACGTTGGGGTACTTTTCAGAGTTGGAGCGTTGGGTTTTAATACTGATTCACTAGGCAAAGATCTAATTAAATAGCAGTGTAGTAGTTCAGCCTATAGACTCGTCAATTCGGGTCTCAAAGTTCGGATATTAAAGTTAGTTGATCGAATGATTCAAAGTTCATACTGGCCTCATATCTGAGCATCATCCCGCGCGGATATGGCCATTTTTCCCACGTTTGGGCAATTAGCAGACAAGAAAAAACAGGGCAGTGATAATTTAAAGGGCAGAGCTCACCTTCTCTGTACAGAGATGGAAAGAGGCCATCAGGAGATATCACAACAGGGCCATCGGGAAGTGCTTTTCCATCCTGAAATCCATATTGGCATGTGGGGTTAGAATAAGATAGATGAACACTTGGCACTCTATAAGATTATTTCCGTATGAACGGTACTTAACATGTGTTTCATATTTATTTGGGTATTCAGGATACAAACTCTATCACCACTCGTATATACTAAGGGCACAAACAGATGAACAAAGGATGAGATAACTTATTAATGAACTACACAGTACCTGCTTTAGGTTGAAAAGAAACTGCCTTGTCAGGTGGGCCTGTGAAATAGAGCGTGCACTTAGAAAAAGCAGTTGATATCCATTTTCCTGTGGAATGACATAAGAAAAAACACAATTAAAACATTTGAGGCACAGCTTGCTGCAAAACTCCACATCGGAAAAAAAAACATGCGATTCTTGAGGCATTTGGAGAATCTTCTCTAGTTGGAGAGAAGATCATAATGTATCCATTGCCACTGTCTTGAGCTAGATCTGGAAACAAAATTTAATAGTTGCATACCTTTATTGCAGAAAACAAATGAGCAACTCCATTTTGAGACCAATCAACACCAACCATTGGCATGAACTGGCCAAGAACATCAGACCTGCATTTATAGTAAAAGTTATATATAATTCTACATTTAGAATAACAGAACTTTCATACGTGGCATAGATAAAATGGCTCTAGTTTCTAGTGATTACGATTTTTCTAGATACAAAACGTTTAAGAATAAGTACATAGGATAAGTTCCATCCAACCAAAAAAGAATGTTCCTTTTCGAAGTCTTCCACTTATCTACCATTTTTATTACCAAATACATGTCATTTAAACAACAACAACGAGACCGGAGGGGGGACTCCACCCCGGCTTTGTCATTAAGGTAGAAGTGAGGACTCGAACCCGGGACCTGGCCCTTATGCGCTTATGCACGGCAAGCACGGCTACCACTAGTCCACGGAAGAGTTCTCACATGTCATTTAAAAGCTCAAAAACTAATTACTTCCTCTGTCACATAATATATGACGTTTTGGTAGGCTAAAATAACCTACCAAAACTTCTTATATTATGGGACAGAGGTAGCAGATGTTAATCGAATCAAATGGAGTACATTTAAATCATTACCGAGCTGAAAGTTACTGGCTGATTGCTACTCCCAGAGATCAGGAGACGAAATCCAAATTTAAATAAAAGTACAAACGACACTGGATGGCCCAACTTACTTGGTAATAGTTCCATCAACATCTGATATGACAATGTGTGTATTCCATTTCCATAAATATATGTGAGCATCTACCTGTTCAAAAGGACAGGAAGGATGAGAAACTGCAGTGTGCATGAGCAAATTAAGTGCAATGGTAGAATAATGGAAACCCACCTGCTGTATCCCAAGCATAGCAGTTGAGAAGGTAAATGTCACCACGTTCCTGCCCTCTCTGAGATCAAGAGATGCGAGCTCCTCAGACGTTGGAGTGAGGGATGGCACCTTCCTCTCCATCCTCTCTACCCTGGGTTTATTTCTTTCGCCATCCAACTCCTTAACAGGAATGGATAAGGTACTCTCCACAGCGCTTTCGCAAACTGGCTCACAAACTGGCTCGCAAACTGGCTGGACAGTGTTCATAGTCGTTGTTCTCCTGAAACCAAATGGCCAGATTCTCCAGCTGTCACCTTGTATTGCGCTGGGCTCAACTCGCTCCACCTT
Organism: Poa pratensis; assembly: GCA_947311845.1. Classification (NCBI taxonomy): domain Eukaryota; kingdom Viridiplantae; phylum Streptophyta; class Magnoliopsida; order Poales; family Poaceae; genus Poa; species Poa pratensis. Next base: position 62,799,801 of record CAMZMU010000049.1, on the reverse strand, counting down.
TATCATACCTTGGTGTTCAAAGACTTGCTCCTCGCTAAAAGAAACCATACCCAGTACCACAGGTGAAGCTACATCCCAGGGAAAGTAACGGCCAGAAATCCTAACAACTAGCTTGTTGTTGCTTATCAGTGACTGCTTCATGGCATGGAACTTCTCTAAGGTTATCTTCTCAGCATCAAAGGCTCTGCACGCAGCATCTGCTCCCATGCCTTCAGATAACAAGTGCCGGCATAGGGATAACTCTACAAAAATGACACAGCTAGAGATTATTACATCCACACAGAAAATACTGCAGGCAACCAACAAAAGTATAAACAAAGCTAGATAACAATCCACTAAATTTGATGTATGTGAGTATGTCTACAAAATTCACTACATATACCGAACAAACAGAACTATTAATTATATTTCAGAAATAAGCATCATTTAATCTGCCGAATCAATATTGTAAAAGCCTTATAGTGCACAGAAGAAGTAGCTTATATTGGTAAGATAAACTCACCCACAAAAGGACTGAATGAATCGACTTTCAGGTCATCAGAGTGCTTGTTGTCAGGCACTGGATTGTTGATAAGCTCAGGCGGGCCACTGTTTTCTTTTGACTCACCGGTGCCTTCTAGTTGCTGCTCTGTAAAGCTAGAAACCTTACTCTTGACTGGATTAACCACACTACTCTCACTATTGCACAGTGAGCAGCTTACTTGAAAACTATCAGATTGTACAAGATCTTGTATGTGAGAACGGAGATTTGGTAGAGATTTAGCCTCTAGATTATTATCACCTAGACGCAACTCACTTCCAGGAATAGGAATAAACCTAGTCTCAGGCCTTGATAAATAAGAATGGTTTTCTGCTTTAATTTCTAGATCAATGTCATCCCCTCCCTCTTTATCTGCATTACCATCAGCTTCATAAAGTACACCTGAACCTGATGCTTTATTAGCTACTACATCATCCAGAGTCTTTCCATCAGCAAAACTTCTAGTGTCACTAAACTGAAACTGAACTTCGTCCAAAAACTCACAGGACGACTCAATTGCTTCTGCTTTGTCACTTGGGTCATCAGGCACAGGCTCGAGGTCAACTCCACTTGTGGAATCAGGTTTGTTCACGTCATCTTCCAGTTTGGTGTTTTTTGCTTCAGTTTCACTCAAACTAGAAAAATCCGAAATAATTGGTAAAATTTCAACTTCCAATTTATTAGGCCAAGCAGCTGTTTCCTCAACAAGCTTTGATAGCGACACAACTGCTGCTGCTTTGTCACTTGGCTCCTCAGGCACAGGCCTAATTTCAACTCCACCTGCAGAACTAGATCCGTTCTCATCATAATCCAGTTTGGTATTTTCCATGCGGACTTTGCTCAAACTGGAACCAAAAATAATTGGTGAAACTTCATGTTCCACTTTATTAGGGAAATTAGCGACTTGAGTAATGCACTCTCTGCTCACAACTTCCATTTCTGGTGTCTGAATGAACGAAACATCATGTTCACCATAGCATGTTCTAGTTTCCAAGGTCCGATCCTCCGTTACATCGCCGGGATCATTTTCATGCACATAACTGAACACATCTATACCACTGGAAGAAGCATCAGGATATATCAGACCATTCTGACAAGCTAAATCATGAGCTGAGCAGGTACTATGATCATCTACAACAGTGTCCACAGAAATGTCGATGTGGTCATTGACAAGCGTACCGACAGAAATACCCTTAACAGAAAGATTAGCTTGAGAGATCTGGGAACTAAGGTCCTCAAAAACAGAAACTTCTGGAACATCCAAGTTAAATATGTCTTCTTTATTACTGGAATGACCATGATATGACAGTGACCTTTCCTCAACATCTATCTCTTCTAATTTTTCGCTGGAGACACTGGAACACCCTTCAGATTGTAGACCATCAGTCAATGAGATACCTTTAACATCACAAACTTTTTCCGACAAAATACTGGACACATCATAGGAACTCTCCACAGTCCCCAGGCTACTGATACTGACTACATTCTCTTGACATGCATCATGACCACAATCAATCGATGAACCATCATGCCTTTCACTTGAAAATAATGTGGTGCTATAAGTTGGTGAATTTGTGTGAGTAGAATTTTGGCTGACTCCATCGGAACCAACAGCTACAAACTGTGAAACCGCCTCACACTTACCATAAGGCATATCTGTTTCAATTGAACGAATTTCAAAAATGCGGTGGGAAAGGACCTCCTCCATATGCATTTCCCTTACTGTAACATCTTCAAAGTTACCCTGCAACTCACCTTGAATACCAACAGGACCACTGATACTCTTCCCCGTATCCATATCATTTGGCGGAGATTTTGCTCCTGGCCGGTCTATAGTTGAGATTATCCCATCAGTGAAGTCACCAGTCTTATGCATGTAAATCGCAACAACCTCCTCCTTGACACTAGTGGTTTCTGTACAGTGATCTTTTTCATCTCCCGAACTCTTCGTTCCTTCATGTGGATTACCAACGGTACTGTCCACATTGTCACTATTAGAACCCATAGCTTTGTAATGATCAGAGCTACAATCTGGAAATACCATTTTTGAGGTTTCCAGCTGATTACCCTTGCCAGCATCCGTTAGATGACTACTGGAAGGTTCATGATTAGAATTACGAGCTTCTGAACCACGTGATGTCGACCAATTTGTATCAAGGAGTTCGGCAGCAATCTCTGCCCGTTCTAATGAGCACACCCTATCCACATCATGGGCACTGTCCTTAACTGGTTTCCGTCCAAACATCCTCTCAAGTATGGTGCTCCGTCTTGCGAGTACCTTCCCATCCCCAGCACTAGCTTCCATGGTTGAGATATCACAAGAAATACTCTTTGACTTCCTTAACTGAGTATCCTGCGTCGGCACCACCAGTTCATCTCCAGGAGATGAAACAGACACAACAAAGCCCCCTTCCCCAGTGCTAGAGTCTGCATCCCTGAGGAAGTGAGCCTCACCATTGCTATCCAAGTACATATTAAAGCCGGCTTCGACGCCATTCACAGCAATTTTGACCACCTTCTCCCTTGTCTTGAGCACCCCCTGGAACTTGCCAAACCGCACGTACCACGGCGAGCTCTTGAAGCTTCCATCCTGCTGCTGCACAACAACTATGTCGACGGCGCCGCCAAACGGATGGAATGGAGCGGCGACCGTATACAAGACTTTTCCGACGGCGTACATTTTGCCCACAAGTTATGAACTTCTGTGCGCCACCGAACATCAAACCATGAAACACTGGAACCTCTAGCATGTGATTTCCGGGCGACCTAGACCATCCATCTCAAAGATCACTCTTTTCATTATTCCCCAGCTCATTCACAATCATGAGAAACATTCAAGAATATGCATTCCTAACCCTTATTGCTTTCACCTCAGAAGTCCAACCAATCCGAAGAAATCAAGGACTGCCCGATCACCCAATCGGGGATTATCCTTACCTTGAATTAATCTGAACTTTACACCAATCAAAGTAAGCTCATGGCGCAGGATAAAAATCAAGAAACCACCAGGGCAGGATCGGGAACCGACACCACCCAAAAATACCTCCGATTTCCTCCCAAATTCGAGGAACACAACCTGAAGAGATCAACACTCCTGGGTAATCTGTACCCGGATAACAACAAATACCCAAGAAACAACAAATCAAGTCCGCAAATCAGAGCTCGAAAAGAAAGGATCTGTTCACGATCCAATAAAAAACTAAGAGACCGAGGAGGCTCGATACAACTCACTCGGATTTGTGTATTTAGGGATGGCAGATCAGCGAGGTTCGCTGGAAGGAATTCGTGCGGGCGTAGGAGAGTATATTCCGGGATCAAATGATGCCGGAGAAGGGGATAATTCCACCCTTCACCGGCATAGAATTGTGTATCCTGATGACGATATCAGTTATAACTTATTATTTCTTGATTCGGTCCTTCTTTCTCTTACTTTTACCATTGAGTTAAATACACTGCAGGTACCTCAACTATTTTCGAAAGCACAGTACGGTACCTATACTTAGGAATACACTCAATACGGTACCTAAACTTGAGTTGTGGTGAATCTAAGGTACTGCTTCACGGTAGGGCTCCGTATTTTATATATGTGGTACTTTGTTGACTAGTCAAAGAACTCAGCCTAGTCCGTGGGACACACCTGTCAGTGACCGGCGGAAAGAAATGAAGGAATAAAATTTCGCGTTAGATTCACCACAACTCAAGTTTAGGCACCGTAGTGTATTCCTAAGTATAGGTACCGTACTGTGCTTTCGAAAATAGTTGAGATACCTGCCGTGTATTTAACTCTTTACCATTTGCTGTTTTGGTTTGGAGTTTTTGTATCTTTGGCAATTTACGTCGTCTTTTGGCACCTATTGTGCAAAAGGCCAACGCTAGCCTTTTGTATTTAGAAACGTTTTAATGTGCATGTTCAGTCCGCACCTAGTCAACATATGAGGGATCTAAAACATACTCCTCCATTTCTGAATGTAAGGTGTATAGTTTTCTGCACGGATATTAAGATGTGGATATTTGGCATACGGTGTACTCATTTTCTTTTGGAAAAAGTTGAGAGATTATGAGTTCCTAATAGATACAAATTGAAAACAACACACCCTATAAATTAGGATTCATTTTTGGATGGATAAATTTGTCCATACATCTCATTATACCATACATTTTGGAATTTTTCTGAAAAAACTATACACCTTACATCAAGAAACAGAGGGAGTATTATATTTATGAACAGGGTAAATATTATACACCAAAAACATCTTCACCGGCCTTTCGACCAAAAAACATCAAAACTGACCTTGTGACAAATTTTCAGTGCAAAATGAATATATTTCGAAAATAATATTGAATCTAACCAAGAACTTGCGTGTGGCAAGATGGTTAGGAGGGTGGTTGTACCCCCAACCCACCAGAGTTCAAACCCCAGGTTTGACACTGGTGTTTCTCATTTAGGCGGAATATTCTTCAGTGGGAGGCGACGTTCCCGTCGACAGCGAGGCGCCTGTGGTGACTTCGTCAATCTCAAGACCCGACCGCAGGCTCAGTCTTTCGAAGGTGCTCATAGGGGTAGGGTGTGCGTGTGTGCCCTCATAGGGGTGAGTGTGTGCACGTGTATGTGAGCGTCTGCGTTGTACTGTGTTTCACAAAATATTGAATCTAACCCTTTTGGTCAAGACCCGACCGCCGGCTCAGTCTTTCGAAGGTGCTCATAGGGGTAGGGTGCAGGGACGGAGCCAGGATTGAAACATCAGGGGGGCCAATTGCATACAAAATAGTTTGGAGGGGGCCATATTGGTAAATTTGACTAAATTTTGGGTCGAATCTACAAATTAGCAAGGGGCATTTTTGAAAAAATTCCAGCATGGGGGGAGCCAGGGCCCCAGCTCGCACCCCTGGCTCCGTCCCTGATAGGGTGTGCGTATGTGCCCTCATAGGAATGAGTGTGTGCACGTGTATGTGAGCGTCTGCGTTGTACTGTGTTTCGCAAAATATTGAATCTAACCCTTTTGGTACCGCATGCACTACATCCACATGGTAGGGTCCTGCTCCTCCCAAAGTGGAACATCGGGCCCATTATGAATAAGTTTATAGCGTCTTGGATAGGCCGTGTACTTTTCGGGAACACATGTAATTTGAAACACATGTAATTTTTTATCTATAAATACAAATTTTCATGATGGTTAGACAAGTACGTAATATTCCGTGTATTATTTGTTTACTAGGGATATTAGCGCGGCAATGCCGCGCCCGTTTGATAAATTTCATATATCTTTTTAAAAAGTTGTTGAAGTGTGAATGCTATTTTAATTCGGAAAAGCATGCGCTTAAAAGAATGTTGAGATTTTGAAAATTGTCCTTATTGGAATGTATTTAAATTTGTATTATTCTAATGTTAACAAAATGATAAGATTTGGAAGGGTATTAAAAATTATGAAATATGTAAATGTGAAATTTGAGGTGAAATGATCAAATAGATTTTAAAAATTGGACAATTTGGAATTTGTTAAAATTTGAATTATTGTAGTGTATATCAAATGATGAGGTTTGGAAGTCATATAATTTTTTGAAATGTTCAAATTTGTAACTTGAGTTGAGATGCTCAAATATGGTTGTTTTTCCATAAAAATATCCAAATATAGGCCAATTTTTAGTTGTTTGAACCTATTTGTTTTTTTGCCAAAAATAGTTAACATTTTTTCCCTAGCTGTCGTGGTGGAGTCACGGCAGATGCCTTGGGTATGGCTTAAGTGTGGGCTCGCTTGGGCGTTGGGGGAACCGGGGAGGGTTTGCGCGCTTATGAAGCACGCATGAAGATCAAACAAGAACCTCGCAGGAAACAACAAGAACAAAGCAAACCAAGAACAGCCAAGAACACCACGATGTACCCTGCTTCGGGGCCCTCTTGTGGAGGTAACACCCCTACTGCAGCTCTAGCCTACCCTCTTATATCTCAAGTGTTTACAAGTACAAAGCGCTCCTCGAGCTGTATGATGAACAATGGAGAGAGCTCCAAGTAGAAGATGAAGCTTGGGGGGAAATGATGCTCACAATCGTCGATCCCTTTTCACCGGGGAAGGTGGTGGCGCATATATACAGTAACCGAATTACCCTTTTGCCCCTGGCCGCAGAAGACAATGGCATGGACAAGGAGAACAGGACAAACACTGGCCACTGTCACTCAGTCCAGCTCACCCTCTGTCCACCACAGGCTTATCTTTCCTCTTTGAGCTTAAGGCAGTGTAGACCACAGTAGCCTAGCCACTGCCCCTTTCCCGAATTGGCCGAGTCAGCGCCTAGGGGCTTGTGACCCGGAAAACCTGTGGCTGTACCTTGCTGTCTTCTGAGCCTCGGTCAGTAACATTACAGTGCCCGTGACTTTTACTGACATTACTTGGCCCCTGTGCAACATCCGAGTCGACCTACCCGGGTCCTTCCTGACGGATCCGGATAATTTAGCCGGCTCTTCTCCCTTGGATCCGGTTAAGCCTCACCGGATCCCCTTTGGTCCTTCCTTTTACTCTGGCTTGAAGAAGGACTGACCGAATCCCTTGAGATCCGGCCCAAGTGACCCGGCTAATCTTGATCCGGTTAGACCTTAACTGTTCATAACACACCATCTTTGCCCTACCCGGGGGCAGCCCCCCGACAGTAGTCCCCGAAGCTGGTATGGTCCTACAGCCTCGGCTGAAGGGCCGTTCCAGATTCAAAACCAACATCACTAACCGGATCACTTCTAGTTGTCACCGAATTTTCCGGGACATTTGGCAGGAAAAGCCTGTGCAAAGCCGTATAACCCGGGTTGTCAGCTCGTTATCCGGATCCACCGGGTACTTGAGTGTATTTGACCAGAAGACCACGTCTCCTCGTTTTCTCCGTTGACCGGCACATAGGATCCGTTCCACCGCTTCCAATTCTGCGGCGTGACCACGTGTGCTTGAAATACACGGCCACAGCAGCTGCCACAGAGTTCCGCGACGCAAGGGATCTAACCGTGCTCCGGTAACCGCGCGGTAGTGGGGGGCAGTTACCGCTGGAGGCTATAAAGAGGGCGCGGTGGTTTTTCCCCGTCTTCTTCCTCTCAACTCCCACTGACCCGCTCCATCGACGCCGCCGCGACCTCGCCATTCAAGGTTGCCGCGCCAGGGACGCACAGCGTACCAGAGCAAGATCACCGGAGCCGCGCCTCGCGCCCATCTCCGCCGTTTCTCCGTCGAATCTCTCCTTCGAGGAACTAGCACTGTAAGTTCTTCCTCCTCTCGCCATAGCCACCGTGACGAGTTCATACTTTTTGAAATACACACGCCTGTTCTTGCTAGATTGATGCGTATCTAAGCCCATGTCCCTGCCGTAGCATACTCTGCAAACTTTCTGTCCAAGTTTTGTATCAGACTAGCCTAGATAGACTTGTCTCCGTAGGAGCAGTTCAACCATGTTTTTGCCTGTGATTTTCTTTCTTTTTTACTACTGCTGTAGATCTTCCCAACCCTAGAAACTCGCGGAAAGATGTTTGCGATCTCCAACCGCATCACCTTCTCCACCGGACCCGGTTAACCCTACCCGGGATAGGATTAGCCGAGTCACCTTAGATCCGATTCGGCTTTAATGTTATCCGATTCTCCTTTGGTTCCATGGATTCCGAATTTCCTGACCCGGTTATCCGTCTTTTTGCTGCAGGACTGATTCGGTTATGGCCAAACTTCCCCCTGGCAGATGGGAAGGATCTGATGTTACCCGGAATGATTTGGAATGGCTACGAGCCACCCGGCGTATAACGCCGCAAGTTATATGCCGCAGACCCGGAAAAGAACTCGCGCCGGCCCCCGAACCCGGTGAGCGCGTGGTATTCATAGCGCATTTCGAGCGCGGGTTCGGATTGCCTGCTAGTGACTTCTTTCGGGCCTTTCTGGACTTTTTCGGACTACAACTTCACCATCTCCCGGCGAACGCCTTCGTCTCTTTATCAGCTTTCACTTCCTTCTGCGAAGGCTATCTCGGCCTCTGGCCGAGTGTGGATATATGGGCCAAATACTTCCACCTCCGCAAGCATACCATTCCAGGTACCAAGCCGAAACAACTGACTGCTTGCGGTTCGGTTAGCATCACGCCAAGGCAGGGATCCACCTTTCCCCGTGTCACTGGCCTAGACACGGTCAAGAAGTGGCAAAGGACCTTCCTTTATGTGAAGAGTGCTGAGGGCCATGATGCCCTCAATCTGCCCGAGTTCAGGATGGAGCCGCCCACAGCCGAACTGAACTTCGGTTACAATCCGGCTGAAACAATTGCTGAACTTCAGACAGTGCATACCACTCTGGAGGATTTTTTGAAGAATGGTATGTCTCTGACGACCTCCTCCGGACCTTCATCTCTCGCCGAGTCAGCCCTCTTCAAAGGCGTGACCACAAGATATGCCACATGCGTGGCGCACTAGATCCTACCCGGATCAGCAAACACGAGCTTGACAAAGCTTCCGTCTTCAGACGGGTAAACGCCATTGCTGCCAATGAGATGTCGGATAAATGGCGGTGGGGTGTAAAGCCATTCTACCGGGAAAAACTTCCTCCACAGGTTAGCTCACCACTTTCCGAATCCACTCTTACTTCATCCGAATAATCCTGGCCTGATCCGGATTCGCATTGTCTTTTTTGTAGCTGTTTGATCGTCAACTTATTGAAGACGGAGATCTTTCCACCAAGGCATGGACACCGGATCTCAGCCCGCCGCGCGAGGGCGAAGAGGATCCGGATACGGATGACTACTTGCCAATTCCCCGTGCCAAGCCAGTCCGCAAGGGTAAGCAATCAGACATTCACCACCTTTCCGACGAGGAAGATGAAGATTGCTGCATCTTAGAACCCATCGACGCTATTCCGATTTCATGGAAACCACCTCCTTGTGTTCCAGCCAAACAAGATACTGGAGAGGCCTCTCGGAAACGCGCTGAGGCGCCCGAAACAGATGCCCCACAGACAAAAAGAAGGAAGAAGTCCGGCGACAAGCCAAATCGCGTCAAACCGATGCCCACCACCAAGGGGTAACATTGAGCGAACTTTATTTGCTTTCTTCCTCTATTAACCGAGTCATATCTATCCGAGTTAACCGTTTGCTTTACTTTATGCAGTGATGTCCTCATCACCGCGCAGACTCATTCATCCATCTCTTCTCCTATCCCTCCACTGGATACGGCCATGGAAACCCAATTTCCTGACCGAACTGCCACCTCACCAACGCGTGTCACCACTACCAATATTCCCCAGCCGACTCCCATTTCAGAGCCGGTTATCGACTTGGAGTGTGAGGAAACCTCGGCTCCAATCCGAGATTCAAGTTGGCCACGCCCTCTCAAGGAGCTGGAGAAGGAAAAGGCCAAGACATCGGCTACGTCCTCGCCTAAGCCTGATTCCCGCCCTGCTCCTGCAGCTCAAACTGCACTGAACCAAGAGCAGCAGAAGAAGAAGAAGCAGAAGCAGCAACAGCAACAGCAAGTTTCCGAGAAGCAGCACAAGGAGCCACATCCGAAGCAGACTTCTGGTGCGTCACCGCAACCCAAGCCGACTCAGGGTGCCTCTGGCACAACTCCGACTACCTCGGATAAGCAGGTGGTTGCTAGCAAGAAGGTTTCTGCCGCCCCATCAGCGATTCGATTCGGCCAGTCCGCGTCGAATCCGCGCCCTCCGAGCAGCGATAAGCTCGAGTCCGCCAAGCAATTCATTGAAGCTTGGAATGATGCTGACTTTGCCACAGGCTTCTCTACTTCAGCGCCACACCCGGCTGGGCCTAGTCGGATGTTCCAATCCTTACACTCTGTACAGACCTCGGTCACTGAAGCTAACCGGGTGTTCGAGGTAAATTTATCCGAACCTTGCTTTTATTTCAACATAATCAAACAGTACTATACCCAGTCCCCGAGATTCGGGTCGAACGACTGATACTCCTCCGAGTAAGAAAGTCATTCGGCTTGAATCTCTAAAAAAAATTATGATGAATGTTGCCTTAACCGAGGACACCGTGGGACTTCCAGTCCCCGAGTCTCCTTTTCAACTGATTCGGTTAATCTCGGGCCAGTCCCCGAGATTCTTCTGACGCCGTTTGCCTGTTTTCTTTCAGGAAACCATGACCGCTCGCGGCAAGCTCTTTAAGCAGCTCGCCCATCAGCACCAGAAGCTCCAAACTTCCTTCGATGGGCTCTGTCTTGAAATGGACAAGAAAGAAGAAGAGCACAAACGCGCCTTATCCGAGGAAAAATCAGAAGTGACTCGGCTCCAGCGAGAGCTTGACCGAGTTGAAAAAGTGAAGAACAAGGTTAAAGGAGAGCGGGATACGCTGAAGCGTGAAAAAGATACTATCCAGAAGGAGCGGGATACTTTCAAAGCCGGACTTGAGAAGCGGGCCAAACTGGACCAGCAAATTCAAACGACCATAGCCGAATCTGAAGCCGAAGTCAAAGCGGCTAAAGAAGAACTGAGTGCTCACAAAGCGGCCAGTGCGAAATGGCTTGCTGCACTTGCTAGCCTTAATGATGACATGGATCGTAAGTTCACCGAATCCCTTTTTTCTTTCTGCCCTTAACCGATACATATGCTTGTGTTCCTTCTTGCTGAACTCAGTATTAGCTTATTTGTTTGTAGGAGAGTTTACCAGCATCCGGCTTCAAGCCGCCAGGGCTGTGAGAGACGCCCGAGCTGAGAGAGCTAAATTAACCGAGGCTCCACTACCAGAGACATGGGACATCGAAGATCATATCACAGCACTCAAGGCTCGGATTGCTCCTTTGAAGGATTCCCATATTGGTCTGCTCAATGCAAGTCTCAAGGCTCACCGGATCTTATTTCCTGAAGCGCGGCAAGTTGTGCCTGTGGAGGAGCTGATCAGAGACCTGGACCAAGCCATGACCCGGCTACAGAAGTGGAGGTCTTCGTCCGCCCGCGCTGGTGCTGATGCAGCTTTGTTATTCATCATGTCTTGGTATGAGCTGATTGATCTTGCCAAAGTGCGCTCCTTTCGCGAGGGTTCTTCATGGGCTTCAGATCCCAACCGGATCAAGATCCGTGAAGAAGCCGCCAACTTTATGGCCGAATTTGCACGCACCAAGCATCTTGATCTGGAGGCTCCAGTCTACTCGGATGGAGAAGACACTGAAGAAGAGGAATCGGATGATGCCTCCGCTGAAGAATACGCCGATTCTGAGGGCGGGTCTGATGAAGAAGAAGAATCCAGCAAGGTACCAGCCTCCGACTCGGCCAAGCTCACCGAACAAACTCCAACCGAGTCTCCTGTGATTCCAGCCACTAACTTGACTGTGATCACTAAACAGGCTTCACCTGATCCGGATATTCCCGAATCCGCCCATCCTTCAAGCTCTCCAGTCAAGATTACTTCCGAAGTGCCACCATCTTCTGAGTCTGCTCCAGCAACAGAACCTCCCGTAACCGCGTCCACTTCAACCGAAGCACCCGTAGCTGAAGCCCGTGCCCCCGAAGCTCCGCTAACCGAAGCTCCTACCACAGGAGTTCCTGCAACCGAAACTCCTATGACCGAGTCCGCCGCGACCGAGTCCGCTGCACCCTGAAGTACTTAACAAAAACATTAAATCCCCGGTATGCCGGGAGCAGATGTAATAGACTATTTTAAGTTCTTTCGAGACTATGCTTATCATGCTTAACGCGATCCGGACAAGGTTTATGTTGGATCATCTTAAACCGAGTCCCCGAGTTTGTTTTCTTGTTTACTACTTTTGCCAAATCTTTGCTCTTGTCTACCTCTTTGGGTGTTTTGACAGTCGAGTCACAAGATAGGAATCATAGCATACAATACTTGAAACGCACGAGTTGTGGTTTAGAATCATTCAACATAAACGAAAAAAGAAATAACAGGGGTTAGTAAACGACATGTGCCGAATCGGTTTTGGACCGAGTCCCCGTGTCCATTTTCATGTTTCCCATATTCCTCATCTCTGCTCTTGACTACCATTTTGGTGTTTGTCAGTCGAGTCACGAGATCAACAACACAACATACATTACTTGAAGCTTAGAACAAGGTTCAAAGCGATTCGGCACACGAACGGCAAAAAACAAAACAGTAATAAACAACACATGCATAAGGACGAAGCAGTCCCCGAGTCCAGACTCGGATTACCGCGATTTCATTCATGATAAATTGAAATACATACATTGCGCCCTTTAAGAGTAGAAGGGTCGAAGCAGAGCTACATTCCAAGGTCGCTTGGTTTCCTGTCCGGGTCTGTCCAAGCCATCCTCCCTTGATTCCTGTGCATCTACAAGGTAGTACGAATCATTGTGCATAGCCTTGCTCACAATGAATGGTCCCTCCCATGGAGGTGACAATTTGTGTCGGCCTTTGCTGCGCTGCACCAGCCTCAGCACTAGATCACCCTCATGAAACACTCGAGGACTGATCTTTCGGCTATGATAACGCCTGAGATTTTGCTGGTATATTGCTGTCCGAGACAGGGCCAATTCTCTTGCTTCCTCTAGCAGATCCACTGCATCTTCCCGGGCCTCCTTTGCCTCGGTTTCAGTGTACATTGCCACCCTTGGTGCATCATATTCTATGTCAGTGGGTAGGACAGCTTCTGCCCCATAAACCAGAAAGAATGGCGTATAGCCTGTTGACCGATTCGGTGTAGTCCTTAGACCCCATAGAACTGATGGGATTTCATCTATCCAGCACCCCGGAGTTTTCAACAATGGTTCAATGAGACGAGCCTTGATGCCGGCTAACACTAGAGCATTTGATCTTTCCACTTGTCCATTGGACTCTGGATGTGCCACTGAGGCTATGTCTAACCGGATCCCCTTATTCATGCAGAATCGGGCAAACTCTCCGACAGCAAAGTTTGTGCCGTTATCCGAGATGATGCTATGAGGGTATCCGTATCTCAAAATGATTTCTTTCAAGAAGATTACAGCCGAACGGCCATCCACTTTCCGTATTGGTTTCACCTCTATCCACTTGGTGAACTTATCCACCATCACCAGCATATGTGTCATGTTGCCCCTAGCCGGCTTGAAATCTCCCACCATATCCAAACACCACACCGCAAATGGCCAAGTAATAGGAATTGTCTTCAGTGCCGATGCGGGTAAGTGTGTTTGCTTAGCAAATCTCTGGCATCCTTCGCACCTGCGGACTATGTCCTCCGCATCTGCATGAGCAGTGGGCCAATAAAATCCATGCCGGAACACTTTAGCCACCAGGGCTCTTGTACTGCAATGATGTCCACATTCACCTTGGTGTATCTCTAGGAGCATCTCCTTGCCCTCTGCTGGCTCCACGCAGCGCTGCAACACCTCGGTTACACTTCTTTTGTATAACTCCTTGTTGATGATGGTATAAGCCTTGGATCTCCTCTGGACACGCCTAGCCTTGGTCTCATCGCTTGGCAAGCTTCCTTCCTCGATGAACTTCATGATCTCTTCAGCCCACTCTGGTACTGGATGCAAAGGGAACAAGTGCTCATTTTCTTCCACAGGTTTGGCCGCCATTATTTCTTCTATCAGCTTCTGCCCATTCCCCACAATCCGGTTATCCTCATCTTCATCTCTGCTCCTCTTTCCCAAGACTCGGTTAGCAGTTTCCGAATCTGTGTGAGCAGTCCCCGAGTCCGGGCATGCCGTCCCCGGGTCTTCCTCGATATACTCCACATCAACATTCATAGGAATAGCTTCGGATTCTTGCTTGGGAATAAAAATCGACTCGGAATCAGGCGAAGGTTTGATTGAAGGGACCCTTAGATGATTCAAGGATATTCCGGGTGGGATTGCCTCCCTAGACGACCCGAGTTTTGACAGAACATCTGCAGCTTGGTTTTCCAGCCGAGGTATATGCTTGTACTCACAGCCTTCAAAAAATCCCGAAATTTTCTGAACATGAAACCGATACAGTGCCATATTGGCGTCAAGAGCATCCCAATTTCCAGAAGATTGCTGCACGACCAAATCCGAATCACCGAAACACTCAATCCGGCGAACGCCGATGTCCCGAGCCACATTAAGCCCATGGATCAGTGCCTCATACTCGGCTACATTGTTTGACGCTGAGAAATGAATCTGCAATACATATCGCAATTGATCCTGTTTTGAATTATTGTAGTGTTTATCAAATGATGAGGTTTGGAAGTCATATAATTTTTTGAAATGTTCAAATTTGTAACTTGAGTTGAGATGCTCAAATATGGTTGTTTTTCCATAAAAATATCCAAATATAGGCCAATTTTTAGTTGTTTGAACCTATTTGTTTTTTTGCCAAAAATAGTTAACATTTTTTCCCTAGCTGTCGTGGTGGAGTCACGGCAGATGCCTTGGGTATGGCTTAAGTGTGGGCTCGCTTGGGCGTTGGGGGAACCGGGGAGGGTTTGCGCGCTTATGAAGCACGCATGAAGATCAAACAAGAACCTCGCAGGAAACAACAAGAACAAAGCAAACCAAGAACAGCCAAGAACACCACGATGTACCCTGCTTCGGGGCCCTCTTGTGGAGGTAACACCCCTACTGCAGCTCTAGCCTACCCTCTTATATCTCAAGTGTTTACAAGTACAAAGCGCTCCTCGAGCTGTATGATGAACAATGGAGAGAGCTCCAAGTAGAAGATGAAGCTTGGGGGGAAATGATGCTCACAATCGTCGATCCCTTTTCACCGGGGAAGGTGGTGGCGCATATATACAGTAACCGAATTACCCTTTTGCCCCTGGCCGCAGAAGACAATGGCATGGACAAGGAGAACAGGACAAACACTGGCCACTGTCACTCAGTCCAGCTCACCCTCTGTCCACCACAGGCTTATCTTTCCTCTTTGAGCTTAAGGCAGTGTAGACCACAGTAGCCTAGCCACTGCCCCTTTCCCGAATTGGCCGAGTCAGCGCCTAGGGGCTTGTGACCCGGAAAACCTGTGGCTGTACCTTGCTGTCTTCTGAGCCTCGGTCAGTAACATTACAGTGCCCGTGACTTTTACTGACATTACTTGGCCCCTGTGCAACATCCGAGTCGACCTACCCGGGTCCTTCCTGACGGATCCGGATAATTTAGCCGGCTCTTCTCCCTTGGATCCGGTTAAGCCTCACCGGATCCCCTTTGGTCCTTCCTTTTACTCTGGCTTGAAGAAGGACTGACCGAATCCCCTTGAGATCCGGCCCAAGTGACCCGGCTAATCTTGATCCGGTTAGACCTTAACTGTTCATAACACACCATCTTTGCCCTACCCGGGGGCAGCCCCCCGACAGTAGTCCCCGAAGCTGGTATGGTTTGATTCGGTAACCGCCTAGCTCTGATTGAACAAAAACGATACCAGCTTGTGTTGAAAATTGAAATTGCAAGTGCGGACGAGCTAATGAGCCAGTAAATTCGAGTGCTAGCTTCATTCAGTATATATCGAACCTGTCAGCACCGCAGCCCTCGTTGCAGAAGCTTAACGACGAGGAGCTAGGCGGTTACCGAATCAAAGCTCGTCACGTCACGCAGGGCCGGCCCTGGCATTTGTGGGCCCCGGTGCAAGACAAAGAAAAAAGGGCCCTACATGCCAACAATTGCTCACATACACAATCGAGCTGAGCGTCGAACGTACAAGGCTTGGCTTTTTCTTCTCAGCCGAGCTACGCGAGTACAGGGCCCTAACCAGCTGCTACTAATTGGACTGACTCGTTACATTTTTTCCTAATCTAACATGATGTTTAGAGGATGGACCAATCTGGATGGGCCCTAAGGAGTCGGGGGCCATGTGCGGCCGCACAGGCTCAGGGCCGGCCCTGACGTCACGCGTACGTAATTGAGAGCGACGGCGTCGGTCGATCTCCCGGTTGTATACTTGTATCTCGCGGGGTTTAGGCGGTGTCGACGCGTAGGCCCTGTTGAGGTTAGTTTTGGCTTTTGGTTTTTGACTTATACTAGTTGGCATGTACGTGCAACGCACGTTTTTATAATTAAATGGAGACAATTTACAAGTAGGAAAATACCATATTAAGGTATCGTGGAGCACACAATATCATTAAGCACGTCCTTCAATAGCGACACCGCCTCAGCCATCATTGCCTACTTGTAGAGGGGAAGAGGAAGAGCGCATGGAGTATGCACCGGAAATGAAGTTGACGCCATCCTTGTCGTTGTTTTCGCGGAATATGCCCTCGGCCCAGTAGGATTATGTGGCGCTTCCCGGAGATACACCCACAGGAAGGAAGGAGGAGCTTCAGAGTCCAGTAGGGCGAAACATGCAACCTAAGCTAAATTAAATGGAATCGGAATCACAACAATTAATTAAGAGGTTCCAGTTATTTTTCTACCATCAAGTTAAATGTTTGTTAACATGTCAAAACAAGGCATGGGTGATCTATACAAAATTAAATAGAATACAAACATCATTTATATTAATATCTGATGGCCCTTCACGTAATTACCTGCGTGAAAAGTAAATGGGTTAGGTTGAGACTCCAAGCGCAGAGTGTATGTAGTAGTGGAAGACAGTTTTCCCCACGAGGGGTGACTCGAGGGTTTAATATCGAACTCTCGGGGAACCAGTATTTCAGGTGTTATCTCCTTATACTTCTCTTGAGAACTTGCAACAAAATAAATTGTTTTGTGCCCTCAACCTCACCAAGTGGTTGTCAAGCACAAGGTGTGAGAATGATAATAAAATAAATATGCAAACAGGAGTAAATATGCAATGATGGTAAAATAAATATGCAAGGATGACGGTAGTAATGATAAATGATATTTTTGGGTTTTTTATGATGAATGCAAGATGTAAAAGTGTTTTTGCATTTTCGGATTTAATAATGGCAGCAAACAAAAGTGGTGATAAAAGTGTTGGAAAGATGTTTCTTATAATTAAAAATGGACTGGGGTTCATGGTTTCACAAATGCACTCTCTCTTGATAACGTGGTAGACAATGGAACACGAAAATTAACATGTAATATGGCAAGACATGGTTTGACAAGTTATTAATAATATGGGCATCACGTCCTAACATAGAGATCTCAAGTATAAGTTGTTCTCTCTCTTATGCTCCACCAAGATGCGAACTAAATCATAACACCTTATTAATTAAGATAAATCAGAGCATAGCAATAAGTTCAATGACATGAAGTTAAAATAAGAACATGCTAGATCTAGTCATGGATATAGTGGCCAAGGTCACATCCACTCTTCGGTAGCATGGTATTTTTGTTTATCCCTAGTGAGGTAACAAAGTAAGGTAGAAAACCCAAGTGGATCGCAGAACTTTCTCCCACGTTCACTGCACTAGCCACCTCCCGTTACTCCAACTAATGCACACGTTCCCCTCACATGCTCTCATAAACATGCTTGATCATGACAAGTAAATAAGAACGGGGTACATAATATGCATCTACTTTCATAACTGAAACAAAACCATTGCAATCTCAAACATGTATTAACTCATAATAAAGATCCACCACAAAGGAATTACATAGATGACCGTAATCATGTTCAGCAGCTCATACGGTACTAATTAGTGAAGCTCATAGAGAGGAGAGATACATAAGTTACTTCCACAAACCCATAGTCCAGGGGTGGACTACTCCCTCTTCATCATGTGTTGGTGGAGATGTTGTTGGAGGGGAAGGAGACCACACCGGCAGCGCCCCGCCGGAGTTTTCCCCCCCAATCTTCAGCTCCAGGTCTCTGTTTCGTGGTTTCTGTGTTTCGGCGGCGCTCCCTTTCGCGAAAGCCCCGGGAGGGTCTATATATAGTCGTTTTTAGGCCAAGACGAAGCTTCGGGAAGAAAGATCGACGGCAGCGGAGGCCCGGGGGCCAGTTTGGTGGGTCCCACACGGTCAGGGAATCTGGCCACGTGGGCCCACCCCTTTCGGCCTTCTGGTCTCCGTTTCTTCGATTCCTTTGCGCCTACGTTTCGTTCCTTCCAAAAAAGTGATCCCCGTAAAATCTTAGGTCATTTGGACGTCGTTTGGGTCCCTGAAACATCAAAATATAGAAAAAGAGGTTTTCTGACAGCGCAGGGTTAATTCCAGAAAAATGGGGAAGTTGTTAATTATCCCCAAAACTCAATATAAATCATGAATATAACCCTTATATGATGCAAATAACATGGAATAACATGTAAAGTTCATGTATGCATTTTACATGCATCAATATCCCACACATTCCATACTTAGTCATTTAGAGATAATGCAAAAGACCACTAAGATACAAGCTAGATGATGCAAACATGATCATGGATGGCATATTAAAAAATTCACACTTTTCTGATAATTATAAACATATAATTTGTAGCATTTGGAGTTATACAACAAAAGTTATGAATATAGCCATAATTGGCAAAATAGAAGGAATAAGGATAAAAGGTGGAAAATTGTAGTCCTAGGATTTGAACTCAGGTTCTGATGGGAAGGAAACAGATGCAATTGCCACTTAGCTGGGCTGGTGTTTATGTACGAAATCAGATTCGACAAAACAGGAACAGAGTTAACTGAATTTGACGGGAAGCTTCAGGTTCAGAACTTCAGAGGCAAAACCACGGCGACCATGTGCGGCAGCGGGCAGCGCGGTGACCAGAGAGGGGCGGCGTACTCTGGGCGCAGAGAAGATGCTGGAGGGGTGTTGCTGCCGTGCGCGTGTGGTTCAGGAGGCAGGGAGAAGCAGCGTCTCCAACAACACGAGCTTCAGCTCGCATTCATGGCGGTCAGCTCGGGTCGTTGCAGGGGAACCACGTAGAGGAAGCAAATAACTGGGGAGAGGGAAGAAATTGGTAGAGGAGTTCATGTAGAGGTTGTTGCTAAAGGCGATTGAGTTCGGGGACGACTGGAAGGCGACGAATTCTGTCGAAGAAGCGCGGCAACCGAAGGGGAAGTCATGGACGTCGACCTTGGTGTTGATTCCGACAACTCTGGCTCCGGCTCTTCCTCGGGGACGATGTGGACGGAGCTCCGCTCCGATTCCTGCGCTCAGGAGGTCTTGGCGATGACCGAGGCGAGAGGAAGGGGAGAGAGGCGACGGCGGCGCTGGGCGAGCTTCTGAAGCTCCTGTCGGTCTCTCTCGGGAGGTGGAGAAAGAGGCCGGAGAAATAGACTCGTACCTATGTTCAAAAAAAGAAAAGACTCGTACCGGTTCGTTTTCTGGGTGTTGAGGTGCTCAACACGGAGGGGACGTTTTCGATCGTTAGATCTACCTTTGACGATCTAGATTTAATGTATCCGGAACATGTTTGCTCTTTTAATAGTAATATAGATAAGGTGTTTTTTATACGGAAAGTCATTTGTATTCCGAGCTCCACTGCTCACTTCGTTTAACAAAAATCAAAACAATATTTAGAAGTTTTAAAATAAATTGAAAATAATTCTGAATATAGTCCATGATGTAGCCTACAAACGTGTAAAATCACGACGCGACATTCTTTATATTATGGACTACACAAAATGTTATTTTTTTTGGAGATTTGAAACAATATACTCAGATCTATACATTTGTCTTTGGTGTAGTCCAAAATATAAAGCATTTCTAATTGAAATTTTGCACGTTTTTAGAATACATCATTGAGAATATCGATGATTTTTTTCACATTTTTTGAAACTTTAAAATATGATTTTTGAATTTTTTAAAACACAGTGAGCACTGGAACTCGGGAGTAAGAAATCTCCACTCCTTTTGATTTTGGTTTTTGACTTATGCAACAATGTCTAGTTAAAAGACAAAAGCCAAAAGAGTAGAGATTTGGTGCTCCCGAGCTCCAGTGATCTCACCATTTTCAAAAATATTAAAACTATATTTTAAATTTTCAAAAAAATTATGCATATTCTTAATGATTTATCCTACAAGCGTGGAAAATCATAATGCAAAATATTTTATGTTTTGTGCTGTACAAAAATAACAAATGTACAGATTTGAGTATAGCGTATAATGTATAGTTTCAAATTTCCAACTTTTGTCATTTTTGTGTAGCTCGTAATACGAAATATTTTGCATTGAGAATTTTCACGCCTATAGTATACTTCATTAAAACATGCATGATGTTTTTCAGAATTTTTTAAATTCATAAGTATGATTTTCGAATTTTTTAAACTGGAAGGAGCAAGAGTGCTCGGGAGCCAAAATCACTTTCCGAAGCCAAAAGCCCTTTTGTGACTTATAAGCCAAAATCCGAAAAGTCAGAAATAAATCTAAACAAACATGGTCAAGCCTTTTATTTTTTATATTCAGGGTTCGCGTAGGCTGTCGTTAACGTTGATTAAAACTTGGCAAGCGCAGTGAGTGTAGCATCTCTAGCAGATCCCAAAAATTATAGATTTTTGAGTATCCATTCTCAGAGGACCCGTCCCGCAAAACATTTTTGAGTATACTGAAAAAAGCTTTTTAGTACATGGTTTTTGTGTCGCTAGAGAGATGCTCTACACAAAAATGACACCATCTAACCCCATGGACAGACACTGTTCACACTATAGAATTCATGCATTAACCATCTAGACCAAAAGTCCGAATTGATGATATGGACTACGCAATTATTTATATCTCAACACTCCCCCTCACGTCTAGACTATTTTTGTCCTTAGCGTGGGTTCGGTGCAGGCTGCTGAATCTTCTTTTAATACTTCATGAGGAGAGTCTTGAACTCGAGACCTCGTGGCTCTAATACCATATAGAATTGCTGCACTAGTCATCTAAATCAAAAGTTAGAACTGATGGAAAGGGCTATGCAATATATTTATATCTCAACACACATAACCGACGAACAACATTAGTCGAGGTTGCTGCATCCGTCATTGGCCTTGACAGCCATGTCTTTGATCCATCGACCGTGGCTTTCATGTCAATAACTACTAACACATAATTATCACAACGACTACAAGAAACTCACATCGATTTGTGCCAACTAGATAGTTCGCTACGTTGAAATATATTGCTCGTCCTTCTTTGTCACTTTGTAATTTCTAGTGAATTGTCTACTGCATGAATTTAATATGGCGTCAAATTCAAGTGGTGCCAAGTTACAGACTCGATGAATGCACTATTAAATCTAAAATAGTTGTGGCCTTTTATCGATCCAGCATCCAAGGTCTGTTGAAATGATCGAAATGGTCGACTAGAGAAGAGGATCATGAATACACGCCTACAAATTTTAGTTTTTTCCTTTTAACAATTTACGGATCGGATAACAAAAATATATGTTATCTAGATATGCAACTAGGTGAGAACAAGCTATATAGAAAGATACAACTACCTTACAAGATCAATACGATAACAAGCTAGTGAACACGTAATTAAAGGTAAAGATGAGAAGTAACCACACAATTGAGATGAGGATGCATTTCTTCGAAATTCACACCTTTTGGGCGCTAATCTCTGTTGGAGTGTGCGGAGATAAACTGCTACCTGACGCATAAGATCTAACCTTATTCTTCTCGACCTATCCCACTAAGAGAAATGTGTTGGTTTACTAGTGGTACCCTTTAAGGCGATCACGGAACCTTTACGAACTGTTTGGAGCTACTCCACAACTTTGATGAAGCCTCCCAAAAATGGCGGAAGCCTCTCTGAAAGGATACGTATGGCCACCTAGAGGGGGGGGGGGGGTGAATAGGTGCTACTCAATTTTTCAGTTCTTTTTCGAGTTTAGGCTTGATACAAAGGTAAATTCTCTAGATATGCAACTAAGGTGAATTTACCTATATGTCAAGTTAACACCATACTAGGCACGATACAAGTAAAAACTAGCGAGAAAGGAGTAACCGAACGGGAAGCACGCGGAGACAAAGAGTTATTCCCGAGTTCCTCCTTTTTAGGGGAGTACGTCTCGTTGGAGGGGTGTGAGTATCAAACTCAAGACGCCACAAATGGCCTCACCCTATTCTCCGATGAACCTTGCCCAAAAGCTCGGTTCACCTTCCTTATCGGAATCCTTCAAGGCGGAATCCGGAGCCCTTACAACAACTTGAGGCTCAAACCCACAAAAGGATTGGGGGCTCCCAAGCACAACAACACCTGCTACACAAAAGTAACAAGGAAGTGAGAACAGCAAGATGCCTAGGTTTTCCTAGAGGAAACCCTAGGCTCAAATCCCTCAAGTGAATGAGGGGGAAATGAAGAACGGCTTGGTGAAGATGTAGATCGGTGCCTTCTCCTTCAATCCTCCAAAGATCAACGCTTTTGGGTGGAGGGATTGGGAGATCTAGGTTGGTGAAGCTTTCATTAATGGAGGAGAGAGAATCTTGAAGCTTGGAAGAGCTGGAGGTAGGTGGAGGGGTATAAATACCCCTCCAGAAAATCTGGCCGTTGCAGTCTTCAGAGGGCCGGATATTTCCGGGTAAGTGCCGGAAATTTCCGGCAGGGCCGGATATTTCCGGGCCGAATCCCGGAAATCTCCGGCTAAATATCCGGCCAGCAGCTGGGGTACACCAGTACCAGACTTTGCTCACGACTTAGCCGAAATCAAGTTCCCCGGATATTTCCGGTCTCCCCGGAATTTCCGGCCCCGGAAATCTCCGGCCAAGACAGAAAAGATGAACTTTCTCTCTTCTTAATTTATGAACCTGAAACAATCAAACTTCACAACATAGCAGCTTATTAGGACTCTATTCATGTTGTCTTTATTCACCAAAAGTAGGATGAAAGATATGCCCTTTCAATCTCCCCCTTTTTGGCGAATAATGACAACATGACTAGAGGGATTTGCAAAATATAGACGGGCTCCCCCTAATGTGTGCATTATTACGAATATGTTCTTGAATACAAAATGCACACGACTTATTGGAAAAAAACACCCCCTAGATTTTACAAACCTCGCAAGTTCAAGCCAAGATATAAACTTACAAGAAAGGAACTTGCCACGCACAATAATACACATAATAGATAGTTCAAAGGAGTTCTCATATGTCTTACCACACATGCAAATAGAGGTTCACTTAAAACAAACAAATAAAACAAGTTGGGAGCAACAAGCATAAGATACAAATAGAAGAAAAACGCAAGCTTGTACTCCCACCCATGCAAATCCCCGAAGACCTAATAGAGATACTTCTCCCCCTTTGGCATTACGCCAAAAAGGGAGAGAGACTGATGCTAGCGCCCCAAGCATCACGCGTCCGGGTCATTGCCATCCTCATCAAGATCCACATCATCCTCGACCTCACAGTTCCAGTTAACCGCTTCAGCATTCCATTGCTCATAAGGAATCAACTTCTTAGGAGGCTTGGGAGCATTGGGAATCTTGAGATGATCAAAGATCTTGGACTGATTGGTCAGAATAGCATGCCTCTCTTCATACGCGACATAGTTTTCCTTGTGGAGTTCAGAGCCCATGCATAACATCTTCTCCATGGCGCGGACAACCCATGGACGGTTCTTCGGAGGACCAGCTTTCTTCACCTTGGGGTTACTAGGAGCTCGAGACCGAGAATCATTCACAAGATCTTCATCAATGTCTAGCATGGTGGCTTGCTTTTGAATCACATGAGCAGATTTCTGGACCAAACGGACATAAGAGTGAGATTCACAATCAAGGGCAAGATCCACATCCTTTGCTTCTTCCTCACTTAGAGGATAGAAATGCTTGATGAGCTTCATAATATAAGGAGCATATGGAGGAACCTTCCTCTCCATGACAGCTTGGACATCTCATGAAAAATGAAATCCATCACATCAATACGGCAAGAGTTAGGAGCGGGATCACCAAGCAAGTAAGTCTCATGCGCGAAAGCCAGAAGAGGGACAAGGCCTCCTCGAATATCATCGTTGTTGCCGGCGCTAGGAGCAATGGTGTGACGGAACATGCGAAGCAGAATATCATACACCGGCAAGAGCCCTGTGATAGTACCAATAGAGCCTCCAGTAACATAGAGATCAGCCAAGATGTTCTTGTTGGGGGTAACACCTTCCACATGCATACGCTCACCTTGAGGGCTGAGGTTGCCTTCAAAAGGATAGCCAAGAAGGTCCGCAAAGTCATGGAAGGTAGCATGAAGCCTGTGAGGCCCAGACATCCAAGTCATACCACGGTCTGGAGATGAATCAAACACAACTGTGGAGTAAAACTGATGAATCAAGGGAATGTTGTAGTTGCAAGAGGATTTCATCAATTTCCTCAAACCCATAGCATCAACTACACTGACTGCCCCACCAAAATAGTCTGCCTTGGTTGCTAGCTTCTGAAAGTTGATAACCTTGTGAGGGCAAACTTTGTGCTTGTCAGACAGCTTGAGATAAAGCTCACGGTGCAGCAGCTCCATCTGAGAGGTCCAGAAACAGGTATCAATGTCTTCCTCTTGAGGAACCTCATAAGTGAATGCCGAACGCCAAGTGCGAAACTCAGACAAGGACAGATCGTCCAGAGATCGCTGTACAGACTTGTTCTTTGGGCGCCGACGCTTCTTTGCAAAGGCACTTGGCTGCTTTCTGACTCGGAACTTGCCTCATCAACCGAGGGTGAGGACCTCGAGAGGTAACAAGCTTTCGACCCCGGCGTGAACTACCACCTGCAGAAAGAGAGATAGAGCAGTAGGAAGCACAGGGGTAAGCACTCGTGTCCAAGGAACAAACAAGCGTAGCATGAGAAGATTCATAGTTGGAAACAGAGTGAGCATGTCCGGAAATTCCGGTCCGCTGGCCGGAAATATCCGGCCCCGGAAATTCCGGGCCATGGGCCGGAAATATCCGGTGCAACCTGCAGCGGACGAAATTTGCATCTTGCTCAAGAAATTTCCAACAAAAATCAAATCGATGCTAACACACAGTAGGGCAAGCCTAGATGATCATTTCTACCAAAAGAATCATGGTATAAATCTCTAGAATCACTAGGGAACACGAAAATCACTTCGTCCTAGATGTGAAAATAGAGATGATTACCGGACTCCATGGAGAAAATGATTGGATGAAGAGGATCCCCTCGTGGGGATGCAGATCCGGCACGGAACCGGAAGAAACCGAGGTCGGAAGACCCCGGCGAGATCGTGGCGTCGTGTGAGCTCTGGGCAGGAGAGAGAAGGAGGGAGACGCGGGGGGAAGAACTGAACGCGAGGGAGCAGTTGACCCAGCGCCTCCGTGGAAAAGGGCCCAGATCCACTTAGGCCGGATATTTCCGGCCCAAAGGCCGGATATATCCGGTACCGGAAATTTCCGGAACTATCTCCGGGCAAATTTCCAGCAACTCCAGTACTGAAGTTGTTTAGGTCCTTAGCCGCAAATAGAAACGGAAAAAGGGCACCGGAAATATCCGGGTTGGACCCGGAAATATCCGGGATATCGACGCCAACAATCTTCAAGGAAAAACTTAGGACACGAGTGAGAGAAAAGCATGGTTTTGAGATAAGAAGGCTTAGGAAGATATCAAGTGACTGGAAATGGTACTTCACACTCAAACATGTTCAAAAAGCAAATGAAAGTCTTAAAACCAACATTTGAGTGAGTTTTCCATAAAAACAACGGATAGGCAATAAAATCCAAAGAAGCTCCAATAAGATCAACTCTTCGCAAAGAAGAGGGCGGTGGCCTAGGCCACCATGTATGAGATTATGGCGTGACACCGCGAAGATGTATCTTGGGTTCACAACCAACACTCGTCATTTAAGCTCACATTTTCATGAATTGAAAATAGAAAAGCAAATGAAATCTTACTATCGGCATAATGGGGGGAGGGATAGTCCAATGTATTAGGACCGCACTCCCCCTATGTCCATGCCTACACCTAAACACAATAGATAGTTAAGACATAGGTGTGTATGCAAAATAGTCAAGCCACGCTCCTTGAATCCACGATATTTAGCTCATTCCTCAAATAAGTGAATCTTGCTTCATCAAGAGGCTTCGTGAATATATCGGCAAGTTGGTCTTGTGTAGAAACATGGCTTAGCTCAATATCACCACGGGAAACATGATCTCGAATAAAATGATGACGAATCTCAATATGCTTGGTTCTTGAATGTTGCACCGGGTTGTGGGCAATATTGATAGCACTTGTATTGTCACATAAAAGAGGCACTTTGTCACAAATGACACCGTATTCCTTTAAAGTTTGCCTCATCCATAACAATTGGGTGCATGCACTTGCGGCGGCCACATACTCGGCTTCGGCGGTGGAGAGAGATATACAATTTTGCTTCTTGGAAGACCAACTCACCAAGGAACCACCAAGAAATTGGCAAGCCCCGGAAGTGGACTTCCTATCATCATGATCACCGGCCCAATCCGAGTCCGTGTACCCACAAAGAGAGAAAACCTTGTCCTTAGGGTACCACAAACCAAACTTTGGGGTATGAGCCAAATATCGGAGGATTCTTTTGACCGCCATATCATGGCTTTCTTTAGGAGCGGCTTGGTACCTTGCACACACCCCTACACTCAACACAATATCGGGTCTAGATGCACAAAGATAGAGCAAAGAACCAATCATGGAACGGTATACCTTTTGGTCGACATCAAGACCATTTGGATTGAGTTTAAGATGAACCTTTGTGTCCATTGGAGTGCGCTTCTCCTTAACACCAACCATATCAAATTTCTTGAGCATGTCTTGGATATATTTAGCTTGAGAGATGAAAGTCCCCCCCTCAATTGCTTGATCTCAAAACCAAGGAAGAACTTCAACTCTCCCATCATAGACATCTCAAACCTATCGGTCATAAGCTTTGAAAATTCATCATTGAAAGCTTTGTTAGATGAGCCAAAGATAATATCGTCCACATAGACTTGGCATATGAAAAGCTCCCCTTTTACTCTCTTGGTAAAGAGAGTGGGATCGATTTGCCCAACCTCAAATCCACGGTCTACTAGAAGCTCTCTAAGGTGCTCATACCACGCACGTGGGGCTTGTTTAAGGCCATAGAGTGCCTTATCGAGCTTGTAGACATGGTTAGGGAGTTTGGGATCCTCAAACCCCGGTGGTTGCTTAACATATACTAATTCTTTGAGTGGACCATTAAGAAA
This sequence comes from Poa pratensis, assembly GCA_947311845.1. NCBI lineage: Eukaryota > Viridiplantae > Streptophyta > Magnoliopsida > Poales > Poaceae > Poa > Poa pratensis. The sequence continues at coordinate 62,772,392 of CAMZMU010000049.1, read as the reverse complement.
AGCACTTTTCACATCCATTTGTTGCAAGATAAAATTATGATGAGAAGCATATGCAAGGAGGATACGGATGGACTCAAGGCGAGCCACGGGAGCATAGGTCTCTCCAAAATCAATGCCTTCAACTTGAGAGAACCCTTGAGCCACCAATCTTGCCTTGTTCCTCACCACCATGCCATGTTCATCTTGCTTGTTCTTGAAAATCCATTTAGTGCCTATAACATTGCGGCACTCTTTTGGCTTCTCAACTAGCTTCCACACCTTGTTGCGCTTGAAGTTATTGAGCTCTTCATGCATAGCATCCAACCAATCCGGATCTTCAATAGCTTCAAAGACTTTCTTTGGTTCCACCAAGGATATGTGAGCTTGATGGGCACTAAAGTTTGCGCATTGCCTTCTAGTCACAACCTTGCCCTTCAAATCACCAATAATATTGTCCAAAAGTGTTGCCTTCTCAACAAGGTCTTGACATTTCTTGCACGACGACGGGTGTTGATGTCCTCACGAGAGCTTGGAGGAATTTCTTGATCATCTTGTTCATCTTGATCATCTTGATCATTTGTGTCCCCGTCTTGACCGGAATGATGACCTTGGTCTTCAATATGCACCTTCATCACTTGAAGGGGAAGATGGACCTTGGTCTTGATCATGGCTAGCATCAATAATTGGAGAACTTGGTTCTTGCGTAGCAACTTGATCAACTTGAGGAGGGTCTTGAACTTGTTGTTGGCTTGGTGCTTCATTTGCTCCATCGGATGGTGCGGTGTCCACTTGTGATGATGATTGCTCCACATGGGTGGAGCTTGGTCCTTCTTGAGGCGCCTCATGAGAAATCTCGATTGGGCGAAAGAATCCCACGCCCATTCGCCTTATTGCATCTTGAGGTTCCTCATCATCTACATCACGAACATGAAATTGCGCCACTTGGGAGCCGTCATTCTCATCGAACTCCACACTACAAGATTCTACAATAGTCCCGAAGGTCTTGTCGTAGATTCTATAAGTGTGGGATTCGGCACCGTAACCAACAAAAGTACCCTCAAAAGCTTTAGACTCAAATTTAGTTAAGCGATAACCTTTAATCTTATAGAAACACTTACAACCGAACACCCGGTAGTAGGAAATATTGGGCTTGTTGCCGGTAAGCATTTCATATGGAGTGAACTTCTTGCCCGTGCGGAAGTAGAGGCGGTTAGATGAATGACATGCCGTGGAGATGGCCTCGGCCCACAAGAAGAGTGGGGTCTTGAACTCCGCCAACATAGATCTTGCCATATCCATAAGGGTCCGGTTCTTCCTCTCGGCTACACCATTTTGTTGAGGGGTATACGCAGCGGAATATTGATGACGAATTCCCTCTTCACTAAGAAACTCATTTAGGGTGTAGTTCTTGAACTCGGAGCCATTGTCACTTCTAATGGCCAATATAGGAACATTGTGTTGACGTTGCACTTCATTGGAGAAGTCAATGACGGCTTGTTGGGTCTCACTCTTCACTTGAAGAAATAAACCCATGTAAATCTTGAATAGTCATCGACAATCACCAAGCAATACTTCTTCCCACCAAGACTTGGTTGAGGCACGGCACCAAAGAGATCAACATGAAGAAGTTCCAATATCCTCGTTGATGAAATGATGGTCTTGTGTGGGTGGGGAGAATCATGCATCTTTCCTTCAACACAAGCCCTACAAAGACGATCTCTAGAAAAAGAAACATTCTCTTTTAGTCCAAGGATGTGGCCACCCTTGTGAAGACTTTGCAAAGTTCTCATATTGACATGGGATAAGCGGCGATGCCACAACCACCCCACGTCGGCCTTTCCGAATAGGCACATCGTTTGAGAGTTGGTTGACTCCGAAAAGTCTACCACAAACAACTCATTTTCGACATACCCAACGTAAGCGACCTTTAGAGTCTTGCTCCACATGAGTACCACAATATCAAGATCAAAATGGACGGCAAAACCCATCTTATTAACGGCACGAACGGACATTAAATTATAACCAAGGGACTCAACAAGCATGACATTTACAAGGGTGATATCCCTTGCAACTACCACCTTGCCGAGGCCCGATACCTTTCCTTTTGAGTTATCTCCATAAGTGACGGTTGCTTGATTTATGCTTGTTCTCAACTCCGTCACGATCTCCTTGCTTCCGGTCATATGACTAGTGCATCCACTATCAATCACCCATTTCGATCCACCGGAAGCATAGTCCTCGGTGGCCTTGGCCATGAGACACTTGGCGGATTGGATTGGAACATTCTCATTGGGAGATTCGAAAAGGGATGAAGGTGTTGAAGACGCAATAGCAATAGCGGCCACTTCACTTGTGGGTTCTTCTTCATCACTCTCACCCCCGGACATGTACTCCTCCCTTGTCACCAATACCATTCTTGGAGGAGGCCTCTTCTTCTTGAAGAAGGGTTTCTTGCTAGAGGATGATGACGATAAAGTCTTCTTGAGAACAAGCCTTCCTCCATGATCTTCACGGTTCTCATAGGGACACATGGCAACATAGTGAAATCTATCTTGGCAATTGAAACAAGTCTTCAACTTTGGGTTGCCATCCTTGAAGCCACTAGATTTGGCCTTTTCTTCCATTTGGGCTTTGGATGGATTCTTCCAAAAGGTCCTTGCCGCAAGAGCCACATAGTCCCTATGAGAGCTCTTGAGTTCTTGGGGGTCCATGGAGGACACATCTTCACAATCTTGATCTTCATTGTGTTCAACCCCTTGGCCTTCAACGCAAGAGAGGCTCCTTGTTGCATTCCAATAGCTCGGGCACGAGAGTCTTGAGCAATCTTGGCTTGAACCTTGAAAGATTGTATCTCTTGCATGACTTCGTTGGAGGTCATTTGAGGATAGTTGAGCCTTCCTTGAAGACTCTTCAAGTCGGCCCCTTCAAAGGGCAAGAGAGCATTCACATACTTCCTTTTGACCCAGGCATCATCCACATGAGTCCCACCAAGGGCTTTGTAGGCATTGGCAAGAGACTTGAGTCTTCGGAACATTTGCTCATGGTCTTCTCCATCTTCCATGAAGAATCCTTCGGCCTTGTTGCTCATTTCCTCAGACCGGTTTCTCTTCATGCTTTCATTTCCAACATACACCTCAACAAGGCACGCACATGCTTCTTTGGCGGTGGTGCAATGCTCGATGTGAGACATATCATCTTCTCCCACGGCATCACGGATCAAGTCAAGAGCGGTGGCATTTAGTTGACAATCAACTACTTCTCTTCTTGTCTTGTTGGATTCATCCACGGCTTGATACCCTTGCTCAATGATCCGCCAAAGCTCGATAGAAGCACTGTTCACATAAGATCTCATAGAAGATTGCCATTTAGTAAACAAAGATGCATTTAGCTTAGGTGGGTTTCCCCTTAGATGAATAGGAGGATGAGGGATAATAGGGTCGGGAGAGTATGGGAACGGAACGGCACCATACACTCCCGAACCATTAGGTGGAGTTTTAATTGGGTTGTCAATTTTATCTTGATCACCCCCCTTTTTCTTCCCATCACCCACATCCTTCTCGGGTTTGTCAACCTCCGACGAACGGGGGGGGGGGGGGGGGGGGTGGGTGGAGGTGAGATACCCTTCGCTTCCATGAGTTGCATGATCATCTCTTGCAACTTGTCCATTTTGGTTTCCATATTGGACTTCAAAGAATTGAAGTCCTCCACGGAAACCGAAGTGGGCACGGAAGGAAGCTCGGGTATCTCATTTCCATGCTCATCAAGGGCCATACTACTCTTAGGCGGTTAAGCCCGAACAAGAGAACCTTGCTCTGATACCAATTGAAAGGATACGTATGGCCACCTAGAGGGGGGGGGGGTGAATAGGTGCTACTCAATTTTTTAGTTCTTTTTCGAGTTTAGGCTTGATACAAAGGTAAATTCTCTAGATATGCAACTAAGATGAATTTACCTATATGTCAAGTTAACACTATACTAGGCACGATACAAGTAAGAACTGGCGAGAAAGGAGTAACCGAACGGGAAGCACGCGGAGACAAAGAGTTATTCCCGAGTTCCTCCTTTTTAGGGGAGTACGTCTCGTTGGAGGGGTGTGAGTATCAAACTCAAGACGCCACAAATGGCCTCACCATATTCTCCGATGAACCTTGCCCAAAAGCTCGGTTCACCTTCCTTATCGGAATCCTTCAAGACGGAATCCGGAGCCCTTACAACAACTTGAGGCTCAACCCACAAAAGGATTGGTGGCTCCCAAGCACAACAACACCTGCTACACAAAAGTAACAAGGAAGTGAGAACAACAAGATGCCTAGATTTTCCTAGAGGAAACCCTAGGCTCAAATCCCTCAAGTGAATGAGGGGGAAATGAAGAACGGCTTGGTGAAGATGTAGATCGGTGCCTTCTCCTTCAGTCCTCCAAAGATCAACGCTTTTGGGTGGATGGATTGGGAGATCTAGGTTGGTGAAGCTTTCATTAATGGAGGAGAGAGAATCTTGAAGCTTGGAAGAGCTGGAGGTAGGTGGAGGGGTATAAATACCCCTCCAGAAAATCTGGCCGTTGCAGTCTTCAGAGGGCCGGATATTTCCGGGGTAAGTGCCGGAAATTTCCAGCAGGGCCGGATATTTCCGGGCCGAATCCCGGATATCTCCGAGGTGGCCGGAAATCTCCGGCTAAATATCCGGCCAGCAGCTGGGGTACACCAGTACCAGACTTTGCTCACGACTTAGCCGAAATCAAGTTCCCCGGATATTTCCGGTCTCTTCCCTGGAATTTCCGGCCTGGCCCCGGAAATCTCCGGCCAAGACAGAAAAGATGAAGTTTCTCTCTTCTTAATTTATGAACCTGAAACAATCAAACTTCACAACATAGCAGCTTATTAGGACTCTATTCATGTTGTCTTTATTCACCAAAAGTAGGATGAAAGATATGCCCTTTCACTCTCCACCAAGAATTGGCTCCAGGACAAACTCCTTCCATCTAGTGTTTCCAAACACTCAAGACTTAAGAGTAAAAAGATCCACAAAAGAAAATAAAGGGGGAATCAATTTTTTTGTGAAAGTGGCGATGTGGATCTCCTCGATCCTTATCAAAAAGATCAACAAGATCTAAGCACTATAGGCAAGAAGATGTCGAAGGTTTACATTTAGTATCAATGGAGGAGCGATGAATGGAGTCGTCACAGGCCTTCCTCGTGGGGAAGAAGATGGGCTTATATAACAGCTCTCAGTATCCAACCGTTATAGCCTGTTTGTGTGAGGCCCGGAGATTTCGAGGGACCCCGGTGGTACCGATAGGTCCATTTTGCATCACTAATTTCTTATTATAATACATTTTTTATTGATGATATATTTCACATCATGGCTGAATTCTAATGTCTTTCCCCCTTTAATTTACATGATATACGCAGAGGGAAATTACCGGAGAGATGGAAACAAGGGCAAAAACACAACAGAGAAGAAAGCAATTATCTGGGGCTCCAAAAATACCAGAAATACTTGGCACATAGCAAAGCCACGCGGGCACAGACTCCTCGCCGTTGGTCGCACGCCGCTGTACTCTATGGCGCCGCACGCTCGTATGCACTGCACAGCTGGTGGCGGTGAGTGATCGAGTGGGGGACCGGCCGTCGCACGCCCGGCATCATCCACTGACGCGAGCGCAGCGGGGACGGGAATATTTCCGTGCGGCGGCGCACAGTCCGGCAGCTCGACGTCCGTGCGTGTGACCGGAGGACTTGCGCGCGGACACCATGGACCGAGAGATCCGAGAGCCACAGCAAATAATCTCATTTCAGCGGTGCTCTGCTCCGTCTGCGCAGTTGCCAAATTCTTCTGTTCTGCATACGCCACAGTTGAATCTTTGAGTGTGTCGTTGATTTTGTAAGCGGCCGTGCGCGCGATGTACTGGTCTTCTCTCCTACCAGACCAGTACTGGTCTTCGGTTAGACTGCTCTGTCGATCAGTCTCAGGAGCATCTAGCAGTCATATGCATGAACCCGAACGAATTCCATCCTCAATCTTTGGGTGCCGCTAAACATTAATCAAAGGACAAAAGTCTTACAACTCGGGCTCGCCGGGCATGCAAAACCAGTGAGCTCGTGCAAGGAATGACAAGGTTACAGGGCCAAACTAAGAACTATACATACTTGTGAGCAAACAGTAGCAGATTTCACTAGTCAGTCAGTGTGGAGGACCCGGCCGGTTCTGTCCCAGAGTGACGATGGTCCAGTGAACAAGTGAGATGTACTCCGTACAAACACAATGCCCATTGATCATGATGCCGCTACTCCAGTAGTAAGAAGAATCCTTACTGAGATACGAGGAAGTGCGTACGCGCCTGCCTCTTCTGTTCATCGCTTTTACATATATGCTGTGGGACCACATGTCAGTATCCCCAGAAAGGAGTTTTGCATCAAGCTAGTGGGCGGTCAGTATTCAATCATCAAGGAGCATTAATTAGCGGTTGCAGTAGTAAACAACAACGGCATCAATAACATCAAAGCTTTGTGGGATGTGATGCGCCGACAGTGATAGTCGCGGGAGATGAGCAAAGCAAAGCGAGCAGTAAACTATAAAGCAAGCATTGATCCGGTAGTGTCAGGCCTGTTTGATTCAATGGATTGGCATAGGAATCTAGGATTCAAATCCTTATGAATTTTTTCTTTGGTACTTGTTTGATTCATAGGATTGAATCCCATAGGATTTTTTTCTATGGAATCCTTTGCACTAGTTTCTATAGGAATCCTAACATCCACTCACACCTCTTTTTCAAAATCCTTTGTTTTTTCTGTGATGGAATCAAACAAAGATTGATGCATGTGAAATCTTGTAGGATTGAAATGGACATGACATTACAATCCTGCAGTTTTCCTATTCCTGCGTTTTTCCTATCCTGCGAATCAAACAGGCCCTCAGTTTTAACCTGAGCCATCGAACTGTGTCCGCGGGGCACAAAAATCTTCAAGCTCCGCCAATGTAAAGCAGTAAAAGGAAGAGAGAAGAACTTTCCCAAGGATGAACCTGTGACTCTAGGCTATGCATGGTGTGTCCAAGCTACGTAGGCAGGTCCAATGGCCGTTCATGGCCGCCCGGTGGAACTTTCCCGGTGATCGCATGGCCGGAGTCATTGGTGTTGATCTGGTGAAAGGGGAAAATCGCTTGTCGTCGAGCTACCCAGCGAGCCAGTGGACGTGGATCCGATCGATCTCTCTGAGTCCAGCTCTCGTGGCATGTGCGCATGTATGTATGCATTCTTGCGAACCGTGCCAATCTTCATCGAGGAAAGTACGCCGGTTCGGCCGGCAAGATTGCTGCCAAGCTGCCTGAAAATGATTGGTAGCTGCATTGGCCTCTTGCTGCAGCTGCTACTGCTGCAAACAACCAGGATGTAAAACGGTAAACTACGCAAAGTTTCCATAGGAAAAGAATAAGACTAAGGCATTTGGTCTCACGCGGGCTCAATCTAGAGGGTTATGAACCTAAAAATAATCATTGCAATTGCTGTTACCCTACTGTAGCATCTCTAGCACATCCCATAAAACCGCCGAACCTAAAAATAATCACCAATTTTAGGTTCCGGCGAATAAACGAAACCAACGAAGATTCCGTATAATTGGTTCGTCGTCTTGACCTCTAGGTTACCCATGGGCCGTGGGTGACATGATTAATATCATTATTAACTATATACAAGTTATATTTTTGCTGGTATGATACATAAATTGATATTTCAGCAATAAAAAACATAAGCAGTGGAGCGTATATCTTTATTCAGTTAATCTAGTTACAAGACGTGTGCTACTAGTAACATCCGTGCAACGCATGCATGCATGTATGTAAGGAATCTTTCCGCAACCGAAAATTCAAAATAAATTATCTCTTAAACCGGAAATCCAATTGACGATCGGTTTTCACCGTTGGCTTTGTTTCGACGAGCACTTTAAAACAAGATCTCATCTTAATATGTTTTGATAAACTTTTTTTCCGTTGTCAGTTGCCAGGTTATAATATTGTAGTTACAATATTAGTAGTTAACAATTACCATCCAAATAATACATAATTACCAGGCAATTTTTACATGTTTTTATGTGATAACCATGATATACACATTCAAAGAGTGAGGATTTGATCCACTCTAGGCACGTAAAATTTGGAATTACCGTCATCTAAGGGTTACGTTGGTGAGTAGAGAAGTTTAAAGAGCATGGCAACCATTTGATTTTAACCTGGTAACCAACTTATCAGTACCTGGTGACTAAGTGAGTATAATGTGACAACTAGGATCGGAAAAAAAATGGTCAAAACATATCAACATGAGATCTAGTTTTGAAGATCTCGTCACGACAAAGCCAACCGTGAAAACAGATCTGAATTTTGATTTACGATTTAAGAGATAAATCATTTTAAAGTTTGAAAAGCAAAATGAATCTACATGGTTGCATTGCATGCATGGCTTACTTATATTGTTTCATCCGTGCCCACGGAGGTCCATCTTTATTTGTCTACCAAAATTCAAAAATACCATAGCATCATGCCTTGTAAGTATCCTAGACCCAACTTTGTTACCACGCTGCAGCCCACATCAAGATGTGACCATGCCAAATTGCCAGCAGCTCCCGTGAGTACCGTTTGGTTAGAAAAATGTGGAAGCCCATGAGCTTCTGGTCCGTTACAGCCCATCATTCACTAGTGCGTACAGCTAGTTCTCAAAAAGGAAAAAAGAAAACTAGTGCCTACAGCTGCAGCAAATAGCACACTCACCTCACGGGAGAAAATTTAGTACCACCTCGTGTACTCAACGAGTACATAAAGCACCAACCACCGATCGGAAAGTGCAAATGGAGGCTGAGTTCCATGGAGCTCCTTATTTTCAAAAATTTAAAAATCATATTTTTTAAGTTTAAAAAATCTGAAAAAATATTGGGTGTATAAATTGTTGTATTCTACCAACCTGGAAAATATGAACTCAAAATAACTCAAATTCTAGGCAACACGAGAATAACAAAACCTGACAGATTTTAAAGAGTTCAAAATTTGCAGTGTTCACAATTTACAATTTCAGATTCTTTCTTTTTTGCACAGTCCAAAATACAATGTATTTCTAATTGGTATTTTACACGTTGTTAGAATACAACATTTTCTACACCGATGATCTTTTCCAGATTTTTTTCAAACTTCAAAATATGATTTTTGAATTTTTGAAAATAAATGGCTCCCTGGAGCTCGAGAGCCATTTGTCCTCACTCGAGCATCGACGTCATTTTGGATATCGAGCCCACTCTTTATTTATTCATTTAAAAAATGATATTTTCAAATCTAAAAAAATAAAAAATACTTAGGAGTACATCTACGAGCTCAAATATCACACAAGTTTCTCAAAACATGTTATTATTCGTGATCTACATAAAAAGACAAATCTAGAACCAAAACAAAGTTTGTCTTTTCCTTTATAGAGCCACAAACTTGTAAGATTTTATGTAGTCCAAAATTCACGACTTTTTTCGTGAAACTTTGCAGATCTATAGATCATTTAAAATATATCCAAATACCGAAAACTTTTTTTTTGAAACGTTTGCTTAAAAAATACTGGGCTACATGGAGGCTGGGCTCCAAATCGACGCTTTCTCTGGAGCACTCTCTATCAGTGACGGGCCTAAAGGGTATGCCGTATATGCCATGGCATACCCTGCAGGATCCCAGCCGTGCTACTAGCTAGTCCCATTTGCTGTACTAGTAGGCCTTGGCGCGGCGGCATGCCGTGCCCATGGGCTGACCCCGTCAACGTGTAGCAATAGAAAGGCCCGCTCCCCAAACGGACGACATTTCGATCCAGTTACAAAAACACTCACGCAGTATAATTCCATGATTGGAGACAATCAGAAAAAAGTAAATACAAATACTGGAATTGCCATTTAACGGATATGCTATTCATCCACAAAGACCCTACAATGGCCGCAGCACAACCGCTAGATGAAAATAAATTGAATAGAAACTACGACGCAGCCCAATCTGTCGCCTATTCCTCGTCATCGGAGATGACGATCACCTCCAGCGGCGCTTGGCAAGCACCTCTTTATCTTATCTATGAGCACCGTCGAGCGACTTAAGCTTCTTCGCTCCAGGTGACCTCTCTGCCTGGCTCCTGAGGCGATCCTGCTCCTCCTTTGCGTACTCTACCAGGTGCCTGGCGAACTTGTCCTTTAGTGACATGGCTCGAGCGCCCGGGGAGCCCAGCACGAACGCGGCGCGGCGCTTGGCGGCCTCGCTGTCGGCGGTATCCGATAGTTCACTCTCCTCGTCGTCCGAAATCGCCGCGGGCATCTTTCCAGCGCTGGTCCTCGCACGCATCTCTGTTTCTAGTTTAGCGTACCTTGCTGTTGTCATCTTCTTGCAGGTCGTGATCTTCAGCCTAACCATTGTGACGGGCAACTGAGGTCGGTGACGACGGTCTCGGTAATGGAGGACTGGCCTGTAGGCTGCACCGATGGTGCTTTTAAAGCAGCAAACCTAGGGCTCCGCCGTCGATCTGTTTCTCACCTCCAATGGATGCAGCGGAAGTAGACTCCGTATCAATTGACGTTTACAATTTAAACACAATCGGAGAATCTGCGACGTTTTCACAATGGAGCGCGAAGCCCTATGGGTCAAAGGCAGCCTGAAAGGCTGCCGTAACTCCCAGAAGGTTGAATAAGATAACAAGGCATGCACTGCGAAGTCAGTCTACACCAGAGACGCATCACCAGGCGAATAGACGGCGCGGCCAGTCCAGAAGCTCAACTTAATGACGGCAAAAAATACGCGTTCATCAACAGAGGCTACCTCCAAACCATCTATATTCTACAGTCTACAACCGCTATAAAACTCTACACCATCCTTAAAGGATCTGCACAGCCATTCGTCGACTGTTCACATCCCCAAACGCGACGTCAACAACAGATTATGGATTCCTCAAGTGTTCACTCTAAATTCACTCCAAACCTGTTCGTATCCCAATGCTTAGAACCGATATAAAACCCTTGGGCCGGCTCTAAGATTGTCAACCAGACGCTCCCACACTCGCTCCACGATCGTCAACCAGAACAAAAAGCCACCTCTGACAACCCCTCGCTCCGTATGTCGTCCATGGCGGAAGACCCGCGGCTCTGCTACTTCGAGAAAGAAGGCATGAAGTTCAAGGTGACCGTTACTCGGCGCGCAGCAACAGTAGAAGGATGGATACGCCGGGTCAACCAAGAGTTCCTGGACAACGCGCATGTCAAGTGCGTCGGGCTCGACTACGAGTTCACCGACGCTCCAAAGAAGGCGAAGCAAAGTTATCTCCCTGCCGAGAAGAAGCAGCGTGCCGCCGTTCTCCAGCTGTCTGTGGCGCACGAGACACTCATCTATCAGATATATCGAGTCGACACAGTGCCAGAAGTCATGCGGCAATTCCTGGGAGACAAGGAAATTCTCTTTTGTGGCGCTGCAATACACAACGATGCACACATGCTAGAGTACTACGGACTCGACATTGCGTGCAAGTGCGACCTTCAGAGAGAGATCCCAAATCCGACAAGGAATTATCCTCCGGCGCTGTATGATCTCAGCAACTCCTACATCGGGACAATGCTTGATAAAAAGGACCCGAAGATAAAAGAGCTAAACCGAAGAGGATGGGGTGAATCCTGGCTGAGTTTGGACCAAATCAAGTACGCTGCCTTGGATGCTCGCCTGGGTGTTGAGATCATTCGGAAACACCGTAGTCTAGCTGGGTATAACAACTATGAAGAGCATCTCAATGTCGTGTGAGTAAGGTGACGCATTCGCGCGTAGGCTACGTGGCAACATATATGTACACGTCTTCTAGACGGCTTGACATATGCACTTCTGAACTATTTTTTTGGTATTTTAAGTCCTTGCCGGAGGCACGCTTTAAAACCTCTACGCGGCCGTTCGTCAACTATTCGTATCCCAAACAACGACGTGAACAGTTAATTGTCAACGCCATTTTCAAACGCCATACCTTGCGACGGATTCTTCAACGCTTAGCCGTTTTCTCGCCTTGAGCCTGCCTCCGTCTTGCGCGCCGTGTCCGCCTTGAGCCTGCCTCCGTCTTGCGCGTCGTGTCCGCCTTGGGACTACGGCCGGCTTGGTGGTCGTGTACGCCTGGGTTCTGCGTTTGTCGTGGGCGTCGTGTTCGCCTAGGTTGTGCTGCCCCAGTCTTGTTCGCCTAGGTTGTGCCGCCTTCCGTCGTGCGCGTCGTGTTCGCCTAGGTTATCATGCCTCCTTCGTGCGCGTGATAACCCCCAAGAGCAGGGGATCACTATAGCGCCTCTCAATGTGGAAGTAAGGTATCGATCCGCAGGAGCAAGAAGGAAAAGTTATCTATTCCCTACAACTAAAGTGTCACAAGTTTTAGTTGATTATGCACTAAACAAGTTTAAGGAGTAAGGTGGTTGATTTGATGGATGGAAGTTTAATGTAACCAAGCAAGAATGTAAAAGTGTCCCAATCCTCTTCAATGCAAGAGGACAAGACAAAGGTTTTCTCTTATAGGAACAATGGACATGGGTTCATGGGTTCACTTAATCCTCTCTCTCTCTCATCTATGGTGATTATCATGTTATAGATAAAGTACACATAATTGTCATGTTTTATGGTAGCTTTTATAACGGCTACATGTCCTAAAACACATAATTGAAAGAAGTACTCATTTGTGTTGCTAGGTCACCCTCGTAAGGCTAGCGTGGTTGCTCTCACTCCCACATCATACTCTTTCTTTTTACCCCCAGATAAAGGATGTTGGACGGTACTGTGTCACTCAATACCTGTGCCATGTCACATCGGCCATCCCGTACCCACATATATCATACTTCATAATGGACAATATTCTAAACACTAGTGCAATGATTCATATTTCGTGTGTGTGACCACACCTCTCTCATCTATCTACACTTGGTGGTGTCAATCACCTCATGATAAAGATAAACAAGGCATTATGCATAAATCAAACCATCACATTGATGGTCCCGAAGGGCAAGGCCTTGATACCTGCAAAAGTAAACGGGATTAGGTTGAGACTCCAAGTGCAGAGTGTATAGTAAGTGAAAGACAGTTTTCCCCACGAGGGGTGACTCGAGGGTTTAATATCGAACTCTCGGGGAATCTGAAGTGGTAGATTTATCTTCTTATCCTTCTTTTGGTTACCTACAAAACAAGGTTAGATGTTTTGGTCCTCAACCTCACCTGTGGTTGTCAAGCACAAGGTGTAAGAATGATATCAGGATAGTTATGCAATGCAAACAAGAAATAAATATGCAATGATGGTGGATGCAATGGTAAATGATATTTTTGGGTTTTTGAATGATGTATGCAAGATGAAAAGTATTTTTGTATTTTCGGATTTAATGATGGCTGAAAATAGAAAAGTGGTATATGGTGTTGGAAAGGTGTTTCTTATGATTAAAAATGGACTGGGGTTCATGGTTTCACAAATGCACTCTCTCTTTATAAAGTGGTAGACAATGGAACACACACAGTTAACATATGAGATTGCAACACAGGGTTTGATAACAAGTTACTTAAATATATGGGCATCACGTCCTAACATAGAGATATTTTGATTATTAACCTCTCTTATACTCCACCAAGATGCGAACTAAATCATAACACCTCAGTAATTAAGATAACTCAGAGTATAGCATTAAGTATCATGACATGAAGTGAAAATAAGAACATGCTAGATCTAGTCATGGAGTAGTGGCAATGGTCACGCCCACATCCCCGATAGCATGGTATTTTAGTTTATCCCTAGTGAGGCAACAAAGTAAGGTAAAGATACCAAAGTGGATCGCAGAACTTTCTCTCACGTTCACTGCACTAGCCACCCCCCGTTACTCCAACTAATGCACACGTTCCCCCACACACGCTCTCATAAACATGCTTGATCAAAACAAGTAGACAAGAACGGGGTACATAATATGCATCTATACTCATAACTGAAACAAACATTGCAATCTCAAACATATATTAACTCATAAAGATCCACCACAAAGGTATTACAACGGTGACCGTAATCATGTTCAGCAGCTCATACGGTGCTAATTAGTGAAGCTCAAGAGAGGAGAGATACATAAGTTACTTCCACAAACCCATAGTCCAGAGGTGGACTACTCCCTCTTCATCATGGAGACGGTGGAGAAGTCGATGGAGAAGATGAAGACCACGCCGGCAGCGCCCCGCCAGAGTTTTCCCCCACCAATATGCAGCTCCTGATCTCCGTTTCGGTGTTTCTGTGTTTGTGCGGCGCTCCTTCCAGAGAACGTCGGGGGACCTTTTTTTATAGGCGTTTTTAGGTCAACACGATGTCGGTGGAGAAAAGATCGAAGGCAACGGAGCCACGAGGCCCAAATGGGTGGGTCCCACGCGGCTACAGTACCAGGCCGCGTGGGCCCCCCTCGTTTGGCCCTCTAGCCTCCGTTTGCTCGCTTCCTTCGCCCACAGGTCTTCTTCCTTCCAAATATTGACGCCCGTAAATTTCCAGGTGATTTCGTTGACGTTTGGGTCCCTGAAACATTAAAATAAGAAAACGGGGTTTTCTGCCTGTGCAGGGTTAATTCCATAAAAATAGGAAATAAATGAATATTCCCAAAAATCATTATAAAACATTGATATAACCCTTATATGATGCAAATATGATTGGAATATAAGCAATTAAAATGCAAAGTTCATGTATGCATTTTACATGCATCATAAAATATCTCCAAAGTATGACAAGTCATAAAAGATCCAACACAACAGTAAATGCATAACAAATATTATCTCACACCACAATATCCACCATGGGAATTACATAGATGACCGTAATCATGTTCAGCGGCTCATACAGTACTAATTAGTGAAGCTCAAAGAGAGGAGAGATACATAAGTTACCACCACAAACCCAAATCCAGGGGGTGGACTACTCCCCCTTCATCATGGAGACGGTGGAGAAGTCGTTGGAGAAGGTGGAGACCACCCCGGCAGCGCCCCGCCGGAGTTTTCCCCCTCCAATCTGCAGCTCCTGATCTCCGTTTTGGTGTTTCTGTGTTTCGGCTGCGCCCTCTTCGCGAAACGTCATGGGACCTTTTTTATAGCCGTTTTTAGGTCAAGACGAAGACGGTGGAGAAAGGATCGACGGCTGCGGAGCCACGAGGCCCAAACGGGTGGGTCCCACGTGGGCACAGTACCTGGCCGCGTGGGCCACCCCTTTTTGCCTTGCGGGCTCCGTTTGCTTGATTCCTTCGCTCCTACGTCTTCTACCTTCCAAAATAATGACCTCTGTATTTTTCCAGAATTTTATGACAACGTTTGGGTCCCTGAAACATAAAAGGAAAGAAATAGGGTTTTCTGCCTGCGCAGGGTTAATTCCATAAAAATAGGAAACAATTATTTTATTTCCTAAAATCATTAAATAACAGTGGTATAACCCTTATATGATGCAAATATGATTAGAATATGAGTGAATAAAGTGCATAGTTCATGTATGCATTTTACATGCATCAGCGCGTCGTGATCGCCTAGGTTGCCCTGTCTCCTTCGTGCACCTCATGTTCGCCTTGGTTATGCGTCAGTCTTGCGCGCCGTGTTAGTCATAGGCGTGCGTCCGTCTTGCGCGTTATGTCGTCTTGTGCGTTGTGTTCGTCATAGATCTATATATGTTTATTCTGTGTATCATGCTCGCCTTATTATGTGTTCGTCTTACGCGTGGTGTTCACATTGGGTCTCTCTTCGTCTTGCGCATCGTGTTCGCCTTGGGCTTTCGTTCACCTGGTGCTTTTTTTTTTTTTGGAAAACGCTGATTTTCAACCGGCTGTAAGGGCATCTCCAGCCGTCCCCTCAGTGCCCCCCCAGGAGCCAAAAATGACCCTTTTTTAGCGTCGGCGCTAAAAAAATCTTTCCAGTCGTCGCCCCAAGTGGTCGATTAGCGCCGAATAGCGCCGCGGCGCACCCAGCACAGACCCAATTGCCTGGGTTTCGCCTGGGGGGCGGCGCTAACATTTACATGCAAATTTGGCCCATTGTCAGCGTCCAAGGACCTTCTCTCTCCTCACTTTTCCACCAGCCCCATGTGCGCTCTCTTCTCTCTCCTCTATCCTCTTGCTGCGCCGCCTCCAACCTCGTCTGCTCCGGCTTGCCCCTCCTCTGCATACCTCGCGCCATCGTCGCTCCTCTCTTCCGGCTCCGGCTCGAGCTCGCCGCCGCTCCTCTCTTCCGTCTCCGGCTCGAGATCGCCGCCGCTCGCGCTTGCCCCTCGCGCCGTCGTCCATGGCCGATGCCCCGCGTGGTGGTCATAGCTCTGGTACGTGACGAGCACCTGGGTGCCGCCCACGCGAGGACGCGGCCGGACGCCGTGAACAACACACCCTCGCCACGGCGAGAGCGTGCACGTCGCCGTCCAGATATCGCCGGGGCGCACTTGCGAGCCGCCGCCTGCTCCGCCCCAATCTCGAGCGCGTCGGGAGCAGCCCCGCCGCCGCCCCGCACCAAGCTTGAGCCACCGGGAGCAGCCCCGAGCTCGAGCTGGCCTCCGGAACTTGCTCGTCGTCCCCAGCTCGGCCACGGCGAGACCGCCGAGACGGCGCTGCTTCGGCCCGTGCTCTCGCGAGCTGCCGCCACGTGTTCGCTTCTATTTTCTGGGTTTGGCCACGACTAGAAAACAGCCCGCACCCAGAAACCAAACCTCTCCTAGGGGGGCAAATCCGGCGGAAGAAATGGTTCCTGGGGGAGGCAACACGGCTGGAGATGCCCTAAGCTACAGCCGGTTCCATCGCGTGTTGCTCCGGTTCAAGTCGTCGCGCCTCCTCGAGTCTGCCTCCGTTTGTTTTGGCGCATCTCGACAGCTGCATGCGCTGCTAGTTTCCTCCACATGGGTGGAGCCCACCTTAGCACTGTGCACCATATTTGTTATCCTTTCTCCACCCGAGTGTCACATTTTTTTTTGACACAAAAGCCCAGATCTATTAGGAAATCACACAGATACAGACCACCCTGAACAAAAAAGAAAATACAACGAGGTCCTCAGGGAGGACAGCCGTCGTCGCCATCTACACGCTCCGGAGGCACGCCGCCGCCTTGGACGCTCCGAGGAGCCTTACACGGGCAAGCAGCCGGAAGTCCTCCAGATCAGTGGCCACCACGGGCCAACGCGACGAGGGAGAGGCCACCATCTTCGTCTTCACCGATGAGCTCCCGCAAGAAGAGGGCCCGACCCCTATACACCCACCACGGACCAGCCGCCGACACCAGGGACAGTGCCGGCCGGAACAAGCAGCAGCCACACGCCGGCGTCGAGGACGACGACGGAACGGAGGGAAGGCTGCGGCCCTGCAAAACGACGAGCATGGCCACCCCTCCTCAGCCGCGTCGCCCACAAACCGCCCAAACTCCACGCTATCTACATCGCCGGAGCGCCATCCGGGGATCCCCCATCCGCCCGCCGCCGGGGCGGCTGCCGAGGGCGAGGGATCCCGCGGATACGCCGGCGGCCGCTGGGAAATCCGAGGACGCCTCCGATTCGCTCTGGGCACTGTAGAAGAGAGAAGGAGGGAGGAGACTCCAGAAATTCGTGGAAGGTGTCACAACTTTGTCGCGTCTAGTGTCACATCTATTTATATATTAAAAGTACATGATGGGCTAACCAGAAATTAGAGAATTAATCTAGAAAATCACACAAAAATCAAAACATCTGGCCATTAATCTATACTACTATTAAAAGAGCAAACTTGTTGTCTATAGATATTTTAAATCTGGACCGTTCAACATCCGATCAAACAGCCCAGATCATCCCAATGTTTGACAACTCAACATTGTCCGTTTTGGACGATTTTGCCCTCCCACCAAACCACATAATACTACTAAATTGCCACCGTACCCGTTCGTTCTTTTGTTTCTCTCTTCCCCTGCATCTCAGCCGCCTCCGCCTCTTCTCTTGTTGTAGCCGACCTCTCGTCGCGGCGCGCCATCGCGTCCAAGGATCAAATCCGTCATGGCTAGAGCGAGGATTAGCACAGGCATAGAATTGAACAAGACGACTTCCAAAGATCATGCACAGGCTACCGGCTACAGTCGCGCGCGGCCGGCATGGTCACGGCCACCACCAACCGCCCCAAAAGCCAGGATGTGGTGCGCCGGACATCGGCCGGTCAGCAAATCCTCCTGCGCCGCCGCGAGAGTGCACCTCCCACTCTACCAGCGAGGCCATCCGAGCCGCCCCCGCGGCAGATGTCCAGGCGCCTCCCCGGGAATCATTCAGTGCGCTGAACCTAAACAAAACAGTACGTCATTATGCTGCACGTACAAGAAAGAAGCAAATCAGTCCTGATGCTACACGCATGCACGTATAGTCCAACCAAACTGGGAGTCCAGATCTGACAACATGCATCGCGTTCGACAATGTTGATTGGTGATCAACTGTGAGCAATTACGGAAAGAACTTGAATAGCTCGTGCATGCCACAAGTGCTCCTCATTGTCAAGGCGATGCAGCCCGGGCATCCATCTGCCGTCAGTTAAGGCCTCCTTAACCGTCAGATTGGGAGAAGAAGTGGGGCGATTTTAGAGCCTGCCGTCAGTTTATACTTGAAAGTATTCACTGATCACTTTGATGCTTAACAAATTGAATAGCTCGGCTCTGAATTCTTCTTGTACAATTGCAGATGCTTCGGATGGATAAAAAGTTCAAAGCTCATTGCAGAATTTAAACCACAATTTGTTGCATAATTGTCAATTTCATGTGTAACAGTTCAAAGTTCAAAGCTCATTGTCAAGTTTCTAAGCACACTCCATTCCAGGAAATTACTAACAGCCAAAAAAGGTAATTAACAACAAATGCTGCGGTGAGCGTGCTAACTTTTTTTCCAGATATGGAATGTATTGTAGGGGAAGAGATAAAATATTTAGTGGATCTCTGAAGCTTTTCAGTTAGGTCTATGGCCTAATTTTTTGTTAGCTGTAGAAGGTGTTAACAATCCTCATTTAGTTGAGGTTCGAGTGAAATAAGTTGGCAATAAATGTGAAGCAACCAATCAGATTTGAGATATTTGTTGTTCATCAATGTATGTTATTTGTGCACACTGATATTAGAATGAAACATATACCTAAGATTTTTTTTAGTCAACACGTGCATTGCACGTACACGATTACTAGTTAGGCTAATTAGCCAATCACAACCGTCGGACTAGCCTCTTCACGTCAAAGTTCACCTAAATTACCCACCAATGCCCTTAATTAGTTATTGTCATACCGCTTCAACGTCTAATCTAAAACCTAAAAAAACAGGTCGTCTCCTCGCGTGCACTGCAGCGGCGCTATATTTCAATCTCACCGCCCTGCATCCGCCGCCATGGCCTTGCACAGATCGAGGGAATCAACGGAAACAAATCTACTGTCCAAAGGTCCGAGCCTGCGCCCCTGCTCCCAGGCATGCTGCGCCGCCGGCGATCCATGCTGTGAGCACATGAGGTTACCCAGTTCTCCACGTTGGTAAGGCTACATGCAAATGCATTATTCTATTTGAGATCACACGTCGACACATCATGCATAGCCATTGATTGATGGATAAGTAAATTAATATTCCGACGTATGCTGCTGCGGACATTGCCGCTGCCGCCGTATTGGTTGAGGTACAGACTTGTGCCAGGTAATAGCTAATGATTATCTTTTCTTTTTTAAAATACAAGATACATTCTTATAGAATTTTGTCAGCTTCAGCAACTTACAGGTCCGCGTCTATCAATCGGTAAAAAAATATTACTTACTCCAACTTACAAGGTCCGTGTCTATCAATTAATTGACAAAAAAAGATTAGTTAATTACTATCGCAAATTGCTACCTGCTGGTGAAGTTTTAATTTGTAGCATACAAAAGGGAATTGTGTTTTAAAATAATTGTTTGTTGAAAAACAAGTTCTAAGCCAAATTTACTCAAACAGCTAGAAAAAAGGACTAGCCAAAATACACTCGAAATTCACGATAACCACATGTGGCATCGGAGAATCGACCTAGCTGAGCTACCCACTGGTATGTACATATGTTTCATTCTATTGATCACTCGGAATCAAATAACTAGGTAGAAAAGCAAGTAGAAATTACTTCCATTGTAGACAAAGAGTGGATGTCACATTCTAAGCGTAAAACTATATTTTAGAAAATAACATTTAAAAAATCGAACATAAAAAATAAAAATTTATTGTCTTTGTTTTCAGTATTTTCCCATTTGGATCCCCATTCCATATCATTCATTATTAAAATTGTTTTATCTACTCCTATATTTTCAAAAAATAAATGTCCAAATTATTATAAAATAGAGGTAAAATATATAACTTATTATGTATATGATTAAAATCGACACATATAGTAATTAAGATGTTAACCAACCGAAAGAAGAATTGCTAAACCCAAACAGGAAACAACGGGAAAGTATCACCTTTGAATCTCAATAAGGCTGGAATGCTGCAGGTAGGCAGTCAAATCTCTGACTGAAAATGACTAATATTAACAATTTGGTATTTTTATATATCATACGAGCAACACAAAGAACCTGCTAATGATATGATTGTACAAACCATTTACATTCCAAAATAACTTGGCGAGAAAATAATGCTGTATGAAAAAAGATTATGAGCGACCTATACGGAAGACCTGCTCAGGAAAAAACTCCCTGAACCAATGCATGTAACGAAGCTCATACTGACATTGAATTAAATATACAAGATGGGAGGAAGAAGAGACAACAGAGTATCATGTGGAGACTTGTACTGCTGCTAATTCCGGTGTAGAATGGATAAGTACAGAAAAAAAAGAGGCCGGTACCTATTCACGGCAGGGTCGTTGGGGATTCACGGCAACCATCGTCGGATCGAAGGTGACCGGTCATCCGCCATGGTCTTCCAACGGAGTACCTGATGCTCCATTTGTAGGCTTCATTTGTAGACGAGTACTTTGAGATCTGATTTTAGTAAATTCCTGGGAGTGGAGAAAAATAGATTTGGAGACGGAGCAGCAAAAAAAAAGAGAGAGAAGTGGAACTCTGGAAAATGGGAAAATGCGGACATTTGAGGGAAGAGAATTTGAAAACATAGTACAATGTTGTTTATTATTGTAACAAGCTATTAATCAAGGAACAAAAAATTGCACAATAAGAATCTGAATCAGAGCCGAGAACGCATAAATTTCAGGCAAAAATCTATTTCAAAACACCTAAATTATAGAGATTATGTAACCAGGTTTAACTAAATTTCAGTTAATTGCACACAGTTGCAACTTATTTGCAACCCTAAGTTCAACATGAATCATGACCGTCGACTAGCAATAAACTAAATCTCACTCGGTTACACATAATTCTAACAAACCACTTCCAACTCCGACACCAACACGATGGCTAAGTAGTTGAATGATATTTACATGAATAGTTGTTTTAAATTCAGGTTTGTGAAACTGAAGTTTAACCTTATACCAGCATGGATGAGGACGCAAATCCAACGGCGGAAGACTCAACCGAGATTTACTTAAATCTCATACGACTGAGTTTTAGCAAACCCGAAAAAAATATTAATTGTCCACGAAATTTAAAACTATATATATATCATAATAAAAATTATTCATTATCTGTGAAATTTAAAACTATATATAATATTAAAAATAAATCAATAGTAGAAGATCAATTGAGCAGTGATTTGAAACATGTAAACTGAGTCAGATAAATCCAAAGAATTATATTTGACCTCCCCCGAGTAGGTATGTTGCGTTTTAAATTAAGGAGAAGTGCAAAACGCCAAGTCGAACTCGATTCGTCCAAGAAACGCCAATGCTCTAGGCAGAAAATAAAAAATTATAAGGTTATTACCTATCTTCACATAAAATTATTTTAAAAATAATTATTAGAAACGACAATCCCTCTTAGGATTTCGTTATATGCCGACTTTTGTTAGTGATCTTTCCAGGCTTGAAATTGGTATTCCCTATCCATCTCTACATGTTGTAAGACATGTATTTGAATGGTGATCTGTATAAGAAATTTCAAAAAGCCTTCAAAATGTTTTTAGTAGGTTGTATGGAATTGATAAATGACCATATAATAAATTATAAATGGCCATCAAGATGTTGCCCGCGCATGTGCTCGGGCCACTATACTAGTTTCTTTTAGAAAAGCACGAACAAGCGTCGACCTGATGCCTAGCTAGCTCAGAAAGAGCAACTTGACTGATCAGGAGACTGACGTCTCTCAGACTTGCTACGATGGGTGTATCCATATGGGGAAGCAATCTCTCGTACGAACGCACGTGGCTAGCACGTCTCTCTGTAGCAAAGCGGCGTCCTGGCTAGTGCGAAAAGCGACGTATAGCAGCATGTCCCATCACGCATCGGACGGCTGGCAAGGCTGATCCACGCGCGGGATCAGCCGGCTGACGCCTAGCACGCTCGTCTCGTGTACTCCCTCCGTTCCAAATTAATTGACGCAGTTTTAGTACAACTTTATACTATTCTACAAACTCTTCCTCGTCGTACTCGGCGTCTGATGATCCTGGCGTTGGAGGACACGGCTTTTCCGGGAAACTTGCATGGATGGATATTGCTTTGACAACCTTAGAGCATCTCTAGCAGTACCCGCAAATGGCCGAAACCCGCAAAATAACCGCCCGATGCGGATTCGAATCCTTAAAAACGCGAAGAGCAGAACCCTCAAAACTCCCCGACCCGCAAAAGTTTTTGAGGGGCCCCGCGAATCCGCCCCTCGGAACGTCAAATTCGGAGATTTAACCGCCGAACCGAGGGGCGCCTGCATAGCGTCAAAACAGTTGGCGGGCCGGACTTTTCACCACGCGCCTCATCCCCATCTCGCCGCCGCCTCCGCCGCCAGCGATTCGACCCTTTTCCCGGCCGCATCTGCAGGCGCCCGTCGCACGCGACACCCCCCCGCCGCGGACGTACCCTACCGCCGGTTTCCGGCTCGCCCCGCCCGTGGAGAACCCTCTCCGGCCAAATCTGCGCCGCCGCCGCCGATCTGTCGGTGAGTCCATCTCCGCTCGATTCTCTTGTGTTTTCGGACGGAGTACTCCGGTAGTGATATGCGGTACCCGTTTCAGATGGAGTTGAGCCCGGAGGAGGAGTTTTTGCTGTCCGATTCGTCCTCCTCCGACGACTCCGACGTGGAGACGCTGTTTGAAAGCCGGCGGCAGCAAATGGTGGTCGCCGTCCTCGCCGTCAAGGAGTTCGATGACCGGTACGCGAAGCAGCGGCAAGGATCGAAGGTTGGCCGCCTTTGCATACCATGGAACCGCTTCTACGGCAACCAGCTGCTCATGTGGGATTACTTCGCCGAAATACCGACGTACCCGGCTCACATCTTCCGGAGAAGGTATCGTATGCGCCGTTCTCTTTTCGTGAAGATAGTAGAACCTTGCGAGGCGAATTGTCGCTATTTTACGCGTCGACGGAATGCCGCGGGTTTGTTGGGATTCAGCGCATATCAGAAGATCTCCGCCGCAATGAGAGTCATTGCATATGGCATCCTGGCTGACTACGCCGACGAGTATCTTCGTATTGGTGAAGATACTACGATCGAGTCCGTTCGTATGTTCGCCAAAACGATTATAAAAGTCTATGGAAAGAGAAGATACGGTGAAGCTGATGGCGATGAATGAGGCGCGAGGTTGGCCGGGCATGCTAGGTAGTATAGATTGTATGCATTGGACTTGGAAAAACTGCCCAAAGGCATGGCATGGACAATATTGTGGCAGGGGAGGTGATGCAACAATTGTGCTTGAGGCCGTTGCGTCCGAGGATCTATGGATTTGGCATTGCTTCTTTGGTTTGTCGGGCACATTGAATGATATCAATGTGTTGCAACGGTCTCATCTACTACGAAGGCTAGCTAGAGGTGATGCTCCGGCTTGCAACTTCACTGTTAATGGGAATGAGTACACAAAGGGGTACTATCTTGCCGATGGTATTTACCCAAGTTGGACTACATTCGTGAAGACCATCTCAAATCCAAGAGGCAACAAGGAAATTGAATTTGCAAGGGCTCAAGAGGCATGCCGAAAGGATATAGAGAGGGCATTTGGTGTCTTGCAATCTAGGTTTGCCATTGTTCGAGACCCCGCTCGTTTTTGGGACAAGAAAACTCTGAAAAACATCATGACTTGTTGTGTGATTCTTCACAACATGATCATAGAGGATGAAAGGGACTTGGACTTGGAGTTGTCCTATGACAATGTTGGTAGCCGCGTGAAGCCTGCTAGAAACCCAGATCGCATCAGAGCTTTTCTTCAGACTTACCGTGAGATAGAGGATGCGGACGCACACACCCAGCTGCAGAAAGACCTAGTTGAACACGCCTGGCAGCGGCATGGGCAGTAGCAATTTGTTAAATTCCTTTCAAGCATGTTTGATTCAAACAATATTTTTATTCTACAGCATTTATTGTATTGAATTATTGTTTAATTCGTGTGATTCAAACTTTTATTGTAATACATTATTGATGAGGATTCATAATATCCTACTATTGTAATATGAATCTTTATAATTTAGGTCTAATTTATTTATCATTCCATTTTTATGATATTCTGCCTATCTTGCAGTTTTGCATATGCAGTTTCAGAACGCCGCGCGGCGGAGCAGAACCCGCAAAGCAGATCCGCAAAACAGATATTCTGTTTTGCGGTTCTGCTTTGCGGGTTCTGCTCCGCCGCGCGGCGTTCTGAGCAAAAAAACCGCGAGTTGCGCGAACTGCAAAACTGTTTTGCGGGTTGGCCATTTGTGGGTACTGCTAGAGATGCTCTTAGTGGCACAGCCGGATATTGATTCGATGATTTTGACGCTCAACCTCCAGGACTGCTCGCTGCGCGTCTGGACCGGCGTGCTGTCCGACGCCTCCTCGGCCGTCCCGATGCCGACGATGGCGGACGTGCGAGAGCTGCTCGCGCAGCTGCAGATTGGGCACGGTGAGGCAAAGGGCCGGCGGTGGACGGGCTCCTCGACGGACGAGAAGAGCGTAGTCTCCACGCGAGTGTTGCAGCTTTCGGTTCGGCGGGTCGTTTATGCATGGATTAGTTGATTGAATGATGTAGTACTGTATAGCTATAGCTAGCACCAGTTGCTTAGGCCGTGGATGTCGAACTGCAACGCGTCGTCGTCGACCTTGCCACCGTCGTAGACGCTTTGGCACGTTTGGGCGGCGGCATGGAAGGCGCCATCGAAGTATTCCGACCACCCGAGCTCGTCCAGCGCGCCCGCGTAGTAGTTGACATGGACCGAGGCGGAGTCGGTCGGCCGCGCCAACGTAGCAGTGCTGGTGCAGCTGCTCATGGCGCCGGTGCCGCCGGTGCGGGAGAAGGCCGACCGTGGACATCGAACTGCAACGCGTCGTCGTCGACCTTGCCACCGTCGTAGACGCTTTGGCACGTTCGGGCGGCGGCATGGAAGGCGCCATGAAAGTATTCCGACCACCCGAGCTCGTCCAGCGCGCCCGCGTAGCAGTCGACGTGGACTGAGGCGGAGTCGGTCGGGCCGCGCCAACGTAGCAGCGCTGGTGCAGATGCTCACGACGCTGGCACCACCGGTGCGGGAGAAGGCCGCGGAGGTGGTGTGCCGGCTCGCGGAGCTGGGGAGCTGCGAGGGGATGCTCATGTCAGAGGGCGCGCTGCCGCCGCTCATCGAGTCCGCTCTCGCCGGCTGCGAGAAGGCCGTGCTCACGCCGCAGCGCCTCTCCGCGTCCCCCGACGCCGCCCGCGCCATCGTGGGCCACGGCGGCGCACGCACGCTTGTCGAATCGGCCGGACGTCTCCCAGTCCACCGCCGCTGGCGTGATCGGGAACCTCTCTGCCGTGGCGCAGGCACACCACGCGCTGGCCGACGCGCCGTGCATGCGAGCGCCAAGGACCACGCCGCTGAGTGCTTGCGCAACGGCGACATCTTCCGGCGCATCAGACGATGCGATGTGCGGCCTTCTCCTCTACCTCGACGCGCCGTCGTCGCAGGAGTCCACGGCGATCACGCTCCGGAACGTGGTGTGCCCGCCACCACCTTGCCGCTCCTCAATCTCAATCACCCGGAGGCCATGACCTGAAGGCATGCCCTTCCTCTACCTCGCGCTAGCGGCAGGAATCGCCGATTCATGGCTTTTGCTCCCCTTGTACGAGAGGGAAAGAGAAAGAGACGTACACGGGTCTCTTATGTGAGGAAGACAAAGAGATATTGGAAACGGGGAAGATAAGAGCCCAGCCCGCCGTATAAAGACAACAAAACATACCACAAGACGTGGCCCTCTGTGCAACACAAAGGCACAAAAAGAAGAAACAAAATAGTACGTACGACAAAAAACATAAACGAGACAGCCGGAGGCAGGAAACCGGGAGCAGCCCGTGAGAAGCGCACCACACAAGCAAGAGAAAGGAGAAGGAGAGGACACAGGTCACCGGTAGAACAGGAAGAGAAGAGGGAGCAAAGGCGATGCAACCAGCTACCAACCGGCTACCACACGAAGGGCCAATACGACAGAGCAGCTGAATGAAGACAAACAGGCAATGATTGCATGTATGGCCCACACAGCCAACCAATGAAGAAACGAGCACGTCTGTCTAACAAGGCAACATGCCCTCACATGATTGGTCGACGGGAGCGAGGAGCTGAGAGCGTCGGAAACCCACGCGCTTTTTTATAGTGTAGTATATGTTGTAGGAAATGAGGTCGTATGGATAGCAAGAACTGATCGGCTTAAGTCCTTCCGAATGCAAAGTAGCTGATTAATCCATACGCACGAAACCTACTCCCTCCATTCATAAAATGATGTCTCAATCTTTTCTACTTTACATATAAATCTAGAAAAGATTGAGACATCCGTTTGTGAACGGAGTGAGTAGATGCTAGCGAACCTGCCAATGCCGCCAGTCTGAACTACGGCGGGTCACACCGCACGCCAGGACCTGGATGCCGTGTCGCCGGCACGCCGCTCGCCGCAAACACAAGTTGAATACCACGCCGGCCGGCAGGAGCCGACAAGAATAATCAACGCTGACACATCACATCATTTAATTATCCAAGTAATTGATATTTCTATTTAAGTTCTATATTCATTTATCATCATGATTACACAGTTAAATTCAAATTAATTTCAAAATTTCCAACTATTTATTGAATTAGTTAATAAATTTTATCAAAATAACCGATAATTTTTTGGTGTGGCATACCCATCGGTAAAATCCTAGGTCCGACACTGCTCTCTATAAATAGAGGCTTGTGTGAGTTAGATGTATCAAGCGGTAGTACAAAATTTGACCAGATGGACTCTTAACGTCTCTCCATAACTGAATGTACTTTCGCGTATATCAAAACGTATCGTATATTTATAAATGTGTGATTTATTTTTAGAGGGATGTTGGAAAACAATTTTATTGTCCTAAAGTCGAACGATGGTTCATTTCATTTTCTTGCCATTGCCAGAGCATGAGAAAAATGTTGAAGTGGAATCCCTTTCAGAATCCAGATCAGAAAACCACGATACTTCTAATAAGATTCTCCTTGATGATGGAGAGGAAGGAGGTGATCTTCCTACAAACCATATTTGGACGTCCAATTCCGATCTGCTAGCTATATGGTGAAAATGTTAGGATTTGAGACATCAGCAACCTGTTTGACTTCTAGCGTTTCTCTGGAGATCTCCTCCCAACCAAGACCTGGATCTGAATTTTTTTGAACCATCCAGGAGGATTACATGTGATCGGTTATGCCTTGTTTATTTCTAGTGTATTTGATGTGTATTTTAGCGGATTGAAGAGGATTATCTAGAATCCAGGAAAATCCCAATAGCTCGTCTACTAATTCGGAAACCCCATTTGGAGCTCGTCCTACAGGGAGCTCGTTGTCCCCAGCAACTGTTCCACTTTGTGATATGTGCCTTTGGTGTATTTGTCAGTCGTATTCAAACATATGTCTGGTATAGAATGATATCACCTTCATACAAACAGTGTATGTCCCCCACCATGTGGCCCATCTGACCGAAAGAGACAGCAATTTAATCGGCAAACGATGGGTGACGTGTCATGGACTCAAGGTCACGGCACCGAAGAACATTGGTTCTTAGCTTTACCTCTCTCATACTAGTTGATTTACTAAATTCATGTCAGCCTAAACCACAATAGCAGCATTCACAAATTTTGGTACGAGATATTCTATCACTGATATGATTTTTTCTGTTGTAAAATTCAGTTTATCAGCTAATGTTCAGGAGACTCACTCAAGCAACCAAAATTGTGGTTTATTCAGACCAAAATGAGTTAAACAGTGCTGTCAAGAACTACGCCTTGAGATTAGACATTTCAGGAAAAACAGGTAACAGCATCATAAAATCAAACTACCTTTAATAGATACATAGGACTGCCAAAGACCAACCCAATCGATTAAAAAAGGAAAACCAAAGTTTAGTTGCAGATTCAAGAACCAGAGCAGAGGTACACGGCGGAAACAGGTGTCCGTGTGAGGCTTCAAAAATCCTTGCCGATGGTTGGTCAGCTTGTACTGGTCCTGCACGAACTCGCAGTCCATGGATTTCTACGGCTTGGCTTGCACGATGTCGCCGTCCGCTGGTTGGTCGGTGCCCTCCACCTGCCTCCCCACGCCGGATCGGATCCGACGGTCTCCGAAAACCATGACCCCGTAGCTGCCGGTGTCGACCAAGACGGCAGCGCACCACCGCAGATGGAGAATAGAACGTTCGTTGGGAGACCCCAATTGTAAGGTTTGATGTAATTAGCGGCAAGTTTTTCCTTGATTACAAAACCAAGGTATTCAATCCACTAGGATTTGGAAAATGCTTTAGAAAGGTGTCAACGGCGCCGTTTACGATAATTGACGTGGACCTGCGCACAAACGAACAAACTACTTTGTCCCAGCGAAACAGAGAGGTTGTCAGTCTCTCCGGCTTGCTGAACACAAAGGATTAAACGTATGCGTGTAAAATAATATGAGAGCAATAATGACCAGCGAGCAAAATGACTTAAAAATGCTATTAGAACGGTTGTAAACAATATAGGAAAATAGGACCGGGGTTCACAGTTCACTAGTGGTGTCTCTCCAAAAGATAAACATGTTGGGTAAACAAATTGCAGCGAGGTAATTGACGAACATGGGCACAACACAATACTATCATGATACTAAGTTCACCGTTTCATTTAATATGGGCAATACGACAAAATACATAGACCGTTATCCAACTGCATCTATGACTAATAATCCACCCCGGGATCGTTATCCAGCCTGTCACCCGAAAGTATTAAGTTGCAAACAACAGATAATTGCAATAAGCATGGTGCGTAATGTAAGTAGTGTAAACAACATAAAGCAATAAACACCGCTGTTTTATCCCTAGTAGCAACAGCACATCTCAAGTCTTAATCGTTTCTATCAATTCGAGCTCAGACAAGAGAGGCATGAACCCACTATCTAGTATAAATACCCTCTCTAAGATACTAGCAATTACTTCGGCCAAAGCATCCACAAGCATTGGAGAGCATGCAAGATCATAAATAAAACATATGAATAAACAATCTGAACAATAATGTCATGACTGAATAATTCATCGGATCCCCACAAACACAACATGTAGCATTACATAAAGATGATCTTAATCATGTAGGCAGCTCATAAGATCTAAACAATGGAGCACAAAGGAGAAGAGACAACCATCTAGCTACTGCCATGGACCCGTAGTCCCGTGGTGGACTATCACGCATCACTCCGGAGGCAGGCATGGTGGTGTAGATGCCTCCGGTGACGATCTCCCCCTCCGGTAGGGTGCCGGGAAGAGCTTCAGAACCCTCCCGATCTAGGTTGGCGACGACGGCGGTCTCGGAACTTTTCTGGAAAATATGATCGGTACCGAGGGTTTTCGGGAGGAATAGAATTTATAGGCAAAAGGGCAACTCGGGGAGACGCCCGAGGGCGCCAGGTGGGCCCAGGTGCGGTCAACCCATTGACCGCGCCTGGGTGGCGTCTGGGGCCCCCCTGCAGCTCCCCTCCTTGCTCCGTCTTCGTTTCTTCGTAAAAATAATTCATGTAAATTTTCAGCCAATTCCGAAAAAATCTCGACTAGCTTTTCTGAAACAAAAAGACAGCAGAAAACAGGAACTGGCACTGGCATCTTGTTAATAGGTTAGTTCCATAAAACATGCCAAAATGATATAAAAACATTAAAAAACATGTGGCAATGTTATATAATAAGCATGGAACAATAAAAATTATAGATACGTTTGAGACGTATCAGCATCCCCAAGCTTAATTCCTGCTCATCCTCGAGTAGGTAAATGATAACAAGATAATTTTTGTAGTGACATGCTTTAACACAATCTTGATCAAATAATAATGTAAAACACATGAACTGAATGAAAGTGATCCAAGACAATGGTCTATAGTTTGAAATGAAGTAAACAATGAACCATGTATAACATCTAAGCAAGAATTTTTCAAATAGTACTTTGGAGACTTGAAAATTATAAAACTCGTCATGCTTGATAGCTCACAAAGCAATATACTTCTGAAAAAGGTGTTCAACCAACACAGAGAAGATTTAAGTTTTCAGCAAAAGCTTCAACTTGTAACATACTTATCACTGGATAATGTCAATACAAAGTTTTCACAGTTAAACATAAAGATAAAATGTAGTAAACTTGCACCAAAATTGATACTATGCGTTTGCTTGAGAGATAAAGATTGGAAAGGAAAACTGACTCAACATAAAAGTAAAAGAAAGCCCTTCGCAGAGGGAAGCAGAGATTAATCGTGTGCTAGAGCTTTTTGGTTTTTGAAAGCATATAGAGACATAAAAATATTTTTTTTAGAGTGGT
The DNA here is from genome assembly GCA_947311845.1 of Poa pratensis. Classification (NCBI taxonomy): domain Eukaryota; kingdom Viridiplantae; phylum Streptophyta; class Magnoliopsida; order Poales; family Poaceae; genus Poa; species Poa pratensis. The sequence goes on along the minus strand of CAMZMU010000049.1, from coordinate 62,741,561 downwards.
GTTTGTCCTTGTCAATGATAGCAATAGAGTTCTTGATATCTTCCATACCAACTAATTTTAAGAGCTCCATGAGGAACGTTATTTCTGCAGCAAGCAGATCATTCCTCTATCTCCTTTGTTTACACATGCAGATGTTTTACTGAATTCTCAGGAACAAAATGTGAGGAGAGTTTTTTGGTGAAAGTTGTAATTTATCTTTTATGGGGCTGGGCACCCCGCTGCCAGCTCTTTTTGCAAAATTAATGGACAAGTAGATGAAGCATACAAGTCCTTGGATAACTTATTTAGCATGGAAGATATCAAACCCAACTACTACGTCCTCATGAGCTAAGCAGTGGCACAAAACAGGAGTAATAACATTTTGAAATTTTAAAGGTAGCACACGAAAAATTTACTTGGAGTGGCTAGGAAATACCACATGTAGGTAGGTATGGTGGACACAAATGGCATGGATATTTGGCTCAAGGATTTGGATGCACGAGAAGCATTCCCTCTCAGTACAGAGTTTTTGGCTTAGCAAGGTATCAAGCAAACACATATCATCAACCCAACACATGAATGACCACAAGATATACATTAAGCATAACCATTAGACCTCATATGTCTCCTTGTCAACCAAACATGCTTTTACAAAAAGAATATCTAGACTTTGAGAAAATACCAATCAAAACAAGTGTCATAATTTAAGCTTTACGGTATTTCTCCACTACTCCATTCTTAAGTAAATGATCCACAAGTTTAAACATTTAATCTAATTCATCTCTCAAAACAATTGACAAGCATCAAATTATTCAAGACAATGACCTACAAGATTATGTAAACTTCTTTCTTTTACCACTTCCTACATGATAGTTTCCCTTTCAACCAAACACCAATCAACTTATTTGAACAAACTCTCTAAGCAAATACGCATGAAACACAAGAGAGTACTTCCTAACTACAAGAAACTAATAGCTCTGAACAAGAGATACATGAAAAACAAGAGCTAGAAGCTAAAATAATAAAAGCTAAACACTCTACACATATAAGTGAAAAACATGAGTGTTTTATGAAAAAGCGGAGCGTGTCTCTCTCCCACACAAGAATGCAAGGATCCATTATTGAAAATGACCAGCAAACAAACAAAACAAAACTGAAAGCAAAACACAAACGACGCTCCAAGAACAACACATATTATGTAAAGGAATAAAAATATAGTTTCATGGGATCGACCTGATTAATTGTCGATGAAGAAGGGGATGCCTTGGGCATCCCCAAGCTTAGACGCTTGAGACTTCTTGAATATTTAGTGGAGGTCCAGGGGAGCCTCCCCAAGCTTGAACTTTAATCCCTTCTTGATCTTCTTTCATCACCTCGTTCTCTCAACACTTGAAAACTTCCTTCACACAAAACTTCTCACAAACTGATTAGAGGGGTTAGTTCTCAAACAAAATAATCCACCTCAATTCTCATTTGGCACATTGCATAAACTTGTTCCTAAACATTGCTACTGCCACAAAGGTTTAAGTGATGTTCCGTGGATAAAAGAACTCCACTTTGCTCGTAAAAGAAGCAATGCAAAAACAAAGACATAATCTGTCAAAAACAGAACAGAACGTAAAGATGATTTTTTTGGGCTACTAGGACACCTCGAATCAGAAAACTTAAAACTAATGAAAGTTAGACAAAACCCAGATGCTTGCTGTCAAAAATTTCAGCTACAGATCACGTTCTGTGATTTTTTAGAATTTGTACGGTGACGGACAGAAATCTGTTTCTGGACAGCAACTCAATTTTTTACTTTCCTCCCATTAGAGGCTATTCTTGGCACAAAAACCAAAACAAAAAGGACACAAGGGAGTTGCTACAGAGGCAACAACACCCAAAACTAAAAAAACAAAAACAAACTGAAGGTAAAAATAATGGGTTGCCTCCCATAAGCGCTTTACTTTAACGCCTTTTAGCTAGGCACAATGGCAAAAATCAAGTATTATCAATATTGCATCATCCAAATCAAGGTTGGATTTTTTTCATAAATGCATTGTATATTCCCTATGCAAGGCTCAGATTCTCCTTTATTACTTCTTCTAGGCTCACTACTCTCATCAAAAGGATTTCAGGAACAACCCAATCAAAATTCTTTTCTAGGGCTTCATTCATTGCTATAAGCTTGAAAGGTATAGGTATTTTTAGTTCCTTTTCACATTCAGTTTTTCCTTCATACTTCATTCTTTTAATTTCACAAGTTTCAAGGGTATGCTTAATATTAAGGCTACATCCCAGCATATTATAATGAGCAAAAATCTTCCTGGCTTCTCTAGCAATATCATCAAATTCCATAAGCAAGGTTTTGAGCAAGAAATCTTTATGTTCCCCTTTTCCCATACTTTCAAGTTTAAAGAATAATTGTTGTATCGTAGGGTGAAGGTTAACAAACCTAGCTTCTATTTTTCCACCAAAGAAACTACAGCAGTTTCATAATCATGCGTAAGTTCCACCAAAGATTTTTCATTATGCTCATAAAGACTATTAATGTGGTTAAGAAATTCTTCAATATTATTTTTACCAATGATGGAACCACTTCCTACCTCGATATCTTTCATCACAAACTTAGGTAAAAGCATTATGACTCAAACAAGCAATAAAATTGAACAAGCCGAAAAGAAAAGACTTGCTGGATTTTTTTTGTGTTTTTGAGTTTAAAGCAAACGAAAAGCAAAACAAGACTAACAAAAAAATATACTAAGCAAGACAATAACAAAATAGAGTGTAAGGATGTGCGAAACTCCCCTCGCTGAAGCTTCCAAATCCTCGGCAACGGCACCTGAAAACTTGCTTGATGGCGAGGAATAGCACGTTCGTTGGGAAAGTTTACCCTTGATTACAAAACCAAGGTATTCAATCCAGTAGGATTTGGAGAAGGCTTTAGAAAGGTGTCAACGGCGCTGTTTACGATAATTGACGTGGACCAGCGCACACACGAACAAACTACTTTGTCCCAACGAAACAGAGAGGTTGTCAATCTCTCTGGCTTGTTGAACACAAAGGATTAAACGTATGGGTGTAAAATATTATGAGTGCAAAAATGACCAGCGAGCAAAATGGCTTAAGGTCACGGTACCGAAGAACATTGGTTCTTAGATTTACCTCTCTCATACTAGTTGATTTACTAAATTCATGTCAGCCTAAACAACAAAAGCAGCATTCACAAATTTTGGTACGAGATATTCTATCACTGATATGATTTTTTTGAAAAATTCAGTTTATCAGCTAATGTTCAAGAGACTCACTCAAGCAACCAAAACAGTGGTTTATTCAGACTAAAATGAGTTAAACCTTGCTGTCAAGAACTACGCCTTGAGATTAAACATTTTAGAAATTTCAGGAAAAACAGGTAACAACATCATAAAATCAAACTACATTTAATAGATACATAGGACAGCCAAAGACCAACCCAATCGATTAAAAAAGGAAAACCAAAGTTTAGTTGCAGATCCAAGAACCAGAGCAGAGGTACACGGTGAAACAGGTGTCTGTGTGAGGCTTCAAAAATCGTTGCCGATGGTTGGTCAGCTTGTACTGGTCCTGCACGAACTCGCAGTCCATGGATTTATACGGCTTGGCTTGCACGATGTCGCCGTCCGCTGCTGGGTCGGTGCCCTCCACCTGCCTCCCCGCGTCGGATCGGATCCGACGGTCTCTGGAAACCATGACCCGTAGCTGCCGGTGTCGACCAAGACGGCAGCGCACCACCGCAGATGGGCGACTGATGGCGTGGAATAGCACGTTCGTTGGAAGACCCCAAGTGTAAGGTTTGATGTAATTAGCGGCAAGTTTTCCCTTGATTACAAAACCAAGGTATTCAATCCAGTAGGATTTGGAGAAGGCTTTAGAAAGGTGTCAACGGCGCTGTTTACGATAATTGACGTGGACCTGCGCACAAACGAACAAACTACTTTGTCCCAACGAAACATAGAGGTTGTCAATCTCTCCGGCTTGCTGAACACAAAGGATTAAACGTATGGGTGTAAAATAATATGAGAGCAAAAATGACCAGCGAGCAAAATGACTTAAAAGGCTATTAGAACGGTTGTAAACAATATAGAAAAATAGGACCGGGGTCCACAGTTCACTAGTGGTGTCTCAATAAGATAAACATGTTGGGTAAACAAATTACAGCGAGGCAATTGACAAACATGGGCGCAACACAATACTATCATGATACTAAGTTCACCGTTTCATTTAATATGGACATTACGACAAAATGCATAGACCGTTATCCAACTGCATCTATGACTAATAATCCACCCGGGATCGCTATCCAGCCAGTCACCTGAAAGTATTAAGTTGCAAGCAACAGATAATTGCAATAAGCATGATGCGTAATGTAAGCAACATAAAGCAATAAACACCACTGTTTTATCCCTAGTAGCAACAACACATCTCAAGTCTTAATCGTTTCTGTTAACTCGAGCTCAGACAAGAGAGGCATGAACACACTATATAGCATAAGTACCCTCTCTAAGATACTAGCAATTACTTCGGCCAAATCATGCACAAGCATCGGAGAGCATGCAAGATAATAAATAAAACATATGAATAAACAATCTGAACAATAATGTCATGACTGCATAATTCATCGGATCCCCGCAAACACAACATGTACATAAAGATGATCTTAATCATGTAGGCAGCTCATAAGATCTAAAAAACAGAGCACAAAGGAGAAGAGACAACCATCTAGCTACTACCATGGACCCGTAGTCCCGTGGTGGACTACTCACGCATCACTCCGGAGGCATGCATGGTGGTGTAGATGCCTCCGGTGACGATCTCCCCCTCCGGCAGGGTGCCGGGAAGAGCTTCCCGATCTAGGGTTGGCAACGGCGGTGGCCTCGAAACTTTTCTGAAAAATATGATCGGGTACCGAGTGTTTTCGGGAGGAATAGAATTTATAGGCGAAAGGGCAACTCGGGGAGACGCCCGAGGGCGCCAGCTGGGCCCAGGCGCGGTCAATCCGTTGACCGCGCCTGGGTGGCATCTGGGGGCTATGGGCCCCCCTGCAGCTCCCCTCCTCGCTCCGTCTTCGTTTCTTCGTAAAACTAATTCATGTAAATTTTCAGCCAATTCCGAGAAAATTTACCGACTAGCTTTTCTGAAACAAAAAGACAGCAGAAAACAGGGACATCTTGTTAATAGGTTAGCTCCATAAAACATGCCAAAATGATATAAAAACATTATAAAAACATGTTGCAATGTTATATAATAAGCATGGAACAATCATAGATACGTTTGAGACGTATCAGCGACCGGCAGACCCGTCCTCCCCAAGATCTGCAGCACCTCGCCGTCCTCCCTCTTGCCTACTCAAGCCGCTAGTCCAGGCGCGAGACTTGAACCGGGTAGTCGCCGGAGAACAAGCTTCCGTCGCCGCCGATGTCGACTGCAAGAGCCGCGCTCCGCCATTGATGGGAGCGAGGTAGGGAGCCAGTGTCTGTCGATGGAAAAGAGATATGGCGATCGAATAAAACAAGAGAGGAAGTTAGGTTGCCCATCATGTACTACCTGACTAGGCCCATGTATTACGCCGTTCGTATACACTATACCGTGGGCCAGTTCAATATTTCTTTCGAAAATTCTCTGACAGATTTCTCCAGACGAACCCAGCCGCACAGATCGGGAAGGGCAACGTCGGAGATACCCGGCTATGTGTAGCCCGGCCTCCAAAAGTCCGCTCTCCACCAATCACCTCATTTTTGTCTAAATTAAAAACTCTACACCATGCTAGTGTATTGGGATGGAAAAATATTTGAGGAGATTTAGGATTGGGCGAAAACAAAAACAAAAATCCCTTTAGGATGAAAATACACCTCTACTGAGCAAGGCCTTAAGAATGAGAGGAAAAGGCCTGGACAAGGCCATCGCTACCAAGTTCAGGTTACAATATCTGAATCTGCAAAAAGGAAACACAAAAATGACCCTGATAAAACAATCCGAACGAGAAGACTCTGAACTAACTAGAGCAACAAAGTCACTATGTTGGAGCCAGCAATTTTCAAAATGTACATGAGATGCCTTACACAAGTTCTATTCACCGATGTCCACTAACAGTGGTGTGTGATATGAACAAAAATGGCACTCAGCCCACAAAGAAGCTAAAATGAACTACAATTCCCATGCAAGTGATATCAACTGATGACATTGTAAGTTTTCAGTCAACTTTTTTTTTGGAAATCAACTATCTATCTTCAACCGGAGGAGTGTTATCAAGCTTCAACCGGACATGAATATGAACACCATCCATAGACTCTTAGGAACGAAGGTGCCAAACTTAACTATCTTCCTCAGTATCACCCAGCACAATAGAGATAGCGATGTCCCCTCTTATTTATTTTATCCAGTGTAATCACAGTCCTGAACATACACATGGCTTCACCAATTTACCACATGCACATATAGCCCTTGACTCTAACTTACGTGCTTCCCTTTTTTTAATTAATCACTCAAACAAATCTTCAGAAGAGCTAATCGTTCACTGGCAATACATTACAATTAATCAATATTGACAACTCCAGATCGATCGATCGATCGATCCAGCATCATCTTGTGCTAGCTGATGCTGCATCTTCATCTCTGCTATTGGGAATTGAGGGTTGTTTGGCGCAGCTTGCGCTCTTCAGAGAGCTTCCTGGCGAAGCGAGCGAGCGCCTGCTCATTGGTTCCCTCATCGTCGACGGACTCGTACTTCCCGGTGTCGATGTTCACCCTGGCCACCTTCTTCATGAGCAGCTTTTCGCCAATCTCGATCAGCGCCTCCATGTTCTCCTTGGTGGCGACATCCACCGACGCGGTGTGCCCAGTGAGTGAGTCGTCCTGGATGCGGAGGTAGTTCTTCTCAACTCGGAGAGCCTTGAAGAGGACGGCGGCGTGGATGTCGACCATGTCAGCGCTGGCGTGGGCGAACATGTCGATGAGAGGGTTGAAGCTGCCGTCGAAGAGCCACTGGCGGATGCCCCACTTGGCACAGGCCGGCGCGGTGTACATCTCCGCCTGCTTGGCCGAGCCGGTACCGAGGGAGACGATGAGGTAGTTGCCGTACTCGGCGGGCTTGCCATGGTTGAAGTCCAGGTTCCGGCACAGCACCTCCTTGGTGATGGTAGACATGGCGGCCATGGTGGGGTTGTTGGCTGCCACGCCGCCGTCGATAAGGTGGAACTCACGGTCGGGGAGCTTGCCCGATGGATCCTGGGTCTTGAAGAAGTGCGCGGGGAAGTAGGTGGGCGCCGCCGACGTGCTGATGCAGATGTCGGAGAGGTGGGCGTTCTTGAGCGGGTCCGCCTTGGCCTCGTACGTGTTGAAGATGACCGGCTGGAGGCGCTTGATGTCGAAGGTCGGCACGACGAGGTTGGTGACGGTGCCGGCGATGGTCAGGTTGTTGGTGAGGCTCTTGATCTTGTCGTGCAGGAACTTGCCATCGTACTTGGGGCCCATCACCGCGCCAAACACGTTCGACACCGGAGTCAGGAAGCCGTACTTCTCCTGCGGGAAGATCTTGGGCCCGTTCTCGAGGTAGAAGTTATTGATCTCGTTGGCGGCAAAGAGAGGTCGTTTGTTCTTGCCCGGCGCCGCAAGCATGGACGCCACCAGCGCGCCGGTGCTCGTCCCGGCGATCACGTCGAAGTAGTCCGCGATGCGCGCCTCACGACCGTCTCGCTCCTGCAAAACACAGTACATGCCACAGTCAATCAATCAATCTATCTACTCCAAGCTGCCGTTGGAGTATCTAGGACGACGACGATGATATCAATCTAGAGGGCGGATCGATCGACCGCTTAAGAGAGACGTACTTGTAGCTTGGACTCGAGGCAGGCGAGGATGGTGGACGGGATGAGGCCGCGGATGCCGCCGCCGTCGATGCTCAGCACCGTGATGAGCTGCCCCTGGGACGGCGGCGGGCACGCCATCGGCGAGTCAGCGTTGCTGCAGCTGCACTTGCTATGCTCCATCCTACTGGCCCGCTCCGCTCTAGCTGTCGGTGTGGCCTTCTGAATTTAAGAGAGACCTCGGATCAAAGACGACTTTTTTTCCAATATTGGATCTCGTGATTTCTTTTTCGAACTAGAGGCTCGCCGAGCCATTTAAAAGGAAATTTGGCGTCAGTAAACTGTAAGATGGAATCTTCGATCGGGACTACTGACTGCACACTAATTTTTTTTTGTGCGTGTGTGTCACGATTAATGAGCTGGAGTCCCTAATCGCCGGGGCTGGGCCAGTGGCTGAACTAGTATTATCACGGTCAAGATGCAAAACGTCAGAGACAGAATCATCGCTGATTTGGACATGCGGATAGTGCCTCATTTTTTTTGTGGGAACACGGGCAGTGCTTTTGATTTTGATTTTTTTTCTTTCTTTAAAGCACATTGATTTTGCTCCCAACTCCAAAATCAGAGTTTTGCAAATCGCCTAGCCCAAAAAAAAAATTCCGAGCGGGCGATGGAGTAGCCGGCTCGTCGGCTTCCTCCTTTTGCAAATTCAAATTACAAACGGCTAGAAATTCAGAGTTTTAGCCACACTCGGCCACAATGCTAGAGTTTCGGCCACACTGGGCCATCAAAATATACTACGCCAAAATACGCCGGGAGATGTCGTTGCTCGGTGTCTTCTTGTCGCCGCCGCCGGTCTAGATGCAGTCACCGGGCTGGGGCACGTAGCCCTCGCCGGGCTGGGTCATGTCGGGGTCATCGTCGACCTGGCCGTGGCCCTGGTTGCCGCCGGTCTCGGGCAGAACGAGCCCAAGCTCTCGCAGGATCGCTGCGCAATACATGTTGTGCGCCGCCCTCGCTAGCGGGTTCATGTTGGAGATATCGGCCGTCAAGATCATGAAGTCCTGACTCCGCTTCTTGACGGCGGCTTTCTTCTGCTCGAGGTCGATCTTGACGTCGGCCTTGTGCATCAAGGTCGCCCACCTTGCGTTGTTCTCATCGCGCCTCAAGCTCGAATTGGAGCAGACATCGGCGAGGACCTTGTCAATGGACGACTGCACTCTGTCCGTCTTTGCCGTCGCTGCCAAGGCCGCTTTCGCCTTCTTGTTCCTGGTTGGCCGCCCTCTGAGTTTTGCGGATCGGCGTTGAGGTCGGTGCGGCCGTTCTTGTTCAAAGTCCTCCGGTGCGCCTTCCATTTCTCACAATTTTGGAGAAGCTTGTAGCAATGCATCAATCGGAAGTCTTTCTCCTTGTTGAGGGTTTTGTACAACACAAGGGCGTCGATGATCTACAACAAAGCAAGCCGACGACGATCACAATTGGACTAAGCAAACAACACAACAAGGGAATCGCAAGCCGGCGGTCACCTGATCCGACGGGTCCTTCCCACTCTCCTGCCGATCGAGGATGTTCTCATGGCAGCCGTGGAACTTGTTGACGAGGCGTTGAACGATGCGCCACCTATGCTCGATGGCGCCTTGGCCGCGCACCATGTTTACCTTGTAGTAGTCCTTGGTGAACTGGCGCTCGTTGAACTCTGTCTTGATACTCTCCCAGTAGGCGGTGCTTGACTGGTTTGTGCCGGTGATCACGCCGGTAGTAATGGCCTTCCATGATTCGATCATGCACTCGTCCTCCTTGGACGTCCAAACTATGCCACGGCTGCCCTTCTTCTTCGCCGCCGCGTGCTCGCCGGCCACAGCCTCGGTCACCACCCCCTCCTCGTCGACCTCGTCGTCGTCCTCATCCTCCTCGTAGTACAGCTCATCCTCGCCGAACTCGTCGTCGTCATCCGCCGCTCGGGCGCCGTCGTTGATTAAGTCGGCCATGATATGGTCGTTCTTCTACACACAAAACACAATGCCGGTAGTCATGACTCGCCTATGCACACGTCTATTCTACATACCATGAATCCAGAACACGGCTTCATACCTGTATGGGATCCGTGAGATCGGGGTAATTCCATCGATCACATGGGAGGCGCCGGCGTCGAATGAAAGGCTTCGACCGGTCTGGACATTCGTCTGGACGGCGGGTTGTCTCCGCATCGCCGGCGAATTCAGATCGACGGGGTGGTTTAGATCGAGCCCACAAGAAGGGAAGATGACGTTGGGGTCGAAACCGCCGTGATGCTGGCTGTCGCTGTACTCGGGGGAGAACCTGGAGCGAGGCGTGCCGACGGCGCTGTCGACGAAGAAGGAGGAACTCAACGGCGAGCTGCCGACCTTGCATCGCAGAGGGGCGCTGCTCTCTTGGCTTCCTCCCAATGCGAAGGCTTGGTTCAAGGCGGCGATGGTCTTTTTCATGGCGGCGATGTTCTTCGCCGTCAATGACGCCGGGGGCGGGTCGAGCAGATTCCGAGCTTGCTGCTTCACACGGCGCCCGCCACGGCTCTGCGTCTCCAATCGGCGCCGGAGTACGTCGAGGTCCCAATCATGATCTGACATCCCCTCCGGCTTCTCCTTGGGCGGGGGGGGGGGGGGGGAGGAGGGGGGCTTGCGCTGCTTGCTAACGCCCAGCGTCTTCCCTGCCGCCTTCGTCCTCGCCGCTGCTGCCTTCTCCTTGGGTACCTTGGGCACGGACGGCGGCGCCATGGAAACCGAGACGGCGCGGCGCCAGGGTTTTTCTTTTGGCGGGAGGGATGGCGGGAGAAATGGGATCTTGGTGAGAAATTGGGGGGAAGCCGGTATTTATTGCGATTGCCGTCTCACTGACAGGCGTGGCCCACGCGTCGGAGGAGGACGTGGCGTCCGTTTCGTTCCGCCGGGGCCGCCCGAAGCCTCCCCAAGTTGAGGGCGTGGGCTGGGCATGCCGGACACAAAACTGGGCCGCGCCGGACCCAAAACGCGTTTGGGCGGCGCGAGTGGGAGCGAAAACCTGTCCGGCACGCCCAAAGGGCTTTGGGCGGCCGTTTGGACGCCTCGACTGGAGATGCTCTAAGGCCCCACAGGACCAGCGCACCAGCAACCGTCGCCGATGAAGAGAAGCGTAGATCAGAAGGATCCAAACTATAGACATATGAACGAAGACGAACGAAGACCGGATCCAATCGGATCCACCGAAGACAAACACCGACCGAATCCCGCGAGATCCGCCGGAGACACACCTCCACACGCCCTCCGACAACGCTAGATGCGCTGCTGGAACGGGGCTAGACGGGGAGAACCTTATTCCATCTTCAGGGAGCCGCCGCCGCTTCATCTCCCTAAATAGGACACACAACCTAACCAAACACAAAACAACATATGAGAACGGAGCCCTTCCGCCGGCAAGGACAGGGATCCACCGCGCCACCATGGCCTAAGGCCACGAAGGCGAGATGGATCGGCGGCGCCGCCGGCAGGAGGCAGGAAAACCCTCGTCGCCTTGAGTCGCTAGCCCTCCTACGAAGCGTGTGTCTGGGTTGACTGGGAAAAATCTTACTACCTCCGGTTGATAATAAGTATCACAATTATGAACTAGGGCTTGCGACACTTATTATGGATCGGAGTGAGTAGTATTTCTTCGACTTTGCAAGACTACTCATACAAATCTGAAAATATGTTCGGAGACCCTCGCACTTTCCCCTCCCCGTCACTGTTCAGAGGCGAAGGCGACTTTTTGGGCGAACCCAGCCGATCCACCGCGTCCGCGCCGCTGAGCCGCGGGATTCCCCTCCTCCGCCGGCCGCTCCGGTGGCGGGAGGGTGGGGGATCCCCGGCTCCGGCCTGTACATACGGTAGGGTAGGGTGGTGCTTCCGCCGGCGGCGTCCAGGAGGAGGTGGAGCTGGTGGCGGTTGGTTTGGTGTCAGCGCGGCTTCCTCCGGCGGCGGAGCTCCTCGGGGCTCGTCGCCGTCGCGTCTGACTTGCGGGTGCTCGAGGCCCGGCGTGGTGCTCGAGCTCCTCTGCCTCCCGTCAGATCCGCGGTGGCGGCGGATCTGGCGGCTGGAACGCAGGAACGGGCGGCTCGGGCAGCTTCTTCCAGCGACGGAGTTGAAGGCGGCCGCGGCAAGGTGGAGTTGTCGATGCGGAAGGGTGCTCGCCGTGTTCCTCCATCGGCACAAGTTTCGTCGCCGCGCGACGGACGGGCTCTGCGGCGTTCTCCAAAGAAGGTACCCTTGGGGCGTGGATAGCTGGAGGTCGGCGGTCTTCGTCGCCGTCCCCGGAGAGGCTGCTGGTGCTGTTTCGGATCCTGTATCCCCTGCGTATTTGCTGTTTGTTGTTCTTGTACCGTGTACGATGTATGTGGTATCTTGTTGAATATACGTGGGTTTTCAAAAAAAAAATCTGAAAATATGTTCACCCCGCAATATCACTTTTCATCCAGTGTTATAAAACATAGTATTTTTTTCAATAACTAAAAGTCTCATTTCTTAGTTGACTTTGGGTCTTACTGGCTAGCACATGACGTGATGTGCTAGGCAACCGGGGTTCGACCCTATCTCTCTCTTAATAAAACGATATTGGTGTTCCTCCTTCCATTGGCCTAGTTTTTTCGTTGACTTTACAAATGTGTTCATATATTGATTTAAAAGATGTTCACCATGTCTGTTGTAACAGTTCATTCATCTAATGCAAAAACGTGGTATTTATACTCCGAGGGCTCCTTTGATTCAAAGTAATCTCATAACAAAGTTAGAGTATTTGATCCTGAGGAATTTTTCCTATGTGCGTCATTTGATTCGTATGATTAGAATTCTTAGATTTTTTTCATAGGATTGCATTGCATTATGTTTTGAAACAAAATTTACATCCACTCAAACGGCATGCTACAGTTTCTTTGTTTTCATAGGATTGCATTGCACTATATTTTGAAGGAAAATTAATCAAGCCTCATATTTCTTAGAATTTTTTTCGTAGGAGTATGCGTGTGTTAGTGCGGCCATCCTTAAGCTAGCAATCTTTATCCGGCGATCGTGCACAGACCCAGCACCGTGTATTAAGGGTGCGATCTCAAGGAGGCTTGAATATCCACTTGAGATAATCCAAGCAACTTTAATTGCTTACCTCTTAGGGACTCCTTGCATTTGATATGGTGTTAGGCAGCTCGCATGGAAAGCAAGGTTTCATTGTTTTTGCACAAGGTGGATGGAGAGATTCTTGTACAGTACGTGCCAAGCGTATCTCCTAGCTGACTTTATGTGCCTGGACACTTGCTGAACGGAAAACACTGAATTTTATCTTTGTTGAAACTTGCTAAAACAACTAGGAGCAGTTAAGTTAACTCGAGTAAATCTGTAAATCACCATGGTTGATATAGCTTGACATGCATGCATCTAGCGCTTCAATTTTCAAGAATCCCATGTCGAGTTGATATGTTGTTCAAAGTTCAAACTCCTTCATCAGACATCCATACAGGGCAGACCTTCAGAGCTTCGTGGCGCTGCAGCACCATCAGAGCGAGGTTCAGCAGAGGATACAACTTCAGCCGGTACGGATAAGGAAGAAGATTCAACACGAAGTGTCAGCAGCTGGCACAGAACGATTTATAACTTGTGATTTGTAGTCGGCTGGTCAGACTCAGACCTGGTGTTAGGACGGTCACTACGGGAAAAAGCCCAGTTTCCGACGGCCTTTTTATTGCCGACGGCCTTTTATCGGGGCCGTCGGCATAGAGAGCATATCCCGACGGCCATTTTTATGACCGTCGGCACACGGACACCGTCGGCATTTAACAGATATGCCGACGGCTTTCTTCGCGCGGCCGTCGGCGTAGCCTAGACCGTCGGCATACATGCTGCCACGTGGCAGTACCGTTTGTCACGGACGGAAGTTTAACAGCGATAAATAAATGCCGACGGGAGCCGTCGGCTTTTCCGCTTCGAAAAATAAATGTGCAGCCTGGGGGATTCGAACGAGAAAGTATCCGGTGGAAACCAGTTTCAATGGAAACCGGTGAAAACCACGAAAAAATCATATTTAAAAACTTCAAAAAATTCTTAGCAAAAATGTATTGCATTGGGGATGTAAAGTTTTATAGGCATGCAAAATGGCAAATGGCAAGTTGAAACTCTAAGTTTTTTAGGAGATAAAAAAATGACAAAATCAGCAATGAATAGTGGCAAATTGAATAGTAGCCGTAAACAGTACTATTCATGTCTGAATTTATCATTTTTGTATCTCCTAAAAAACTTAGAGTTTCAACTTGCCATTTTGCATGCCTATAAAACTTTACATCCCCAACGCAATACATTTTTGCTAAGAATTTTTTGAAGTTTTTAAATATGATTTTTTCGTGGTTTTCACCGGTTTCCACCGGATATTTCCCGATTCGAACCATGCACCTTCTGCTACCACACATAGCGCTGCACTAACCAACTAACCCGCTGCCATTTGTTGTACAAGAGGAGTTCCGACCTTATATGTCTCTTATCTACACAATAGTAATTAAATTCACAAAATTGATTATTATTTTCACTAACCAACTAACTCATGTTTATTATTTTCCCTAGAAACTAGTACACATCAAATTACTACATGTACAAGAGAAGAAGACGACGGCCGGATGCCGACGGTGGCCGTCGGCATAGAGCAATGCCGACGGGTTTCCTATCTGTGCCGACGGTTCTTGGCCGTCGGGAACTACAGCTTTTCCCGTAGTGGGTCGAGTACATAGAAGCTTCTGTATAATTAAGAAATTTCTTGTGGTCGCACATCAGAGCCAACATGCTTAATTAGCCTAGTTGATGATAAGAGATTTTCTATAATATTGCATTTTAATCCTTACACATTTGTCGTGAAGCGATGGTCGTATGTATGGTGGTTGGCAGCCATGTGGTTTCGTAAGCTTCTAACAAAAGAAACTTGATTTCTTAGTACTACTAAATTTTGCATGCAAATCCGTGCAATTCCAGCTCTGATCTTATACATTATTGTGCCCGGTCGCATGTGTGTTGCATATTTTATGTCCCACCGGATCAACGTAATTTGTTTCGAATGATAGCCTGTCAACATATTGATATTGGCAAACTGTTCTACAAAGGAACTAGCAGTATAGGTTCCTCCTGAACATAGTGTGTGATCAACTGATCAGCTTCATATGAAGGAACCAATCCTGTGATGAAGATGCGGTGTTCTGAGCGGTAAGGTGTCAGGAGTGCATGATATGCATGCATCGACAGATATAAACAGAAAATACATGCTAAACTAAATTGTCCATTATTTTAGCTGCATATGGGAGATGCTCTTAGAGTACATTCTATGATTGCAATCTTTATAACACTTTTATCCCATAGTGGCTAGCTCAGCTGTCTTAGGGTAGGCTGGCTAGCTAACCAAGTTATCTGAAATATACTTAAGCACGGTGCACTGGAGCTTTGGATCATTGCCTGCTTAATTAGGATAAGTCATAAGAGGATATCTACCTTCTCTATCTCAACCACTGAACCACATGATTGCTTGCTTTTCTTTTTGGATCATTGCCTGCTTAATTAGGATAAGTCATAAGAGGATATATGGTTACAAAGGTCACCATGCCTGTGCTGCTGCGTCACACCTACCGAACGCCAAACAGCCGTACAACGCTTACGCCATGCATTTGAACAAGAGACTATGCATAAAACCGATACCACATATGAACAGATCACACGCGCCCGACGGGTTTTTCTATAATATTGTATTTTATTCCCTACACATTTGTCGTGAAGCGATGGGTCGTATGTATGGTGGTTGGCAGCCATGTGGTTTCGTAAGCTTCTAGCAAAAGAAACTTGATTTCTTAGTACTACTAAATTTTGTATGCATATCCGTGCAATTCCAGCTCTGATCTTTTACATTATTGTGCTCGGTCGCATGTGTGTTGCATATTTTTATGTCCCACCGGATCAACGTAATTTGTTTCGAATGATAGCCTGTCAACATATTGATATTTACAAAATGTCCGGTCTTAGGCCGGTTTCCCGTTAATTAACCGGCCAACTGCCACTTCTTATTAATTAATGAAAATGGCAAAAAAAAAAAAATTTGTAAAATGTTCTACCTAAGGAACTAGCAGTAGGTTCCTCGTGAACATAGTGTGATCAACTAATCAGCTTCATGTGAAGGAACCAATCCGATGATGAAGATGCGGTGTTGTGAGGTAAATAAGGTGTCAGGAGTGCATGATATGCATGCATCGACAGAGATAAACAAAAAATAGATGCTAAACCAAATTGTCCATTATGTTAGCTGCATATGGGAGATGCTCTTAGAGTACATTCTATGATTGCAATCTTTATAACACCTTTATCCCCTTGGTAGTGGCAGTAGCTCAGCTGTCTTAGGTAGGCTGGCTAGCTAACCAAGTTATCTGAAGTATACTTAGGGCCTGTTTGGTTCGGCTTTGGCTGTGGCTTTCTGGGCTTATAAGCTAAAAGCCCAACCAAACAGCATAACAGCCGAACGCGCTTATAGCAAAAGCCACCGAGAAATCTGCGCCCGGGTGGAAGCAGCCTGGGACGTACTTTTGTGGCTTTGGCTGTGTGCCCTTCCCAGTTTACCACTAAAGTTAGGGGTATTTACCCATGTCCTGTCATCCGACTAAAACAAGAGCTGCACGACATCGACAAGATAATCTCTCTGGCATAGCTAATGTGTCAATTAATTAACTAGCTAAATCTGTATGCAATTAACTAGCTAAATCTATGTCAATTAATTAACTTGATTATTTAATCAAATTAACTAACCAATGTGTCAATTAGTCCATAATTCCATCAAATTACTTACTGGATAATATATGCAATTAGCTACGACATGATTGTTTAAAGGTAAATCAACCTCTAATGAGGTCTTTTATCGTTAAATAGTATGTTAAAATTATCTTAACTTTTTATGGGTATTTTAGACCTTTACCCTCACAGCCACCGTTCAAACAGCTAGTTGTCAAATGGCTTATAGCTTTCTCACAGCACACAGCTCACAGCTGCTTTTCCACAGCCACATCCCCACAGCTGCTTTCAGATAAGCCACAGCCCAACCAAACAGGGCCTTAAGCACAGTGCAGAGCCAGCAATAATATCTACCTTCTCTATCTCAACCACATGATTGCTTGCTTTTCTTTTTTGATTATTACCGGCTTAATTAGGATAAGTCATAAGAGGATATGGTTAAAATGGTCACCATTAGCGAACGCCAAACAGCCGTACAACGCTTACGACAACATGCATTTGAACGATCGAGAGACTATACTGCATAAAACCGGTACCACATATGAACAGATCACGAAGAATATGCGTACGTATGTATGTGCCGTCTACGTGTCGTGTGTGAACCTGGGCCAGCAGCTTATCTTTTGGAAACACTTTCGTTCGTACGGTCAAATCAATTAACATGATATGACCTGTTTGTGATACTTGTCACTCCAACAGTCGGCGTGTTCTAATAAAGTGGCAGACACACCGGTCCGGTGGCACCTTTTACACGAGTGCTTTTTTTTGAACAGGGGACGGTCCCGAAGGACCCAGAGTTTTATTGATCACCGCTGGAACAATTTACATAAAAGGACTCCAGAAAGATAAAAATTACAAACAAGCCCTTACAATTTGCACAAAGGACCTTACAACGAAAATGAGAAAAGCAATTAGGTCTAGCTCCTTCTCCAGCGTGATGCATCCAAAGCTCAGCACAGTCAACTTCAACGTCGCCGGGGACGGAACCACTTGGGACGAGGAAGCGGGAGCTCGCTACGCCGATGCAGAAGGGCCTCCGTTGTGGCATAGCAGCCTGGAGGTTGAGTAATTCCTTGTATCGCCGGTCAGAGAAAACCGTCACCGGCGACGAAGGTGGGAGCGGCCGCCCTTCGGCCATGTTGAATGACGACGAGGAAAGCGCCGCCGTGAGGAATCTCCCAGGAGAAGTAAAACTCCTCCCCTGATGCGACTCCAGTAGCAAAGAAGCACAAACAGGAACACCATCTCTGCTCTCGCCACCACGACGAGCAACAGAAGCAGCACCCCGATTCGTACCACTACCAACAGAGCCGCGATTAACGAACCTTGTTATTGAAGAGGTGGTCGAGCTAACGATGCAGATCTTCTCCTCCATCCTCCGGAGCTTGATCACCTGCCTCGTCACCTCCGCCAAGCAGCAGAAGTGGTTCCAGAACTCCTGCGACTCACACCTCATGAAGGGGAAGACGGCTTTATTGACGGAGATGCCTCCTCCAAGCTCCTGCACACACCACTGCATCCAGAGCAGCGCCGCAGAGAGGGACCAGAGGAAGACGCGCCGGATCCAGCCGATGAGATCCAGCGTCCTACTCCCATACGCCATATAGGCAGAGCAAAGATCTACTAAAACAACTAATATGTACATATAAATCCGACCACCTAATCCATCCCCTCACCGGCGGGCGGACCTGCCGGAAAGAAAGAGGAAAAGGGGCGGCGGCGGAAGAGTCGAGACGACTCTCAAACAGTGGCGAGAGCGAGAGAGCAGAAAGGGGGGGGGGGGGGGGGGGGGGGGGGAAAAAGAGCAACTCATGAAAAATGTTTACACGAGTGCAAGGTCTTTTATTCTTCACACTTAATCATAACCAGCCACGTATATACAATACGTATTTAACAATGGTTGTAATGATCCATGCGATGATTCCTGTCATGTTCAAACACATTATTTTGTGTGTGCACGTGTATACACATTTTTATTTTTTGCGATAGCTCGAGCTTCCTACACTCATTTCCAAGCAAAATTTAACCGATCGTCCGAGAACGGTTGTTTAGCTTTGCCTTTTCTACTAGTGATCTTTTTTCTAGAAGGGTATCATAGTGATCTTGAAAATGAGATATTGTTTTGAAAGTAATTCGACGTTAGTTTTTACAACTCTATATCCTTTTTCTTTCTTGACGCCATGTCTTTACGCCCTATAGGTGCACTACCGTAATTGCTACTCTCTTTTTACCATCTTTGTTTAATGGGTGCAATGGCGGTTTGTCAGAGTTGCGATGTCAGTGTGTTTTAATATGCTAGACATGTAGATATTATTGTGTAAAATTAAAATAAGGTAAGAGGGTCTTTTAAAAGTTATTATGCCACTTGCCCTACACCTTTGCATGTAGCATCGCCACCGGATGGGTGTACGAACTTTTGCGCCTCCACCTGCTCCAAATGATATTTTTTGTACTATATCTTGTGGCTAATAGATGTATAACGTATTGGTCCAATCGCCACATTTTTTACTTTATTGTGATCGCAATGCTCTAATTTCTATCCTCACAATGGACATGTGTTGTATGTTACCGCTTACCACTCTAATGACCATGTGTCATGTGCCTAACCACATAACGTCAAAACAGAAAAGGCAACTCGAGAAATTGTATATGGTTAAAAGGGTCACCATGCCTGCGCTGCTGCGTCACACCTAGCGAACGCCAAACAGCCGTACAACGGTTACGACATGCATTTGAACGAGAGACTATGAACAGATCATGAAGAATATGCGTACGTATATATGTATGTGCCGTGTACGTGTCATGTGTGAACCTGGGCCAACAGCTTATCTTTTGGAAACACTTTCGTCAGTACGGTCAAATCAATTAACATTATATGACCTGTTGTGATACTTGTCACTCCAAGAGTTGGCGTGTTCTAATTACTAAAGCGGCGGGTGGCACCTTTTACACGAGTGCAAGTTCTTTAATTCTTCACGCTTAATAATGACCAGCCACGTATATACAATACCTATTTAACAATGGTTGTAATGATCCATGCGTTAATTCCTGTCATGTTCAAACACATTATTTTGTGTGTGCACGTGTATACACATTTTTCTTTTTTGGGATAGCTCGAGCTTCCTACACTCATTTCCAAGCAATTTTTTTTCAAATATGAAGCATTTCCAAAAATGAACATTTTTCGAAATTCAAGAAAATAAAAAACAGAAAAAAGGAAATCAGTAAAAAGAAATTAAAAAATAAGAAACAGAAACAAAAAAATAAAACAGGAAAAAGAAAAAGAACAGAAGAAGAAAAATAAAACGAAAAAAAGAGTATAAAATGGGCTAGCCCATGTCGGAGATTTGTGCGGGTGAGCGGTGCTCCAAGTGGATGCGAACCGGAAACGAGGTCCACCTTACCATTTCATAGCCCAGGCCTGTTCTGGGCAAGAAGAAAAACCCTGCAGCAATCTGAGCCGTCCACGCCCAACTGTCCATTCCATCCGTCCACCTGAACCCTTCTAGGG
This sequence comes from Poa pratensis, assembly GCA_947311845.1. Taxonomy (NCBI): domain Eukaryota; kingdom Viridiplantae; phylum Streptophyta; class Magnoliopsida; order Poales; family Poaceae; genus Poa; species Poa pratensis. Next base: position 62,721,465 of record CAMZMU010000049.1, on the reverse strand, counting down.
TTTCTCCCACCCGGATAAAATCCCAGCCCTTCCCTACCTTCGCCTCCCTCTCGCACGCCAAGAGCAGCCGCCGCCGCTGCTTCCTCCCCGCCCCGCCGCAGTCGCAGCAGCGAGCGAGAATGGTAAGATCCTCCCCGTCTCTCCCGTCCTTTCAACCCATTCGCCATCTCTCTCCTCTAGATTCGCAAGGTTCGATGTTTCGTTGTTTAGCAAATCCTTCGAGTTCTTGTTCCGGTAGGAGCAGTGCGTGGTTTTGTTCAGTGATTGCAAATCTTCGAACCTGTTATGGTTAGTTCTATCAGGCTCTAGTTGTGCTAGTTGGATGGGGAATTCCGTTCTCTTTCAAGTTTTGTTGCAGTTCTCTAGCAAGTTCAGCTCCGTCTAGTGACAATAATACACTAGTTTTTCCCATCATCTAGTTTGATCCAATCATGTTTGTCAATAAGCATAGAATATCTGACTGTTCGTGTACGTATGTGCTTGTAGTTGTGCTTTTTTCGACCTTAAAATCCATACATTGTTCATTTGTTTTTCCACATATATTCAGGTGTTCGTCAAGAACCAGAAGACCAGGGCGTACTCCAAGCGTTTCCAAGTCAAGTTCAAGAGAAGGCGACGTATGTTTGATTGATCCCGTGACATGCTGACTTTGGTACTACAGTCATCAGATGGCATTGGTTTTGACAGACTGCTTTCTTTTTTACACTTGTTTGCAGAGGGTAAGACTGATTACAGGGCTAGACTGAGGCTCACCAACCAAGACAAGAACAAGTACAACACACCCAAGTACCGCTTTGTTGTGCGATTTGTATCCTTTAGTCCTTCGATGTCATTTGTTGCTCTCGTTAATTAGCTTTGTTATGCTTATTCTTACAGTAACTGTATCAGTAGAGTCCCTTGCTAATTGGCTTTATGATGCTTATTATTACTATAATTTCATTATTAGAAACACATTGTATCTCTTAACAATAGTACTTCAGACCAACAAGGATGTCACCGCTCAAATCGTGTACGCTACCATTGCCGGCGACATTGTGATGGCTGCTGCCTATTCTCATGAGCTGCCCCGGTATGGCCTGACAGTTGGGCTCACCAACTATGCTGCAGGTAGGATGTGTAACTGAAGTAGAGTGTGTAATATGCTTGTTCTTAGCTTGATCCCTGTTGTATTTAATTCAACTGATTAAATCATCCTGTAGCATACTGCACTGGGCTTCTTTTGGCTCGTCGGATACTCAAGTACCGTGATTTGGATGGGGAATATGAGGGCAATGTTGAGGTATAAACAGTCATATAATTATTTATTCGCTTCTACCATTATATCATGCTGCTTTTGTTGAACATACCTAACAAATGCTCTCCCTGGGCTCAGGCCACTGGTGAGGACTTTTCTATTGAGCCAACTGGTGAGAGGCGACCTTTCCGCGCTCTATTGGATGTTGGCCTTCTCAGGACCACTACTGGAAACCGTGTCTTCGGTGCTCTGAAGGTACCTAATCCAGTTATTGTATGACTGTATACTTGTAAGGTAGTTTTGAATGGCTGTTTGTACATAAGCATACGCATTATGATAGATCTTAATCACTTGTAATTGGATGCTCTTTTTTTCAAATTGAAGTTTGGGCAGTCTTGAATTTTGAGCGATTTGTATACTGAAGGTTTGATGTTGCAATTTGTTAAACAATTGCTTATCTGTCTAAGCTGCACCTATATGCGTGGAGAACACTTGTTTAGCTGTGTTTATGTTGGGTGTGCATGAAAGCATATCTCTTATTTAGTTACACATCTGTCTTTTATTAAAGTTTAATTTTATCCTTCTGAAGCATTGACAAACATGAGTTGTCTGGTTTGCTATTGCAGGGAGCTTTGGATGGTGGTCTGGACATTCCTCACAGTGACAAGAGGTTTGCTGGTTTCAAGAAGGATGAGAAGCAGCTCGATGCCGAGGTTCACCGCAAGTACATCTATGGAGGCCATGTTGCAGACTACATGAGGGTGCGTTACACCTTGCCAATGAAACTATAATGTCATTTCTTTGTTGCATGTGCACATGCTGAGTTTCTGTGATTTTTGATTAAGCAATACTCTTGTTTAGATTATTCAATAACTGTTTCTTTTTTACTTTTGTTAAAACTTAGTCACTTGCTGAGGAGGAACCTGAGAAGTTCCAGAGCCACTTCAGTGAGTACATCAAGAAGGGTATTGCGGCTGATGACATGGAAGCGATTTACAAGAAGGTTCATGCTGCCATCCGTGCTGATCCTAGCATGGTCAAATCAACCAAGGAACAACCCAAGACTCACAAGAGGTACATATATAGCATGTCTGTTGATTATTGTCATGACTGATTTCGCTGCCCTGACGTGATTGTGATTTAACTGAGACTCTTTTGTTTCAGGTACAACCTCAAGAAGCTGACCTACGACGAGAGGAAGGCCAGTCTTGTTCAAAGGCTGAATGCCCTCAACTCTTCTGCTGGTGCTGATGTCGATGATGACGAGGACGACGAGTGAAGAGTGTAGTCTCCGTAGTAGTGGCATGTTATGCTTTGAGCTGAACTTGCTCTGTCTCATTCAACCCTTAAAGTTGGTCACTATGAAAAATGAACCTGTTTCTTTCAGTTTTGAGGATCATGCTGGAGTTATAGATTATCTTAAATGTTATGACGCACCGTTGTTTTGCTTTGGCTCTGAAGTTGTGTTTCTCATCTTTTCGTGCTGTTCTGCTATTGGTTGTTTACGTCATGATCATTTAGGGGGAGTGTGTTGCCTGGCTGCATATTATGTTCAGCTAAATATCTGACTATTCATTGTCATCAACTCATCATCGTGTGGTTTCACTGAGCTGGAGGTGTGTATCTAGCTAGCATCTTTGCTGTTGGTTTACCAGGCAACCTGACAGTATGCAGAAGGTCATAAAGCGCTGTAGTTGCAAGACATCTGCAAGCTCAAACTAGCCGTTCATTGAACAAAACTATTCTGCTCTACCTTGTTATGATGGATGAGGATTCCTTGGTAACAAATGAAGTATCGAGAAGTGTCCATAGGCTAAAATACTGAGTACGAAATTTTCATTGACATCAGAAGACAACGAAAGAGAAGAATACACACATGGTTTCCATGGAACTCCAGGTAACCTGTTTGATTTGTTCGCACATAACTTTCTTTGACAGCGAAATGTACACTTAGAACATGAACTGCCAGGCTGATGGTGTGGGGCAGTCAATTATGCTTTCCGTATAAAACAGGGCAGTTTGGTTTTCCTCTACAAAATAAGCTCAAAGCACACACAAGATCCCTACCCCAGTTCTTCAACGTGAATGAAACAGTTGAGCAAGTCAGGCTTTCCTAGCAAGCAAGGGCGTTAGAGCATCTCCACTCGCGGCGTCCAAACGGCCGCCCAAACGCCTTCCGGACAGGCCGTTTGGACGCCGTCCGGACTACTTGGCGCATTTGGGTGCCCTCGCTCCCCACTCGCGGTGCCCAAATCGCCCGGTCCAAAGGTTTTTTTTCCGGAACAAGGTTTTGCAAATTTGAATGTGCCGCCAAAATACACTATGCCAAAATATGTCGCCAAAATACGCCAGGATTGCTCGGCGTCTGCTTGTCGCCGCCGCCGTCGTCGTTGCCGATCTAGATGTTGTCACCGGGCTGAGGCACGTAGCCATAGCGGGCTGAGTCATGTTGGGGTCATCGGCGATCATGTCGGGGTCATCGTCGACCTGGCCGTCCGCGCCGTGGCCGGTCTCGGCGCCGTGGTTGCCGCCGTTCTCGGGCGGAACGAGCCCAAGCTCTTGCAGGATCGCGGCACGATACATGTTGTGCGCCGCCCTCGCCAGCGGGTCCAAGTTGGAGACGTCGGCCGTCAAGATCATGAAGTCCTGACTCCTCTTCTTGACGGCGGCTTTCTTCTGCTCGAGGTTGATCTTGACGTCGGCCTTCTGCATCAAGGTCGCCCACCTTGCGTTGTTCTCCTCGCGCCTCAAGCTCGAGTTGGAGCAAACATCGGCGAGGACCTTGTCGATGGACGACTGCACTCTGTCCGTCTTTGCCGCCGCTGCCAAGGCCGCTTTCGCCTTCTTGTTCCCGATTGGCCGCCCCTCCGAGTTTTGGGGATCGGCGTTGAGGTCGGCGCGGCCGTTCTTGTTCAAAGTCCGCCGGTGCGCCTTCCATTTCTCACAACTTTGGAGAAGCTTGTAGCAATGCATCAACTTGAAGTCTTTCTCCTTGTTGATGGATTTGTACAACACAAGGGCGTCCATGACCTACAACAAAGCAAGCCGACGATGATCACAATTGTACTTAAGCAACAAAACAACAAGGGATCGCAAGCCGGCGGTCACCTGATCCGCCGAGCCCTTCCCGCTCTCCTTCCGGTCGACGATGTTCTCATGGCAGCCGTGGAGCTTGTTGACGAGGCGTTGGACGATGCGCCACCTATGCTCGATGGCGCCTTGGCCGCGCACCATGCTCACCTTGTAGTAGTCCTTGGTGAACCGGCGCTCGTCGAACTCGTCCTTGATCCGGGACCAGTAGGCAGTGCTCGACTGGTTTGTGCCGGTGATCTCGCCGGTAGTAATGGCCTTCCATGATTCGACCATGCACTCGTCTTCCTTGGTCGTCCAGATTATGCCGTGGCTGCCCTTCTTCTTCTTCGCCGCCTGCTCGCCGACCATAGCGTTGGTCACCACCCCCTCCTCCTCGACCTCGTCGTCGTCCTCGTTGTCGTCCTCGTAGTACTCCTCATCCTCGTCGAACCCGTCGTCGTCATCCTCCGCCCCGGCGTTGTCGTTGATGATGTCGTCCATGATATGGGCGGTCTCCTACACACAAGGAGCAAGGCCGGTAGCCACACCTCGCCTATGCACACGTCTATTGTACATGCCATGGCTACAAAACGCGGGTTCATACCTGCATGAGCTCCGGGGCGTCGGGAGTCATTCCGTCGATCACATGGGAGGCGCCCGCGTTGAATGAAAGGCTCCGACCGGCGGCCGTTTGGACGGCGGGATCTCTCCGCATCGCCGGCGAATTCAGATCGACGGGGTAGTTTAGATCCAGGCCACAAGAAGGGAAGATGACGTTGGGGTCGAAGCCGCCGTGGTGCTGGCTGTCGCCGTACTCGGGGGAGAAGCTGGTGCGAGGCGTGGCGGCGGCGCTGTCGGCGAAGAAGGAGGAATTCGACGGCGAGCCGCCAACCTTGCATCGTAGAGTGGCGTTGCTCTCTGGGCTTCCTCCCAAGGCGAATGGTTGGTTCAAGACGGCGACGGTCTTGTTCATGGCGGCGATCTTCCATGCCGTCAATGGCGCCGCCGTGCTGAGCCGTTTCCTCTCATTCTGCTTCACGCGGCGCCCGGCACGGCTCTGCGTGTCCAATCGGCGCCGGAGTACGTCGAGGTCCCAATCCTCCTGCCTCATCTCCTCCGGCTTCTCTCTAGGCGGGGGGGGCCTTGCACTTGACGCCCAGCGTCTTCCCCGCCGCCTTCGTCCCCTTCGCTGCCTTCCCCTTGGGTGCCGGCGGCGCCATGGAGCCGGCGCGGCGCGAGGGTTTTTCTTTTGGCGGGAGAGATGGCGAGAGAGATGGCGGGGGAAATGCGATTTCTGTGGACGAATTGGGGGAAGCCGGCACTTATTGCGATCGCCGTCTCACTGTCAGGCGTGGCCCGCGCGTCGGAGGCCGACGTGGCGTCGCGTGTCCTTCCGTCCGGGGCCGCCCAAGCCTCCCCAAGTTGAGGGCGTGGGCTGGACGTGCCGGACACAAAACTGGGCCGCGCCGGACCGAATTCGCGTTTGGGCGCCGCGAGTGGGGGCGATTTTGTGTCCGGCACGCCCCAAAGACGTTTGGGCGGCCGTTTGGTCGCCGCGAGTGGAGATGCTCTTATCACCTCAGTCCACAAAACTTACTGTATTTTTCAGGTTCCGTGTCTGCAAGCTTGGACACAGACTTGAAAATATGGGGATCGCATCTGCAAGCTTGGACCTTGACTTGAACACCAAACTTTGCGGAAGTTTCTAAGTCTCACTCGAGGAAATTTTAAAAAGGCAATGGGTACGACACAAAACCTAAACTGACTATTCCCCTGTACACTAGCATGTGCATTTACGCAAGTGAAGGAACGCGTGCAAAATTTGAGTCAACTTAAATTACTCTACTTGAAACCATACGTGTAAATCTTCATATTAACTGACCAACATGTACTCCAGAAACTAAAGAGATACAACCACAAAAGGATGCATGACGACCACGGCGAGTGACCCCCTTTCGCCTCTCGCCCCCCCCCCCTCTCCCCGAGGGCGACAGGGCCTCCCCAGCCGCCGGCCGCCGCCCCCCCCTCCACCTCCTTCTCCCCGTCGCCGCCGCCGGAGTTCCCCACGTCCTGGAGGCTGGTCGGGCCTCTCCCTCCTTGGCGGCGATGTTCTTCGGGAGGCCATGGTCCGGCGCGGCCGGGTGGTGCTGGTGGCGGTGACGCCCTGCGATGGTGCTCCACGGCAGCGTGGCCCTGGTGGCCGGCTTGGCCCTGGTCTGGGTACCTCGGGCCCCAGAAGGGCTCGGGCGGGCCCAGATGGGTCTGAGCGGGCCGGCTGCCGCAGGGGCGGGGCTCTCTAGAGGTGATTGCGGCGACGTGTCAGGGACAACGACGGCGGCATTGCGGCCTGCCTATTGCAGCAGGGCGGTCGGGGCTTTACGGGCCCATCCGGGCCCCGCTGGGGTCTGGTGTGCCCCGCTGCTTTGTCCGGTCGATGACTGCCTCTCGGCGGTGGAGGTGGGTACCTCCCGCGTGGCTGCTGTTTTCCGTCCCGACGATGTCGTGTGCTGCAGCCTTTCAGGCCGCTTGCTAGTATCATGAAGCAACAGATGAGGACGACTCAAGATCGGGGTGGCACATGTTGGTAGTTGGCGATGCTGGATGGTGGTGCTCCATTGCGCCAGGGTGTTCTTGTGGATAGGGGTCGGGAGAAATCCCTGTCAGCTAGTCTGACCATGATGTGGTGCAGCCGGCGTGTGGCACTATTCCTTCCCGGAGGACGTCGTGGGAACCCCTTGCCCACTGTACTCTGCGTGCCGGGGGAAACCCTAGGACCTCTGATCCGGGTAGCAGCGCCGTGTCGACGGTGCTTCCCCTCCTAAAGGGGCTGCTTGGCACGGAGCGCTTCGGGGTGCCTGGATCGTGGTGGGACGAAAACGGAGAGGGCGCACCGGTGGCGGGTCATCTTCATTTTGTCACTTCGCCTTAACCTTCATTTCTTTTTTTGGTTCGTTGCTTTCTGTTTGGTTCGTTGTCCTGTATCGGTGTGGTTGCTATATTAATATAGCGGGGCGAAAGCCTATTTCTTCAAAGGATGCATGACAACAACTGAGTTGAAAATATGCTGATTTATACCACTATGTAGCAGATAAATAATTGACATAGTCATCAAGGAGGATACGATTACATTGGTGGGCTCGACCAAATGCTCAGAGATGTCTACAGCTTTGACGTGGTGTCCGAGCGAACTGTCTATAAGTTGAATCTAGGAGTAACTAAGCAAACTGAGATCATCCAGAGGCAAAAATCTTTTAACTTTCTCCATACTGCTGTCTTGGCTCTTCTCCACTATTGTTTCTATGAATTAAATCCAAAATTTTCCAGGCCAAATTATAAATAATCTCCATCTCTGCCATGCTATCATCAACCTGCTCCATACTGATACTCCTAATATCGATGAAAGAAATGTTGAACAGGACGAACGGTTATTATACCATTGGAGTATTCGTGAAAAGAAAAATACCAAACAACAACATAAATCAATAATATGCATACAATGCATAAGTGATGCAACTTTTTGTACCGAAAAACAAGAAATGATATAACTTAATCTGTATAACGAATGCATCGATCCGTTTAAAGGGAAACAGTAAGAATTCTCATGGAAATGTGTTCACATTAGTGTATAGCTTCTGTAACACTTCATTGCCAATGGAAAAGCAAGCCCATGAAAGTACACTGGGTAGAAAGCAAACTGCAAGGAAAAGGATAAATCTGGTGCTTCATTGATACATAAACTAGTTGATCTAGCATTGCTAATATAAGTTTACAAGTAAGAAATACAAAAGAAGTACACAAGTCTAAAAGGCAAATAGCTGCTAATCTACTTCAAATATGGCCAGACCCAATCAGCCTACTATGAGTAAAAACAGGTTTTGGATTTGTTTTTTGAAACTAGGCAAAGATTTGCCATTTTCATTAAATAAGAGAGAAGTTTTTAGAGTGTGTTACAAGGCGACCCTTGACCAAAGCGGTCAAGACTCAAATAAACAAAGTTCTACTCTCGCGGCATTACATTACTCAACGCCTTGGCACCGGCAAGGCACCACATGTTCGCCTCCTCTTTGATCTTCTCAATGAGCATGGTGGCGGTGGTTGATTTGTTTCGGAAGACGCGGGCATTTCTTTATTTCCAAACTTCCCAAGAGACTAGCATTGCTAAGGAAGCCAAAGCCTTCCTTGCTTCTCCCTTCTTATGAATCACCTAATTCCACCAATCCTTGACGGTTTGGATTGACTTGTCAAAATATTGTTGATGAAATTGTCCCCTGTGGCCAGATGATGGGAATTCAAGAGATCAAACCAAACAGCAAATAGTTCCAAGTTCCAAACCAGACTACCACTTCTCAAATGTAGGAGTACCTTAATGATTAGAACATTATTAGGTACACTTTTCCTAGCAGGTGTGAACAGAGGAAGGGAAATTATTGTAATCGGTATTCAGTAGTCTTATCAACTAGATTTATTCTTTTCGACGATTCTTTCTTTAGTGCACTCCCCAGGCGAAGCCAATGCTGGGAGAAAGGGCAATGTCGCTGGAGATCAAAGCTCAGGAACTTCCCGACTAAGTGTCTGAAGAAGTGGACATCGCTGATATTGTTGGGACCTTGGACTCCGGAGGCGTGTGCTGAATTTCATCAGAAAGTTTAGAGGGCTGGGGTTTTCGTGCTCTACTTAAGATTCAGCTCTGTTTTACTGTCTTGTACTGAAAACAGATATTTCCAGTTTTAGTCTCTATGGAGAGTTGTAAGTTGTAAGAAGGCTTCCTGGGTTTGGAAAACTCTGTGAGACTGGTGTTTCATTTCTATGAAATGAAACAGGGTTGATGCCTTTCATTTAAAAAATCTAACTCCCAAGTATTGCTATGTTCTTGCATATACGTTATGATTGAGTACTTGGCAGTCTTCCTACGTCCTCTGTATATGTCTCAGCTTGTAAAATAGCACCTTGCACATGTTCCTACAGAAAAATAAATGGGCGCCCTGCATGTTCTCTGTCTCTACTGAATTTGACAGAACACGAATTACAAAATAAGAAGACTTGCAGTGAGGACTATATGCAATGATCTGTTGGCAGTCTTTCTGATACATGGGCACTATGAAGGGAGTAGCTTTAAGTGCAGTTATTTGATCATGACAAAAAAATCTGAAACTAAAACAATGTAAATTTGGGATCTAGCATGTGCTTGTCTGAAAGACATGTGTTCTTGTCTGCAACTCTCCCACTAAAGATGATAGCAGTGTGCTATCAGAGTTGGGGATTTGATCTAGTGGTAAGATATTCGCTTAGGGAGCGAAAGGTCCCGAGTTCAATTCTCGGAATCCCCATGTTGAAAACCCTTTTGCAACGCATGGCAATGCTATTATTGAGCTTTGGATGATCTGAGGATGAGGTTTTGGACCACAGTTTTTGATGAGGTTCAGAGCCTGTGTGGCTGTGCATGCATGCATGACATGAGCAGTATGCCTATTCCTTTGTCTTTTTTGTGTGTGTGTGGTTCAACCGGAGAAGTTTCTGGCTGTATGTGCCTGCTACTGTAAGTAGTGCTGGTCTGCTGGACATGTCATGGACACTCTGTAAGTATAGTACAGCTCTTTGTAGATTTGACTATGATTATATAGAGTTTTAAAAAGAAATTATCGCACCAGGGCATTTGGTCTAGTGGTATGATTCTCGCTTAGGGTGCGAGAGGTCCCGAGTTCAATTCTCGGAATGCCCCCATTTTTTCCATTCACTTTCCTTGGGCGTGCTTCGTGCTTGGCAATTTTTTGGCCACCACGCTCAGGAGATGGGAGATCGAGTTTGTGTGCGCGTGTGAACGTGCGTCTATACTTTGTAAGCAATGTTTCTGACAAAGTTGTGAACATGGATATGTAAATCATACAGTATAAAAGGGTAGAGAGTTGGATGTGAGGCACACAACATCACAAGGTTATTCACCAGTGTCTTAAGAGTAATGCAGTCAATAGTCATGCTACCAGGCAGATATATGCATCTTTAGGATATGTATGATGCAAGAATATGTGAGAGTTTAAAGAAGGAGAATATAGTCACATCATAAAACGAAAATACACCGGTGAACATGGTTCAAGGGCAGGATGTAATCAGAGCCATTCATTGCCTTGAGATTGGTGCCGTATTATAAATATATAGCACCCATATGTGCACTCAAAGATATGGGGTCAAACGGTGGCCATGAAGTTTGACAAAAGTACTGGCTAGTACAACTTTTGCCTCCAGCGGCTGAAAATATTTCGAAATGGATTTTCATTTGTTCTAAACTTTTTTAAACGGTCAACATCATAATTACTAGAACTCAACTTTGCGGTTTATAATTTTTTTCCAATATAAACGAGTTGTTTGCCATTCAAAAATGCATACACTTGAAAATAACATCAACAAGAAACAACTGATTTTTTATTCAGTTAGTGAATAATTAATTATTACCCACATTATGAAATCTACACCGATAAATTATTACCCACATTACAAAGTCTACACGATAAATTATTATTTTGAAATTTGAGGCAAGGGTTTCTAGAATGGAAATAAGATAAGTATTCATTATTTTAAAATTCACATCTTTACCAATCCCATTTTTTTGACAGAACACAATGCCTAGGATATTCAAAATTATCACCATTTAACTAATATATTTTTCAAAAATAGAAACTCCTATGTCAAATCCATAAAGTCACCAAATAAAACAGAGTACCATGCACCTTGAGTATGAGTATGAAATTTAAATCCTAACACCAAATATTGCCTCAAAAGTCAAAGCAGTTATCTAGTTTTGGGTTAACCTAGCTGATATATTGTATTGATTGTGTACCCACCGTATGAGATAATTCTTAGCAACAAATTGATGCACTAGTACATGATCCAGATTTCATAGACGCCTAGACCATGTCCACCAAATCCGCTCTGGGTCCTAAAAAACTTTGCAGATCCTTGAAGAGAGAGGGGCAGCTCCTCCTGAGATGCTCAAAGCTATCGCTGGCCATGAGTGCCTTGGAATTGCCCAAACATGCAAGGAACTTGAAGCACGCATCCTTGAGCTCGCCACGGCCATGCTGCTCGGCCAGCGTCAATATAGTCGCCACCGAGCTTGTGTCGATGTGTCTGTGCAGCATGTCCTCGCATATCAACATTAGCCTCCCGAGATTATATCTGTCCGCCGCTACAAGCAAATGCTGAGCCATCCCCTTTGCATCGCCAACATCTATGTGCGGCAACGAGTCGGTGTAGATAAAGTGGAGCATGGCCTCGAACACTTTAGCTTCTATGCCGTCGATCCTAACACGAGCGTCCGTCTTCTCCCTTCATCGGGCCGAGGAGCTCCGCGCTGAAGACTGAGGACCGAGCGGCTAGGATGCATCTGTGCGCGGGGAACATCTCTTCCCCAACCTCGAACGTGACATCCGCCACGTCCCCGGTGGAGAGGAGCTTGCCAAGATGCTGGATTATGTCGTGCGGCGGCGGTACGCCGACAGATGCCGGTGTGGTCTCTATGTAGATCTTCTTTTGCATGGTAATGTCACACCTGATACTGAAGATATCATCCTTCAGGTAAGCAGATTCCTCTAGTTCCTTCTTCCTGATGAACTGAACGAAACCGTACATCATGCTTTGCTTGGAGAAAGCGCACGTCCTGCTGGCCTTGGTGTGCGGTGGCGGCGCCGGGTTCCCGTCCTGGTCGAGCAAACTGATGTGGAACTGCGCCCTGACTTCGTTGACATCTTCGGAATCGAGGCAGAGGTAGAAGGATATCCACTCGGCATAGCCGTAGTAACCGTCGGGGTAGTACTGGAGACGCCAGCGGCGGCCTCCGATGGCAAACGCCTCGGAAGTGATGCAGTTGCTGTTGCCGATCCCCTTGGTCCCGGAGTAGCCGTCTATCTTGAGATCGTGAGAGCCGGAGACGGGCTCGGCCCTAGCGACTATGGTCGACGCGGTCCGCGACAGGTGCTCGCCGCCCATCGATGACGACCAAGAAGAGTTGGTCATGCCAAACCTAATTGCTAGCAGCGAGTATGGAGAAACGGATTTCGATCGTTCTACTCAAATTGGCAGATCGGATCGCATCGAGGAAGCCGTCCGGGTAGTTTTTGTTGACCTAATACCGAGGAGTTAATGCGTTGCGTACTACTCCAAAGTAGTACAAATTCTATATTCCATACCGTTTCGTACAAATTCTATTCCAAAGCGTTTCGGTGAATTTCCAACAAATAAGGAAGATTTTGAATACTCGAATTTCCCCTAAAATCAGGACTTTTGTATGTGAAAAGGGCGTATTTAATACTCTATCCTATTCAAAATAAGTGTCGCAGTTTCGAACCGTGGGAGTTTAAAGCTGCGGCACTTATTATAGATCAAAGATAGTAGAAAATAGTGATTTTAGCGCAAAAAACTACGACTCCCTGCTGAAGTTGAGCCTAAACTAAGTACCTCTCCAACCGAAATTTACTCAGGGGCTCCTGTTTTTCTTTTTTCTTTTATATTTTTATAGGAAAAGAATGTGTTCCACAATCGTGACAAATATAAAAAGAACAAATTCGTTGTGAAAACAAAATATTCACATATTTTGAAAATAATAAAATATATTAACTTATTTAAACAATTTTAAAATATGAACATTTCTGTTATTCGAACGATTTTTAAATAATATGAACATTTATGTTAATTGAACAATTTTTAAAATATGACCAGTTATGTTATTAGGACAATTTTTCAATATAAACATTTATGTTATCTGAACGATCTATTAAATAGGAACATTTATGTTATTTGAACAATTTTTCATGAACATTTATTATATTTCTAATTATTTTCCTTACATTCTTGTCTAATTCATTTACTATACATTTTTTAATCATGGTTATTGGTTGTAGATTTTTTTGTTACATAGGGTGTATCCCAACAAGTATGTGTTTCAACGGACTAAAATTTCGTTCTATTTAGTTTAAAATTTTGTTTCGTTTGTTGTGATTTGTTTTTTAGCCACTAAAATTTTGTTCCACTTAGTACGAAATTGGTTTTAATTTACAGTAGTGATTTGTTTCTCAGGTAATAATGTTTTATTTCACCTCCTCTTATATTATGGTTTGTTCCTTCCGCGCTAATTTTTTTTAGTTTATAGTTTTGTTTTTATGTATATGTGATTTATTTCTCGGACGCTATTTTTTGTTCCATATGTATTCGTGATTCCTTCCACGGTCGCTAATTGTTTTAGACTTTTTTCCCAACCAGGCTTCTGACCCATTCCATTAATCATAGGGAAATAACGAGTTCATTACACTACTGATCAAAAGAAAGGGGTAGGAGAAAAAGAAGCGGGTTGGGGCAGCATCACGAAACCCACTGTGCTACACTTCGGCATTGAAGCGTCCATTTGGGACGAAAACCTGGTGCCACATCCACTACAGGGAAGTTCGAAACAACAAGCTAGGAAACATAACAGAGAGTCAACACATCAGACCAAACTTCACCAGAGCAAACAGGAAACAACATCTTCCAAACACAGCTCCATCTTATGAATGTGGATCACCCATGCTGGCGAAGAGAATCAAGCCCCAGTGATCATCAACTTCTCCATTGCTACACCACCTGTCCCCGAGCTTGAACTTGCAAAGATCGACGAAGCCGTCTGCATTAGGTATGTCGCCTTCGCCTTCAGCATCGCCCTATCAGGTTCCTTCTGCATCCCTGCCCAATACAACAAGAACGATGCCGCAAGATATGTGATTTCACCTGGAGAACACATTTTTATGCTCATGAAAGTCATCCTATTATGAGTTTATCACACCCCCCAACAAATGGCCGCAATAGCAATCATATAAAAATTCTCACCACCAGGTAAGAAGGACTAGAACCATGAAAAAGCTTGCCATAATGAGCTAGGAATAGAGTTTGTACCCAACATTGCACCAACCACTCCCCAAGTGCATCTAGCCACAGTGCACCCAAAAAAAAGATGCTCCGCTGTTTCCACATTCCTACGAAAGGAACATATCGGAGAACCAGGCCATTTATGCTTTTTCATATTATTTCTTGTCAAGATAGCATTTCTAAAAAGTTGCCACATGAAACACATTAATTTTCAGGGGCAGCTTACCCTCCCAAATCCATTTATTATTAGGTCCAGCTATATCTTTTTCCAGCCAGCGATAAACTGACTTAGTAGTGAACCTACCATTTTTAGTTAGCCTAGTCATAGTGGGAGTAACTTAGGCCTATGTCAATACATTATCTTAGCACGTCATCATAGGTGTAATAAAAACTTAAGAAACAACTAGTACAATGCATTGTTTCTTATGTGTTGTATCTAATTTAATGATTTTGGGCTCATGCATACATGTGATTGGGCTAGCACATTTTTTTGCCTATGGCCACGTGCAAAGGTTGTATGTTATCTAAGATACAAACTCACCATCTATGTTCATTAACTAGTGTGCCACATAAGCAAAATGCCTATGAAACCGTGCTAAGACACTTGCATTGACATAGCCCTTAGACTAGTCACAATGGAGAGTATCATATACTAGTATCATACTAGTCCATGTTACTACCTCCACACTGGGTAGTAACATAATTGTGGTATCATACAATGCTACATTTATTAGGTTGTAGATTCATATTGCATTGGAATCCGTTGTATCTACCTATGATACTACTATCACCTCTCTCATCATTAATTGCAGTGACACATCAGTTTTTTTACCAACATGACATGCATGATACCACCTATGATACCCCCATTGTGGCTAGTCTTAGCCAGTAACATCACAGGAACAGTGATCTACAGTGACTCGAGCGTTGAGAGCTCGCTATTTCGCTCATCTTTTATATATAGTAGTATTCGATTGCTATCAATTAGCTACCCCGGACTTCGCGTTATGTCCAGCTCTACCCCGTCTTCTGTCGGCGGCGTGCCATATAGTAGTATTCGATTGCTGTCAATTAGCTACCCCGGACTTCGCGCTATGTCCAGCTCTACCCCGTCTTCTGTCGGCGGCGGCACGCCGTGGCAGACAGGATCGGCCATCGTGGCCCGGCCATTGCCCGTGTCTGGTTCTCACGTCCTAGGGCCTCGTCAACGGCAAAGGAATCACGTCCGAGACGTTCGCCGTCGGACGACATCGCTGGTACATCAGGTACTTCCCAGATGGATATTCGTCAGGCGATGCTGGTTGGATATCTATCTATCTCCATCTTGTTCAAGCCGATCATGCTGACGAAGAAGTCGATGCACGATTCAAGATCAGTTTGCTCGACCAGGACAGAAAACCGGTGCCGTCGTACGGCACGGAGAGCATTATGTCCTGCTACACCTTCTCCAGCAGCTCGGGGCCATGGGGTTGTCCCAGCTCATCACCAGGAAGGATCTGGAGGAATCGGTTTACCTCAAGGATGATGTTTTCAGCATCAGGTGTGAAATCACCGTGACAAGGGAGATCTTTAAGGAGCCCATCTCGCTGCTAGAGGGCACACCTCCGTCCGACATGCATCGCCATTTTGGCCAGCTCCTCTACGGCGGCGAGGGTGCCGATGTCACGTTTAAGGTCGGCGGTGAGTCCTTTTCTCTGCACAGGTGCGTGCTTGCCGCTCGATCCTCGGTGTTCATGGCGGAGCTCCTTGGACCGGTGAAGGTGAACAAAGGCACCTGTATACGGATCAGTGATATGGAAGCTAGAGTGTTCAAAGCTATGCTGCATTTCATCTACACCGACACACTGCCGGACATGGAAGAGGATGGTGTGATAACGATGATTCAGCATTTGTTTATAGCAGCGAAGAAGTACAATCTGGAGAGGCTAAAGTTGCTTTGCACGGAGAAGCTGTGCAACTACATGGACGTAGATTTTCTATCCCTAAGGATGACTCCAACAGGGCGAGCCAAACGGACGTGCGTTTGGTCCGCGTTTTGTCCGTTTGGATCGGGGAACGGACGCGCGTCCGGCCCATGTCCGCTCCTTTCTGGCCAGTGCCCCCAACGGGGCCGATGCATTGAGTCCGCTTGCCATTTTTTTCCCAAACTTTTTTTTTAATATTAGGATTACATTTTTAGAAACTAAAATTACATAGTAAATCTAGGACTTCCTCCTAACATTAAACCCTAAAACCTAAACCTAAACTTGAAGAAAATTAATAACCGACCACTGGCCGGCAAGGGGGAGATCAAATAGGGGATGCGGCCTTGAGGAACGTCACACAGCATGCCCGTTCTGCAACGGACTTGCTGACTCTTCCTTCATCGCGGCCATGGCCAGCCCAGGGCTGGCTGACTCAATCTTTTTTGATCATTTTGTAGCTACGAAACACGTAGCGGGCGCCGGTATAAGTGGAAAATGAGCCACACATAGGCGGCCACGCCGGCAGGGATATGACATCAGGTGGAGCTGCCTGCTCCTTTCGCGGCCTCGGCCGTCGCCAAGGCCTCCCGGTGCCGTTTGCGCCTCGCCGCGCGCTTTTTGTCTCTTCGGCGCGGCGCATTTGCTTCATCTCGTCCTCCACTGCAGCGTCGGCATAGGCGCGCGTGGCAGACATGAACGCGGCCGCCCTCTGCGCGTTCAGCTGCATGTGGGCTGCATCCACCGCCTCCTCCTCGGTGATGTGAGCAGGGCCGCCCACGCCAATGGGAGGCTCCGGTGGCGCGCCATCCCCCGCGACACCGGCCGCCGCGACAGCGGCCGCCGCGACACCGGCGGCGTATTCTTCTTCGTCGCTGTCGACGCAGTCCGCGACCGCCGCCTCCACCGCACTCCCCTGGACGTCCGTCAGGCGCGGACGCGGCGGCTGGGGAATCATGCCGGCCCATGCCGGGCTGGTCGCCATCCGGCGCGAGAATCTGCCGCGATAGCGCCCGCGCGCGCTCATACGCGCTCGCTCGACCTCGTCCACCAGATGCTGCAGCGGCTGCGGCGGATCCATTCCGGCGCGTGGATCTGAGCTTGGAGATGGTGGCCGCCGTGGCTAGGGTTTGGCCGGCCGGCGCGATTGGGGAGGAGTGCTAGGGTTTGTGTGTGTGCCCTAGGGTTTGGCCGGCCAGCGGGATTTTATACAGCTCCACCGCCCACAGTTATTGCGGGTAGGTGGCCGTTGGGGTCGATGACACGCGGGGCCAGGGCGGACACGGGGAGGACGCAGGAGCGCTCCGCGAGCGTCCGGGGCCGACGCATCGGTGGCCCAAATTTGGGTCAGGAATGCGTCGCGGCGGACAAAAAACGACCGCGTCGCCCGTTGGGCCGTGTTTTTGGCTCGCGCGGACAGGGACGGATGCGCGCGTACTCGATGGGTCGCCCCGTTGGAGTCATCCTAATGATAAAGAGCAAAGTTTTGCTATTTGCAACGTTCTGGCGCACACCCTTCCGCGCCATCGGATCCTTCATCTAGGGCGCGCGTCGCGCGGTGCGCTCGTGTAGACCCAACGGCACCTTACCGACCGCATGTGAGGACCCCAGATTAGCTATCCGAGATACTCGTTATGTTTCCTGCAACAATCCCATGATCAGTCTGTTGTTGCACATAACTCGATTTGGCATCACAGGACATCCATAAATACCGAATAAATATACTTACGTGATTAAAGTCATAAGCTTCAACAGGTACTTGCAGCGGATTTATCATACAACGTGGATCCCAAGTCATATGCCATATCACCACAGGCAGCTGACTGGGAAGCGCCCTAGTTCGCAAAGACGCCAGTGATCTCCTCTTCTTTGAACTTCTCCTCTTAAAATCTGGCTAAGACAATAGCCAGGGACGAAACCAATATGAGTACATTTGATTGTACTCGCAAACTACCCCAACTTGAGCATGCACTAAATTTTGATAATCTTTCATAAAACCTTTATTTATAGAAAAACATCTAAATATCTCTATTGAAAAAGGGAAGAGTAGATCTTTAATCTTGTTGAAGACAAAACATTTTGGAGAGTAGTTTTTCAATATCTTGGTGGGAAACAAACCTTTTGGAAAGTAGTTTTCTCACTATCTTTGTTGAAAAAGGTAAGAAGTCTTTTAAAACCTTTTTCTCGAAAATATACCTTTGTTTGAAAAGGTAAGAAATCTCTTTTAAAACTTTTTCCTCGAAAATCACCATCTTGTCCATTTCTCCAAAAACTCCTCCTTTTCCGAACAGAGCCCCTTCATGGTCACTCATTTTCCAGCAACCTCATACCACCCCCTCGGTATAGTTGCATAAAATAATCTCCACTTCATTTTCTTTTCAAAGCTCAAAACTTTGTAAAACTTGCACATAGGTCTAGGGCAGCCTTCCAACTGTCCATATCCGAGGACTCGGCTATTCGAATAGTTTTACACTCTGCAGAGGTAGCACGCTTTTCCCACATCCATCCGGCAACTCATCGTGTCAGCCACGTCCCGCCATACAAGGTGTATGCGAAGTTGAGTCACCGACCGTAGCCTGTCCTTTGCTCATGCTAGTATAGGACCCTACCGCTACGAAACATTCCATCGACACTTAAATCCTCAGAAACTAAGTGTGAGGACTCGTAGTTCTGCCCGGCGACCCAAACGTGGCGTCTTCAATCCTCTATCTCCATTTTAAACATATCAGCCCGTCGGCATTCTTCTCTTTAGAGGACCCAGGTCAGGGGGTAGGTCCTCAGACCATCCCCTCATGGAACGAGGTTATCCTCGTTATTGAGGCATCCAGTACTAACACGAGCAAATTATATGACTACGCCCTTTCCCATATGGGGGTAAATGTGGTCGCACAGGGTATTGGTTGGTCGTCATAGTACTAGGACACAATGTGCATTTTTTTCAAAAACATCACCATACTCCATTTCTCCACTTCAATACCGACATCTCGGCATACCATATTTCAACCAAGGATTTTCAAAGGAGTTTTGAATAAACAAGGTTTTTCCCATCCTATAATTTTATATCAACAAACTGATACTGCTACATAGGGTGGCAAAATAGTTTTTCATATACTTTTGAAAAGGTTTTCAAAATCATTTCCAGATTTTCATAACAAAATACTTTTAACTAAAACTTGGGTAGATCGTAATCTCACCCAAAGGTTTTCATAGAAGGCTTTTGAGTAAAAACAAATACATTTAGAAATTACTGCATACTACTAACACCTCTATATCGGGTGTCTCAATAATGTACTTGTATTTTGTAAAAGGGTTTTCAAAATCATAGCTTTAATGACAAACTCCACGTAAATCACTTATGCTTCTTATAAGTAAAACAGGTGAATCAAAATAGATGTATATGGATGCAAGCTCAGTGAAGTAGCTTGCCTGGTTTCAGCATAATGTCCCTGGACTTCTCCTTGTTGATCAATATAATAAAAATCCCATCCTTCCTCGGTCAATTCTCTCCAAATACCACTCCGGTAGCGTTATTATCTAGCGTCGCAAACAAAGAAATAAACAACAATCAATACACCAAACAAAACCACAAGTGGTACACAAACAAATAACAACCACAAGCATCAACCTAATCATTCAAGCAACAAACTAGGATCTAAGCTTACAAGGGCCTTATACTAATACATGCTAGGTGCCTAGATCACAAAGCTATCTTAAGCAAAGATGAACAGCAAGCACTTTTATCTAAACAGGAAATACTTCACCACAACACAACCACTCAATTTTCAACAGAGAAAACAACTACTCACATCTAGTAGATAAAAGGCTATTAGAACAATGCTTAGGGTTGAGAACCCTATTCTTCAATCAGTATGCAATGGAACCAGTGGGTGTTCCACTTCATAACAAGGTATTAAGAGGTTAATTATCCCCTGGTTATAATAGGAAACTTACTAAAACAACAACACAACACAAGGCTACTCATGCTGGTGAGTCCTAAATGATCCTAGCCATGACCCTAACTAATCATGCTTGGCTAATGACAAAATAGTAAGCAACCAGAGGTGATATGCTAAATTATCAGTGGCCATGACATGCTACTGATGTTCCAACAACCTCTCCTAAAATTCATACTACTCAAAAGATTTTATCTCCAAGCAATTCCTAAACACTAGGAATTTTTAGGAAATATCCACACTAGTGATATTATTCCCTAACGAACACATGCAACACTAAACTTTTCCTAACATGCTAATTATAAGGGATAACACACTCATAACAAAGAGTACAGCACCTATGCATGCTAGCAATCACAAATAAAACACTAACACATTCCACAAAATTAAATAAAACTATATCCAAGAATTCACAGGAAAGCATTAAAACTAGTTATGCACACCAAAAATAATATATAGCTCTAAAAATCACACCAATCTAGGATTAGGTACTCCTAATCATACAGAAGGCCACACAATTGGATTCACATCAAAATTCATCACCAAATAATTTACAAAAATCCTAGAAAGGCTCTTGGTCATTTACCAAAGTGGAAGCCATTTTATATAGGAAGCTCATTTGCATATGAGGCCAATTGCTATTGCTAGGTATCATTTAGAGCTTTCCAAATAAGTTGAGTTTGCATCAATAGCTATCCTAGAAAAATAGTTATGATATTTTGGTGAGGAGCAGTAGTTCTGGCTCACATTTATTTTCTCCAGAAATATTTACCCAAAAGTAGATCTGCAAGTTGGGTGTGGTCAAGAACTTGTAGAGGTACTACCCTGAATTTTAGTTTGGTCAGATCTAGGGTTTTCATATTTTAAATCGATTTAAACTGCTGGGTCTATTTTCTGTTAAATCGCAAGGGAATTAACACTAGAAAAAAAAATACGGCGGTGGGCTGGTTTGGTTGCTAGCTAGGCTGCACAGCACTGGGCCGGCCCGCCAGCTTGCGCGGCGCGCGGGAAATGCGGTGTTCAAAGGGGGCCCTTGATCGGGAGATGGACGGCCGAGGGCCATCTCCTTCCTCTCGTACGCAAGCAAGCAAACGGAGAGGCTGCGAGCTAGGGTTTCCAGAGCAGCTCACCCAGGGCTTGCCGGCGGCGGACAGCGGGCTGGAAGGTGGCGGCGAGCGTGCAGGGCGGCGGAGGAAGCCGAGGGAGTCCCGGAGATGGTGCGGATGGTGTCGGGGACGGCCAGAACAGTGACGGCGAGCTCCACGGCCTCCACGGACGTGAGGCATCGACGGCGAGCTCCGGCGATGTTCCTGTGCGAGAAAAAGGGGGGCGTGTGAGTGCGGGAGTGCGGCAGAGCCACGGATAGCGAGAGAAAGGGAGAAGAAAGAGAGGAGAGGGCAGTGGCACGGCCGGCTTCGGCCGAGCTGGGCCATGCTCGACACCACGGCAGCGTGGCTGCGTCTCCGCCCTCCTGGCGGTTCAAGAAGAGAGTGGAGTGAGAGGGGAGCGAGCTGGGGTGGTGTGGGGGTGAGGGAGGGCTCGGGTGGCCATTTAAATGGAGGCGGAGGCGTGCACGGTGGGAGTAGTCCACGGGGTGAGAGAGTGGGAGGCAGGGGAGCACGGTGCTGTGTGGCGTGCGGGCGAGAGTTCGGCTGCGAGGAACACGGCAGCGTGTGGGAGGGAGCACGGCGGCGCAGCACGGCAGGGGAGTGAGAAGCACGGCAGAGGAGAGAGTGAGAAGCACGGCAGAGGAGTGAGAAGCACGGCAGCGGTCGCCACTGGCGCCATGCCTCACTGCGGCTACAGGAAACGATGACGGTTTTACAGAACCCCCCCCCCCCCCCTGGCTGCTTTTTCTTCTATATCTTTTATTTCCAGTAGCTATTTAGGGATTTTATTGAGGCACTAAAATATTTTAGAAAAATCTGAAATTATTCATGTAACCTCCCCATAACATGTGGAGGCTTCACAAAAATTGGTGTTTTACAATAAAATATTTTGAACAACTTTTGTTCATAGGGTTTGATTTTGGCATTTTTGCCCATTTTGAAAAGATGATTAAAGGTGATAAATAAAAGGGTCAAGAATAATTGTTTTTGAAGTGAGAAGAGATGGTTCATGATCTAGAACACAAAACTGGTTTTTATATACCTTGTATTTTGAAAGCATTCATCATTTCATGCCAAATAATGAAGTCGGGTTTTAAAACAGTTTTCAGGAATTCCAATATGGACTAGCCATGAAGAGCTCATGAGAATAAGGGTGGGTTGATCTCCAAAATTTTAACCAACAGCTTAGATGGAGAGTGTGGATGTCAAGGAGGGGTGGTGTGGTGGTGCATTGGCACATAGGCCAAATTTCCAATAACCACAGGGGTGAAAAGATGGATAAATAAGCAAACAACTTCAAATCTTTTCAATTTTGATTTGATATGGAAGATGAGATGGAGTAGATGAGATATACCAAGATGCATTTCCAACATGTCCCAGATTTAACCAAATGGTAAGGGTCTGGAAATGCTATCTGACAACAGGAGTGAAGATAGGTCCAGGATGTATTGGTCAAGGTTCCTTCAAGGGTTTAAGATATGCAAGGTGGTGGTGATGCTCATTTAGGTCACACATGACCATGAGCATGTCAGGGGTTTTTCTCAAGATTTTCAGTGTAAGAATAAAATAGGGCTTTTGAGTATCCTTTGAATCAAAAGAATAAAATAGGATTTCATAGTTTAAATAAAATTAAGGGGTAACTATATACTTTTGAGAAGAGAGGGGGATGAGAATGAGGTGGGCATCTTTTTACCTCATCCATGGAATTTAATTTCATAAAGAAAATATTTGCTTGAGAGAAATAGAGAGTGAGGTAGATAGATTAATATATTAAGATCATTTCTCTAACTCATGATCTTAACTTCTATTGGTTGAATAATTTGAGAAGTTTGTTTTAAGTTTAAGTCACATTCCAAATTAGTTGTCAAAGGTGTTTTATTTTAGTGTTTAAGCACAACAAAGGAATCACCCACACAAGCAACAAACACAACAAGATCAACATCACAACAACCACAAGGATGATGCATTCAAGACAAACAAGTCACACAAAGTCAAACATAGCAATGGGAAGAGAAGAAAACAATCATCAGTGAAACATTTCAAAAAGTTTTTGTTGGTTCTGAATTTTGGGGTCTGGTAAAACTAAGTTTTTCTTGGTTCCAAAATTTGGGATGTTACAGATCCTTCCCCCCTTAAAATAAATCTCGTCCTCGAGATTTGCCCGGGGGTACAGGGGAGTACGAGGGCACGGTTTTTGGGCTGACTATACTTCCGAGGTCGAGGCTTCTTTAGTGAGGTCGCCATGTGAGATCTTGTCCACTTGGTGTTGCGAGGGCTTTCTCTGTTGATAATCTTCTCTGATGCCCAAGTTCTTGATGATGGGGTGACTTGATGGTTGACGCTGATGGATAGTCTTTGTGGATTTCTTCCAGATACTACAAGGCTAAGGCGCAAGGAACTAATTATTAACCTGTGCTGGTATTCGTGGTGCACGTCTTCCCCCCATAAAAAGGGATCTTGAGGGGTCATGTTGATGGTTGCAGCTGGTGTTGAATTGGAGGCATCGTTCTTCTTGAGTAGCATGACGATCTTCATCTTGGGTGTCGCTCTTCGGTGCTTGGGTTTGGGTGCAGATATCACTTCCTGATATTGTCTCCTTACGAGGGTCGCAGATGGGGACGCGTGGTTCTCAGGATGCGTCAAGTCCGTAGACTTGACTCTCCCCGGTTTCTAGTTAGTAGGAGGACGCTAAAACTTCTAGTTGCACCGGAGCTCATTTGGTGGTTGATTGTCGTCCACAGCAGGTGCTTCCGGCGTTTGGGTCTTCTTGGATGTCGCTGGATAAATTTTCTTCGTTCTTGTACTTCTTCGGTTGGGTAGAGGAGAGACGTCGTGGTTGACTTCCTTGTTCTGGGCTTCACAAAGCTTCATAAGAATCTTCAGGGGTAGAGTAGAGTGTCCAGAGGTTTCGGGGGAGTCTAAAAATTAATTCAAGGATTCTAGAGGTAGGTGGTTTGGGGTGTGGATCGATGATTTCTATCAGTTAGTTGTATAAGAATGTGGGTGTGCTTTATGACATCGAATTGCCTTAGTCATACAAGAAGGATTTGTTAACAAGGTAGCTAGTCTTGTCATCAAACCACTTTTCATATTCCAGAGGCTGAGATGTACGGGATTATCTGACATTCCGTTTATTTGTATATGACACTCAATTGTTAGAGTATACAGAAGTGATTTGTTAACAAGTTCATGAGGCTTGTTACCAAACTACTTCTATATAACACGAACATTGGAATATCACACTATTTCTTGAGAGATTAAGAATAATAGATTCTGATATAAGAGTTTCCAAATACTCAATGATAGTCTGGTATATTTTCTTTGCCAACCTAAGGAATCTCTCTTCAATGTCTTCTTGTCGTAGTTCCTCCTCCTTGCGGTCTCTGAGCTCGGATCTTCGTAGAAATTCTTATGCACTCCTTGAGTTCCTCTAGTTGCCAATCTGAAATGAGTCTCCTTATGTCCTCGTTTCTTGTCAAGGTTTGCAGTCCTAGATGATTAGTTGGTACTATCAAGGACTTAGGTCAGATGTTAATCTAAAGTTAGGTAAGATAAGTTAGTGTGGTATTCTTGTAATTTCACAATTTAATTTTGCGAGGTGAGGCTCGTGCCTTCACGAGGTTGGCATAAAATTGCAGTTTCCTTCGAGATCTTGACGCACTTGCTCCAGATGGTGCATGAATGACTTGCCGGTTAGTTGTAAAAATCTCAGGCTATTTGGTTAAAGATCGGGGGTCTTTTGTATCTTGCGGAACTGTCAGTTCTCACGGGAGATGGTTTAGATGAGAGGGAAAATATCTTAGAAGATTTTCCTAGGCGGGTTTATATCTGCAACAAGGTGCAGCTATGGACAAGAGGTCAAGAATGGTTTTTGGCTAGGTGACAAAAGGAGTTTTATAATAAGGAGATTTTTTTTTTGAAATTACTTTGTGCTGCCGACAAGGCGTGATTGTGAAACACACATGAAAAACATCACAAACAGAGCACACACAAGCAAAGAACTTCACAGACAAAAACACACAAGGTACATTTAGTACCAATGGACCAAATACTCGTGGTAGTCGGGTAATATAACTAAAGTTCCTATCATATGTTTTTCCTAGGGTCTTGGTTAAACATGGTTGCTGAAATCTTTATTTTGTCGGCTTCGGCTTCAGCTGGAAATTGAGAGTGCCGAAGTTGCCACTGAGTGAAACTGTCGATATTGAGTTGAGGACTTCGAGATCTCTTGCTTGTTGGTACTGACGATCTTGATATTTGCAGATCGATCCCTTGATGTTGAATGTTGATTATTCGAGATGGAGGCTTCTTCTTGCAGGTGCTAGCTAACTAGGTCTCACTTGGGTTCATCGTCAAGCATTTTGAACGGGTAAGAGGGAGTAGAGAAATCCTTGGTAAATCTTAAAATAGAAGGGTAAGACTCAGAAATTACCTGAGAAGATGAGAAGAGTGGAAGTCATTTTTGGACTTCCCTAGATAAAGATATATTTTTGGTATTAATATATATATTTTTTTAACAAAATATTTTCTCCTAACTAACGTCCATGCTAACTAAGGTCTGTTACAGTCAGGATGGCTCTGATACCAAGTCTGTGAGGACCCCAGATTAGCTATCCGAGATACTCGTTATGTTTCCTGCAACAATCCCATGATCAGTCTGTTGTTGCACATAACTCGATTTGGCATCACAGGACATCCATAAATACCGAATAAATATACTTACGTGATTGAAGTCATAAGCTTCAACAGGTACTTGCAGCGGATATCATACAACGTGGATCCCAAGTCATTGCCTTATCACCACAGGCAGCTGACTGGGAAGCGCCCTAGTTCGCAAAGACGCCAGTGAACTCCTCTTCTTCGAACTTCTCCTCTTAAAATCTGGCTAAGACAATAGCCAGGGACGAAACCAATATGAGTACATTTGATTGTACTCGCAAACTACCCCAACTTGAGCATGCACTAAATTTTGATAATCTTTCATAAAACCTTTATTTATAGAAAAACATCTAAATATCTCTATTGAAAAAGGGAAGAGTAGATCTTTAATCTTGTTGAAGACAAAACATTTTGGAGTAGTTTTTCAATATCTTGGTGGAAACAAACCTTTTGGAAAGTAGTTTTCTCACTATCTTTGTTGAAAAAGGTAAGAAGTCTTTTTAACCTTTTTCTCGAAAATATACCTTTGTTTGAAAAGGTAAGAAATCTCTTTTAAAACTTTTTCCTCGAAAATCACCATCTTGTCCATTTCTCCAAAACTCCTCCTTTTCCGAACAGAGCCCCTTCATGGTCACTCATTTTCCAGCAACCTCATACCACCCCTCGGTATAGTTGCATAAAACAATCTCCACTTCATTTTCTTTTCAAAGCTCAAAACTTTGTAAAACTTGCACATAGGTCTAGGACAGCCTTCCAACTGTCCATATCCGAGGACTCGGCTATTCGAATAGTTTTACACTCTGCAGAGGTAGCACGCTTTTCCCACATCCATCCGGCAACTCATCGTGTCAGCCACGTCCCATCATACAAGGTGTATGCGAAGTTGAGTCACCGACCGTAGCCTGTCCTTTGCTCATGCTAGTATAGGACCCTACCGCTACGAAACATTCCATCGACACTTAAATCCTCAGAAACTAAGTGTGAGGACTCGTAGTTCTGCCCGGCGACCCAAACGTGGCGTCTTCAATCCTCTATCTCCATTTTAAACATATCAGCCCGTCGGCATTCTTCTCTTTAGAGGACCCAGGTCAGGGGGTAGGTCCTCAGACCATCCCCTCATGGAACGAGGTTATCCTCGTTATTGAGGCATCCAGTACTAACACGAGCAAATTATATGACTACGCCCTTTCCCATATGGGGGTAAATGTGGTCGCACAGGGTATTGGTTGGTCGTCATAGTACTAGGACACAATGTGCATTTTTTTCAAAAACATCACCATACTCCATTTCTCCACTTCAATACCGACATCTCGGCATACCATATTTCAACCAAGGATTTTCAAAGGAGTTTTGAATAAACAAGGTTTTTCAAAATCATTTCCAGATTTTCATAACAAAATACTTTTAACTAAAACTTGGGTAGATCGTAATCTCACCCAAAGGTTTTCATAGAAGGCTTTTGAGTAAAAACAAATACATTTAGAAATTACTGCATACTACTAACACCTCTATATCGGGTGTCTCAATAATGTACTTGTATTTTGTAAAAGGGTTTTCAAAATCATAGCTTTAATGACAAACTCCACGTAAATCACTTATGCTTCTTATAAGTAAAACAGGTGAATCAAAATAGATGTATATGGATGCAAGCTCAGTGAAGTAGCTTGCCTGGTTTCAGCATAATGTCCCTGGACTTCTCCTTGTTGATCAATATAATAAAAATCCCATCCTTCCTTGGTCAATTCTCTCCAAATACCACTCCGGTAGCGTTATTATCTAGCGTCGCAAACAAAGAAATAAACAACAATCAATACACCAAACAAAACCACAAGTGGTACACAAACAAATAACAACCACAAGCATCAACCTAATCATTCAAGCAACAAACTAGGATCTAAGCTTACAAGGGCCTTATACTAATACATGCTAGGTGCCTAGATCACAAAGCTATCTTAAGCAAAGATGAACAGCAAGCACTTTTATCTAAACAGGAAATACTTCACCACAACACAACCACTCAATTTTTCAACAGAGAAAACAACTACTCACATCTAGTAGATAAAAGGCTATTAGAACAATGCTTAGGGTTGAGAACCCTATTCTTCAATCAGTATGCAATGGAACCAGTGGGTGTTCCACTTCATAACAAGGTATTAAGAGGTTAATTATCCCCTGGCTATAATAGGAAACTTACTAAAACAACAACACAACACAAGGCTACTCATGCTGGTGAGTCCTAAATGATCCTAGCCATGACCCTAACTAATCATGCTTGGCTAATGACAAAATAGTAAGCAACCAGAGGTGATATGCTAAATTATCAGTGGCCATGACATGCTACTGATGTTCCAACAACCTCTCCTAAAATTCATACTACTCAAAAGATTTTATCTCCAAGCAATTCCTAAACACTAGGAATTTTTAGGAAATATCCACACTAGTGATATTATTCCCTAACGAACACATGCAACACTAAACTTTTCCTAACATGCTAATTATAAGGGATAACACACTCATAACAAAGAGTACAGCACCTATGCATGCTAGCAATCACAAATAAAACACTAACACATTCCACAAAATTAAATAAAACTATATCCAAGAATTCACAGGAAAGCATTAAAACTAGTTATGCACACAAAAAATAATATATAGCTCTAAAAATCACACCAATCTAGGATTAGGTACTCCTAATCATACAGAAGGCCACACAATTGGATTCACATCAAAATTCATCACCAAATAATTTACAAAAATCCTAGAAAGGCTCTCTGGTCATTTACCAAAGTGGAAGCCATTTTATATAGGAAGCTCATTTGCATATGAGGCCAATTGCTATTGCTAGGTATCATTTAGAGCTTTCCAAATAAGTTGGGTTTGCATCAATAGCTATCCTAGAAAAATAGTTATGGATATTTTGGTGAGGAGCAGTAGTTCTGGCTCACATTTATTTTCTCCAGAAATATTTACCCAAAAGTAGATCTGCGAGTTGGGTGTGGTCAAGAACTTGTAGAGGTACTACCCTGAATTTTAGTTTGGTCAGATCTAGGTTTTTCATATTTTAAATCGATTTAAACTGCTGGGTCTATTTTCTGTTAAATCGCAAGGGAATTAACACTAGAAAAAAAAATACGGCGGTGGGCTGGTTTGGTTGCTTGCTAGGCTGCACAGCACTGGGCCGGCCCGCCAGCTTGCGCGGCGCGCGGGAAATGCGGTGTTCAAAGGGGGCCCTTGATCGGGAGATGGACGGCCGAGGGCCATCTCCTTCCTCTCGTACGCAAGCAAGCAAACGGAGAGGCTGCGAGCTAGGGTTTCCAGAGCAGCTCACCCAGGGCTTGCCGGCGGCGGACAGCGGGCTGGAAGGTGGCGGCGAGCGTGCAGGGCGGCGGAGGAAGCCGAGGGAGTCCCGGAGATGGTGCGGATGGTGTCGGGGACGGCCAGAACAGTGACGGCGAGCTCCACGGCCTCCACGGACGTGAGGCATCGACGGCGAGCTCCGGCGATGTTCCTGTGCGAGAAAAAGGGGGGCGTGTTAGTGCGGGAGTGCGGCAGAGCCACGGATAGCGAGAGAAAGGGAGAAGAAAGAGAGGAGAGGGCAGTGGCACGGCCGGCTTCGGCCGAGCTGGGCCATGCTCGACACCACGGCAGCGTGGCTGCGTCTCCGCCCTCCTGGCGGTTCAAGAAGAGAGTGGAGTGAGAGGGGAGCGAGCTGGGGTGGTGTGGGGGTGAGGGAGGGCTCGGGTGGCCATTTAAATGGAGGCGGAGGCGTGCACGGTGGGAGTAGTCCACGGGGTGAGAGAGTGGGAGGCAGGGGAGCACGGTGCTGTGTGGCGTGCGGGCGAGAGTTCGGCTGCGAGGAACACGGCAGCGTGTGGGAGGGAGCACGGCGGCGCAGCACGGCAGGGGAGTGAGAAGCACGGCAGAGGAGAGAGTGAGAAGCACGGCAGAGGAGTGAGAAGCATGGCAGCGGTCGCCACTAGCGCCATGCCTCACTGCGGCTACAGGAAACGATGACGGTTTTACAGAACCCCCCCCCCCCCCTGGCTGCTTTTTCTTCTATATCTTTTATTTCCAGTAGCTATTTAGGGATTTTATTGAGGCACTAAAATATTTTAGAAAAATCTGAAATTATTCATGTAACCTCCCCATAACATGTGGAGGCTTCACAAAAATTGGTGTTTTACATAAAATATTTTGAACAACTTTTGTTCATAGGGTTTTTTTGGCATTTTTGCCCATTTTGAAAAGATGATTAAAGGTGATAAATAAAAGGGTCAAGAATAATTGTTTTTGAAGTGAGAAGAGATGGTTCATGATCTAGAACACAAAACTGGTTTTTATATACCTTGTATTTTGAAAGCATTCATCATTTCATGCCAAATAATGAAGTCGGGTTTTAAAACAGTTTTCAGGAATTCCAATATGGACTAGCCATGAAGAGCTCATGAGAATAAGGGTGGGTTGATCTCCAAAATTTTAACCAACAGCTTAGATGGAGAGTGTGGATGTCAAGGAGGGGTGGTGTGGTGGTGCATTGGCACATAGGCCAAATTTCCAATAACCACAGGGGTGAAAAGATGGATAAATAAGCAAACAACTTCAAAATCTTTTCAAAAGATTTGATATGGAAGATGAGATGGAGTAGATGAGATTTACCAAGATGCATTTCCAACATGTCCCAGATTTAACCAAATGGTAAGGGTCTGGAAATGCTATCTGACAACAGGAGTGAAGATAGGTCCAATGTATTGGTCAAGGTTCCTTCAAGGGTTTAGATATGCAAGGTGGTGGTGATGCTCATTTAGGTCACACATGACCATGAGCATGTCAGGGTTTTTCTCAAGATTTTCAGTGTAAGAATAAAATAGGGCTTTTGAGTATCCTTTGAATCAAAAGAATAAAATAGGATTTCATAGTTTAAATAAAATTAAGGGGTAACTATATACTTTTGGAGAAGAGAGGGGGATGAGAATGAGGTGGGCATCTTTTACCTCATCCATGGAATTTAATTTCATAAAGAAAATATTTGCTTGAGAGAAATAGAGAGTGGTAGATAGATTAATATATTAAGATCATTTCTCTAACTCATGATCTTAACTTCTATTGGTTGAATAATTTGAGAGTTTGTTTTAAGTTTAAGTTCACATTCCAAATTAGTTGTCAAAGGTGTTTTATTTTAGTGTTTAAGCACAACAATCTGGCTCACACAACAAACAAACAGAAATATCAACCCACAAGTAGATCACAAGTTGATGTGGTCAAGAACTTGTAGAGTACACCCTGAAACATTTAGTTTGGGAAGAGAAGGGTTTTCATATTTTAAATCGATTTAAACTGCTGGGTCTATTTTCTGTTAAATCGCAAGGGAATTAACACTAGAAAAAAAAATACGGCGGTGGGCTGGTTTGGTTGCTAGCTAGGCTGCACAGCACTGGGCCGGCCCGCCAGCTTGCGCGGCGCGCGGGAAATGCGGTGTTCAAAGGGGGCCCTTGATCGGGAGATGGACGGCCGAGGGCCATCTCCTTCCTCTCGTACGCAAGCAAGCAAACGGAGAGGCTGCGAGCTAGGGTTTCCAGAGCAGCTCACCCAGGGCTTGCCGGCGGCGGACAGCGGGCTGGAAGGTGGCGGCGAGCGTGCAGGGCGGCGGAGGAAGCCGAGGGAGTCCCGGAGATGGTGCGGATGGTGTCGGGGACGGCCAGAACAGTGACGGCGAGCTCCACGGCCTCCACGGACGTGAGGCATCGACGGCGAGCTCCGGCGATGTTCCTGTGCGAGAAAAAGGGGGGCGTGTAGTGCGGGAGTGCGGCAGAGCCACGGATAGCGAGAGAAAGGGAGAAGAAAGAGAGGAGAGGGCAGTGGCACGGCCGGCTTCGGCCGAGCTGGGCCATGCTCGACACCACGGCAGCGTGGCTGCGTCTCCGCCCTCCTGGCGGTTCAAGAAGAGAGTGGAGTGAGAGGGGAGCGAGCTGGGGGTGGTGTGGGGGTGAGGGAGGGCTCGGGTGGCCATTTAAATGGAGGCGGAGGCGTGCACGGTGGGAGTAGTCCACGGGGTGAGAGAGTGGGAGGCAGGGGAGCACGGTGCTGTGTGGCGTGCGGGCGAGAGTTCGGCTGCGAGGAACACGGCAGCGTGTGGGAGGGAGCACGGCGGCGCAGCACGGCAGGGGAGTGAGAAGCACGGCAGAGGAGAGAGTGAGAAGCACGGCAGAGGAGTGAGAAGCACGGCAGCGGTCGCCACTGGCGCCATGCCTCACTGCGGCTACAGGAAACGATGACGGTTTTACAGAACCCCCCCCCCCCCCTGGCTGCTTTTTCTTCTATATCTTTTATTTCCAGTAGCTATTTAGGGATTTTATTGAGGCACTAAAATATTTTAGAAAAATCTGAAATTATTCATGTAACCTCCCCATAACATGTGGAGGCTTCACAAAAATTGGTGTTTTACAATAAAATATTTTGAACAACTTTTGTTCATAGGGTTTGATTTTGGCATTTTTGCCCATTTTGAAAAGATGATTAAAGGTGATAAATAAAAGGGTCAAGAATAATTGTTTTTGAAGTGAGAAGAGATGGTTCATGATCTAGAACACAAAACTGGTTTTTATATACCTTGTATTTTGAAAGCATTCATCATTTCATGCCAAATAATGAAGTCGGGTTTTAAAACAGTTTTCAGGAATTCCAATATGGACTAGCCATGAAGAGCTCATGAGAATAAGGGTGGGTTGATCTCCAAAATTTTAACCAACAGCTTAGATGGAGAGTGTGGATGTCAAGGAGGGGTGGTGTGGTGGTGCATTGGCACATAGGCCAAATTTCCAATAACCACAGGGGTGAAAAGATGGATAAATAAGCAAACAACTTCAAATCTTTTCAATTTTGATTTGATATGGAAGATGAGATGGAGTAGATGAGATATACCAAGATGCATTTCCAACATGTCCCAGATTTAACCAAATGGTAAGGGTCTGGAAATGCTATCTGACAACAGGAGTGAAGATAGGTCCAGGGATGTATTGGTCAAGGTTCCTTCAAGGGTTTAAGATATGCAAGGTGGTGGTGATGCTCATTTAGGTCACACATGACCATGAGCATGTCAGGGGTTTTTCTCAAGATTTTCAGTGTAAGAATAAAATAGGGCTTTTGAGTATCCTTTGAATCAAAAGAATAAAATAGGATTTCATAGTTTAAATAAAATTAAGGGGGTAACTATATACTTTTGAGAGAGAGGGGGATGAGAATGAGGTGGGCATCTTTTTACCTCATCCATGGAATTTAATTTCATAAGAAAATATTTGCTTGAGAGAAATAGAGAGTGAGGTAGATAGATTAATATATTAAGATCATTTCTCTAACTCATGATCTTAACTTCTATTGGTTGAATAATTTGAGAAGTTTGTTTTAAGTTTAAGTCACATTCCAAATTAGTTGTCAAAGGTGTTTTATTTTAGTGTTTAAGCACAACAAAGGAATCACCCACACAAGCAACAAACACAACAAGATCAACATCACAACAACCACAAGGATGATGCATTCAAGACAAACAAGTCACACAAAGTCAAACATAGCAATGGGAAGAGAAGAAAACAATCATCAGTGAAACATTTCAAAAAGTTTTTTTGTTGGTTCTGAATTTTGGGGTCTGGTAAAACTAAGTTTTTCTTGGTTCCAAAATTTGGGATGTTACACCGCACGTGGTCGACGTGGCAACTTCATCAATTCTTGGGACCCACCGGGCAGCCTAATACACAGCGACAGTTTTGAAACTCGGGCCGTTCTCTTTCCCCTCTCCCATTTCCGATCAGATCATCAGAGAGAGAGAGACACGAGCGTAAGGCGATTGCTCGGCGACGAAGCTAGAGTTTACCAGCGAGGTCGCCGTCGCGGCGGATCTCCTACCTTATCCCACCGCAGAGCGATTATTGGCGGAGCCCATACAGTACAATCGTACGGCAATTCGTTCCTATTGCGTGCACCCAGTCCACAGGAACCAACCAAAACCCACCCCTTTCTTTCTCTCGCCACCACTCTCAGTCCACACCGCCGCCATGTCGCTCCGTCGCCTCCTAGCCGCCGGCCTCTCCGCAGGGGCGGCGCTGGGGGTATTCCCCTGTCTTCCCTGGAATACCCAAGTTTTTGACGCGAAAAAATGTAGATATTTGGCCCAGCCCACTAAGGCAGAAACGCAAAGAAGTCCAGCTCGCTGCCTTTCTCGCTCCGTCGCTCGCATCGCATCTCACGCAGCCACGCACATCGCACCAGAGCACGGACGCAGGACGCCCTTTCCAGTTTCCCCCTTTCCTGCTCGCCCTCGAGGCCTCGACCTAACCTAGACCTGCCCACGACCACCGCCGGCGATGCAGCCCGGAGCAGCAGACGATGCCCCCCCCCCCCCCCCCCCCCCGCCGACCCGCGCCCCTCCTCCCGTCCGCGCCGCCCCGCCCCACCGCCCCAGGGATTTCGCCGCCGCGCCGCCAGCCGGCCGATGCGGACAGGCGACGCTGATGGCCCCGCCGGCCCGCCCGCCCGCGCCCGTGGCGCCCCGGCCCCGCCCCCCGCACGCCCGTGTTCCTCCTCTTCGGCGAGCGCAACAGCGCAGAAGGTAAGGCCAGCCTCGCCCCCATTTTTTGTGGATTGATTTGCTATTGCTAGTTCGTTTTCTTGACTAGTATTTGAGTAGATGTAAGATTTAATTTTCTGTTTTACTTGATTTCTTGTAATGTAGATGAAGAAAAAGGGGACTGCTGGCAAAATTTTTTTCCTAGTGTTTGATTCATATATTACCCAGGCGCCATTTCGTGGCGCCGCCACTGCCTCTCCGCCGCCTCCGGACACCTCTGCATCCGCTCTCTTTCCGCGGCCGCTGCCTCGCACCTTTCGTGGGCCATGGTCGACCGTATTTCGGCGGCCTTCAAATCGGAGCCGCCGACCTTCCACCTCGCCGAGCCCCCGCGCTACTCCTTCCTGCAGATGCCGGCGGACCTCATCCACACCAGCGCAGAACCCGGCCCCGACAGCGACGCCGAGCAGCTGCTCGGCGGTGTGGTATGCTCCTCCACCGGCGCCGACGGTCTCCTCCTCGTCCTGTACGGCGACACCCGCGTCGCGTCTCCCATCCTCGCGCAGCAGGGGGACAAGCAAGTGCGCCACAAGACTGGCCAGCTCGTCGACGGCCACAAACCCGACTTCACCTACCTCGTCTGCAACCCTCTGAGCGGCCAGGTGTCCCGCCTCCCCAACATCTGCGGCACCACCAACATCATGGCCGACCCCTACATGGGCCTTCTCACCCAAGCCGACCGCGGCCACGGGCTGCCTGAAAGGTTCGCCGCTGCACGGATCTACCCGGGGAGGACGATGATCCGGTTTCTTTCTCACACGGGGAGGTGGGACCTCGCCGAGTGCCCTCTGCCTGAACATCCGCTTGCGCACGGGATGGGGATCAGCCAGGAGACGCTGGCCTTCGATGGACGGCTGTGGTGGGTGGACTTGAGTTGCGGCGCCATGTCCGTAGACCCGTTCAGCGACCGGACGGACAGCCGCTTCGTCAAGATGCCCGACGATAGTGTGCTGCCTAAAGCTGCAGGGCCCCAAGAAGCGCAGGTTCTGCGCCAGTACAGGCGCATGTTGTACATCGAGGGTAGGCTTCGGTATGCCGAGGTGTCCCAGCGAGAGCCGTTCGTGCTCAGCTCCTTCGCGCTCGACGAGGAGGGCGTCGGCGACTGGACGCTGGAGCATCGGGTGGCGCTCAGCCGGGTCTGGGCAGCGGACGGGGGAGGCCACCCGTGGCTGCCCTTGCAAGGGGAGAAGACGCCAGAAATTTGCGTTCTTGACCCAGTGAACGCCAATATCATACACCTCCTAGTCGGCGACCACGTCGTCACCGTGGATATGGCCGTGGGAAAGGTGATCGGAAGTTCTCCGCTTCGTGGCCACGGCACGTTTCTAGGTTTCATGCCATGTGTGCTTCGATCAGGGCTGATTCCTTCAATATGTAATCGCTACATTGTCATCTTTACTTGTGCTCGATCCGAGGCTCATCTCCATTGCATTATTCTCAGTTTGGGACTGGTAGAGCCATAGCGTCCTAGTACTGTAGGTAATCGCGGCTGATGAACTTCATATCTTACTGGCCACTAATATTTTCTTGAAGAATGACAGAAATTTTATCTGCCCCAAGTTGCACCGAAAAACTCTTAATAACCTGCTCTATGTACTCCGTATTAACTTTGTTCACTAGCTCAATCCTTAAATATGTGCAGTGAACAAAAATTGGTACCCATATGAATATAAATCATTTTGTTATATTGTGGGTTGTTGTTCGAATTCCTGAACATTCATGAAATGTACCATTTTCAGGCAAGGGCGTCCCAGAAAACCAGTCTTCCGCACATGTTCGAGTTCATTCAAACAGTCAGTGGAAATATGAAGGATACTAGGTCCAGCCTACGATGTAATGTATTTCTGTATGCAATTGTTTTTAGCTAATGCATCTTGATCTATTGATCCACTATTAGTTTTATGTTGTGGTTTCACATGCTTGTGATACTGTTTCTTTGTGCATATAACTATTGGTCTCCATTTAGTTTATGTACCATGGAAATACAGTGCTCTGTAGACTTTGGTAATTACTGATAGTAACTGTTGCCCATCACATACTTAAAGCCAACTTGTTTGAACTAGTAGTAATATTTTGGGGGACTCGATAATGGTTTGCATACCTCTACAAAGTATTATTAGTTTAATTATTTCTCAAATAACCACATATTACTCCCTAGAACGGATACGTTTGTTCAAATGTGCTGCCTGAACTTTTTCTTCCACTTGTATGGAATCACGGACCTTTCATCATGTTGTATTAGTGTTTTCTGAACTAGCATGCATATTACGTGGAGAACACCAAAGGATGTGTATCTTTATCCTTCTTGACGACTGGATGCATGACCGCCTAATAAGAGCCTGAAGGGTGTGCAGATTTGTCACTGTGATGAAAATTGTAGCTCGATTGTGTAAATATATGCTGCAGTTAACTTGGATAGAAAACAAACATGTTATTCCAGATCATAACTCAACCGTTTTTCTATCAATCTTGTAAAGCCACAAAGATGGACTATAAGTGAGTTCATTCGGTTATCTTGGATATTTTGGTCCTTTAAATTACTCACCCTTCCTGTGTTTTATTCAATGTCCCTAATGTTTCATGTTTTTATTTTCAGATCTTTATATCTAAAAGATAGGCTGTGTTATGATCAATTAGGTAGCTGATGGTGGAAGTTTGCACAACTCTCGTTTTGGGTGGAATCTGGAGAAAATTTGCAGAACTGCCGTTTGCCGATGAGCATACTGTTTCTTGTTTTGGGGGAATAATTCGGAGTTGTTTGGAATTTTATGTTCATCCTAGAACCAATAGAATGATCTGAATCACTGAGTTAAATCATCACGTAATGGCCATCGCCAGAACAACGTGCATGCTAGGGTTACTTGCAGGAGTATGCGCTCATCTTTTGTAGGGAACTGCATGTTTAATTTGCGTTATGAGAAATCTTATTTACGTGAGTATCGGTCTCTGTAGTTGGTCATAACTAGATAATTCCACGTGCGTTGCGCTGGAACTTTTGACAATAAAGTTAAATTAAGAGATGCTCAGAGAAAACAGGTGTATAAGCCGGTTTAACTACAACTTGTATATAAATCCATATAAGAACAGAACAATCACCACGTAACTCATTCACAAACATTCGACATCCATATTTACTGGAAGAAAATGACGTAGAATTTCCTTCCGACTTTGTAAACATTGCAGGGGTACATGTAAAAGAAAAGGCCAGAAGTGCTATTTGCTCTATCCAAAGAAGCAAATGGCCGATGACATGATGATCATACATATCTTATAAGTTCTGCACTTATGTACCCTCTGTACTTCCAGACCAATAGCTCCGAAGCAAAAAAGGCATTATGTATGTTCCAAGTTCATCTTTAATATTTGCAATGAGACCGATGACATGACTAAAGAATAGGATCCTACACAAATAAGAGTCGATGTTTATTTTACAGATCCATGAAATAATATTGCATAATGAATGAATGGGAAGAGATTTCTTATAGCTGCTTTTAGTAAAATTAATTGACCATTAATCTAAGAACCAATACCTCATAATCTTGAACCTTCAAGCGGCAAGAAACCCTGCATATATAATTGTTGGGGTTTATTGTTCAGATCAATGGAATTAATATTACGTAAGGAATGAATGGTGAGTGAATTCTTATAGCCACCGCTGAAGTCACAGATTAACAGTGTGTTGGGGGCGATGCTGGACAGTGCACAATCACTACCGGAAAATCGAAATTTGCCGTGCGGCTAGGTCTCTGCCGTGAGCCTCCAGAACTCGGAACACGGCAAATAATACTTTGCCGTGTAGGACACAAAAGAATCACGGCAAAGTAACAAAACACGGCATAATAAAAAACGACGCACGGCAACGAAACACTGCACGGCATAGAAAGCTTTGCCGTGATCCTTGGTATACATGCACAGCACACATGTTGACCAGGATCCCAAACTCTGCCGCCGTCGCCAATATTTCGCGGGAAATATATTTGCACTGGCGGGAAACCTCTTTGCCGTGCGCTTCTAGAAAACCGCACGGCAGAGAGTGGACAAAATTTCCCGCGCACTAAATAATTTGGCGGCAAAAGATTTGCCGTGCAACACCAGAGAGGCATCACGGAAAACAATGCCTTTGCAGTGTTCCTTCTTTATCATGTCACGGCAAAGAGTGTGATTTCAATTTTTATTCTTTGCTTTGTTTATTTACTTTGTTAAGTCTTCTAGTACATTCATTTACTTCACTTAATATGTTTCTCGAAAATATATATAAACCCTCCGGTGTGGGCCGCATATGTGTCGATCGAAACCCCGAAATTAGTGAACCTAACGTGTGAGGCGTCGTCTACCCCCGTTTCTATGGTTTCGCCGAGTCGGAGCCCCGGAGCGTCGGAAACCCACCCAAACCTAGGTTGTGGCATAATATGTGTGTACAAGTGTGTTGGGTGTTTTGGAAGTGCAAGAATTTACTCCGGTGTGTGACCGTCTTCACCGGGCGCACTCTCTCTCCACTAACTTTCAAGACTTATAGGTGAAATCTCCCGTTTCGGGGGAACCGGGGGCAATCTTGTGAGAACCAGTGATCCTAGTTGGTTTTCCATGTTCCTATGTCCTTACCTAACACAACCAAGCAAAAAAGTCCACTGGCCTACCCCCTTTCGACGCCGTTGAAAGGGGTAGACGAAAACGTTAGGGTTTTTCCAGCGGATCTGGGTTTTCGCCGAGTCGGAGCCCCGGAGCGTCGGAAACCCACCCAAACCTAGGTTGTGGCATAATATGTGTGTACAAGTGTGTTGGGTGTTTTGGAAGTGCAAGAATTTACTCCGGTGTGTGACCGTCTTCACCGGGCGCACTCTCTCTCCACTAACTTTCAAGACTTATAGGTGAAATCTCCCGTTTCGGGGGAACCGGGGGCAATCTTGTGAGAACCTGTGATCCTAGTTGGTTTTCCATGTTCCTATGTCCTTACCTAACACAACCAAGCAAAAAAGTCCACTGGCCTACCCCCTTTCGACGCCGTTGAAAGGGGTAGAAGAAAACGTTAGGGTTTTTCCAGCGGATCTGGGTTTTCGTCGAGTCGGAGCCCGGAGCGTCGGAAACCCACCCAAACCTAGGTTGTGGCATAATATGTGTGTACAAGTGTGTTGGGTGTTTTGTAAGTGCAAGAATTTACTCCGG
Organism: Poa pratensis; assembly: GCA_947311845.1. Taxonomy (NCBI): domain Eukaryota; kingdom Viridiplantae; phylum Streptophyta; class Magnoliopsida; order Poales; family Poaceae; genus Poa; species Poa pratensis. Next base: position 62,681,809 of record CAMZMU010000049.1, on the reverse strand, counting down.
TGTGTGACCGTCTTCACCGGCCGCACCCTCTCTCCACTAACTTTCAAGACTTATAGGTGAAATCTCCCGTTTCGGGGGAACCGGGGGCAATCTTGTGAGAACCTGTGATCCTAGTTGGTTTTCCATGTTCCTATGTCCTAACACAACCAAGCAAAAAAGTCCACTGGCCTACCCCTTTCGACGCCGTTGAAGGGGGTAGACGAAAACGTTAGGGTTTTTCCAGCGGATCTGGGTTTTCGCCGAGTCGGAGCCCCGGAGCATCGGAAACCCACCCAAACCTAGGTTGTGGCATAATATGTGTGTAAAAGTGTGTTGGGTGTTTTGTAAGTGCAAGAATTTACTCCGGTGTGTGACCGTCTTCACCGGCCGCACTCTCTCTCCACTAACTTTCTAGACATATAGGTGAAATCTCCCGTTTCGGGGGAACCGGGGGCAATCTTGTGAGAACCTGTGATCCTAGTTGGTTTTCCATGTTCCTATGTCCTTACCTAACACAACCAAGTAAAAAAGTCCACTGGCCTACCCCCTTTCGACGCCGTTGAAGGGCGTAGACGAAAACGTTAGGGTTTTTCCAGCGGATTCAGGGTTTCGCCGAAGCGGGGCCCCGGAGCGTCGGAACCCCACCCAAACCAAGTGTGTGCCATACCATATGTATACAAGTGTGTTGGGTGTTGTAAATGTGCAATATCCTACTCCTAGGTGTGACCGGCTTCACCGACTTCACTTTCTCTCTAGTGAGTTTCTGCACTTAGAGGTGAAAACTCCCCTTTCGGGCGAACCGGATGGAATCTTCTGTTGATTTGGGGTAGACTTTGGTTTCTCATGTTCCTATGGCCTAACCTAACACAACCAAGCAAAAAAGTCCCCTGGCCTACCCCTTTCGACGCACGTCTATGGGGGTAGACGAAAACGTTAGGGTTTTTCCAGCGGATTCAAGGTTTCGCCGAAGCGGGGCCCCGGAGCGTCGGAACCCCACCCAAACCTAGGTTGTGCTATACCATATGTATACAAGTGTGTTGGGTGTTGTAAATGTGCAATATCCTACTCCTAGGTGTGACCGGCTTCACCGACTTCACTTTCTCTCTAGTGAGTTTCTGCACTTAGAGGTGAAAACTCCCCTTTCGGGCGAACCGGATGGAATCTTGTGTTGATTTGGTATAGACTTTGGTTTTTCTTGTTCCTATGGCCTACCAACACACTCTTATACATATATTAGGGACCCATGCAAGTTTTGGTGGGATTCCGACGCTCCGGACCCCGCTACGGCGAAACCCTACACCCGCTGGAAAAAAGTCAAACATGTCGATCTACCCCTTTGACCGGCGCCGAGAGGGGGTAGACGCATGAACTTTTTTGCTTGGTTGTGTTAGGTTGGTACATAGGACCATGGGGAACCAACATTTCATGTGTTCCGTCGCATGATTCCGTGCCCGGCACCCGAAACGGGAGTTTTCACCTCTAAGTGTCGAAACTAACTACGGAGTAAGAGGGGTCGGTGAAGAGGGTCGCACCTCGGATCTGTAGTTACGGCTTGCTTGCAAACATCGCCATTCCTTCAACTAACGGATGGATAAGTTCAGGTCCTACGAAGAAGGGGCCGGCTACTACTCGCAGAACTTCATGTCTCGTGAAGAGCATCTGTAACAGCCCAAAGTGTGAAAACCTAAAACCTGAGTAAAATTTTCGCTTTTGCATTTCATGCATGCATCATGGCGTCATTTGTTTAATTGCTCATGTTGAAACCAATATTTGGAAAACAAATGACAATAAAGGGAATCAAAAACACTAAACACAAATGAGTTTGTTGTGACAAAACCAACTCAACTAAAACTTCCAGATTTGTCAAGGAAGTTCCAAGAGCTCAAAATAATATCTTCCCCTTGATTCAAAATTTCTAAAGTAATAACATTTGGAATTTGAAGAAAATGCTCTATTTTAAGGCTATGAACAAATGTTGTCAAAAACATTTTATTTGGAGATACCAAAAATTGTGGAGCTACTAAATGATAAGGGGAGCATCTCCAAATAATTTCATAATTTTTGGAAGTGTTTAAGTTGCTCAACTAATTCAATTACAGCTGCTGGAGTTTTAAAAGAAATAGAGAAAGGACCAATCGGTGATTGAAATATTTCTGCCAGGGGTTTTTCGCGAAGACGTCATCGTCCTCGACGCTGTAGCGACCGAAGCCGTCGCTCCCACCGGACCAGCACCACTGCCGCACGCCGCGCCGGGCCCTCCCCTCGCTGCCACCACCTGCAGAAGAAGGGCGCACGAGGCCGCGCCTGCTCACTCCCCCGAGTTCCCCGTTTCCCCTCTCTCTATGCTCCCCCCGAGCCCGTGACCTAGCTAGGTTGCCGCCGGCGCATCGTCGTCGATTGGAGCTTCGCCGTCCAAATTGAAGGGCACCACCGGCTCCGCCGTGTCGCCTGGAACCCCTCCGCCAAAGGAATCGAGGCGGGAGGCCCAGCATCGCCGCCGCCAACTCCGTTTCCTCGCGCGGCCGTACGAGATCCACCGCGCTCGATTTAGTCGCCGACAACCTCCCTCCGCCGTCCGAGACCTCTCCAGCGACCTGAGGGTGAGCACCCGTGCCGCGGCACCCTCCCCTCTCTTCCTAGCTCCTCCCCGTGACGTGCTGCTCGCCGGAGCCGCCGTAGCCGTGCACAGCATCGTCTCGTCGCACTTGCCCGGCCGTGGAAACGGCAAGGCCGGGCTGGAGGCCGTTGTTCTCGGGCCCTTAACCGGCCTTGGGCCCGGCCTAAGCTGGGCTGAGAGCCGGGCTTCTCTGCCGCCTGCCCGGCCTCTGAGCCGGCCCAACCGGCCACACGGCCGGAGGCCTCTGTTAGCAGGCCGGCCTGCCAGCCGGCCCAGACCGGGCTGGAGGCCGGGTGTCCTGTTTTTTTTGGAGATGGTTTCTTTTCCTTTTCTCCCTTTTGCGCATGCTTCCACTCCCCCCCCCCCCCCCCTTCGCGCGTTAGGGACATCGACTTCGATGATTCGACTATTTCATCCCTCCCTCTCGAGTTCGAGTAATTAAGTTTTATTTGTTGTTGAAGATAAATTATTAAAAGAATAAATTTAAAAAGAGGAATTTAAAAATGCAATAACTTTTACCGGGACCTCGGAAAAATGTGTTCGATATACCAAAACGTTCAGAAAAATATGAATCACCCCGAATCATCATCATCATGCATAATTGATCACCACTACAATAATGTACTTTTAGTAGCACTATAACCACTAAGTTTTAATATGGGGTTATTCCAAATAATGCAAATAATATAATGGGGACCCCATTTAACTTGTTGGTCTTGTTCAATGCTGTTATGGTGCATTTAAATTTTCATGCCATCATGTGATTGCGCATTGCATATGTTAGCATGTGTGCTGATTGATTGTTCTTCCGGTGTTGTTTGTGCATCGGTAGATCAAGGAGGTGAAGTGCCACCCCCGTCTCATGACGATCCGTACTACCAGCCGTATCAACAAGGCAAGCGTAATCCCCCCTCTGAGCATATCTTATCCTATTGTTTCCGCAAATATTTTCTCCACTATAATATTGCATGCGGTTCTAAATGTCAATTTTGTTGGATTAGAGTATCCTATAGTTGCATTAAGATTCCGATGCCAATACCTGTTTTCCCTCCTATTATCCATAGGATTGTATTGTTGGCCGAGATACTTACTATGCTTGTTGATGCTTAGCCATGCTTAGTTAATTGCATAGCTATACGATGGATGGTTCATGTTGGAAACAGGTGATGAGATGAGAACGATGGTGGAGAAATTGTGGTGACGATAATAAAATGCTTAAAGGTGGGGATGAGAGGCCACTGTGGTTGTGGTGCTTTGTCTCGTTCTCGCCGCCTAGGTGCGAGTTCTATACCTCTTGAACCAAGACTGAGCGTGCAACCATGCGTGAGGCCTATGCATTGCAGGAACCCTCATAGACTAAATAACTCGGGCGGGCTAGCCAGGGTCCTCTAGTTCGGGCTTCCATTTGCGCGTGCGTGATGATGGTGGGATGAACTGAGATGAGGATGGTGGTGTTAGGAAAATGAGTGGCCGGGGCAGGTGTTGATGATCCTGCTCCGTCCTCACTGATGATCCTGGTTAGTCCTTAACGAGGGAGAAGTCGACACCGCTCCCACCCAGCCGGCTTTCCAAGGAAGAGAGCTAATGCAGGTAATGGGCCGGACGGTACGCGTGGCAAACATTGTACACCCCTGCAGGGTTAAATCTTTTCGAAAAGCCGTGTCCGCGGTTATGGACGAACTTGGGAAGTGAAGGTAAGATCATAGAATAACTTTAACGGAATGATTAAAAACTGGGTACTAGAGGTACCACTCACAATGCAAGGTGAGCTTCCTCGAGGGTGATTCGGGGAGGTGCCTTTGAACAGGTACAGTGGTTGATGATGGTTGATGTGAGAAGGTGATGAAAGAAAGAGTTACTTCTTACCTCTTTTGAAAATATCTGAATAGTCGATGCCATTGAGTTATGTTTTCATAAATAAAATCAGCTTTATGCAAAACAGCCATAAAACTTGAAAGCCTCATCGAGCTAAAGCTCTATATATAATCTTGCGAGTTCGTCGAACTCAACGTCGTTTGTTTTGTTTCAGAGGAGGACTTCACCGACCTCGAAGGTGGGTTCTTTGTGGACGTCGACGAGTAGTCTGGGGTTCCCAGGTGGCAGCTTGGGACATCCCGGAACAGCTGGCGCTGTGATGTTTATCTGTAGGCCTCTTAGGCCATATTTGGATCTTGTTGTTTAGAACAACCTAATTCGCTTCCGCTTGTTGTAATGTTGGGTCTGTGACCTCTGGTTGTCATTTGCTATCTTTCTCTATTATAAGAGTTGAACTATAATGATTTGTGTCGTAGAGTCTGTGATGTGCCAGTTGTTCCACAAGTCTTGATCTCTCTATTATGCATTGAGGGTTGTGCCTGTGTTAAGGCATCAATCGGGGTGTTGCGTTGCCGATGATCCATTCCGAGCAACGCCTGCCAAAGGTTTTGGCCGGGGATTGGTAAACCCGTAACCTCCGGTTGTATCGCTTAACCGGTGACACACAGCATCACTGTATAACAGTCGGGTCGGGGCGCCACAAGTTGGTATCAGAGCAGTACTGCCTGTAGGAAACCCTTCTACTGGTCGATGTTGAGTCTAGTGTTTGTGAAAATATTTTTAACCTAAAAATGAGTTGTGAAAACCATCTTAGGATTCTTTTTACTCCTTATCTGGTTACCCTCTAATCTCGGAGCAATCTTACCTCGATTTGATTAAAGGTTTTACTCTCGTCTGTTACTTCAAAATGATTAGAAACGGGGTGGGTTCGACCTTTAGTGTTATGTGTCCGTTGCTCCCGCTGCGTTGCAATCCCAAATCAACTCAGATGTTTCTACCGAATCAAATCTTTGATCCTTTCTTTGGGTTTTAACCCACGGACTTGAACATAAGGTCCCGGATTGTGCCAACTAGAGTGTGTTAAGTTGTGATTTCTTAACTCTCACTAGTAGCACATGATGCTGATCTTTGACCCAAGTTCTATCTTGTTGATTCCTTGTCTTTTTTCACAATGTATTATCGTCCCTAGTCTGTGTACTTGAGTAGACGCTAATGCTATTGTTCGACCATTCGGAGAAAGATACTAACGTGTCATTGTCAAATCTCCAGAATGGCTCGAGGAGGCCGTGGTGGCCGCGGTAACCACAATGATGATGAGGATGATCTGCCGCCACCACCCTCGATGGCTGAGGTCTTGATGGCCATTGAGGAGAACCGTGGGCGCAATGAGCGCTTGCTTGAGCAGTTGGTGCAGCAGAATGCACGGAGGAACGAGTGCAACACTCTCACTGAGTTCCTGCGCTCCAGCCACCCACCTTTGCTGATGCTAAGGAGCCACTGGAAGCTGATGATTGGCTTCGTGCTTTGGAGCGCAAGTTCTCCGCGCTGCATGTCCCAGTGGCGAGCAAGTCAACTTTGCCACCTATCTCTTGGTTGGTGCTGCTGGCTGTTGGTGGGAGAGCCATGTGGCTTTGTTTCCAGCCAACCATGTCTTCACCTGGGCTGATTTTCGCACTGCCTTCCGTGCGGAGTACATTCCCCAGCCGATCATGGATTGAAGAGGAGGGAGTTCCTGGATTTGCAACAGGGACGGATGGACCTCCGCACTTATGGTCGTGAGTTCAACCATCTCTCTCGTTACGCCCCAAGGGACGTGACCAATGATGCTGACAAGCAAGAGCTGTTCCGCAAGGGTCTGACTCCGCAGCTCCGCTATGAGCTTTGCCCTTCAGGTTCCAGACCTATCAGGAGCTGTTCAACCAGGCTTTCACTCTCGAGCAAGGAAGAAAGGAACTTGAAGCTTCCAAGAGGCCCGCACATGGGGACCACCAGAGTTCCTCGGGTTCTGAGAGCAAGAAGCGCAGGGTGTTTGTCCCTACAGCGCCGTACCTCGTGCTCCATTCATGCCGAGAGCCGCGGATACAGGCCACCTCCTCCGCGCCCCACTACTTCGACACTTGGGGTAGGCGGGAGTGGGTACCGTCCTATGCTACCTGCTCCACCTGGAGTCACTTGCTACACCTGTGGCCAGGCTGGCCACTACTCCAGGGAGTGCCCCCAGAAGGCACCTCTCGCGATAACTCCTGCACGAGCCCCTGCCACTCCAACTGGCAAGGCTGGACCTATTGTGCGTGGTCGCCTGAACCACGTCTCTGCTGAAGAAGCTGAAGAGACCCCGGCGTTCTTATGGGTGAGTTACGAATCAACAATCAGCTACAGTTTTGTTTGATTCTGGAGCATCGCATTCATTCATATCCATAGCTTTTGCAAAAGACCACAAAATACCGTTCGAGAAAATGAGCGACCTTGGAGATCTCCACTCCTGGCTCCAAATGGCAAACCGATGGGTTACTCCTGAGGTCCAGATTACTATGGTTCCTTCTCTTTTCCTTATGCGTTGGTAGCTCTGAGGTCAAGGGCATTGATGTCATACTGGGCATGAACTGGCTAGCCAAATACCAGGCTAATCTCGACTGTGCTGCCAAGACCGTCACCGTGACCAATTCCTCGGTGACAGTGTGAAGTATTGGTCTGCACTGTCAAGACCTCCATCCTCATCATACCCAACTCACCTGAGATCCTCCTTTGCTTTATGGAAGGCGAACCCCTCCTGAAATCCAGGACATACACGTGGTGTGTGACTTCCCGGATGTGTTCCCGGAAGAATTGCCTGGCATGCCTCCTGACCGAAGTGTGGAGTTTGTCATAGATCTACTTCCCGGTACGCTCCAATTTCCAAGAAGCCCTACCGTATGCCGGTGGAAGAGTTGGCTCTGTTGAAAGAGCAAATTGATCACTGTTAGCAAAGGAGTTCATCCAGCCTAGCAGTTCACCTGGGGTTGTCCGGTACTCTTTGTCAAGAAGAGGGATTCTACCGTGCCTCGTCTAGTCTCTGACTATCGACCGTTGAATGCGGTGACAATCAAGAACAAGTATCCTATTCCTCGCATCAATGATCTGTTGGATCAGTTAGCGGTATTCTCCAAGATGGATCTGAGGTCAGGCTACCATCAGATAAAAATCAGAAAGGAGGATATTCCAAAGACGGCATTTGTTACTCGTTATGGCTCATATGAGTATACCGTCATGTCCTTTGGTCTCACAATGCCCAGCTACTTTCATGAGGCTCATGAACTCCATCTTCATGGATTATCTTGACAAGTTTGTCGTCATTTACATTGATGACATCCTATCTATTCTAAAACCGATGAAGAGCATGATGAACATCTTCGTTTGGTTCTGACACGACTTCGAGAACACCGTCTCTATGCCAAGTTCTCCAAGTGTGAGTTTTGGTTGGATAAACTTGTCTTCCTTGGTCATGTGATATCCGCAATGGTGTGGAAGTCATTCCTGACAAGATTCAGTCCATTCTGGATTGGAAAACTCCAATGTCAGTCAAGGACATCCGTAGCTTTCTCGGATTGGCGGGTTACTACCGCCGATTCATCGAAGGTTTCTCCAAGATAGCCAAGGCCCTGACTGACCTTCTCAAGAAGGATAAAAAGTTTGTATGGACGGCCGAAGCTGAAGAGAGCTTCAAAACACTGAAAGCCAAACTCACTCCGCTCCTGTGCTTGTCCTGCCGGACACAAGCAAGGATTTCGTCGTCTTCTGTGACGCCTCTCTACAAGGTTTGGGCTGTGTGCTAATGCAAGATGGCCATGTGGTGGCATATGCTTCTCGCCAACTTAAGCCGCATGAGCTCAATTACCCACTCATGATCTAGAGCTTGCCGCGGTGGTCTATGCTTTGAAGCAATGGAGACCATACCTGTTTGGTAACCGTTGCGAGATCTTCTCGGATCACAAGAGTCTAAAATATCTCTTCACCCAGCCGGATTTAAATCTCAGGCAAAGGCGTTGGTTGGAGTTAATCACGGACAATAATGTGAGTCTGAACTATAATGTTGGACAGTCCGAGTACGTGTAGATCGGGTCGTGTTCCATGTTCTACCCCTTCCTGAGATGGAATTTCGGCAGCACCTCCCCGTTGTTCTTCGGATGCACACCCTCTCGGCTTGACAAGCTCGAGACGTGTTTTCTGAAGAACAGCGGGGAGGTGCTGTCGAAATTCCATCTCGGGTCGGGGTAGAACATGGGACACGACTCGATCTACACGTACTCGGGCGGGATAGACCCCTACCCATTAGAAGTGTAGGTGAACCCTTGCATGTTGTAAAAGATAAAAATTTTCCTAAAAAATGGTTTTGTTAAAATTCAGTGACATGTTGAACTGAAAGCATTGTGTATGTCTTTTTTGGTACCGATTAAAGGATGGATCCGAGACAGAACCGTGAGTGGATGTATGCTGGCAGAAAGAGTCCGTGGGAGTTTAGTGATGAATGGAGAGATAAGGCCGAGGAGTTTGTGAACAAGGCGCTTGATATCAGCAGCAGACCCATGAAAGTGTTTTTGCCCCTGTTCAAAATGCGATAACCGAAGGCGACAGTCGAAGGTAGATGTTAGTACGCACCTGATCAAGAATGGGTTCACACCATTCTACCATGTTTGGAATTACCATGGTGAACAGTTAGCAAAACCAGGCCGCCGTATCAGCGGGGGTCAGCGGGACTCCCCGATCCCGATATTACGCCTACAAGAACACTCTTCTCCTGCCTGTTGGAAAAAGGTACTTATTATAGTTTTTGTTCAATTTTAGCTTCTCATTGTGTTTTGACCCACTAACTATACTAATTTTGGTTTTCTCATTGTGTAGGACATTTGAGTACCAGCCTCCTATAGTGAAGGGACAGCGTACCTACGCGAGCATCCTTGGATGTTGTCTCAGGAAGTTCTTCCCAGGGATTGTCAACCTCCCAGAGGGTGGCAAGAGTGTAGCTTGGACTTTCAGGCACTACTGTTTCGCGCCGGATCCCGATGGCGAGTACCGCAACATGGCGCTTAAGACACTCGCCTATTTCTGGGTAAGTTTGTTTGACTTCTCATCATTCTATAAATCCGAGATTGCACTAATGGCTTTGACCCTATTTTACCTATGTGTGCATGCTTGTAGAACTTCTTCACCTGTCGGAAGGAGGATTTTGATAAGTGCGAGGCCATCCTTATGACGATGGCCTCTAAGATGGTGACGGACATGCATACGAGGCTCGCGTGGAAACTGTCCGCAATTGGTACGCCGAAAAGAAGATTGGGTTGGACAAGAAGCGTGCTCGGGACATCTTGATGCAGCCATGGCAGTACCTGCAGGTAGCGTCATTTCTATATTATCGATTTTGTTGACCGCCGTGTAATATCATTAATATGTGTGTTCTGTGCACGTAGGTGCCTCCTCCGTACGTCGGTAACAACGCCGACTGCCACCTCGCGATGGTAGCGTGGTGGACTAGCGCGGAGTATCTCAAGATACACACAGAGGGAAAGGCAAAGCGGGCGGAGAACAAGGGTGGAACACACCGCCAAGGCAACCTCAGCCTCTCCCAATGCATACAAAATGAGGTGAGCAAATGCATTCTTTAATCCACCTATGTTCGTGCTCTCTTTTGCAATATCGTCTCCTTTTCACCTATGTTCGTGCTCTCTTTGCAGAAATTGAAGACCGGCGTAGACCCCTCGCCCTTCGCCGTCTGGTCAAAGATGCGCACCAGGGATGCGCCGGATCCTGAGACAGGGTCGATGTGGATCAACGAGAGCGCCGAGCTCCGGAGCAAGGGGTACACGGAGAAGTTCAAGGAGCGCAACGGTGAGGAAGCTGACCCTCTCACCAGTCCACTTGACGTCGAGGCTGTCGTGCTTGCGGGCAAGGCGCGGCGAATGGCCGCTTGTGGATTGGTGACGGCTCCATCGACCCTCGCACCGTCCCGTCTCTACGCCAGGTCCCGCCGTGGGAGGGCGCCTGGTGCGCCTGCTGTGGAGACCCGCCCACGAGTTTTGAGTCTAGCTGTCGACGAGCTCCGGCAGAAGCAGGTGCTCTATGAGCGGCAGTGGAGCAGCAGCAGGAGCAGATGCGGCAGCAGCAGGAGCAGCATCAGGAGTATTGCAGGCAGTAGCAGGAGCATCAGAGGCAGATGATGGAGTGGATGTTTGGCACGATGCAGCGCATTGCTCCTAGGGATGGGGCTGTTGCCATGGGAATGTTCCCTCCACCGCCTCCACCGATGTTCCCATGGGTATGTTCTCAAACTTGTCATTCTATTCATCTTATTGTTGTAACTAAATTACTTGTGTAATGCGAGACTTTTTTCATGTTGTAGGTGAATCCAGGATCGGCGGGTGGATCTCACTCGATGGCGCCGTCGCTTGGTGGCCAAGATAATCCGGAGGGGCAGCCCCAAATCTCCAACCCTAACGTTGTCCGGAGGATGCCGTGGGTATGTTCGCATGACTTGTCAAAATGCCATTGTCACTTTAGTTAGCCATGCCATTGCCACTTTAGTTCAACTTGTCAAAATTTAGTTAGTTGAACTTGTTGTCATGACTTAGATCGACATAGCCAATCAATGAATCTCCAATGGTCACAACATCTAACTTAGATCATGTCTTTTGATTTACTACATCTAAACTTGTGCATATTCAACATATCCAATGGTCCACCTAGTTGTCAAACTCATCGTTTTTTTGCAAACGTGTAGGACGATCCTTCTCCTCCATGATGTCCATCTTCGCCGTCGTGACCTACATGTGGAGCTTCATGTCCATCTTCGCCTTCATGACCTATCTATATGTGATATGTTTGTGAATTATGGAGCATTGTGTGAATTGTGATATATTTGTCGTCGTGATCTATATGTTTGTGTGAATTGCCGTCGTGATCTACATGTTTGTCAGAATTGTGATATATATCTGTGAATTATCATCTGTATTGTCATCTGTGAATTATCTGTAAAATGCAGGGATTTTTAAAAAAACAGACCAAAACTGGGCCATATTGTCACTTTGCCGTGTGCCGGCACACGGCAAAGATCTGTGCCGTGAGGATACACACGGCAAAGGTGCCACGTGGCGCAAACCTGTGCAATCTGGCATTGGGGGATGACCATTTGGTTCCTTTGCCGTGTTCTGGGCAGAGAAGCACACGGCAAAGGGGTGGAGCTGAGGCTGGGTCTGGGTTCTGGGCAACAGAGATGTGCCGTGCGAGCCACTGGAGGCGCACGGCATAGAAAGATTCTTTGCCGTGTATACGCTGGACAAGCACACGGCAAAGGTTCAGAGTGTGCCGTGCAGTCTGGAAGAAACAAACGGCAAAGGTTTGGAGTGTGCCGTGGTGCCTCTTCTCGCAACGCACGGCAAACATCTTCTACACGGCAAATGTTCGGAGTCGTCGTTGACCAACTCTGGCGATTCAGCGGTGCACGGCAAAACGGCTTTGCCGTGCTGCCTGCTGAAAGCACACGGCAAACTAACTTTGCCGACGCGTAATATGCCGTGAGGTCGTTGCCGTGCTGTTAGGCACGGCAAAGCCTTTGCCGTGTTCCGAGAGGTCTTTGCCATGCGATTTGGCCGCACGGCAAAGTCTTCGTTTCCGGTAGTGAATGCATGTACTGCAAAACTGCGCCAAACCAAAACAACCAGGATATGCAACAACGTGTGGCTTGAACTATATTGCCTTAAACATTAAAACACTCCAATAACTTCTTGCATACCTGCTTTTTTTTTAAAGAGCATACCTGCTTGGTTGAGTCATTCTATCGAGCAGCTCCCAGGCCTTCCAATAGCCTACATATTGAACAAAAGAGATGCTGCATATACGGATTGGGGCAAAACAAAATGCGGGGAATCATACAAAACTGTATTAACCAAGGAAAATGAAATTATGTAAGAGAAAATATGCACAAAATTATGAAAGAGAAAATATGCACAAAACTAATCTTTCTTTGGTAGATATCCCTATTTCTGCATGTGTTTGATGATTCAGAATTATGCCCAAAAGGCAAATGATAATTAACGTCTGATTCATAATTATGTTTCATGATTCTATACTATAACTGTTGTGGCTCCAAAATATGAGATTCAGAGGAAAACTCACACACACGTGTACAAAAATGAACAGAACAAAGATACCCTAGTCTTGTCTTTAGACTAATTTGTTGATTGCTAGATGATCTATGAATAGATCAGTGCTATGTTCCGGAGTTTTTGGTGGGGCAGCAAGGAAGGAAAGAGGAAACCAACTTGGGTTTCGCGAGAGACAATGTGCTCTCCGAAATATAGTGGAGGATTGGGCTTCCGCGACATTGAGCTGTTCAATCTAGCTATGCTCACTCGAGAAGACAAGCATGACGCATTCTTCAAAACCCGGAGGTGCTCCGTGCGAGGATTCTCAAAGTAGTATATTTTCCTGCCACTGATTTTCTTGATGCTACACTTGGTTCATCTCCATCACATGTGTGGCGAGCCCTAGTGAAGGGCGTGCAGTTATGAAACAAGGTTTGATCTGGAGAATCGGAAAGGGGGAGGCAACATATCCACGGAACCAAACTGGTTGCCGCGACTTCATGCTCCGGCCGCTGGTGTGCCACAAGGAAGATCCATCGACGTCTGTCTCAGCTTTTATTGACAACATGTCGGCGTCATGGAGGAGTGACTTGCTAGAGGAATCATGGAGACATTCCCTCTTAAACTGTATGGTTGCAAGGTGCGTCTGGGCTCTAGCTGACGAGGAGGTCTCGGAGCATATGTGCAGAGGAGCCATCAGCGAAACAATGGTTGTTTCTTATGATGGAATCACTATCCAGAGATGATTTTGCTAAGATGGCGGTCACACTCTGGGCTATATGGTACACAAGAAGGAAGATCATCCATGATGGTGAGTTTCAAAATCCTCTATCCACTCACCTGTTAATTGAGAGGTACCTCCACGATCTTACAATTGTGAGTACCGGAAATACTACAGAGCAGAGAACCTCGTCTCGTGTTCAACCCCCCCCCCCCCACACACCACACACACCACCACCACCACCACCATCTAGCTACACGAAGATTAATATGGATGCTGCAGTACATTTGCGCCTCTAGAGATCAAACTTGGACCACGGCGAACACCAGAAGGGCGCGACATAGAAACTCCAATCCGTGTCTCGAAAAGCGACGCTCCCAGCGGAGGAGCGACGTCGAGAACGCTGTCATGCGCCGATCCAATTCCAAATCCTTTCTCTGAAGACAACATCCAATATCAAGTGAGGACGAGAGAGATACCGACACACCTCAGCCAAGTTTGAAGTAGTAGTGGACGGCGGGTTTGGCTCAGCCCCCGACGGTTTTTTATCCCCGTGAACTTTGTTGAGCAATAAAATGCCACCGAATTCTCAAAAAAAAAAAAAAAAAACCACCCCCTTTCTTTCTCTCGCCACCAGTCCTGTCCACCACTGGCCACTGCGATGTCGCTCCGGCGCCTCCTAGGCGGCTTCTCCCTCTCGGCCGCCGCCTACGGGCACCTCCGACGCTTCACCTCCACGGCCGCCCCCGAGCGCCTCTGCCGCCCCCTCTCTACAGCCGCCTCGCCCGTTCGGTGGGCCATGGTTAACCGCATTTCGTTCACTTTCCCAATCGGAGCCGCCGCCGCCGCCGGTCCGCCGCCGATGTCGTGCCGCGCGACCGTGCAACTTTTCGATCCTCCAAGCGAGTCCCATCTGCAGATGCCGGCGAACCTCATCCGCACCAGCTCGGAGCCCGACCCCGACAGCGGCGTCACGCAAGTGCTACTCGGCATCGTCTCCTCCTCCAGCGCGGACGGCCTCCTCTTACTCACCTACTGGAACTCGCGGTCGCGCGACAGTGCCGGCAATCTCGTCGATTCCCACGTCCCTGACTTCACATACCTCGTCTGCAACCCTGTCAGCGGCGAGGTGTTCCCCGTCCCGGACATTGGTTTCAGGACCAAGATCCACCGCCAGCATCGGATGGGCATCATCACCCAATCCGACCGCGGCCACGGGTCACCTGACAGATTCGCGGTCGCCCAGCTCTACTCGGAAAACATGATGCTCCGGTATCTCTCGGAGACAGGAAAGTGGGACCTTGCGGAGGGCGCGCCGGGGCAGTGGCAACATCCGCTTGCGCGGCGGGTATGCAGGTGGGGGGCGATGGGCCATGAGGTGCTGTCCTTTGGTGGGCGACTGTGGTGGGTCAATGCGTGCTGCGGCGCCATGTCGGTCGACCCGTTCAGCCAGCGCGCGCGGACGGACACCCGCTTCGTCGAGCTGCCCATCGGCAGGGCGCTGCCTGAAGTTCCAGGGCCGTTGCTGCGCCAGTACCGGCGCATGGGGGTCAGCGAAGGGAGGCTGCGGTACGCCGACGTGTCTCTGCGGGAGCCCTTCGTGCTCAGCTCCTTCGCGCTCGACGAGGAGGGCGGCCGCTGGACGCTGGAGCACGAGGTGGCGCTCTGCAAGGTCTTGGAGGACGGAGGCCACCCGTGGCTGCCCTTGGAAGGGGAGAAGACGCCCCAGATTGCCGTTATTGACCCATCAAACGCCAATGTCATACACATCATTGTCCGTGAGCACGTCGTCGCCGTGGACATGAATGTGGGGAAGCTGATTGCAGGACCTTCTCCGCTTCATGACTACGGCACTACTGTTGGTTTCGTGCCATGCGTGCTTCCACACTGGCTTGGATCAAGTCGAATCCCAGGTAATTACTGATTAGTTGTACATGTTGTATCAATTCAGTCACTTCTGTAAATGCACTCTAATTTATCATGCTGACTATTCTAGTACTGCTCTATTTACTGATTTAGATGGATAGCTCAATCCTCGTGTGCATTCACAGGAATCTGTACCGGTATAAATTGTTTTTGTTTAGATAATTGCATTTCACTGTGTCTATGCTAAGTGATGCGGACAGTGAGAGCATTCTGATATAAATTCTTATCATGGTTATCTTCTGGCTCTGAATTTAGAATTAGACTGCATGTTCTACCGTTTACTTCCATCTATCTATATTTTGGATTTCAAAGCTATCTCATGGGCAGTGCTCAAGGATGTTATATTCACTGAATCATCACTCCTCTACACTTCTTTATTTGACCGAGTACTCAAGTAGATACTGTCCTCAAAATAAATTTGTTACTGGTTATCTGATTGACGTCAAGTTATGAGCGTGTTGCGCTGAATTCGTGATAACCAGTTTGATGTATCAGTTTTGTTTGCTATGTCAACTCAGTATGCAATGTGCAGAAATGTAAACTGTTATAAAGTATTCTCTGTCAGTTCTCTGGCTGGTTTGCAAGTAATTGTACATTAATTAAAGGATGCCTGATTTTGTGTGATTACAGAGGCACATAATGCCTACGGCATAAGTGCTGTCTAGGATAGCCTCCGTATTTACTATATGTGTCATCTGAATCATGTGCTGAATTCATGGTAACCTGCTCTCTGCATCACTGATGCACACTAACAAAATTATTATTCTGTTAGCTAATATTGATAATAGCAAAAGCAAGATTACATTAACCCGATGCTCTCAATCAGCACTAATCAAAGATGATGATGTGGCCCATGTCTAGTAAATAACTCCGGAACAACGACATCCAATGATGAAGCTGCTTGTAGAACCATATATATGCTGCCGCTCCGGTCACTGCATATGGGACCAGGATTGCAGCCAATTGGCAGACATATGATAACTGGCAAACGATTAGAGATCTTACGCTAGAAAAAACATTGTTATTTCGACATAACCAAATAGACCAGAACATGACTACTCTACTCACATTTTATACGCAGAGCACCTGCAGGTGTAACCGTGTACAGATTCAAATTGTATGTTATTATGGGTGATTTTGGGCAAATTCTTGTACCTTGATCAAAGGAACTTATTTTCAGGCTTGAAGGACATCACAAAAAAGAATACTTTGGCAGATGTTCTGGTTCGTTCAGACAGACACCAGAAGAAATGAAGGTACTAAGTTACCAGCCAATGCATCTCTTGGGTACTGCTTCTTTCTTTATCCATTCTTACAAATATGTCATACACTCACATGTTTAGAATGATGTATTCTTCTTACATACATATAAATATGTATCTTACTCCATCCATACAATTTATGACTTGGACAAGAACTGTTGTGCATATTTTGCCTATGACTCTATACTACCCAATATATCAGCATCCTACAATTTTTCATTGCTTGATTTCTTGTTGCTGTTTTAGTATAGCTAGTAATATTTTGGGGACTCAACCAGTTTCCCCATCAATGCATTGTCATATGTTAGATAGAATATCCATTTCACAATACTTTTTTATATCAACAACTTGAATTGATTTTTTTTTTAGAAATGGAACAACTTGAATTGATGGTGCTACTGTAATCATTGATTGGTGTTTGTTTTAGCATGCAGTTCTCATCCAGCTGTATCAGTGTTTCTTAACTAGCAGGAATGGTTAAAGGTAAAACTACAAAATGGGCAAGACGTCATGTAGTGTATAAGAGCCTGATATATGCTTAGCAAATTAGCAGTAGCATCTTATGACTATTTTGTTTTATTTTTCCTGTAATATTGTCGCCGGTCAAGCCTTAAATTCAAGTTTAGAATTCCAAAAGTGGTCACTGTGATTTTTTGATTCAATCAAGACATGCATAGAAAGTGAGTGTTACCCATATGCCGGGTAAAATTGTCTTGTGATTTTCTATACCACTTCTTTTTGTGAATTACATCTCCTTAGCTGCATTTGATTATTGGAATATGTTGCTATATTTACACTAACTTTTCCTATTTATTTTTTCAGGTTTCCCAGAACTAACAGATGCAGATGCAAATGCTCTAGTATTGTAAATCTTGAGAAAAATTTGGGTGTCTTAGCAGTTCCTTCACATCTTTGGTGATAAGCTTGAGAAGTTGGCTGCGTTCTACTGTAGTTGACTAATGAATATGGGAGTTGTTTCGGGGCATCTAGCTCAAGGTGGAACATTCTAAATGGATTTACTCAATTGTATCAGCATGTAATGACTATCACAAAATGCTGTGTTCATTTCCACAAACAATACACTCACTATTTCATAGAAAAGCATCCACAATTTGGTTACATTATGAAAATTATTCAGCGATCTCTGCCTACGACATCTACAGTACGAGACACCTGTCATGAACTGATCATTGTTTCGGTTCATCGGTAATTCACTGTCCCGGTGAACTCAAATGGTATTAAAATAGGAGAAAAACACCAACGCATATTAATATTAAGCTGTTACCTAGGTGCTAATCCATCTGTTGCCATTGCTTGGCAAGAAGGTATGAAAAAAGGAGACGCTATTTTTCACTACAAGACGACTCTGAACTCTTTAGAGTAAGTCACAGGAGATTAACTTGCACCTATAAATTAAGTCTGCAAATGGACATTTTATACCAAGTATCTATTCACTTCTACTCTTCTCTTGCCATCATATGTGATATGTACTTCCTATACTATATGTATGGACTACCGGAGTAGCGAAGAGCAAGGAAAATGTTTCAAACTTGTAGGTCGAACCGAATACATCGAACAACTTTCGAAATCAATATTTTTCATTTTTATCAAAATTAAATTTGAAAGGAATGAAATTTAGAGAAAAGATGGACACAAGACATAGATAATCAACAAAACATAATCAAAGTTGCACATGTCATATCATCACAAATAGTTCATGATAAAATCATCACAAATTGTTCAAACATCATCGAAAAATAAATCACCCAAACATAACAGAGGATAAGAACATGATCTAAATGAATACTATCACTGATGCTCAATAAGATCATTATAGGAGGCCTGGTCTTCTACCTGTCGGTACACGACTAGTAATCTCTCAATTTGATCAACTTTCTTCCCAGGCAGAGTCCCAATGCTAAAGAATTCATAGTTTACGTCTTGATTCCTCTCATCTTTTATGATCATGTTGCCAAAGATCACACATCATGTCATGGTTTCTCCCAGGGTCTTCTTGTCACAAAAGAAAGCAGGTCCACGCACAATTGCAAACTAGCTTGCAACAGTCCAAATGCTAGCAGCTCAACATTCTTCCCTGCGGATTCTTGAGCCTTGGCCACCAAGTGGGTATTCTTTCTGATTTAGAATTATCATCCGAAAGGTGTACCAAGCAGGGTAGAGATAGTATCCCATATCCGAACCGACTCCTACACGGGTGCCCATGGCACGTTGAGCCCGACCCACACGTCACCCGTGAGGGACCCTCCACCAAAACACGTCACCGTCCCTTTCTCCTTGTCCTCTTCTCCCTCCATCGGTATCTCCCCGCAAAAATCGAAGTCACCGCTGCGACACTCTCCTCCATAGCCTCTGGTCGTCACCGATGAGCATCTCCCCTCCTCTAGATGTCACCGATGAGCCTCTACCCTCTGCCACCTCTCCTCTCTCCGCCGCACCCGACCGCTACAGAGCCGGAGCCGCAATAAACTTAATGGAGGGGGTACAAGGTGCGTTGTAGTCGCCGGAGAAGAAGAGGGTGTGTGTGTGTGCGGGGGGGGGGGGGGGGGGGGGGTTAGAGGGATGGCCAGGGTGGTGCTGCAAGGTGTCCCGGAGCGCGCCGGCCATGGGTTGCGATGGAAAGCGATTAGGCCGGTGCAGGGTGGCGGTTCAGGCCACGATGAATTCGCAGGAGACAGGGAATATGAAGGGCGCAGGAAAAAAGCCGGAAGCGGCAGCTCTTCCTCCTCCTTTCCGTCATCTTTCTCTCCCTCTTGTCCCTTCTCTTTGTCGTCCCGACATGTTAAACGACACAGTGGGCTGTCGGAATTTCGAGTGTGCCCACGGGTGACCCCAAGCTAGCCTCGCCCTCCCATATCATTGTGACGGCCAACGTTACTGAAGAGTGTGAATCTTTGACGTGTGTAATTGTTGTACAATTAGGAGATCGAGATCGGTTGTGGAGGTAATGGATGAAAATTGAAAATGATGACGTTGGTGATTGGGATAAATAGCTGTCCAAAAAACCAAAACGTTCAAACCACCTCCTCCTCCTCGGCTTTTGCAGGTCGACTCTACAGTACTGTACAATCGTACGGCATTGCGTGCACGGTGCACCCAGTCCACAGAATCAACCAACACCTTGTGCAGAAAAGCCACCCCCTTTCTTTCTCTCGCCACCACTCTCAATCCAGCAACGAAGACGCCGCCATGTCGCTCCGTCGCCTCCTAGCCGCCGGCCTCTCCGCCGCCTCCCGGCGCTCGCGCTTCCGCTCCCTCTCCACGACCACCACCTCGCACCCTCCGTGGGCCATGGTGGACCGTCTTTCGCTGGCCAACAAATCACGGCCGCCGACCTTCCACCTCGCCGAGCCCCCGCGCTACTCCTTCCTGCAGATGCCGGCGGACCTCATCAACACCAGCGCAGAACCCGGCCACGACAGCGACGCGGAGCAGCTGCTCGCCGGTTTTGTAACCTCCAGCGGCGCCGACGGTCTCCTCCTCGTCCTGTACTGCGACGCCCGCCTCGCGTCTCCCATCCTTGCGCAGCAGGGAGACAAGCAAGTGCGCCACAAGACTGGCAAGCTCGTCGACGGCCACAAACCAGACTTCACCTACCTCGTCTGCAACCCTCTCAGCGGCCAGGTGTCTCGTGTCCCCAGCGTCCCCGGCTCGACAAAGATCTTGCGGGATCCCTGTATGGGCCTCCTCACCCAAGCCGACCGCGTCTACGGGCTTCCTGACAGGTTCGCCATCGCCCTGCTCCTGGCTGACAACAAGATGCTCCGGTTTCGCTCGGATACGGGCACCTGGGACCTTGCGGAAGGCTCGCCGGAGCTGCGCGACCGTCCGTTTAAGCGGCCGATTGGGGTCAACCAGGAGGTGGTGGCTCTCGGCGGGCGCCTGTGGTGGGTGGACTTGAGCAGCCGCGCCGTATCGGTGGACCCGTTCAGCGACCGCCCGGAGAGCCGCTTCGTCGAGCTGCCCAAGGCCAGCGTTCTACCTGGAGGCCCTGCCACACTGGGGGCCGATGCGTGGATGGCGCTGCGCAACTACCGGCGCATGGGTGTCAGCGAGGGGAGACTGCGGTATGCCGAGGTGTCTCAGCGGGAGCCCTTCGTGCTCAGCTCCTTCGCGCTCGATGAGGAGGGCGGCGGCGACTGGACTCTGGAGCACCAGGTGGCGCTCAGCCGAGTCTGGGCGGCAGATGGAGGTGACCACACGTCGCTGCCCTTGCAAGGGGAGAAGACGCCACGGATTTGCGTTCTTAACCCATTGAACGCCAGTGTCATACACCTCATTGTTGGCGATCACGTCGTCGCCGTGGACATGGACGTGGGGATGGTGATTGGGAGTTCTCCGCTTCGTGGCCACGGCGTCAAGTCTGTAGGTTTCATACCATGTGTGCTTGGATCAAGGCAGATTCCTTCTACAGGTAATAGCTAGCTACATTGTCTTTCTTTTTTGTAAGGATGATCGCTACATTCTCATCTTTACACCAAGTCGGAGAGGCTCGTGTAATTGCAGAAAATCTTCTTTCGCGTGTGCAGAAATTGCATTATTCTCAGTTGGGACTGGTAGAGTGGTAATACTAGTACTAGGAAATCGCCAGATTGTCAGTTAACATGGTGCAGTTCAGTCACTCTGCTGAACTTTGTATCTTACTGACTATTATGTTGTCTTCACGGAAGAAAGAAATTCCTCATATCTGTCCCAAGTTATGAATATACGTTGCACCGAAATCTTGATAATCTGCGTTAAACTCTTGACAACCTGCTCTATGTATTTCTTTTGTTCACTAGCTCAATCCTTATATATATGTGTGCAGTGCACAGGAGTCTGTACCCATATGAATATAAATTGTTCTGTTATATTGTGGGTTGTTGTTCGAATTCTTGAACATTTATCAAAGGAACCATTTTCAGGGAAGGGCGTCTCAGAAAACCAGTCTTTCGCACACGTTCGAGTTCATTCAAACTGTGAGTGGAAATATGAAGAATACTAGGACCAGCCTATGATGTAATGTATTTCTGTCCTTCTGTGTATTTTCTTTTTCAAGCTAATGCATCTTGATTTCTTGATCCACTATTAGTTTTATGTTGCGGTTTCACATGCTTGGGATACTGTTTCATCAAAGAAATACAGTGCTCTGTAAACTTTGCTGATTACTGCTAATAAGTGTTGCCCATTGCTATACTTAATACTCCCAACTTGTTTGAACTAGTAATATTTTTGGGGACTCGATAATGGTTTGCATTTCGTGGTACGTACCTCTACAAATTGTTATTAGTATACTCTCAAATCACCACATATTATTCCATAGAACGGATACGTTTGTTGAAGTGTGCTGCCTCAACTTGTTCTTTCATACCCTACAAATCAACAAGCCCTTAAGCTCCTCCACCGTTCCGTCTACAAAAAGGAAAAATATACGCTCCAAAATTGAAAGTTCAAAAGTTTTCAGAAAGTGCGGAGATGCGAGAAGGAATCTCTTCGATGGGCAAGAAACTGGTGACGCAGCTTTGAAGGGACAGACTAGGCGCAGGGCTACGGGAACAGGATGGCCAATGGGCAAAAACGACGCTCAGACTCGGTTGACCGACCAACCAGTTTCACTGACCTCTGGGCCCGCTGGCTTTCGGCACCCACTCCACCAGACCATAGTAGTATCTGACTATCTGAGGTGCGCGCACCCAGTCCACATGAGCCGGACGAAGAGCAAAACCCCAACTCCGGATAGCTCTGGCAGCTAAATCACGATGCCGCTCCGCCGCCTCCTACGCTTCTTCCCTGTCGCCGCCTCAGCCGCTCCCTCTGCTCGGCCGCCTCGTATTCTTCTGACCGCTGGTCGTGGTACATGCTCGGGAAGACGACGGCGGCCTTGGGGTCGGCGACGGGCCCGTCCGTGGGCTTCGCCAACCCTCCGCGCATCTCCCATCTGTACATGCCCGAGCACCTCGTCGATTCCGGCGGCCTCCCCTTGCCCGACCCCGAAAGCGACGTCATTCGGCTCGCCGGTGGCCAGGCCTGCTCCGCCAACCAGGACGGCTTCCTCCTCCTCAGAAACCAGGACATCCGCTTCACGGCCCCCATCATCGCCAAGCAGGGCGGCAACAAGTTGCGGCAGCCGCCGACTGGCCTCGCCGACCCCGACAACAACCCCGACATGACGCACTACGTCTTCAACCCTTTCACTCGCGAGGTATCATCCCGTCTCCCGGAAATCCAAGGCCCGAAGAAGATCTTGGGCGGCTTCCACCTGGGCATCCTCACACAATCCGACTGCGAGCGCGGGCCACCGGACAGGTACGCCGTGGCAGAGCTAGAGGGACACCTGATGCTTCGGTTTCTGTCGGAAACAGGGGAGTGGGAAATCGTGCAGTGCTCCCCGTGCCAACTCCCAGCCCCGGCTGCTCCCCGGCGATTCGAGACAAGCCAGGAAGTTGTGGTCTTCAGGGGCCACCTGTGGTGGGTGGACGTGACCTGGGGCGCCGTCGCCGCGGACCCATTCAGCGAACGGCCGGAGCTCCACTTCGCCGAGCTGCCGAGCGGCAGCGTGCTGCCTGCAGACGCCCACGACGAAGCATTCCGCCGAGGGAGCCAGCTGCCTGACGCTGAGGGCAATGTGTGGTGGATGCAGGCGCCGGCCATGTACCGTCGGGTGGGGGTCAGCGGGGGCTGGCTGCGCTACGTCGAGGTGTCTGAGGAGGAGCCATTCGTTCTCAGCTCCTTCGCGCTCGACGGCAGAGGATGGAAGCTGGTGCACCGGGTGGCGCTCACCCCGCTCTGGGCGGATGGAGCTTACCCGTGGCTACCATTGCAGGGGGAGACCAGGCCAAAGATTGGCGTTCTTGACCCGTTTAAAGCCAATGTGGTGTACCTCATTGTTGGCAAACACATCGTCGTCGTGGACATACACAAGGGGAAGGTCATTGAACATTGCCCGCGTATAGGGGACATCTGCATTTTACCATGTCTGCTCTCACCCTGGCTTCCAACAACTCGGATCCCTTCCACAGGCAAGTCACTCAATTGCTCGTTTATTTGCTAGCTGGGATCTGTTCATCATAATGTGGGAGTGGTTGAGCAGGCCCTCTAATCTGTATTGGGCCCACATACGATTAGTTAGTACTCCTAGACAATGAGTATGGTACTAGATAATAAAAGTATATTCCTTGTCTAGATCAACAATAATGTCTGAAATTATTTCTCCTGCTCTGTTTGGCAGCAAGTACTAGGATTTAGAACCAAAAAAAGAAGAGTGAAACGCATGTAGAGTCTATCAAGTTGCGCAACACGAGCGGATTGGTCACAAACTGAAAAAATGCATACTATTGGTCAGGAAGTTGCGGCGAGTTGCCACGTTCGTCTTTCCGTCACGGCCGCCGTCAGAATGCTGATGTGGCACCGTTAGCAGGCACGTGAGGGCTGCGTGCGGCCGGCCTGGACTCCTTTTTTTTGCAAAAAAACCCTGAATGTTACCGCTTTCTCAGAACCTCGTCCTTGCCCACTCTCGTTAGAACTTAGAACAGAGAGGCACTGCCATGGCGATTCGTCGGGCCAGCTCAAGCGGCTGTTCCAGCTCGTGGTGAACAATCTCCTCGGCGTCGTGGCGGTGCCGGTCGCCTCCCTGGCCATGCACAAGGCGGCGGAGCAAGGGCCCGATGAGCTGCTCGCCCGGCTGCGCGCGCTCCGTCCCGTGCACATATTCTTGGCCATGTTCGTCCCGGCCGCGGCTGCGGCCATCTACCTCAAGCTCCGGCCGCGCGCATTGTACATGGTGGACTACGCGTGCTTCTGTTCCGCACCACCCCCAACTGCCGCGTCCCGTTCACGACGTTCTATGAGCACGCCCGCGTGTGGCCGGGCTTCGACGAGGGCAGCGTCCGGTTCATAATGTCGCGTCCTGCCGTACGCGCAGCACTGCATCCCGCCGTCCCGCTCGTGGTGAATCGACCTGCCGGAGCCACGAGGCGGCGGCCAGGCGACGGGCGCGATGGACGACGGGCGGCGCGCTTCTGGGTTCGGTCGCGGGCGGCAAGTGCGTGCGCCCCATGCTGGCGCTCGCTGGGTGCGAGCTGGTGGGCGGGGTAGGTCGTGCCGGCCGACCGCGCGCTCTGCGCTGTCGCGGAGCTCGCGAACGCCGAGGGCACGGACTAGGCGGCGACGGCCTGGATGGCCACGATGGTCGCCTTCCCATGGAGCAGCGCCGCACGCACGCGCCCCTCACGTGCCTGCTAACGGTGCCACGTCAGCATTCTGACGGCGGCCGTGACGGAAAGATGAATGTGGCAACTCGCGGCAACTTTTTGACCAATAATGTGTATTTTCCCAGTTCGTGACTAATCCGCTCATGTCGTGCAACTTGATAGACTCCACAGGCGTTTCACTCAAAAAAGAATGTTTGATGGGAGAATATGACAATGTGACCTCCTAGTAAATAAAAATGTTGAGGATTGATCTTATCTGCTTAAATATGCTAATATAAGTAAGACAGTATCATTGTTATCTAGAGCACAGTGGTAGTCCCACTGGTCACTAGTGATGCCCTTTTCTCTTGTTAGGTTTAAAATGGTAGAGGCATTTGGACCCTTAGTTCCCAATTTGTGACTGCCAACGAGTCGTAGATTTTCCTAAGAGGTATTGTGCGATTGTTATAGTTACTTAGTTAGGTGTAAAAGAGATGGTAATAATGAAATAGTTCAGCAAAAAGTGTGTGGTTCAATGCGAGAGAGTTTTAGAAGTATACAGGTTATATACATTCTTAGTAGAGAATGAAGTTGGAAAACCCAATTTTATTACATCGTTTCGGCTAATACCATGTTAGGAGTATGTATCATGTGTGCGCATATATGCTATGTATAGATGCAGGTCGATATAGACTAGGAAGACCCAGTGACACATGAATCTTCCTGTATATGTTCTGGTTCCTCACATGAGAAAAGTGATTTAGCCATTTCCAATTTTATCAACAACCAACAGTAAACTAAAGAAAAAATTACATTAAGCTAATGCTCTCAAGCAGCATTAGTTCTAAGATAAGGAAACCCATGTCTAGTAAATAAATCCTGGACGACAACCTCCAAAGACGTAGCTGCATGTAGAAGTAGTTCGGCCACTCCCATGACCGTGTATGTAACAAGGGTCACAGCCAATTGGCAGACATATAAAATAACCTGTAATATATTAGTGATCTTATGCTCATCAATACATTGTCATTTTGACATTACCAAATAGAACAGCATATTGCAGATCGATTAGTATGTGCAGTGTGCACCTGTACGTTTACTCTTATAAATTTGTATGCACTATTATGGTGGTTGTTGTTCAAATTCTTGTACCTTGATCAAAGGATTTTCTTATCAGGCAAGAAGGACGTCACCGAAAAGAACACATAGGCCGATGTTCTGGTCCGTTCAGACCGACACCAGAAGAAATGAGGTATCAAGTTACAAGCCAATGTATCTGTTGGCTAATGCATCTTTTGCGACCCATGCCTCTATATATAAAAGTAGGTCCGATTCGACCTCCATTCCACTGTCCACGTCACTCGGAAAACTCCAACCGTCCGATCGAGGCAATCAGCGGTCCAGAATCATTTGATACTGTAGCACCTGAATATCTACCAATCAGCGCCCGAGCACGATTTTTGGCGCAGCCGCTTTTACAAAAAAGAACCCGCACTTTCGGGAAACAAACCCGCAGTCCAGCTGCTAACACTGCGAAGGACTTATTCGCGAATATACAAAACTACGCGGACTTTTCTGTAAAACGTCCCGCACAATTCCTCTTCTCCTCCTCTCTCCTCGCGTGCGGCCGAAGCTCGGCGGCGCCGCCGCCGCGCCGCCCCGCCGCTCTGGCGCTCCCCGCTCACATCGGAGCAGACGGCGAGCTTCGCCGTCAGCCTCTCTCCCTCCTCGCACACGCTTGCCTGCCGGGACGCCACGAGGCCGCCGTAATCGCCTCCGCCGCGATCGCCGCCGTCCGCCGCATCCACGCACCACCCCGGCCGCTCCGACGACCAAATAGTGGCGGCGCCGCCTCGTGCGGGTGCGCCGCGTCCAGACGCGTCCGGTGAGCGCACGTGAGCGTCTCGGAGCGCGGCGGCGCGCCGCCGGCGACCTCGGCGTCGCCGCTGCATCTCCGCCCTGGTGACGCCAGCGCGACGCCAGTTGCGAGATGGTGGGCCGCTAGATGGGCTGGGCCGGCTGCGGCCCGGCTGGCTCAGCCCTTTTTCCCTTTTTTTTTTTCATATCTAAAATAAAGATAACAAAACTTTACTTCCTCCAACAATGCAACTAATTTTTAAAATACTTTATACAAACATTATGTAACCAATTACAGGCAAAATATTAAAATTAAAAATAGCAACTACAAAAAATAAACAATTACAGGTAAAATATTAAAAATAAAAAATAGCAACTACAAAAAATGCTAAAATTCAAAAAAAAAAAAAACACATAACATACATATCTTCCACCATGCAATTCAAAACAACAATTATAAAAAATAGTAGAACTCAAACAAAAAAAAACATATTTTCCAAATCTACATTTCAAGATAATGCAGACAATATGACAAAATTTAGTAAATTTAACAAATTCTCAAACTTACCACACAAAAGTTATACTAAACGTCCTCTAATTATGAAACTCAATCAAATATTCCAGCAAAATACAAACATATATGACCATTTCGATTTGCTAAACATTTGACAGTACCATATATCATATAAAGACACTCAAAAAAAAAACTAGCTATTTCAAAGTATTTTCCTTTTAAAAAAAACAAACACATTTGAAATAAGTGTTCAAAGAAATGCAACACATTTGAACATTTCGAATTGCTAGAAAATTGAAAACACTTTAAAATATAACTGACAAAATGAATTAACCCTAACTATATAATCCAAACAAATGGTTATGATATACTTCAAATATATCCAAACATCCTAATTTTCTAAATATCTGAAAATAGTCAATATGACAGATTGATTCTTCTACGATAAAATATATCATATTTCTCATAAAAAAATTACATGCAACACATTTCTAAAACTTAATTTGCTAAAAAAAAGATAACTCCAAAATATAAATACTTCACACATTATCTCACATAACCTTTAAAAAAAACTAACACATTTGAAATAGACGTTAAAAAAAATGCAACACATTCTAACATTTTAAATTGCTAAAAAAATAGAAACACTCTAAAATATATCTCACAAATTGCATTCACCCTAATTATGAAGTTGACACAAATTTTATATTATACTTCAAATATATCCAAAAATCCCAAATTTCTAAATATCTAAAAATACTCGATATAACAAATTACTACCTGTACGATAAAATTATCATAATTCTCACAAAAAAATACACGCAACACATTTGAAAAATTCAATTTGCTAAACAAAAACCAAAAAAATGAAATACTCTAAAATATATATACCTCACATATTATCTTACATATTGCATTATCCCTAATTACGAAGTTCAAACAAATCCAAACAAATATTCCGACAAAATACAAACTTATAAAACCATTCCAACGTACTAAACATTTAACGTAACTCTAAAATGTGTAAACCAACTCACAAAAAAAAAAACTAACTACTTACGAATATTTTCACACAAAAAAACAAAACACATTTAAAATTAAATTACAATAATTCCCAAATTTAAGCAATCTCCAAAATCTAACCATTTTTAAAACGAAACCATTTTAAAATTTTAATGATTTCCAAACTTAGACAACTTTACAACATCACCATTTTCAAATTCAAATTCACAAACACACGCGCGGCATTGCCGCGCTCAGATACCTAGTTCTTATTAGAGGTTATACATTTAGGATGCCGTTTTCAAGATTACATATATCTCTAACTCTTACCCAACCAATGCAGTTTACGACTAGCCCAAAACGTGTATTTTCCATGCGAATAGTTTTTGTTGCCCAATATATATCAGCTCCTACAGGCTCGCCATTGGTTGATTTTAAGTTGTATTTTTTAGTGGAATGAATAACATTTGGGGGCAGAGAATAGTTACAGAATTTTATTTCAGTATTGATGCCAGACGCTGTCATTTGTTAAACAAAATATCAATTTCACTATATTGTCTTATCGCGAACATGTATTAATGGTGCCGCTGAAAGTTACTGATGCCGATATCGTAATGTATAAGAGCCTGACGTATGGTTTAGCATTCTCATTGTTATGAATATTGTATTTCGTGTTAGGATTAAGTGCAAAATACAATTAGGAAAATGAAAGGTACTAATATTAATGTTTGTTGTTTACTCAATTTTTTTTTGGCGAAATCCATCTCATTATCTGCATTTGTTTGTTTAAACTTCACTAAAAAAATTTATTGCCAGTAACGTATCTTATTTCCTTTCTCAGAATTCTTCAAACTAACAGATGGGGTGCTCTAGGACTTAGGAAGCTGATGATGTTAGTCTGCTGAAGTCTCTTTTGGCTAAACATTTCGAGGAGTATTGGTGTTTCAAGAATTTCATCACATTTTGCGGATAAACTTGAGAAGCTTGGTTGTTGTAGTTTGCTGATGAACTATCTCGTTTTGGGGAAAATGTGGGAATTTCTTGGTTTCAAGTTCAAGCTGAAACATTCCAGTAGATTTACTCAATCAGATAAGCATGTACTGAGTACTAGGCATCACCGAATGCTACTGAACTCACCTTTTTCATATGACAAGTTCAAATGATTCACATGTTTGATTCTATTATGAAAAATATTGTTCAGGGATCTCTTCCTACCTGCCATCTACAGTTTGACAAATCTCGGATGAATTGATGATTTTTTCAATTACCGCGAAAATTAGATAAGGAAAGCAATAACCATGCTTAGTTATATTATGCCAATCCATGTTTGCTATTGTTAGATAAGGTATGAAAACATCAATATGTTGTTTTTTACTACAGAATGAGAGCCTGAACTACTCCTAGTATATCACAAGGAATTAACTTGTACCTGCAGATTTAGTTTAATAGGAAACATTACATGCCAATGCAATTCTTATACTGAAGTATGCATTCACTTGTACTCTTGGCCTTTTACCATCCTATATATGGAGTAGTGCATGAGCGAGTAGTTATCAAGATGAGCATGGAAATCCTGAGGTTTGTGCTGTTTGGAATGGTGATGGCTGATATTCAGTCGTTGCCATGTAATTCTGAAGTTATCCTGCTAAAGCTACGTATTCGAGCCTGCAATTGTGGGGTGATAATCTTATGCTAGTAGTTGCACGAGTAGGGCATCTGCCGTCGGGTCGCCTCCGCTGAGTCAGGGGCAATATGATATTTTCCACCCTCATTGTTATATCACTAAGCGAACATCCGTTGCATAATCCTTTGACAGAACATCTGAGAGCATCTCCACTTGTGGCGCCCAAATGAGCGTCCGGATAGACGCAATGGGCGCCGTCCGGATGAGTAATAAGGAATAGGCGGCATGGCTCCCCACTTGCGGCGCCAATTCAAATTTCGTAAACATAAAATACGACGATTTCCATTCAAATTTTAGGACATATTACAAATTTGAACGAAATTTGACGGAATTTAAACCTAATTTAAACCTAATCTAGTGACGGCGGTAGCGCTCGAACGTGATGTAGTCGTCCTCCTCCTCCTTCTTGACGCCACCGCCGCCGCTGGTCCCTGCTCCGTCGTCCTCCTCCTTGACGCCGCCGCTAGTCACTGCGCCGTCATCGCCGGTGAGGTCGAAGTAGGGGACGCTCTTCGCCTTGGTGTGCTCCCTCACCGACCACGCGCAGGTAGCCGGTAGGTTGAGCGGTGGCACGTCGCCGTCGCGATACTGTCGTCGTCCTTGCCCGCCTGCACCTGCATGAGCTCGAGGAACAGCGGCGACAGCTTCGGCTCCTTCTTCACCTTCATCGGCTCCGGCTTCGGCGTGAGCGGCTGCAACGAGCGGGAGCGGGATGAAGTGGCCGAGCGCGAGGAGGCCCGCGACGCGGATGCTGCCGCCCGCGGTGCCCAGCGGCTGGCAAGAGGCGGAGGAGGAGGAGGCACCGCCGTTGCGGTTGTGGTCGAGGACGAAGACGAGGGTGCGCTTGGCACGCGCAAGAACGCATCGCGGCCGGCGGAGTTCTTGTCCCGTGGTGGCGCCACCAGGCTATCCCACCAGTTGATCTCCTCCTCGTATAGGCGGCGAAACGCTGCCTCGTAGCGAGGGAAGTTCGCAGGTCTCTCCGGATCCCACCGGGGATAGGCGCGATCCTCTCGCGTCAGCTCCCGCCAGTAGTGACCGATGACGGCGGCGCGGAAGTCGCGGTTGGAGACGGTGAGCGCGTGCGGCACCGGGATGCCGCCGGGGACAAGAACCGACCTTGGGCGGCGCCGGTTTGCTTTCTCACACAGCGCCTGCGCCTGCTCGACGAGGAGGGTACGCGGCGTGAAGTCGTTCGCCGCCGCGCCACCCGAGCGTCTCGAGCTGCTGCCTACCATGATTTGCGATGCGTCGAGTGCGTCGTGTGGAACGTGGCAAGTGCGTTGAGTAGGTGGTGAGTGCCGCGGCGGGGAGAAGGGGGGCTCTTTTATGGTCGCCGGAGGCGTGACATTAACGCCGCTGCCCTCGAAAAGGCGCACCGCATTGACGCCGCCGTGCTTCCGTGAATAGGCGACGCGACGCTTCACTGCGACCGCCGGCTGGGAAAACGGGTCTATAGACACGCTTTGACCATGACCATCGGTTGATGGCTTTTTGTCACTCACACGGCTGGCCCGCGCATCGGACTCCTGCGTGGCGCCGCGCTCGATTTCGTCCGGCGCAACCCAGCGTCTCACCAAGGAGAGGGTGTGGGCTACGTGTGCCGGACAAATAGCGTTTGGGTGCCGCGAGTGGGAGCCTTTTTTGGTCCGACGCGCCCAAAGACATTTGGGCGGTCATTTGGACGCCGCGACTCGAGCTGCTATGATATGAAGCAATCTTGGAGACCAAAACAAAGGAAAGCTGGAGGCCCACCATGTCAATATCTCATTATCTGGAAACGAAGCAACATATATTCTTGTACAAAAAAAAAGCAACATATATTAAGGGCCCGTTTGGTATCTAAGTATTTTTGAAGTATTATGAGAATACTATGGTTTTCTAAAAAACTGAAGTATTAAATACTTTGAGATGTTTGGATGCAATGAATAATGTGGTTTCAAAACTGAAGTATTCCCCACAATACTTCATTTTTTTGTCGTTTTGGAAACTTTGGTCCTGACCTCTTTTTTCCTAAACCACGAAACTGAAGTATGCATCCGCCTAGCACTCAAATACTTCATTACTTGAGTACTATAGTTTAAAAAAAACTGAGCTCCCAAACCCAAACTAAGCGCATTCAAGTTTCAGTCTCTTCCCTCAACACTTCTCCTCGGTTGCAAGCTTCATAGCCAAATCACCGTATATGTACTCCACTTTATTTGGAATGCCATCCATCACCCTGCAACGAATGGTTCCGGGAGAACTTGGCCTGCGTAGCTCTCGGAGATTTTTGGATATATGCAAATATACGCGTCAATATTCTAATTTAAGAACCTGGAGGCTTGTAAGTTTTGTTTGAATGTTGAGTTGGAGTTATTATCCCAAGTTTGAAGTTCAAAACTTTTCAGGGAAGAGCTTGGGGAGTGGAGGAATCTCTAGGATTGGAAACACTCTGCGCGATGGTGACGTACTGGTCTGAATAACAGGACAGGTTGCACAGCGCCTCGGCCAATGGGCAGAAAAAGCAATTCAAAACCTGCTCTCGCTTTATGGAAATTGTTTCAGTGACACGAACCCCAGTGGACCATAGTCGCTGACATCCGGGTCCCGCAGAAGTTCAACTGGCGTGTATCCAGTGGAACACGATCACGCACATTTCGGCGGTCCAGTCCACCACCTGCCTATGGTTTATAGGCTACGTGCACCCAGTCCACATGAACCGGACCTGCCACGGCGAAGAGCAGCAAAACCCTCTCCCCTGCCTCCCGGCGTCCACCAACTCCTGCCCTCACCCACCAAGATGCAGCTCCGCCGCCTCCTAGGTTTCTCCGGCCGCCTCCGCCGTTCCCTCTGCACGGCCGCCACGCCTCCACCGGATTCGGGTCGCTGGGGGTGGTACACGCTCGGGAAGATGACGGCGGCCGTGGGGTCGTCTCCTGACCCGTACGTGGTCTTCGCAGTCCTCCGCGCGTCTCCGATCTATACATGCCTGAGCACCTCACCAAGACCAGCGGCCTCCCCGACCCCGACCCCGAAGGCGACGTCGTGCGAGTCTCCGGCGGCCAGGTCTGCTCTGTGAGCCACGACGGCCTCCTCCTCCTCAGCTTGTGCGACATCCGCGCCACGGCTACCCTCCTCGCCAAGCAGGGTGGCAACAAGGTGCGTCAGCTGACCGGCCTCGCCGACCCCTACCGCCTCCCTGACATGGCGCACTTCATCTTCAATCCGGTCACCGGCCAGCTGTGCCGCCTCCCGGCCATCCAAGGCCCGAAGAAGATCTTGGCCGGCCTCCACCTGGGCATCCTCACACAAACCAAAGCCGATGACGGGCGCGGGCCACCGGACAGGTACGCCGTCGCCGAGCTGGACGGAAACGCGAACGTCATGCTCCGGTTTATCTCGGAAACAGGGGATTGGGATCTCGTCAACTGCTCTCCGTGCCACCTCCCGGCTGAGCGGCGAATGGTGATAAGCCAGGAGGTTGTGCCCTTCAGCGGCTACCTGTGGTGGGTGGACGTGACCTGGGGCGTCATCTGCGCCGACCCGTTCAGCGACCGGCCGGAGCCTCGCTTCATCGAGCTGCCCAGCGGCAGCGTGCTGCCTGCAGACGCACACGACCAAGCCATCCGCCGAGGGAGCCTGATGCCTGACGCTGAGGGCAACGTGTGGTGGATGCAGGCACCGGCCATGTACCGGCGCGTCGGGATCAGCAGGGGCTGGCTGCGCTACGTCGAGGTGTCTGAGGAGGACCCGTTCGTGCTCAGCTCCTTCGCGCTCAACGCCGACGGCAGCGGCTGGACGCTGGAGCACCGGGTGGAGCTCAGCTCGCTCTTGGGGGATGGAGATTACCCGTCGCTACCCTTGCAGGGGGAGGCGACCAGGCCCAAGGTTGGCGTTCTTCATCTTGCCAGACCTTATGTCGTGCATCTCATTGTTGGCGACCACATCGTCGTCGTGGACATGCACAAGCGGGAGGTTGTCGGGCATTGTCTGCTTGATGGAGACATCTGCATTTTGCCATGTTATCTTTCACCGTGGCTTCCAACATCCCCGATCCCTTCCGCAGGTAGTCTCACTTGCTCGTTTATTAATTTGGCACCACATTTCATTTCAGTTTACACGCCGTTGGATGGTTTTGCATTGGATCATTTGTTTAGGGGGTTTCACATGGACATTGCTTACTAGTGTTCTTCCCTGCCTTATTAATTAGTATTTGTTCATCATAATGTTGCAATAGTCAAATAGGCCCCCTGTATTAAGTCGACCATTAGTTAATTCTATGTATTAGGTATCAAAACTATTTCTCAGTTTGGCAGCATTTAGGATTTACGACGGAAAATCGAAGTTCAAACAGAGAATTTGGCAATATGTGATCGTTTAGTAATCGAGAAAAGGAGAAATGTTGACGCATTGATCCTAGAAGCTGAACTATCCCAACAGAAGGAGTATCTAGGAATGTTATCCAGAACCCTAAAGTGCCACTTGTGTTTTCCTTTCTGTTAACTATTTGGAACTTTAGTTCTCAATTCTTAACCATGTTCTTTTCCCAAACAGTCAGCTACCAAACAGTCAGCTACGATCAGATGGTAGAATGCATGGCCTAGACAGGTAGCTAAGGATCTGTCTGGTGTGGTAACATTTGGACAGACCAATTTATGAACCGGCTCTATTCGGCCAGGCAGTAAACTAGTTAACGATTTATATCATTGTTAGAAAGATGACAATTGGTAATGGCAAGTATACTGAACTTTGGTTTAATAAATGGTACGGTTCCAGTCCTGTTATACTTGCAATGAGTTGTCTATTCTGGTTCATAATTTAGCTGACTCTGGGCAAGCTTTGTACAGTATAATAATGCTGAAAAATCAAATGGAGGGGCACCCTCTTTAGATTGGTCATAACAACGGTTTCTACTATTAGATTCATCGGTTCCCTCTTTAATAGTACTTGTGACAAGGCGATGAGTAATGAAGGTTCTGAACAAGTGTTGTGTGATTGTTAATTAGTAAGGTGTATGAGAAATGGTAAAACCAAAATACTTTACAAACAACTGTATTGCTCAATGGAAGGGATTGGTTAGAATTGTAGTCTTCTGTGATGAACTGATGGTGTATTGGTGTGATACCAGTACCAGTCTCCTCAATATCAGTTCGCTGAGTTTTATGATATTTGCGATGAACAATCTGTTCTGGTCATGGTTTTGCTAATTATGTGTGACGTTTGTCCTTTAACGGATAGTCGAATGGAGGTGGCAGGTTATGTACTGTTGCTATTGTGGAACAGTTAGCATTAACATATTCTGAGCAGAGATTATGAGAAGAAGGGAGTCTTTACTGGGTTTTTTTTTCGAAAAGGGCTCGTCCCGGCCTCTGCATAAAAATGATGCATACGGCCGGGGAGTCTTTACTGTTAGTTTTACATACAAAATATTAACTCAAACATCTTCATATGAAATGCTTTGGAAAGCTAAGATTGTAAGCTGGATTAAGACCACGTTAAATAATTTGACTGCTACTAAAGATAACATCTTTAGGAGAATTTGGACTGGTGTTCCTCTTTGCTGTAACTGCAACTACCAAGAATTCATTCAGCATTTGCTTTTTTGCGATTAAGCGGGGCACAAATACATTTTGGGGGTGTCATGGCCCCATGGGTGCTAATTCCAAACCTTGGAATTTATGCAAGTTTTTTTGATGGATTAAAGAATATCCCCTCGGTGGGAATACTGTCTACTCCCTTTGTCCCGAATTAGTTGACGCAGATATATCTAGAACGAATGTATTTAGATGTGTTTTAGTGTCTAGATACATTTGTCTTTAGACAAATCCGTGTCAACTAATTCGGGACAGGGGAGTATGTGTGTGGGCCTGCAGCTGCCTAGTTGAGTTTTTTTTTATCACATTCTTATTCATCTATATATCCTGAAGTTGTCTGTCCGTTCCTCAAATATTGGGCAGGGATGTACAAGGATGCCAGTGGTGAAGTTCACCGACATGCTGATGGCAGTAGCGCCATGCCAAAGCCCCCCTATCCTTACCGGGTTAAGTGATAGACATGATGGAGCCGTCTGATGTCTTCTATGTGGCTCTCTTGGGTAAGCTGTAACAGGGCAGCTGGCTTATCTTGTTTGTGCTGATTAAGTGGTGGTTTTGTTTCCTTCAGTTAGTTCGTTCGAGTGGGATTTGTAAGGTTGTTTTGCTGTTTCCTTACCGGATGATCGGGCGTCAGATTATGAAAAAAAAGAGACCAGCCAGGACTAGCTCTTGGTGGCTTCTTTTTATAAAAGAATTGCTCATTTGTGAGAATTACAGAAATTCGCTCCCGACGGGATTCGAACTCTGATTGCTAGGTTCAAACCTGCTACCTTTGCCACTGGGCCTCTGCCCCTTCTCAAGGGCGTCAGATTATGATGAACCTGCTGCGTGCCTTTCAGGCTCAGCTATCAAACTGTTCAATTTTTCTGCAGTGACTCTGAATTTTGAAACTGAACCTGCCCTCAAACCTTGTCTGTTCAGCTATGTAAGTAACGGAATTCTGAGTTTTGACAGCTCGAAAAAATGTTATCCTAGCATAAGTTGGAACCAAGGAGTCAAGGACTGAAACCAACATTTATCAAGTGCTTAGCTCTTTTAAAACTTACAGCATTGACACCATTAATCTAAGACATCTTGGTCTGAAAAGTGATGGAAGTTCTGAGCGTCAATGTCAAGACTCAAGAGTAGTACTTGGCTTGCGTAGCTTCAAAAAAATTCTTAGATTTGCATGGCTATGCAAAATATATTCGTCAGAAATCGAATCAATGTTGCATATCTTGGAGACTCAGAGCATCTCCACCGGTACCAAAAGCACCCTCAAATACCATTGGGGTGCCGGACAAAAAAAACGGCCACATCGGGATCCCAAAGTGTCTAGCCCGACCCAATTTTTGTATGGCACCACAAGAGGGCCTCCAAATGTTGGGGGACTTGGAGCTGCCGGACAGCAACCAGACACCCCCTCCGATAGGCCTAGCCCGCTTGTGATAGACACAGAAATATTTCTATATAGGAGAAGTGATTTTAATTTCAATTTAAAACTCATTTTCCATATAAATTCTTACATAAAAAAGAGCAATATACTACTCGTTGTCCTCCGAGTCGGCCTTTAGTGGTGGAGTTTCTGGCTCGGCCTTTGGAGTTGTCGGCGTGTGTGCCGGTGCAGCCCTATGCGCGAGCCATGCAGAGGGTCTACACCAGCCAAACAAGGTGACCACTGGGACCAAGATTAACATGGGGAACAGGCCGGACGTGGTGTAGTTACCGGCTCGTCATCCTCCGGCACGGCCTCCTGCTCGGGCATCACGACCTCCTGCTCTGATGGCTCCTTCTCCGGCAACAACATCGGGCAGATGGACATGGTGGAATTAGCCGGCATTGACACGAGCGAGGGCACGTTTAAAAAAAACCAAGCGATGTCGCGTCCCAAGCGACTAGCGTTGAAGCGACGGCCACTTAACTTCTGCGCGCACTTGCTGCTTCGGTGAGCACTGTGTGACACGACGGCGTTGCGCCTTTCGCACATGCAACACATTAACGCCGACAGCAGTCGACTCGACGGCGTTGCTGGAACGGTCCTTAGCCCAGCTCGAAAGTTCGGCGGGTCTTACCTTTGCACTATGCGTGCAGCATCCGAGGTATTTGCGACGGACGCAACTCGGGAATGTTTCGAGTATGATTTTGTATATGAACTGAGTCGATTCATTTGTCGACTGACCCTTTGACATTATTCTATCGGTGCGCGACAGCGCTCCCGATGGGAGTAGCCCCCGAGATTGTGCTTTATTACTTGCAATGGAGGATAATCTCAAAATCTTCTTACCCTGCATATGTTAATCGAAGAATTTTTTGCCATAATTCTATCGGGTGCGCGACAGCGCTCCCGATGGGAGTATCCCCCGAGATTGTGCTTTATTACTTGTAATGGAGGATAATCTCAAAATCATTTTGTCTTGAGCATCTTTAGTCGAAGAAATTTTTGATACACTCCCGATGGGAGTAATATGCCTCAGCCGAAGGAACGGCCGAGTGACCAATTTTGCCTTATCATTGCTTTTTCACACCCGAACCAAACAAGGCAGTCGAGTGACCAATATGCGTTGAGCGACTCGAATGTATTTCTGATCAAAGCGCTTGAGATGACGTCAGGGATGACGTTTTTTGGCGACTGCGCTGCCTGACACGCGTGGCGTGCGTTATGCTGCGATGGATGGGACGTGACACATAGGTGGGCCCATTTGTGCAGAGCTGACCGAACGACGGTGCCGTCTGGACTTTGATTTGACCACTCTGGCCCACTTTTTACGGAGGCGTGATGATGGCTCCTATTTTTGTGTGCGTAGTGGGCGAAGTGGCCTGCGACGGTTGCCCTTTGCGCCCGCCACGTGTACGGTGGGATTGCGCGCGGAGCGCACGATTGCGATTTCAACGGCTGTGATCAATTTTGATCTGTGGTAAATAGGAGGGACGGCGCTGGCATTATTTTTACCTGCCATTTGCTCTGCGCGCCGCCCTGTTCCATCGTCTTCCTCCTGCTCCACCTCCATTGTTCTTGCGCCCAAGCTCTGCTGTTCTCCTTAGCCACCACAACCATGGCGCCCAAGAGGAAAGCTGCCGCCGACGCGCCCGCGACCGACGCGGACGCTTTGAAAGGGAAGAAGACTGCGGCAAGCGCATCTGCGGCCGCCGTCGACCTCAAGAAAAGCGACGGCGACTGGATGAACTCCACGATCAAAGCGGCACATCTCGAGAAGTTCCGCGAGGACGGACTGCTGCCGCCGGCGGACCAGGTTACTGTCCACGCGCCATCGAAAGAGGTACTCCCCGAGCCTCGCGCAAATGAGCGCGTATGTTTTGTGGAGTTTTTGCCTAGGGGTCTGTCTTTTCCCCTCCACGACTTCGTTCGTGGTTTGTTGTTTGCCTACGGGGTGCAGATCCATGATCTCACCTCGAACGGCATTATGCACATTGCCTGTTTTATGGTATTGTGCGAGTGCTTCCTGGGAGTTGCTCCCAGCTGGGCCCTTTGGAAGTCTATCTTCATGGTCCGGCCCAACAACCGAGGCGGCCGAACCTATCCAGTTGGAGGCCTTCAGATCCAAGTGCGCAGCGACACCCGATACTTTGCCCTGAAGCCAGTCGACTCGGCTCAAGGGTGGAGGAAAAGGTGGTTTTATGTGCTCGTCGACCAGGAAGGGGTCCCGGCATTTTCGACTGCTGGTATAGCCGCTAGGACGAAGGCCTGGGACCATGAGCTTTCGACTGAAGAAATGGCGGAAGCGGCGCCTCTGCTGGAGACGATTGGAGGACTGCTTAACAGCGTCACTGGTGTGCATCTTCTTGCCACCTTTGTGAAGATGCGGGTGTGGCCGCTCCGCGCGCGAGCTCACCCTATGTGGCAGTATGAAGGTCCTCTCGACTCCACTCGAATGAACGAGGAGGAGCTGTCTAGGAGTGAGCTGGTGTCACATGTGCGGTCCATCACCAGCACAAAAGCCAGCGAGCCCTGCAACGTCGACTGCCCTGTCGCTCCTTATGGGGCTGAAAAGCCTTTGCCAGAGGTTAGTGAATCTATCGAGTTTATGATCTCCTGCTTTTGTTATTCTGCTATGCATCTTTGTGACTTTCGACTGCTGTATTTTGTATGCAGGGCCACTCGACCGCCTCAACCCTTCCTCCTCTTCCCGAAGATGGCCCAACTCATGAAACAGAGGTGACGGTAGAAGCGAAGGGAGGAGACGAATCGCCTCTACCTTCGGCTACCACATCTCCCACAGAAGAGGTTGAAGAGGAAGGGGTTGAAGAAGCACAGGACAAGGAGCTTGCCACGACTGATGATGTGAGCGAGGTTCCCACTCGCAAGCGCCGTCGGGCGGCCCAAGTTGTGTCTTCCTCCATGAGTTCACCCGCAAAGGAATCAGATGTGAGAGATGACGGAGACTCGGGCTCGTCTCCTACGACCACAGCTGCTCCTTTGGACGTGAGCCCGTTGAGCTCGGCTCCTCCTCCTCAGTCGGGTGGGGAGCTACTTTTTGGAGGCCCAAACTTTGATGACCTTGACACTGATGAAGAAGAAGAGCACAGGTTTGCTCCTTTTTGTACCAATTTTTTTTGTGAGTTGATATTTATGCTTATGTTGTATTTCTTCGGTTACTCGTAGTGCCGAGACTGTGCACCCTCCGACTCCTCCAGCCGAGAGAGCTTCTGTATTCGAAGTTCTTTTTGCTCTGTCTTTGCGTTGTCGATTGTGAATGACATCTGGCCATCTATCCCAGGTGACAAGGCATCTGCTGAAACCCGAGTAAAGGAGCTAGAAGAAGCTCTTGCCACTCAAGCTGCCGAGTCGAAGAAAGCCGCGGATGCCGCCCAGCATTCTGCCGCTGCGCGCGAGAAGAGCATGCTGAGCGACTGGTTGGCCTCGCACAGAACGTGAGAGGTAAGGAACCATCTTTTATGTACGCCTCCCGTGTACCCGTTGGGTAGTATGTAGTAATCTTGCTTTTTCTGGTTCATGTTACAGAGGCGATTGGTGTGCCAACACCTACTGACATGGTCAGTGATGAGTTATCACTCGACCAGGTTATAGGTGACCTTGGTGCTTCCTTTGTCCAGGCGAAGGACTCCCTTGCCAAGTCTGCCAGCACCCTCGGCGCTGTGTACAAGGAGGTGCTCCCACTAGGCGAGGTGCCGTCGACTGCTGATGGCTTTGCTGGCGTGCTTGGACCGGGGACTTCAACCATGGCGAATTTTGCTCGCGCCCTCACGGTACGCGGCTCGGAGTCCACCCTCAAGCTGATACTAGGTCATGGGATAGAGGGTAACTTCGAGGCGGCGATGTCTGACTTCCCTCGGAAGGCCGGCGGGAAGCTAATATCTTTGAAGCATGTTAGCGAGCCAGCCACCCGGCTGGCCAACCTTTTTATGAACACCATGGAACGCCGGCAACAGAGGTCGCCGCCCGTGCGAGTAGGGCTAGGTTGAGTCGGTGTCTGAGAAGTAGGGCAGCCGCGCCTTTTATGCCTTGTAATTAAACTTATGACCATGCGAGTACGCATGCGCTTTTGCTACCTTTGTATGACTTTAATTTCCTCGTTATGCTTCTGCCTGTAAGGCTGTGTGCTGTTATTCGCCAAGCTTTTTGATGAGTTTCTCATGAAACTTTTATGATGTTTGGAACAGAAACGGCCAGCCGCCACTTCATCCGGCTCATCGCGGCATCGCGCCCCTACTCGATCTCGAGCTCAGGTGGCAAACGATGCCGCAGTAATGCGTTATATGAAGGCTCGAGTCGCAAAACTGGAGCAAGAGTTGGGAGTGCCCGTAGTGAGCTGGATAGGATGAGGGAGGCCTGCTCTACCCACTCAGCGAGAGGAGTATGTGCTTGGCGAGATGGAGATCGTGAACAGACAACTCGAGTGTAAGCATGACTGCTCTTATCTCAAGAGTTCATAATCTGTCCTTTTTGTTCACCCAACGTGTGTTGTTGTAGGTTTTGTTCCAGATTTCCAGGCGGAGCAGGCTCGTGTAGATGAGCAGTTGAACAATGCGACTAACGAACCCACGACTGGCCGTCAGCACTTTCGCTTGGATAAGCACCGAGCACGCATACTCGCGACTCTGCAGGATCGAGTGTGGCGGAGCACTATGCTTCTTGAGTTATGCAGGTCGGCCTTCAGTCGAATCAACCAGACGCTTTTTCCGACTGGGCCGCAACCTCAAGGAATCCACGCGTTGCTCGGGCTTTTCCGGACTACAGGTTCCATTCGAGACTTTATCACCCAGAAGCTTGTGGATGGAGCCAACGCAACGATGGCATATATCCGAAGTCAACGTCCAAATATGCAGCTACGTCCACCCGTGCCTGGATCGTCTTTGTCCCAGTCGCATCTTGACGATACAGTCGATCATGCGAGGGTGTTGGTTGAGTGCTATCATGCTCAACTTATGGGCCCTGTTCTTCCAGTAAAGGACGAACCGGAAGATTAGGGTTTTTCTGTATAGGGGACAGCCCCCGAGTGTAAATTTTGCCACTTGTACTTAGTACATATTTGTTCACTTGTATGTATGCAGCCCCCGAGTGTATCGAGTGGGGTTTATGAAAAACACTATATAGAACATGAATTCTACAGCCCCCGAGTGCTCGAGTGAGGCTGTGAATTTTTGCGATGTTTGAAGCTTCAACTCATGTTATTGAGCAACTTTTGGTTTATGTACGACCCAGCCCCGAGTATTCGAGTGCGCTGGGTATTATGTTTGAAGGAGCGAGAGCTCACGTTTTGAAGTAGCGCAGCCCCCGAGTACTCGGGTGAGGCTAAGGTTGTGCGAGTAGTTTGTGCGAGTAGTAAACAGGGAGAAATATGAGGAATTTATTGACTATATTCCATTTATGAATGTTAGGCTGCAGGCCGCCTCATTAAAAACCTTCCAGTCCCCTTAGGTACCCTGGTAAGGAAAAGAGCGCGTCTGAAACCTGCAGCCATCCGACATATGTGCCTATTACATTATGCGACTGAGCAATCTAAGCATAGAAACGGCGCAGCTGCGCAACGTTCCAAGGATTATGTGAGAGTTCGCCTGTCTTCGCGTGCTTCAGTCTGTATGCTCCACCACCAATGACCTCGGTGATGATGAAGGGTCCTTCCCATGGAGAAGCAAGTTTGTGCACCTTCTTTTGCTTCAGTCGAAGTACCAAGTCGCCAACCTCGAAGGACCTGGTACGCAGTCGACGGCTGTGATAGTTGCGTAGATCTTGCTGGTAGACAGCTGTGCGTGCTAGCGCCGTGTTGCGTGCTTCTTCGAGCAAGTCGACTGCATCTTCGAGTGCTTCATCTGCATCTTCTTCGTTGTATGCTTCGACTCTTGGTGCATTGAACCTTACGTCTGATGGCAGGATTGCCTCTGCGCCGTAGACCATGAAGAATGGGGTAAATTGTGTTGAGGCATTGGGAGTTGTGCGTAGCTCCATAGCACAGATGGAAGTTCTTCGACCCAAGCACCCGCGCCTTTTGAGTGGCACCAGGAGGCGTTTCTTGATTCCACTCGTCACAAGCCATTGGCTTTTCGACTTGGCCATTGATTGCGGGTGTGCCACGGATGCATAATTGAGCGTGATATCTTGCTCTTTGCAGAAAGTTCGGAATTCTTCAGCCGTGAAGTTTGTACCGTTATCAGTGATGATGCTACTTGGCACACCAAAGCGGTATATGATGGATTTTATGAAATTGACTGCTGTAGTGGCAGTCGAACTTGTGATAGGGACTGCTTCAATCCACTTGGTGAACTTGTCGACCGCCACCAGAAGGTGAGTATGCCCTCCATGGGAGGATTTTTTGAGTGGCCCAACCATATCGAGCCCCCACTGGGCGAAGGGCCAGGCCAATGGTATTGTCTTCAACGCCGATGCGGGTGCGTGCGGCTTTGTGGCGAATTTTTGACAGCCGATGCACCTTTTGACTATGTCCTCCGCGTCTTTGAGTGCTGTGGGCCAGTAGAAGCCTGCGCGAAAGGCTTTGGCTACGAGTGATCGACTGCTGGCGTGATGCCCGCAGGTACCTGCATGAATATCACGAAGGATGGCTTGGCCATCTTCAAATGCTATGCAACGTTGGAACATACCTGATATGCTGCGTTTGTAAGTTCACCGTTGATGACAGTGTATGCTTTAGATCGTCGAGTGACGCGTCTTGACTCTGTTATGTCTTCGGGTACCTCGCCGCGGAGTATGTATGCGAGGAAAGGTTGAGTCCAAGTTGGCTCGATGAGGAGTACCTCGACTGGCGGGTCCTCTGTGCTAGGTGCTTTGCTCTTGGCTGGTGCGGCTGATGTAGGAGATGCTCGCTTTTTCTTGATGGATCTGTGCTCGATGCGCTCGAAGAAGACACCAGGTGGAACTGGTGCTTTGGTCGCGCCAATGTTGGCTAGCTTATCTGCTTCTTCATTGCTCTCACGCCCTATGTGCCGCAACTCGCAGCCTTCGAAGCTGCCCTCCATGATGTTGTACAGGTCACGGTAGGCGATCATGTTATCTGCGATTGCATCGCAGGCCTTCATTGTTTGCTGCACCACAAGATTCGAGTCACCGTAATCATCAGTCGAGTGCACCCGAGGGCTTTGGCCATCCTCATGCCATGGATCAGGGCCTCGTACTCGCTTCGTTATTGATGGGAACTCGAATCCCATCTGCAGGATATAGCGAAGCTTGTCGCCTTTTGGTGATATGAGGATGACACCGCGCCTGCGCCTTCGTTTTTCTTCGAGCCGTCAAAGTACATAGTCCATGAGTTGGACACATCTGGCGCTCCTGGCAGCTGAGCTTCGATCCACTCGGTGTGGAAGTCAGGTAAGACTTGTGCTTTGATGGCCTTCGGGTAATCATACTTGATGTCTCGCGGTGCTAGCTCGATGAGCCATTTTGCGACTCGCCCAGTTGCGTTGGGGTTTGTGAGGATGTCCCCGATCCCTGAGGTGCTGATTACAGTGATCGGGTGCTCGGAGAAGTAATGCGTCAGCTTCCTTGAGGACATGAACACGGCGTAGGCCAGCTTTTGATAGTGCGGGTACCGCTGCTTTGATATGGAGAGCACTTCACTCAAGTAATAGACTGGACGTTGTATGCTTTGGGCGTGTCCCTCCTCCCTTCGTTCGACTACCAGTACGGTGCTCACCACCCTGTTAGTTGCGGAGACATATAGGTACAGTGGCTCGCGTTCCCTTGGTGCGACGAGGATTGGAGGGCTTGTGAGGACTCGCTTGAGGTCCGTGAAGGCTGCTTCGGCTTCTTGCGTCCACTCGAATTTGTCTGCTTTCTTCATCAGTCGATAGAACGGGAGTGCTTTTTCGCCAGCTTGCTGATGAATCGACTGAGTGCTGCTACTCGACCCGCAACTTTTGCACGTCATGGAGCTTTGAAGGCCTTTGCATCGTCAAG
Organism: Poa pratensis; assembly: GCA_947311845.1. Taxonomy (NCBI): domain Eukaryota; kingdom Viridiplantae; phylum Streptophyta; class Magnoliopsida; order Poales; family Poaceae; genus Poa; species Poa pratensis. The sequence continues at coordinate 62,637,189 of CAMZMU010000049.1, read as the reverse complement.
ATGGCCTGTATTTTCTCCGGGTCTGCCTCGATTCCTCGAGCTGAGACTAGATACCCGAGGAGTTGCCCGGCTGGCACGCCGAACGTGCACTTCTTCGGGTTGAGCTTGATGTGGAAGCGTTTGAGGTTTGCGAACGTCTCTCGCAAGTCATCGAGTAGTGTGTTTTCCTCTTGTTGTGATGACGATGTCATCTACATAGACCTGGACGTTTCGCCCAATTTGCTTCTTGAGGCAGTCTTGCATCATGCGCTGGTAGGTTGCGCCTGCGTTCTTGAGCCCGAAAGGCATTGTTGTGTAGCAGTAGACCCCGAGTGGGGTTATGAACGCCGTTTTCTCTTCATCCTCTTCCTTCATCCTTATCTGGTGGTAACCCGAGTAAGCATCCAGGAAGGACAAGCGAGCGCACCCGGCGGTGGAGTCGACGATCTGGTCGATTCGAGGTAGTGGAAAGTGATCCTTTGGACAACATTTATTGAGTGCTGTAAATCTACGCACATCCGAAGGATATCTGTGTGCTTCTTCTCTACGAGTACGGGGTTGGCCACCCATTGTGATTTCTTGATCTCTGATGAAACCTGCTGCGAGTAGCCTGTCGACTTCGGCTTCGACTGCGGTTCTTTTTGGGCCGGATATGCGGCGCATTGTTTGCTTGACTGGTTTAGCATCTGGAAATAATTGGAGAGAGTGCTCGGCGAATTCCCTGGGAATACCTGGCATGTCGGCTGGACACCATGCAAATATATCCCAGTTCTCACGGAGGAATTCGACGAGCGCGCTTTCCTATGCGATAGGCAGACTCGACGAGACATTGACTGTCTTGGTCGGGTCAGTCGGGTGCACCTGATGCGATCTTGTGTCATTGGTGGCATTGAATGCTCTGTCGACTGCCACCTTTTTGTGTTCTGGCATAAGTGTTCGATCGTTGGAGACCGCTAGATCAGCGAGTGTTGCTTCCATGCCGAACATCTCAGAGATTTTGCTAAACTCTCGGTCGCAAGAGTCAGACTTTTGGAAGTTTCCCTTGACTGTGATTACTCCTTTTGGTCCAGGCATCTTTACTGGAGGTATGCATAGTGTGGCACCGCCATGAATCGAGCGAACGTCGGGCGTCCAAGTATAGCATGGTATTGTGACTTCCAGTCGACAACTTCGAACTCAATCGATTCTGTCCTGAAGTGGTTCTTGTCCCCGAACGTTACGTCGAGTTGTATGGTGCCTTCTGGGCTTATTGCTTTGCCTGGGACGATACCGTGAAAGGTATTTGAAGACCTTGGCAGGTTTTCGACTGACCTGTTCATTTTGCGGAGCGTATCTGCGAAGATGATGTTTATGCCGCTGCCCCATCCATGAATACCTTGGACATGGCGTAGCCTCCAATTTGCGCGTCGAGTACCAGAGCAGAGTGCCCTGGACGAACAACCGATGGAGGGTGGTCCTCTCTGCTGAAGCTTATTGTGGTTTCAGAACCCTTCAAGAATTCAGTTACAGCGGGAGGTGACATGACCGCCATGTTTACTTGTCGAGTGCGAAGTTTTTGCTCCCTGTTGGAAGGGCGACCTTTCTGTATCATGTACATCTGCCCTTGGGGCGGAGGGTACTGTGGTTCGTCCACCCGAGGTACGGCTGTATGGCACCCGCGAGATTTCCGCCTGCGGCAGGCTGTGGTGGTGGAGGTGGTGCCATCAGAACAGGCACATTGTTTGGCTGAGGCACGGGTGCAGGTGCGTGTGGCTGCTGCCTTTCTGAGATTTATGTAATCAGTCGCCATTTGGTCGAACTCCCTGCAGTTTCTCATCGAGTGATTGGAGCGCAGTTTTCCGTCTTCCCCTTGTACAGGTGGAATCTGCAATCAGCATCCATCTTTTCTTCGAATGATCGCTCGGATTGTGCTCCGGTCGTGACTTGCGCCAGTCTTCCTCTTGTAGCTATCACTGCGTTGGCCGCGGTCTCGACTGTCCGGCGATCATCTCGACTGTCCCGTCGATCATCTCGACTGTCCCTCGATCTTCTGACCGTCGGTCGCTTCTGTCTTGGTCGTTGCGGGTGTGGAGAACCCAGCCGCCATGAATTCGGGTCTGTCATCGTCGTAGTGACGTTTTGAACGTTTGCGCCTTCGGTCGTCTCTGTACGAGTCTCTGCGGCTTCGACTGCCGCTTTCATGATTGTCACGGGGTGAGGACCCGCGTGTGGTGCGCGCCATGTCTTCTCCGTCTGCCCACTCAGTCGCGATCATCAAGAGGTTAGCCACAGAGGTTGGCTTTTTGCGACCAAGTGCTTCTTTGAAGTCCCGCCTGGCGAGTCCCATTATGAAAGCATCCATGGCCATATCTTCTGAAATTACTCCGACTGAGTTGCGTATCTCAGTCCATCGTCTGATGTATGACCTCAACGTTTCGTCTGACCGTTGAACGCAGGCTCGCAGCTCCTCGAACGTTTTTGGGCGCTCACATAGAGGCTCGAAGTTTTTGATGAAGTCAGTGCGGAAGTGATCCCACGAGTCGTATGTTGATGGAGGTAGGGCCTTGAGCCAGTCGCGGGCTGTGCCTTCGAGCATGAGTCGTATGTATTGCATGGCTGTGGTGTTTGTGCCTCGCTGGCACGCGACAGCCAGCCTGTAGTCTTCCAGCCACCCGAAGGTTCCTGTCGACCCGTGTACTTGGGCTGTTCAGATGTAGTTTGAACCCTTTGGGCATCCGTGTCTCGCGGACGCGTCGAGTGAAGCACAGAGCTCCATGTGGCTCAGGCTCTCGATCAGAGTATGAGTCGCTACTGTAAGATCTGCGTGATCTGCTCCTGGACCTGCGCCTACGCGAGCCGCTTCTTTCCTTCGAGTGGTGGCGGCGACCACTGTGATTGTGCTCTTCACGACGCGTGTCAACTAGGGCACGGTCTCGACTCCCCCTGGAGTTTTTGGAATTTGGCGTATGGCCTTCGCGCTAAGGCGAGTGATTTGATCTGTTGGCGATGCAGTTTTGCATTGGGGTCATCAGCTGGAGGCTTGATTGCCTCTAGGTATGCTGCAGCGGTAAAGAGAGCACCCGCAGCTGTTTTGGGTACTGGCACTCCCTCCTCGTCGTATGTCATGAAAGAGTTGCCTAAGTTGCGGGTGAGTGCCGCCCTCTCGTCCGGCGAGAGGTGTGACAGCCTTGATCTGGGTCTTGTGTCTGCTCGCCCGGTGGAGCTCAGGGAGAGCTGTCTTCTGCGCGCACTCGACAAGCTAGCTTGCTTTTTGCGTTCTTCGAGTGTTGCTCTATCTGCTTCAGTCGAAGTGATTCCTGCCAGTTGAAGTACTGGAAGGTCACATCTCCTCTTGTGTTGCGTCTGCTGGCATCATTGTGCACTCCTTGATAACTTTATCTGCTTTTGCTGCCATCTCAGCAGTAATTGTGAGATTTGTGACTCCGTCCGGCATAGTAACCGTGCACGGGAACTCTGTAGGCCTGCGACTGGCCGCAGCATCAGATGATTCTGCGGCGAAGGCAACGTAGACCTGCTGGGGTATCACCCGAGGGTATGTGTATGTGTCTTCGAGTCCCATCATGGACTCGACGTCATCATCAAGGCTCATGTCGGAGTCGATATGCCCGTCGAGTGGTCCGACGGATCTCGCTGTCGATGCCTTCATCGCCTATGCTCATCTCGGCGTCGACGAAGTTGTTATGAATCTCGAAGTCGAGGTTGTTGTTGTTGGTGCAGATCTCGGAGTCGACGTGGTTGTCGATATGAGTTTCAGGTTCGTCGAAGTCGCTGAGGGAGATCCCGCAGTCGAAACTATCCTCGAGTGGGAGATCGAGCTCGGGATCGTTTGTGCGGTATGCTGATTCGGCCTCCTCGCCCTGGAGTTCTTCAATGAGCTCGCGCATCTCTCGTGTGGACATGGTTGTTGCAGACGAGCAAGCTTGGAGGATCGACGATGGTATGGACGCAGTTGAGGGATCCGCAGTCGAAGGAGCCGCAACCGATGGAGCCTCGGGTGCGGAAGTCGCGAGTTGGCGTGGATCCGTCAAGTCCTGCACACCAAGCTTGTTGACGAAAAAATTGAACGAACCAACGGTTAAACCCAAACCTGACTCGAGATCGGAGAAGGCCTCCTGGAATTCTGGCGAGTGTGGCTCGAAATCCATCAGAGGATCCGATGCGCTTTTTGCGGGTGAAGCTGGCGTGTTGCCGTTTGTCGAGTGAGTCGGCGAGTTGCCGTGTGCCGCCTGAGTCGGCGAGTTCTGGTTTGTTGATGCAGCCGGCGAGTTGCCGTTTGTAGATCCGATCGGCGAGTCGCCGTTTTCCGATGGAACCGAAGAAACCGCGAGTCCAGCACTATTCTTTCCCACAGACGGCGCCAATTGACGAGGGGTACACTCATCAAATCCCATGGTTAAGGACCTAGGGTTGAGATTATGGGGAGAGAACGTGGTAGTACTGGTAGTTTCGTCGGCTGACAAGCAGAGGCAAAGATTTACCCAGGTTCAGGCCCCTCGGGTGGAGGTAAAGACCCTACTTCCTGCTTGTCTGGTATTGATCGTGTGAGATTATGCGGTTACAAGAAGGCTCCGGCGAGATGTCGATCTCGCTAGAGCTTTGGTGGTTTGAGTATGGCTTGGTCCTAGATCGGCACCCTCCCAGCCTTTAAATAGGCTGGGTCTCGGGAGTTCGTAACCGACCTAGTTTACACGTAAGGAAAGTCTAAACCGACTATGCCTATGTCTAATCTTGGAGGGTACTCCATCTTCTTGGGCCTCTTGTCTTGGGCTTCGAGTAGGCTCTTCGCTATTGGGCCTTAGTCGTCACATGCACCAGGTACCCTCACGTAGGGTACCCGAGATGTATACCCTTGTCAGTCCTGGAATGGCAATTTTACTCGTGATGAAAAAGGCAGTAAGGGAATTCATGTTAGCTCATATGGATGAACGATTGCATACTCGCTTTGGGAAAACTAGTGCATATGATGTGCTCACAGAGCTGCATAGTCTATTCCAGGAGAGAGTTGAAATTGCATGATATACAATCACTAAACTGCTCTTCATTACTAAGCTGGATATGAAGGGTTCGCTCAAAGACCACTTGGCTAGCATGATTAAGCTTAATCAAAAGTTGGAAGATCTAGGATCTCCAATGAATGCCCAAGCTGGTCGTACAGTGTTGCTAATGTCACTACACCGCCTTATAGCGGATACATTCAAAATTCTGATTTGATTGGTAGTAACATAAGCATGGAAGAGCTTACTCGGAAGTTAGTCATAGCGGAAGCTAAGATTAAAAACTGCAAAAGGGTTGGTCTTACCAGCAAGGCATCACAAAGGCAAGAGGAAGGAGATCTCAATTTAGTGGATGATTTGGGGACTGGAAATCCTAGAGTCATTAATGTGCTAGATGTGTATTTAACTGGACCTCACAGTAATTCATGGATCTTTGACGCGGGTCAGTTGCACACATATGCAACACGACAATTGGTTTAAAGATGTGAGGAAGTTAAATCAAGGTGAAGTCTGCATGAGAGTTGGAAACGGAATGCAAGTTAGCGTTCGTTCCGTCGGTACCATGAGCCTTCACTTACCTTCAGGATTCATTTTGGAAATGCGTAATTGCTACTATGTGCCAACATTGAGCAAGAACATCATTTCAGGGTCACGACTTTTAGTGACGGTATTCTTTTAATTCTGAGAACAATGGATGTTCGATTTATTATAAGGGTGCATTTTACGGATCAGCCCCTCTGGTGGATGGTCTGTTTGTATTGAATCTTGGAAGGATAGAAGACATATTACACATTAATGCAAAACGACTGAAAGTAGTGAAAGATGATACTTACACTTGGCACTGTCGTCTTGGGCACATCGGAAAGGGCCGCATGAAACAACTCTATTCTGATGGGTTGTTGGAATCATTTGATGAAGAATCATTTGATAAGTGTGAGGCATGTCTGATGGGAAAATTGGCCAGGACACCGTTTAACGGTATAGTTGAACGGGCTACGGAACTGCTCGAGATCATACATACTGATGTGTGTGGTCCATTGAACATTCCAGCGCGCGATGGATTTCTTTACTTCGTGACATTTACTGTTGACTTAAGTAGGTATGGCTATATCTACTTGATGAAGCAAAAGTCGGAAACCTTTCAGAAATTCAAAGAGTTTCAGAATGAAGTAGAAAACAAACATGACAGGAAGATAAAGTACATGCGATCTGATCATGGTGGAAAATATCTTAGTCATGAATTCAGTCAACATATGAAGGAGCATGAAATTGTGCCACAGCTCACGCCGCCTGGAACACCGCAAAGGAACGGAGTTTCGGAGAGACGTAATCGAACCCTTATGGATTCGGTAAGGTCTATGATGGCATTATCTGATTTACCACTATCTTTTTGGGGATATGCACTAGAAACAACAGCTTACACTTTAAACAGATCACCATCCAAATCTGTCAAGACAACGCCATACGAGATATGGATGGGTAAACCACCCAATCATGGGCATCTGAAGGTTGGGGTTGCGATGTTTATGTTAAACGATTGCAAGCCACAAAACTTGAGCCTAAGTCTGACAAATGTGTTTTCATAGGGTATCCTAGAGACACCATCGGATACACCTTTTATAACAAGGCCGAGGGCGGATTTTTGTTGCCCGGAATGGCGTATTTCTTGCGAAAGAATTTCTTTCAAAAGAAGTTAGTGGGAGGACGGTTAGTCTCGACGAGATTTTACAATCTTCTGAAGAGATAGTCAGAGTGAATGCACCGGAAGCAATTCCTGTCACTAACTCAACCACTGATACGGAGATTCTAACTCCTCCTCAAGAGGAAGAAGAAACTCCAGTCAGGACAAATCCTCAGATAAGAAAGGGAACCATAAGTCACGAACAACCTCGATTTTTCGAGAATGAAGTTTTCTTACTTGAGAATGTCGAGGAAGAAGTTTTCATCATGGATGAAGTTTTTCTTCTCGAAGAGGATGAGCCTGCATGTTATAAGGAAGCAATGGATGATGTGGATTCCAACAAATGGCAAGTAGCCATGAATTCTGAAATGAAGTCCATGTACGACAATGAGGTCTGGGATTTGGTTGATCTTCCTAAGGAAGTGAGACTAATAGAATGTAAATGGATCTTCAAGAAGAAGACATACGCAGATGGTAATGTTACCGTTCATAAAGCACGCCTTGTCGCAAAGGGTTTTCGACAAATTCATGGTGTAGACTACGAAGAGGCATTCTCTCCCGTAGCCATAGCTGCCTTCTATGATTATGAAATCTGGCAGATGGATCTCAAAACATCTTTCCTTAATGGAAATCTTTCTGCGGACGTGTACATGGTACAGCCCGAAGGTTTTGTCGATCCAAAGAAAGCTAACATGGTATGCAAGCTAAAGAGATCCATTTATGGTCTCAAGCAAGCATCATGGAGTTGGAATATTCGATTTGATGAAGTAGTCAAGAGTTTTGGCTTCATTCAGAATTTCGAGGAAACTTGTATTTACAAGAAAGAAAGTGGGAGCTCACTAGCGTTTCTTATTCTCTATGTCGATGATATATTGTTACTTGGTAATGATAAAATGTTTCTTGGGGAAGTTAAAGCTTCATTGGAAAAGAGTTTTGCAATGAAGGACTTAGGAGAGGCTGCTTACATATTAGGCATCAAGATCTATCGTGACGGAGATAGACGCTAATATATAGGTCTTAGCCAAAGTACATATATAGAAAAGGTGTTGAAGAGATTCAACATGGTCGATTCCAAGAAAGGCAATATTCCCATATCGCCTGGAATAATCTTGAGCAAGAAGCATTGTCCTATGACTGTTGCTGAGCGAAAAGAAATGGCGGACGTTCCTTATGCCTCGGCAATAGGATCTATAATGTACGCAATGACATGCACACGCCCTGACGTGGCATATGCCCTATGTGTTACCAGCAGATTTCAATCTGATTTTGGTAAACTCCACTGGACAACAGTTAAAAACATTCTGAAATACCTCAGGAGAACTAAGGACATGTTCCTAGTCTATGGAGGGGATGAGGAGCTCAGAGTAAAGGGTTACACTGACTCAGGATTTCAGTCTGATCCAGACGATTCCAAAGCACAATAGGTTATGTGTTCGTTCCTAACGGCGGTGCAATAAGCTGGAGAAGCTCCAAGCAGGGCACGGTGGCAGACTCTACAATGGAGGCGGAATATGTGGCGGCATCTGAAGCAGTCAAAGACAGCTATTGGATAAAGAAGTTCATCACTGAACTAGGAGTAGTTCCTTCAGCGGCAGACCCAATCGAGCTCTATTGTGACAACAATAGTGTCGTGGCTCTGGCAAAGGATCCGAGGTCTCACAACAAAGCCAAGCACATAGAACGCAAGGATCACCTCATCAGAGATCATGTGGCAAAAGGGCACACTGTCATACGTAGAGTTCATACTATTGACAATGTAGCTGATCCTATGACAAAAGCACTCCCAAGCTTGAAGTTTGAACCTCACCGGTTTAACATCGGTCTTAAAAAAGGTTTAATGTAATAGATAGTTATTGTATCTAAGTGCAAGTGGGAGACTGTTGGATGTATGCCCTGAGAGACAATAAATATACATTTGTTTCATGATTAATGAATTATATCTTTATGCTATAACTGCTATGGTCTATAAATATGTGATTTATAGGGAAACACATACGCACGTGTAAGGATATACTCAAACCCTGTTTACCCTTTGTCATGTCTCTTGGATAAACTCGTTAATACTGGATGGCGATGTTTTCCAGCCATGGACAAAATTTATTGTCATTATTAATGAGAGCACATTGCTAAGTTTAACACTGTGACTGGGAAGACTCAAAAGTATGATATACTACGAGATCAAGTTTTTGGAGAAAATAGTATAGTCTAAGATTGGTTACTTGTTTATTCCTTAGACCATGAGAATTTATGATTGTATATACTGGAGGGGAAGCTTTGGCGTAGTCAAGTATCATTGCCGTAACTGGGTGATCAAAACGGCTATTGCTGGGTAACCCCAAAGATGTATATGATCATAGTAGTTCAAGACTAGGAATCACACCTCTAGGTATTAGAGAGATACAACCTGGATCCACTCTAGTGGGAAGGCATCTATCAATAAGTCTGCGTAGACAAGGAAGTGATATGTAAATATCATGGGATGCTTAAACACGGTAAAGAGTAATGGCATCATACCAGAAACAAGGATAAAGTAACATAGTAAATGAAAGCTATCATTTACGGTAATGTCATATATCTCGCCTTGGGTATTTGATGAGTATCGTGAAGTGATGGGAACAAGCATGTTAATCAAACAGGTTCATCAGAGTGTCTTCGCACAACGATAGTAGTCATTCAGAACGTCCATGGTTCTGACCCTGACCAGTGATTGGATAGGCATTTCCAATTATAGCTATACGTTGTCGAACCTGTAGGGGTCACACACTTAAGACGTCAAGGTCTGCTGTATACGTAGTTTGGTCAGGAGTAGAGAAGGAGTATCACCTGGGATGGTTCCGGAGTGATAGAATTATATTCAGAGATTGGATCATAAAGAAAGAAGGTTTATATAGAAGGAAATAATTATCCGAAATATTTTGTCGGTAGACACTGGGTGTCCCGGATCATGTAAATATGTTTATATGATAAGTAATTAATTCTGGGAATTAATTGGACAAAGTATTAATTAATTAAATATTAATTTATTTAATTAATAAATAAAAGGGAAAATTATTTAATTAAAAAGGCCAATAAAAGGTGGCTGCCACATGGGCCCTAGGGGCCCACATGGCAGCCGCACCACCACTGGTGGTGGGCCAAGGCGCTAGGAGGGGAGGCTCCCCCTCCAAGCCGAAACCCTAATGGGCCTTTGGGCCCATGGGGGGAGGCGGCGACGGCGGCCAAGGGGCCGGCCGGCCTAGGGTGGGCCCGACCCCACCTAGGTCAGTGCGGCTAGGGCGGGCCCCACCCAAGGCGGCGGCGGTTGAGGCGGTGGGGGGAGTTGGAGTCTCACTCCAACTCCTCCTCCCAAACCGAATTAGGCAAGGAGAGGTTTCCCCTTGGCCAAACCGACTTGGACTAGGGGAAATCTTTCCCCTTGCCCAAGTCCCTCTACCCCTTGGATCTACTATATAAACCCCACCCCCTCTCCTCTTGGAGATACACAATTTAGAGAAAAGACTAGAGATCTCTCACATGAGCTCTCTAGATCTAGTTCTAATCTCTCTCCCTTCTCTCCCATGTATTGGGATTCTCTCCACCATACGTACACCAGTAGCTCTTAACTCTGGCACGGCGAAGCGCTGCTGGATCTTGACGGACGTACGTGTGCGAGCTCTCGGAGGGGCGATACGTCCTAGACATTTGGCCCTCACTCTGCTAGATCAAGAAGGCTATACGAGTGGTCGGTAACATCCTCACCGCCAGGCTTGGTTGTGAGGATCTTCATCAGGCATCATCGACATCGTCACCGACAACTCTTCCGCGTCTCGTTGTTGGTAACGAAACAGTACTAACCTCGCTTGTACCTTCATAGTTGTTCCTGGCTGTTACGTAGGTTGGAAAATTTTAAATTCTGCCACGTAACCCAATAGCGCTCAACCGCATCCACCGCCGAACTACAATGCCCAGGAGCGGACGCGGTTCTGGTCGAAACCCGGCCGCACCATTCGGGGCGTGTATGAGGCCGCCCTGACAGAAGATGTCCGGGCAGAAGCTGCCCTCGACACGCCCTAGCCCGCTACCGAGGAGGCGCCGCTGTGTAGGTTTATGCGTCGTAGGATTTAGATTAGATTTGTATGTATAAATTTGAATACAATTTTGTTTTTTCTTTGCAATATCTCTATTTTGGTTTTGGTTTTCGGGAGTGTAGGTGTGGGCAGCACCCCATAATTGGCTGGTCAAGTATCCGGCACCCCCAAAGCGGACAAAATTTCGGGTGTGCCAGACATATTTCCGAGGGGGGGGGGGTGTGGTGTGCCGGTGGAGATACTTTTATAAATTTAAAATTTGAATGATGAGTTGAAGTTTTCAACATTCTCCCAAACTGAAATTTCAATTCACATGGAAAGTCTGGGGTAGTACAGTAATAGGAATCTTAGGATTGGTAGCGCTCTGCGCGGTGGTGACGTAGTGGTCTGAAGAAGAGGACAGGTTGCACAGCGCCACGGCCAATGGGCAAAAAAAAAGCACCGGAACACGACCACGCTGCTTTTGCTGCCCAGTCCACCGCTCCCCAGCACCCAGTCCACATGAACCAGACCAGCTACCACGGCGAAGAGGAGCAAATCCCTCTCCCCTCCTCCCGGCGCTCGCCAAGATGTCGCTCCGCCGCCTGCTAGGCTTTTCCGCTCGCCTCCGCCACTCCCTCTGCACGGCCGCCACGCCTCCACCCGATTCGGGTCGGCGGCAGGGCAGCTGGACGTGGCTCATGCTCGGGAAGATGACGGCGGCCGTGGGGTCGTCGCCCAGCCCGTACCTGCGCCCCGTCGCTCCTCCGCGCGTCTCCCGGCTACACATGCCCGACTACTTCGCCAATACCAGCGGTCTCCCCGAACCCGACCCCGAAGGCGACGACGTCGTGCGACTCTCTGTCGGCCAGGCCTGCTCCGTGAGCCAGGACGGCCTCCTCCTCCTCAGCTGCCAAGAAATCCTCGCCACGGCCCCCGTCCTCGCCAGGCAGGGCGCCCACAAGGTGCGGGACATGACCGGCGTCGGCTTCGCGCACCCGACCGCCTCCCCGACATGGCGCACATCGTCTTTAACCCTCACAACGGCCACCCGCGCCGTCTCCCGCCCATCCAAGGCCCCAAGAAGATCTTGGCCGGCTTCCACCTCGGCATCCTCACGCAGCGCGGGCCACCGGGAAGGTACGCCGTCGCCGAGCTGGATGCAAACGCGAACGTGATGCTCCGGTTTCTCCCGGAAACAGGGGATTGGGATTTCCTCAAGTGCTCCCCGTGCTACCTCCCGGCTCAGCGCCGAATGGTGCCAACCCAGGAGGTTGTGCCCTTCAGCGGCCACCTCTGGTGGGTGGACGTGACCTGGGGCGTCATCTGCGCCGACCCGTTCAGCGACCGGCCGGAGCCTCGCTTCATCGAGCTGCCCAGCGGCAGCGTGCTGCCTGCAGACACACACGAGCAAGTGTCCCGCAGCCGACGGAGCCTGCTGCCTGACGCTGAAGGCAACGTGTGGTGGATGAAGGCGCCGGCCATGTACCGCCGCGTCGGCCTCAGCGGAGGCTGGCTGCGCTACGTCGAGGTGTCTGAGGAGGAGCCGTTCGTGCTCAGCTCCTTCGCGCTTAACGCCGATGACAGCGGCTGGACGCTGGAGCACCGGGTGGCGCTCAGCCCGCTCTGGGCGGATGGTGGCTACCCGTGGCAGGGCGCCACCAGGCCAAAGATTGGTGTTCTTGATATGGCTCAACCCAATGTCGTGCACCTCATTGTGGGCGACCATATGGTCGTCGTGGACATGCAAAAGGGGGAGGTTGTTGAGCATTGTCCGCATCAAGGCGACATCTGCATTTTGCCATGTATACTTACCTCGTGGCTTGCAGAATCTGGGATCCCTTCGCCAGGTACATTCAACTGCTCGTCATAATGTGGCAATGGTCGACTTGAGCAGCCTCTTTATTAAGCCAACTATTTGTTACCAATGTACTACTTAGCAAATCAAAGTATTCCTTGTACAGATGGAAAATAATGACCCAGAATTATTTCTAAAGCGCTGTCTGGCAGCAATTAGGATTTATGACTGAAAAAAAAGTAGTTTGATGATATAATCTGACAAAATATGTGATTTTTTAGTAATTGAGAACATAAGAAATGTTGATCCATTGATCTTGGACACTAAAGTATCACAACATTAGTAGGAATTAGCAATGTTATCTGGAACACAACTATAGTCCCACTAGTGATTACCTTTCTCTTCTTGGGTTACAAATGGCGCAGTTATTTGGAAATCTAGATTTAAATTCTAAAACATGTTCCTCTCCGAAAGAGCCGGCATAGATTAGATGGTAGAATGCTTGGACTAAATAGGGCATTAAAGATCTCTTCGGCATCCATAAGATTAGGACAGACCAACAACTAAACCAGCTCTCTCTAACCACACAGCAAATTAATTATAGTGCCATGGTAAGCAAACATAATTCTGATCTTATAACTTACTAGCAAAATGCCCGTGCGTTGCAACGGGTATAAAATGTAATGGTAAATATACGATCATATGTAAAAGATTTGCATATTTTTTTATTTACTTGCAGAGTGTCTGTGTGTTGACATTCACCTATGTGTTTGTAATCCTGTATTTTTTTCTTTTCCCAGTTTTCAGTTTTGTGTTTTAAAGGAAAATCGAAAAGATTAGTCTGTTTACGGCTAATAATGGCTCTGATGAAAACTACCGTGAAACTGCCAGACACACATTATTTCCCTTCCCATTTTCAGCCTTTCGGGTGTACAGCAGATGAGCATAATATTTTTTTTCTTCAAAATTATGAGTTCTCATGTTTATGCAGGTGCGAAGAAGACAGCTAGCTGCTGAGACATGGCATGTGCTTTGCCTTCTAAAGCTAGACTCTGGAATGTAATTTATTTGCTACTTCAGTTAGTATTGGTAAACCAGAACACGGCAAGTGTGCTTCAAAACCATCTCATACATCAAGCTCTTGATCTAAGCACCGGCAGCAATCAAATTGATAGCTTTGACCAGTTCCAACAGTTGCTCGTCTAACTCGGGCCGTTCATTCAGCTCATACCCACCGATCATACAGTTCCATGTCACCAGACTCCTCACTGACATTGTCGCGAACATGCCTTCCGCGTAAGCAATGGCACCAGACTTGCAGTATATCTCTGTGTAGAATAGAGGTGCCCGACCTTGAAGTCTTGCTCCAGCCCGTGCTTGATCACATGGGCGTGGACCTCTGGCCCTTGCATCAACGCAAAATCAAGGCAGCAAGCGGCAACGGCAGGCATGGGGTAGAACGTTGCCGCCAATGCGCGGCGCGGCCCTCGTCGATGGAGCCTAGGCGGGCGCAACACTTGAGAAGGACGGGGAAGATGAAGTGGTCGGGGCACTCGCCGGCGGACAACATCGCGCGGTACGCGGTCTGTGCGGTGCTCAGGAGGACCGCATCAGCGAAGTTCTGGATCAAGGCGCTGTGGAAGAACGCATCTCGGCTCCCGGCGGCCGCGAGGGCATCCAGCGCAGCGTGCAGGCGGCGGCGTGAAAAAGGGGGCCGGCAACATCCTGCTGTGGCTACTTCCTGCGGCCGCCGGCGTAGGATCCATGAACGACCCGGTCAACACCGCAGCCGGCGTGCTGCTCCAGCTAGACTCCGGCTCCGCCTCCTCCTCGTCGCACAGCCGCACCGGGAGGCTCCGGCACCCCGCCGGTAATCTCTCCTCCAGGATTGATGCGAGAATCAGGTTGTTGTGGATAAGGCCGAAAAGGCATGAGCAGCGTGAAACCTCCGTAGATTCTCTGCTCCTCCTAGGCGGCCAGCGGCGAGCCAAGGTGGCCTGCGTTACGTGCTCGTGAAAGTCAATCCGTCGCCGGAAGTCTGCGCCGCCGCTCAGAGAGAAAAAAGGGGAACGGGTGTAGGTAACTGTATAAGTCAGGGAGCGCGGGTTGATTTGCAAACAACTGAGGGGTGTAAATGCAAAAAGGGGCGACGTACCTACGGTCGTTTACTGGGATTATATAGTAGAGATAATTCATTGCCTGAGCTTTAAATATTTGCCATGAATAATCTATTCTGCTTCATAATCTTGCCAACTCTAGGCAAGCTTTGTATTTATAAGTAACAACTAGCAACTGTGAGTCTCTGATGGCACCAACAAGTAGTAAAGTTTCTGAAGAGCACTATGTGATTGCTAATTAGTTAGTTGCATGCAGTAAGGCAGGAGAAGCAAGTACGTAGCTTAGTGGGATAGAGTTATTAGTAATTATATATTCTTTATACAAAATGAAAATTGACACAACCAGATTTATCATGTTAAGATGATTGTTCTGGTTCCTCACATGAGAATTTATTTGGCCGTTCCCAATTTTTAAACAACCAGCAATAAAACAAAAGCCAACCTGCATTGCTGATGCTCTCAAGATGACCTCGAAAGATGTAGCTGCATCTAAAACCTCCGATTGCTGAACACGTGACCAGGATCACAGCCAATTGACGGGCATATAAATAACCTGCAAAGGATCGAACATCGCACACTTAACAAAGTATCATTTCCACATAATCAGATAGACCAGCTTGTCGCAGGTGAATTAGCGTACGTCGTGCACCTGTGTGTGTACACTTTTAAATTGGTATGCATTATCATGGTGGCTGTTGTTCAAATTCTCGTACCTTGATAAAAGGAACTTTTGTTTTTCAGGCAAGAGTGATGTCACAGAAAAGAATACATTGGCAGATGTTCTGGTTCGTTCAGACAGACTCCAGAAGAAATGAAGGTACCAAGTTATCAGCCAATGTATCTCTTCGCTAATGCATTTTTTTATTGGCCTAGTCTTACTATGTCTCATAAATTCACATGTTTAGGATGTTGTATTCTTCTTCCATTTATCTCTTATACAACCCATGCACTTTATGCCATGGACAAATATGCTGTGCGTATGTTTTCATGACTACTATCTATTAACCAATATATGAGCATCCTACTATCTTGTCATTGCTTGATTTATTTTTGGTGTTTTTGCGAAACAAACGTTATTTTGGGACCAGAAGTTACAGAATAGTTACAGAATTACATTTCAACAGTCGATGCCAGATGCTGTCAATTGATAGACAAAATATCTATTTCTCACTACTGTCTTATGGCGCACATCATGTATTTATGGTGCTTCTGGAAATTGTTGATTGGCCTTTGTTTTAGCACCGACCTTTGATCCAATTATATTGTTTTTTCTTAACTAGCAGGCATGATTAAGTGCAAAAATACAAATTAGGCAAGGCATCGTGTTAATGTATTAAAGCCTGTGGCTATTGTATTTCGTTTTCCTCAAATATTGACACCGGTCAGAGCCTGAAATTCAGGCTTGGCATTTCCTAACAAGTGATCATGGTTGTAGTTTTCTGCTTCAACAAAAAATTGATAGAATATAACATGTTGCGCATATGCCAAGCACTAATATTATAGTGTTGTTTACTATAATTGTTTAGTTTTTTTCTGTATCACTCTATTTTTTCTGCGAAATTCATCCCATTCTCTTCATATTTTTAAAAAATTGGCAGTGTCCTATGCAATTTGCTGAGCTACAGTTTTGTCTTGTACCATTGTTTACATTACTTAGTTTTTCTGACGTTGTCTCATAAAGCAATTGTGTGAAATTTCTATTGAGTTTATCTCCAAAGTTTTGGTTTTGAAGTTTTTCTACCAAACTTTTTTTTAACTTCTGTCTCAAGGAATAGGATTCTGCTTTTAACCTCATCTTTTGTGGTCCTTTGCTTTGATGTTCTAAGAATTTTAGTCAGACAATAGCTAATGTTAGTAGCATATACTCTAGAGAAACTAATTTGAGGTGTACCATACAAGCGATTTTCGCAGGCCCAATTGTTACATATGCTAATTTCATCAATGCATCTCTTGGAATTGTTCTTGTGTGAAGCACCTAATTTGTTGATGGAGGATACACAAATTGATAGGCCAGAACTCATACAATATTTGTATTTTTAGTAAAGATGAAAACTGGTAGTGGTAAGCTATACTGAATAATGTGATACCCCTCGCCTTAAAGATCAGTTCCCCGAGTTCATGATATTTGCAATGAAAAAATCTGTTCTTGCTCGTAGTTTAGCTAATTCTGGGTTTGGTTTATCTTGTAGCAGATTTTTGAAATGTTTAACGAAAGTTTGTAAACACAGTTTATGTTCCATTTGGCACTGTTACTTTTGGAGAGCAGTGAGCATGAAATATTCTCAGCTGAGATATTGAAAGGGAGTGAAACTTTACCATTAGTTCTGTATACAAAATGGCAACTCAACATCTTCCTGAGAATAAGAACATATAAATCCTTCGGAAAGCTGAGATTCCATACAACATTATAACACTATTAAATACAGTTCTACTTTTACTCACATCTCTAGGAGAAATTGGACTGGTGATAGTCTTAGCTGTTTCCGTTCAGTTTTTTTACGACTAAGTGGTGTCAAAAAATGCTTCAGGTAGTGCCATGGGTGCTAGTTGCAAACTTGGCAATTTAATTATACCATTTTAAGAATAGCTATATGTGTCTGTGAGTTGGCCAGGCTTTTTTTTATGTCTGACACATTGGCCTATTCTTATTCTGATGTGTTGTGCTCAAACATGTGCAGGATGTGCAAGGATGGCACATTAGCACCCCTAACGTAGTTCACAAAGACGTTTTTCTTCAGGCTCCTGCTGATGGACAGATTATTGCTCTCTTGCGTGAGATGTAATAGGATATGTAGCTTTTGTGCTGCTTTCTTAGTACTCCCCCCGTTCTGTTTTAATTGTCGTGGAGTTTGAACTACTACTACCTCTATCCCGTTTGATTTCCTTGGATTAGCCCAATCGGGTGGAGTTCGGCAGTGAGAGATAAACATGGTTGCGTGCTTTTGAGGATCAGCTGTCAAACTGTTTAATTTCCTGCACGGACTCTTGAATGCTGAAATAATCGAACCTGTCGCCGACCTTGTTTGTTCAGTCATGCAAGTAACGGAATGTGGGTTAATGGCCGTAATCAAGGACTTAACTAAACACAACAACCATGGAGCACTTTAATTAGCTTCTTGTGGTTAACAATCCCAACTACCCGCTTCGACTGAGAAATTATGTTTTTTCAGCGCACTGTTTGTTTGTGAACAAAACAAGAGGAAACATGGAGTCGGTCTTGTGCATACAAGCAAAACCAAGTTTGTTTGAATCGACAAGGTTGAAGGTTTATTCGGTTTTCACCTCCACGGAGTGGTGAACACAATGGTGTACTCACTCCTAGTAGATGCTAACTTTCCTCTGGTCTCCACTGAATGATATTACTCTGCGACAGTGATATCACACCTGACACTGAAAGCATCATTTTTCAGGTAGCCCGATCCCTCCAAGACCTTCCTCTCGACGAGTGCACCACCGTGTCCTTGTTTGCCGGAGAATTTACATGGTGTTTCGCTAGCCATGCTGCACGACGGCATCGGTTTACCGTCAAGGCCGAGCAAGCTGATCTCGTATCCCGCTTTGGCGGAGGCCCTATTGGCGGGGGCGCGATCAAGCACGAGAAAGACGGATATCCAGCCGGCGTGCTCTGAGCTATGGCCGTCCGGGTAGTACTCCATACGCCAGCCACGGCCTCCAATGACGAACATAATGGACGTGATGCAACTGCCGTTGTCGAGACCTTGTATTCGGGAGTAGCCTTCAATCCTGAGAACGTGTGATCCGGACACGGCCACGGCCTGGTTGATGATGGCATTGACAAGGGAGGGGCAGCTTGCCTTGAGGTGCTGAAAGCTGTCGCTCGCCATGACCGCCTCCAGCTTGCCCGGAGTCCACCGGAGGAAGTAGATGCACGCCTCCTTGAGCATGTGGCAGCCATGCTGCTCAGCTAGCGTCAGGATGGTCGCCGCCGTGCTAGTGTCAATGTTGTCACACAGCATGTCCTCGCAGATCAACTTTAGCCTTTCGAGGCCATACCTGTCCGCCGCCACGAGCAGGTGCTGGGCCATCTCCACCGCATTGCCTGCGTCTATTAGTACCTCAGGATACGAGTCAGTGTAGATGAACTGGAGCATGGCCTCGAAGACTCTCGGCTCCATGTCGTCCACCCGCACGCGCGCTGCGGCATTCTCCAGCATAGGGCCGAAGAGCTGCGCCATGAACACCGAGGAACGAGCGGCGAGCATGTACCTGTGCGCCGAGAAGAGCTCGTCGCCGACCTCGAACGTCACGTCCCCTCCCCGTTCGCTCCTCAGGAGGGCGAGGAGCTGCCGCTGCAAGTCGGACGGCGGCACCACGACAGGCCGCGGGGCGTCCACGGGCTTCCCATAGATTCTGTGGACCACGACTTCGCAGCTGATCCTGAAACAATCATCTATTAGGTATTCCTTCAAGTCATCGCCCGAGATGAACCGGGGATAACCATATCGGTCTCTGGGACCGAAGGGGTGGATCGCGGAGCTGTCTCTGCTGTACGACGGCACCGGCTCCCCGTCCCGGTCGAGCAAGCTGAAAGAGTACTCCGCCATGGAGTTCTCGCCGTCGATGCCACTGCCACGGTAAAGCTGCAGGTAGACGGAGACCCAGCCGCTCTCAGACTTGCCCTTGCAGCCGTCGGGGTAGATCTTCACGCGCCAGTTGCAGCCGCCGTCATCGAACTCGCTGATGTGCATGCCGCTACCGGGCCCCTGGGTCCGGCGGGTGTACCCACGGACCTCGGCGACGAAACAGGTGACCGAGGGCGTGCTGGACCACCCCAACAATTTCGACGCGGTCCGCTGTGGCGTTGTCTTGCCGGCGGCGTCACTGGTGCCACCACCGGTGGGCTGTGGCGTTGGCGAGTCGACGGCGTCACCAGGGACGGATGAAGGAGACGGTGGACGTGACATAGCGCCACCACGTACAAACAAGACACAAAAGCTAAGCTAGAAGACGGAGACCTCCATACATTGTGATGCATTGGTCTCCATTGTGCAAGCGTTCTCTCCAGATCTTGTTCTTCGATGCTCTACACATATACTGTAGGGTTGCACCAAAAGTCGCGCAGTGGAATCAGGATAATTGTTATTCGCGATATACACATGTATGGTAGGGTTACAACGAAAGCACGGTAAACATGGAAACTATCAATAATGGCTTTTTTTTTTAGGAACTATGCTCTCGAAAAACGGTCGTATACCGATGTGCACGTCATTTTAGCGATCTTTCATCCTTCACGTGCTAGTAGAAAGAGGAAGACCGACCCAGTCAATTACGATTCAAATTACCGCGCAGATATCTCGGGATCAAGGGCCGTGGCTTGTTTCCACGTTTATCGTGATTTAGCTGTAACTTACCATAGCGCATATAACTGCATAAGAATGATTTGATTCCTCGCCCGTCTACCGTGATTTTTGCTCTTCTTTGTACGTGCATTGTGGCGCACCGATGTCTGCCGACGTCGGTGGTGCCGCCGCCGTGCCACCGCCGACCGCATCGCACATTGTGGCGTCGAGCGGCAGGCCCTCGAGGACCTCGTTCGTCGAAGAGGTCGGCGGGTACTCCCGTCGGACCCAGGTTCCTGGCAGCCCACACATGGGCCGCATCTACACTATCGGGAAATGCAAGTGGCGCATCAAGATCTACCCCTACGGAAAGAGTTCGTCCCAGGCCGGCTGGGTCTCCGTCTACCTGCAGCTTGACCAGCCAATCCACTACCTCCGATACCTCGGCGGTGAGACAGTCATGGCGCAGTTCTGCATCAGCCTGCTCGACAGGATATGGAGATGGTGCCCCCGTACATCGAAAACAGCCGCGCCATCCACGCTTTCTCTTACGAAGAAGAGCGGGGATATCACCGGTTCGTCCCGGGCCATGTGTTGAAGAGGTACCTAGGATCATGGACGGATCCACTATGGAGCAAGGGTGTGCAGATGAACACCCAAATATTTCTACAGAAAATTTCATATATATATATATAGTGTATTGTGGCATACGTATTTCTCATAGCTGTATAGGTTGCGTCCTTGCGTTCCTCTTGCTCAGACATTGAATTAGCAATAGCGATCAGCCCATCTCTCATGCGGCCCAACTAGCTGAGCTGCCGAGCTGTGCCTGCTGACCAAGCAAATTAGCAAACAGGTAAACATCCACACATTTGAGACTATCGCGTGCCGGGAGGGCCTAGCGCTTGCTGTTGATTTGCAAGTGCGGTGTATCCATGTTGCTTCTGATTGTCTGAACTTTGGAGGTCATAAATTATACAGTATACGTGATCAAAACAAGTGTAGCCTCTACTACTCAATCTTTTTTTTTTAATAATTCACATACTTGTATTAGACAGATGAAACCAGAGTACAGATCCAAATACAAGCAAAGAAAAAAACAAAGAAGAAGCAAGAACAGCAAAGCTGGCTCAACCCAACATCATCCTCGAGGTCACCAGGCGCTCGATCTCTCCACCGTCGAAGACGCCGAAGAACCCGGACGCCAGGAGCACCTACCATGGGAGCAGAGGAGCTCCTAGCCCAAAGGCGTTGAAGGACCGCAGTATCCACCAGCTCCGTGGAGCTGGATCTGAAGACGAAGCAGCAGAATCGGCCGAGGGGCCTCCCCAAGCTCGATCTGCTCCAGATCTGGGGACTGCACCGCCCCACCTCACCGGAGATGGCCAGATCTTCCACCTGCACGCCGCGAGCCCGCACAGCCGCCATCTTGAAACCTCTCCGCCGGCCTTCTACACACTCGCCACCAATCTGCCGTCGCCGCCGGAGAAAACGACAGCAGATGGGTGGCTCACCCGCAGCTCGGCAGCGCCGTCGACGACGACGCCGGATCGGGGGAGCCGCAGCGCACCAAAAGGACGACGCCAGTGACCCCACCACGCCAGCGCCTCCCACAAACCGCCTATCTACACGCCGGAGCACAGATCCGGAGATTCCCCACCCTCCCGCCGCCGAAGCGGCCGGCGGAGGGTGAGGAATCCCACGGATACGCCGGCGGCCGCCGGGAGATCCCGAGTCGCCTCTGAGGTCGCCTCTGAGCACTGTAGAAGGAGGGGGGTTTCCAGAAATCGGGCGAGTGTCTTCGTCTCTACTACTCAATCCTGAAGAAGATGGACCAACGGGGTGTGCTGTGTTTGAGAAGATCATTTTACCCATGCTCATATGTTAGGGGAAGCTTCTCTTTACCTAGATCATGGGCGCCAATTGAGCAACGAGCCAAAACAAAATGTGACACTAACCCTCCAAAAAATCACGATCAGTCGGTGCTAGAAAAGAAAGCAACGAGCAGGCTGCCAGCACCCCAAATTGAGCAATGACTCAGCGAGGCAGCGGCGACACTCTATGGCTTCGATGTCGCCGACGCAGGGTGAACCAGAGGAGGGCAAGAAGGGTGATGTGGTGGCGTGCGCAGGCTAGCCGGCCAGGTCCAGCGGTCATCAATTTGTATGTTTATTGGCGTGCATAGACCATTTTTACTTTCTCATCTTTATATTTTCTGTTGGTTAAAATTTGAACACCCAAAGTTAAATTTCTGGATCCGTCCCTGCCTAGGATCAGAAGATTGTTTCAGGCTGAAATGCGAAGTCGTCGTCCACAAGATCTCTGGGCTAGCCGCCGACGCCCCGGAAATCGTCGTCGACGTGCCGCCGTCCGACCTGCAACGGAACCTCCTCGACCTGCTGAGGAGCAAACGGGGAGGGGACGTCACGTTCGAGGTCGGTGGCGACCTCTTCGCGGCGCACAGGTACATCCTCGCTGCTCGTTCCTCCGTGTTCATGGCGGCGCTCTTCGGCCCGATGGTGGAGAGCGCCACGGCGCGGGTGCGGGTGGACGACATGGAGCCGAGGGTCTTCGAGGCCATGCTCGAGTTCATCTACACTGACGAGTGGCCTGAGATGTTAGTCGGCGCAGACGACGTACTTGAGATGGCCCAGCACCTGCTTGTGGCGGCGGACAGGTATAACCTCCAAAGGCTAAAGTTGAAGTGTGAGGAGCTGCTGTGTGACACCATTGACAGGGACACGGCGGCGACCTACCTGACGCTAGCCGACCAGCATGGCTGCCGCGCGCTCAAGGAGGCCTGCTTCAACTTCCTCCGGTGGATTCCGGGCAACCTGAAGGAGGTCATGGCGAGCGACGGCTATCAGCACATGAAGGCGAGCTGCCCCTCCCTCGTCAAGGACATCATCGACCAGGCCGCGGCCGTGTCCGGCTCGCACGTTCTCAAGATCACGGGCTACGCCCAAACAAAAAGGCTTGGCAATGGCAGCTGCGTCATGTCCATTATGTTCGCCGTGGGAGGCTGTGACTGGTGTATGGAGTACTACCCTGACGGCCATAGCTCAGAGCACGCCGGCTGGATATCCGTCTTTCTCGTGCTTGTTGGCACCGGCGCGGCGGCGCCAACGGAGACACCGTCAATGCACGGTACAAGATCAGTTTGCTCGACCTTGACGGGAACCCAGTGCCGTCGTGCAGCATTGCTAGCGGGACACCGTGTGAATTCTCCGGCCAACGAGGACAAGGCGGTGTACTCGTCAAGAGGAAGGTCTTGGAGAGACGGGCTACCTGAACGACGATACTTTCAGTGTCAGGTGTGATATCACCATCGCAGAGTAATAGTCTTGTAGACCCTTGCGATGCAGGGAAAGCCGAATAAATCTTCGACTTGGTCGATTACTCCTTTGTTTTTACGCAAACGACTCATTTTCCCTTTTTTTTTATTGATTTTGTTGGCAAACGATGTGCTGAACTAAGTTTGATGATATGCAATGAAAATACACCTACTTCGCACGCGAGACTGTCTGTTCCGTTTCCCTGTACTCGTTTGCTCCGGTTTCAAATTAAGACAATTAACTGAAAACAGAGCGAATACTCGGCGACTGCACCATTTGCAAGAGCTTGTGTAGCAACACTTTGAGATTTTTTTTTCTTGTCGGCAGTACACCTTCCAAGTCAATGCGTACACATCGAATTATGCACCAGCCCACACCCGCCTACTCTGCAAGTGCGTCCCGGAGACGGCAAAGGCATAATTTTTTCAACTATTGTTTTTCCATGAAAATTCAGTCGGTCCCCAGTGAATCAGTGACTCAATACCGACATACCGTCGCGTAATCGCCCTCTGCCTCTTCAAAAGGCTTAAATAGAGTGTTGTTCAACCAAGAATGGGACATGGAGTTTCCAGGCTGCATGCTGCAGGCGCTTTCCTCGGAGATTTCAGACCATTGCCCAATCCTTCTCAGTTCTGATGCAGATTTCAAGCCAATGCGTAGTTTCAAATTTGAACAATCATGGGCAGCCAGGGATGACTTCTTGGAGGTGGTGCAGGGGGCATGGAACTCGGTACAGCAGCACGTGGATCCTTTCATCAATCTGCATGTCAAGCTTGTTACCACTGCCCGTGCTCTGACAAAATGGAGTGCACAATTTTCTTCGGACCTTGAGCTACGGGCAGCAATCACAAGCGAGCTCATCTCCATACTGGACCAGGCCATGGACAAGAGGCAGCTGACCGACGAAGAGAGGCAATTCAGAGCATCGCTGAAGATGAACCGCCTCGGGATTGCAGCAATTCAAAGGACACAGTGGCGGCAGCGTTCCAGAATCCAGTGGCTGCGTGAGGGAGACGCCAGCACCAGGTTTTTTCATGCCAAAGCCTCTGCTAGAAGGCGTAAAAACTTCATTCACAGAGTTGAGTATGAAAATGTCGTGCACACTGATCAAGAGGGCAAGGTTAATGCAATTTGGCAATTCTTCCAGCGGCTGCTTGGTCAAACGCGTCCACGGCAACATTCCCTGAACCTGAGGCATTTGGGCATTGAACCGATAGACTTATCTGACCAAGAAGCACCAATAACAGCGGATGAGGTGCGCGCTGCCATTTTTGATCTCCCTTCCGACAAGGCCCCTGGCAGTGACGGGTTCTCTGCGCTTTTCTTTAAGAAATGCTGGCTCATCCTCAAGTTTGACATCATGAGGGCCATTGGCGCGCTTGAGTGTTGCACTTCGAGAAACCTGCACCTCCTTAACTCGGCCACCATGATTCTGCTACCTAAGGGACCTGATGCTGCACACCCGAGCGAGTTCAGACCTATTAGTCTGATCCACTTCTTCGCGAAACTCTTCACCAAAATTCTGGCACTGCGACTGCGACCGAGAATGCATGAGCTTGTTCACCCCTATCAGAGTGCATTTATCAAGGACCGTGCCATTCATGACAACTTCGTCTTCGTGCGCGCCCAGGCAAGGCTATTCCGCCAGAAAAAAGCACCAGCGCTGCTGCTTAAGCTAGACCTGCAAAAAGCTTTTGACTCCCTCTCGTGGGAGTTCCTGCTGGAAGTTCTAGAAGCAAAGGGGTTCGGGCAAAAGTGGAGAGACTGGATCGCCTGCATGTTGTACACGGCTTCCACTAGGATCACGGTCAATGGTGAGCTCTCTGAATTCATCTACCATCGCCGTGGTCTGAGGAAAGGGGACCCCCTTTCTCCGCAGCTGTTTGTTATTGCCACAGACATCCTCGCTGCTCTGTTTGCCCTGGCTGACCGCTTGGGTGCTCTGAGGACCAGCAGATTCCTGCAAGCCAAGAACCGGATCTCCCTATACGCGGATGATGTGGTGATTTTCACAGAACCAGATCAGACCGAGCTCAACTCTGTCAAGAGGATCATGCAATGTTTTGGGGATGCCTCTGGACTGGTCACAAACTTTGCGAAGAGCTCAATTTTACCAATACAATGCTCCCACTTGGATGTCAATTCTCTTGCTGCCATCCTCTCCTGCCCTGTTCAAAGCTTCCCATGCACATACCTAGGTCTACCTCTCTCTGACCAGCGCTGCGCAAAGGAGACCTGCAGCCATATCTCGACAAGCTAGCTGGTAAGGTCAAAGGGTGGAATAAGGGGAACTTCTCCCTCGATGCTAGGCTGCTACTGGTCAAGCATGTGTTATCAGCCATGAGCATTCATCAGTTACTGGTTATCGACCCACCTGTTTGGTTAATCAAGGCGGCAGACAAATTACGCAGAGGCTTTCTTTGGTGCAATGACGAATTGGCAACCGGCAGAAGGTGCCTAGTGCGTTGGGCTTCTATTTGTCGGCCGCTGGAGTTTGGTGGCCTCGGCATCGTTGATCTGCAGCGCAAGGCCACGGCACTGCGTGTGAGATGGTTGTGGCACTCCTGGACTCAAACCGATAAGGCTTGGGGCGACCTACCTCTGGGGATTGACGACCGTGCTCGCAATCTGTTTAACTCGGCGGTTTGCTTTAAATGCTGCACCAAGCGCAACTTGACTGTGGCTCAAGCCCTTGCCGACAACAAGTGGATGAAGCACTTCAAGCTGAACCTGTCAACGGTGGCGCTCAACCAGTTTCTCCTCGTCCATGATATTGTTGGCGACGTGCAGCTGCAGCATGGTACACCGGATTCAGTTACATGGCGCTGGTCCACCAATGGGAAATACTCTGCCGCCTCGGCCTATGCCATGCAGTTCGAGGGTTCCACCCGTTTTGCCTTCCGAGATACGGTTTGGAGTAGCGGGGCGCCACTCAAATGTCGTATCTTTGGGTGGCTTGCGATCCTTGGCAAGTGCCACACCGCGGACTGCCTACAGCGGAAGGGCTGGCCTCACAACGCGGCTTGTGTCTTTTGTCTCAGCGAGCAGGAGTCAGCACTGCATCTCCTCGCCACATGCCCTGTCGTCATCAGGTTATGGGGTAGGCTAACCCACACGGCTGCGCTCAGTAACAACCTCGTGCCCAGGCCGGTCGAGCCCTGCCTGGAATCTTGGATCATGCGCACTCGTCAACAAATGCCGTCAAATCTGAAGAAGAAATGGGGTGCCCTTGTGCACCTAGTTTGGTGGAGTATCTGGAAGGAGCGAAACTCTAGGATTTTCAACAACAAAGCTGAATCTCTTACCAGGATACATTCAAACATCATTGAGGAAGCTAAATGCTGGCGTGACGCTGGGAGATCAGGAGCTGCGGACCTTATCCTGAGACCAAGGGAACCGGACTAAGAACTTTTCCTGCACCTTTTTTCAGTCTGTAGCTTCCTTGCTACGGACCTAGACACTTGCTTCATTTATTAGGTTTCTTTTTTGCTTTTGTTTCGTCACTTTGTACTCTTGTACTCTCCTTCTAATTGAATGAAAAGCAGGCCAGACTGCATTTTCCGTCAAAAAGGGCTTAAATCTGTCATCACACTCATCACTTTGGAGATTTAAAAGAAAGAAATGATATGTTATTCAACAATAAATCTTGACGTCGTCTGAGCTCTCATGCAAAGAATCAAAGACAAAGGGGGGGAAAATTATATCTTAGCCAGTGTGAAACACCTTGAGAAAATAAATGTAACATGTTCTTTGTTTTCCTTTCTCCTTTCGGTTGGCTTAGGCCTCTTTGTTTACTCCTTCTATATCAATATAAAAGCACACATTTTTTTCATTGCACCCAGCAATAACCATTCGTCCAACACCAAAGCAATCCGATTATAACTCCTGTAAACATATAAAATGCAACCAAAAGAGATATAGAGTTTCTAATGTACAGACATTAGCATGTAAATACAACCATGATACGTGGAGGGTTGGCGAGACAGAGTCAGACGTGCGGCAGGCAGCGAGACTGTTTAGAGGTAGCCTAGCTGCCGTACATAGGTGGAGGGTTGGCGAGTGATCCATTTTTTTCTTTTTTCGGTGAATGGCGTTTTTGGCGCATGTGCCAAAACGCGCTGTAACCAGCCGCTGCCCCCCCCCCCCCCCCCCCCCCAATTTTTTCTTGAAACCGATACGTCTGCCCTTAAAAAAAACATGATGGCAGACAACATATCCAAGAGCGCGGAATAGAAACACCCTTCGGGCACCATCTTCATCTTGAGATGAGTTTGCATCTGTCTCTCACAGGAGCTGAGGATGACTTGACTGTCAAAACTTGAACTTCTGCTAATCTTCAGTCCGTCAGTTATCCTCTACTGCTCATAATTGCCAGTAAAGGAACTTTTTTATCCCAGATTTGCGGCTCTAAAAAGAGAGAGAAAACTTGTTTCTGATCCCAGATTTTTATTTCTTGTGTAGATCACGGGTAATAATATATTTCGATGAAACATGTGTCGTACTTAGCAGACATGTATATCTACTTATACGATTTTTTCCGGATTGTTTTTGGATTTGAAATGTGATTTTCGAATTTTTCAAATAAAGGGCTCCTGTGAGCTCGGGGGTCATTGGACTTTTCAACCCCTCATGCGCTCTACCACGCCGCAAAGAAGATCGAAGCTACCAAAACAAACAGTTCCCAAGGATGCAATCACGCTGATTTAGGGATCATAACGATATGTAGTTTGGGTTTCCTTGTGTTGCACGGCTGCGCCCGATTCCATGCGTGATGTGATAAGGTCTAGACGCCCACACCCTTGTAAAATTATTTTCTGCCGCGTTGTAGCATGGCTCTAACCTAACAGCCATGTCCAACTCCGCTCCATCTTCCGACGGGAACAACGGCGGCGGCGCGCCGTCGAGGTCCGCGTCGGCCATCGTCGCCAAAAACGTAGCCGGGTCGCATGACCTCAAGATAAAAGGGTACTCCCTAACCAAGGGGCTCGGTAACGGCAAATTCATCAAATCTGAGACCTTCGCCGTCGGAGGCCATGGCTGGTATCTGAGATATTACCCGGACGGATGTTGCTTGTCCGACAACGGCTGGGTAAGCTTTGTTCTGTTTCTCGACGACAACGACGCCAGCGAAGTCACTGCGAAATTCAATGTCAGTCTGCTCGACTTCGACGGGAAACCGGTGCCATCGTACCCCACAGGCGCACGTAAGCCCTTGACCAAAAGACATTCACCGAAAGACCCATATGGACTCATCTCACAGAACCGGTTGGAGAAATCGGTTTACCTGAAGGATGATGTCTTCAGTGTCAGGTGTAATGTCACAGTGGTAAGCATCTTCAGTGAGCTCACCCCGCTGGATGCCAATGTGCCGGTGCCACCGTCCGACATACAGCTGCATTTCGGCCAGCTCCTCGCCGATGGTGAGGGGACGGACGTGACGCTGGAGGTCGGCACGGAGACCTTTGGTGCGCACAGGTGCGTGCTCGCTGCTCGGTCATCGGTCTTCAAAGCGGAGTTTCACGGCTCGATGAAGGAGAAGACGGACACTTGTGTTCGCATCGAGGATGTGGAAGCCAAGGTCTTCAAGGCCATGCTCCACTTCATATACACAGACTCGCTGCCACATGAAGAGGAGAGCGACGATGCAGTTGTGATGGCTCAGCATTTGCTTGCAGTGGCGGACAGGTATAACCTCGAAAGGCTGAAGTCCATCTGTGAGGGCACTTTGTGCCGCTTCATGGACACCACCACCACAGCGACTACATTGGCGCTAGCCGAGCAGCATGGTTGCTCCGAACTCAAGCGTGCATGCTTCAAGTTCCTCGAGTCTCCAGGCAACCTCAAGGCGGTTATGGCGAGCGACAGCTTTGGGCATCTGATGAAAAGCTGCCCTTCTTTCCACAAGGAGCTGGCTGCAAATCTCCGCTCCTCGTAGTCAACTTGAACCTACAAGTTTATCTTCTAAGTAGATGTTAATAGCAGGGTAGTACGTACTACTACTACTACTGTAGTAGTTATTATCGCCAGAAGCCAATATCTCAGATTATTGCTACATTTATTCGCGCAACTTATGCTTGTCCAATTCGAATTCTCAGCTATTCAGAATGCTTATATAGTATCTTTTAAAGATCAGCTTGTGTTTCTTTCAATAAAATCAATTCTGAATGCTGACAGTTCTGCTGTGATTCAATCACGTGCTCCTTGAGACTAGTTTAACAAAGGATATGTTCATCGATATTGCTTATGGCTTTTGTTCCATAACATGTATCAAAAGCAGGACATGGATCAATTCTTTTGTGCCACTTTTGTTTGTTTGTGTGTAATAGCATAAAGCGATAAAGACCATGGCGAGTAAGGGCATGTACAGTAGACAAGGCTCACGAACCGAGTAGAGTGCATACATCTCCATGGGCTCCAGTCGTATTTGTTGTATGAATTACGAGGGGATACAGAAAGGAACACATGTGAGTTGAGAGAGACGTACTGGGCGATGCGGAAAGGAATACATTTGAGTTGAGAGAGACAGACAGGTCGATGCGGAAAGGAATGCACTCTTTAAGAGTTTTCACACTCGTACACCCACTCGCAGTTTCTCTTTTAAAGTTACCTCGCACGGCTTGGATTTGAATAACCTCACATAAGTAACACACCGATAATGCAAATTCCTTCAGCTTAAATGGCCTTATAATAAGCAAATGCTTCAATGCACAACTGATCAAGCTTGGTTGCAGCAAATCAACAATTTTAGTTGAACCGAATGTTAAGATGATGGCTGGTCAACTATGCACAAAATTGCATCTCCCGCGAACCATCAGATTGGATTTACTTTACACAAATCACTGACCAAAAGTTGCAACAGGATCGGCAGAAATACAAAATTATCCCAGGATCAAAATTGCGAATCAAATGATAGACATCAAGATGCACCCACAATTGAAGGGCTCGTTGCATCCTATGAATTCCCAGATATGGTCACTTAGATCTGTGACTTCAAAAGTTGTGGAAAAAATGGCAAACCATAAGTCAACATACAAAAAGGGAAGATAGAGAGAGGAAGGAATATTTTAAATAAGAGGTAATAAAGTTCAATTTACCTCTGTGCTACACCTTTGAATCAATCAGACCAAACTCCTTCAGTGGCCAAATCTGAGATTAAACACCCTGTCAATATTCACTCTTTCACCAGCAAAGAAAACTCAGAAAGATAGAACTCTAGAAGGAAGACCCCAATTCTCATGCCAATGCTGTCGCATTTCATATTTGGCTAATGTGTTGAATAATTAGTAGAAGGAAAAGAACTGGAGTTTAAATGTTGGGTTTCCTACCATAAAGGCATAAACATTAACTAGTAAATACAGCAAGATAAGCCCCAGTCCACACTGAGTGAGGAAACACTACATTGTACAACTTCCAGATCATGCATTAATTAAACTTTATGTTTATGGATTATGAGCTTCAAGTGAAATTACACGTATACACTGAAATCCAGTGTGCCAAGTTGATTATGATAATGGACTAATGGAGTAGCTAAATAATATTGCCACTGCAGTACCTGAATAACATTGTTAGCTGACAGAATCATTTTTCAGGTTCAAACAAACAGCCTAACCTATGATTTTATCCTAGTAATTTTCAACTGTGCTTACATGAATTCTAATAGGCACTAGTATCTAAAAAAACTCAGCATCTTCAGAGTCCCTCAAGTAACTTCTATTCCCTCCGTTCCGAATTAAAAGATGTGTTGGATATTTCAATTGTGACTACATACAGACTGAAATGCGTGAACCTACACAATGAAGCGTGTGAGCGTGTCTAGATACGTGCGATTCAGAAAAAAGTTAAAACATCTTATAATTTGTAACAGAGGTAGTAGTATTGAAGAATACTTGTGATACACTGAGAACTATATTCCCACTAAGTAACTGAAAAGGGAATTTCTTCAGAGCCTGATCACTAGCTCAACCAAGACCCAAAGTACTCAATCACACAAAAAGTTCATTATATTCGTCCTAGAGCATGATATTATGTACTAATACAAGTCGGACCATGTTTGCTCCAGATGATAATTATTTGTCAAATTTGGTCAATATCACTGACTACGATAATCAAAAATGGAAATATAAGAAGACCATCATGAGACTTGAAACTCAGTTTTAGCCCCCAAAAAAATGTATTATCACTAATTGCCCCAAAATATCATAGCATGGAGTATAAAGCTCTAACATGTTCAGTTTCAGTTATAAATTCGTTACTCAAAAAAGGAATTTTAAATCATCACTAGTTAACGATGCCAACAACAAAGGTTGACCTTGAAGTAGATGCCAAAGGGCAATTCTTAAAGCTGCACACATAATCTCACAACAAGGTACAGCACCGCACCAAAGCTTCCATCAGTCTTTTATTAAGTTAATGAGGAAGCAAAGCAGAGAAGAACGTATTATACCCGACATATTATCTTGCCATTTACGAGACCATAAGGCACAGGTCCAAACTGCCTCGAGTCTTGAGAATTGTGAATATAGTCACCCTGCACCCAAATATGACCTTGTGGTACCTACAATTATGTGACACTGAAAGTAAGAGCATTTGAGAAGAAAATTGCCATAACAAAAGGAATTCAAACCTGGACAAAGAATGCTACTAGACATCACTAAACTGCAACGAACATAAACAGAATAATTAAAAGAGATATTTAACAAGCCTATGTGCTACTGATCATCAACTCAAGGATAAGAAATTAAGAAGTGCATTATCTGACAGATTAATAGTGTGGTGCCATATTAGCACGTGAATGTTTCCATCGCATCCTAATTCAGCAGGATCATACCCTTATCCACAAATACCATAAGTGATTCTCCATTAGGGGTAGCACCATATGTCGTAGGGACTGGATACCAACTTGCTATAGATCTAAGAAATCTGAAATTACGAGTCATATCTAGAGGACAACAAAATAACACTGGTTTCCTAAGTTGCAGAAGATGGTGTCAGACATCTGACGGATGGAATCCAAAACTCCTGGGTCAATGCACTAGATCAAATTCAAAGTTTTCCTAAAATAACAGCAGGAACTTCGAAACCCAAATCTAGTTTGGTGCAAGGAAGGTCATGATAGATTCAGACCCAAAGGGTTTTCTTCTTCCTATCAAAGGCATACAGTAGCAGCTTACCACGACGGTCTTGGACGTATCACTGTTCTCGGGATCGACGAGGTAGGTGACGGCGTCGCCCTCCATCCCGAGCACGCGCTTGATGACCATCTTGCGAGGGTCGTCCGGCGAGACGAATTGCACGACGTCCCCGGGCGCCACCCACCCGCGGCGTGCGCTCAGCTTGTCGGCGACCACCACATCCCCCATTATGTTGAGCGCCGGCAGCATGCTCGGGCCGCGTGGCTGCAACAACGAGGACAGACAGATCACGTCAGGGCAACGAGAGCGCGCGGATAGAAGGGGCGGGGAGAGGCAGGGGTCGTACGTATGTGAGGCCGACGACGCGCTCGTGGACGAGGTTGACGCCGCAGAAGACTACGACGCTGCGGGTGATGACATCCCCGGCGATGGCGCGCCACGGGAGGCCGGCGAGGCGCCGCACGAAACGGGACATGGTGGCGGCGGCGGCGAAGGGAGTAGAGTTTGGGATTTTTGGTTTTCTCCTTCTTCTCTTAGGAAGGGCCGGCTATGTTTTGGGCCGGCGATACCTTCGAATCTTTTTTTTTTAGAACTGATACCTTCGAATCCTTGTAGCGCTAGTAGCCCAATTGAGTTCGCATCATGCACAACTCGAATTCCGTTTTTAAACTAAAAAAAAAATCGAATTCCGTTTTTTTTTTGCGTGCGAGCGGGTAACTTCTCCGTCTCTCCGCATCGTTGATGCACACCTAGGATGTAAACGTGTGGATAATTTTCGTTCTGATTCGGCATGACCACATCCACAGCCGTTTTTAAGGATATGGTATGGAATTTTAGTTTCCACTGGATACGGATGAGGATACATATATTGGTTAAGCGGATATCCGATGAATATGGTGACGGATATGATATTGTTATAATCCTATGGATGCGGATTATCCGCCATTTTTACGGATAATCCGACCTTTTCAATTAGGATTATCTGATTAAATGAGTTAAATCTGACCCGTCATATTATCATATCGTTGAAATTAACAGCCATCTTCATCGAGCAGAACCACTACTTAGTTGCATATTATGTCATTGTTATCGTACTATGCCATTTCCACTAATCTCTGAGGTCCTCAATTTGCACACACTAAATGTTCTACTTAACGTGTGTAGAACTATAGATTCAATATGTCCAACTGAGGTACATACTCTACTATATTTGTTCCTATTGTTTGGAATAGTGAAATTATATTTTTTTTTGTGTATCCGACAATCTTGTCAGTTTTTGGTCCGAATTCGCTCCATTTCCGATCCGAATCCGTAGTCCGATATAATCCACATTCGAATCCATATCCGGTCATTATCCACTCCGCTTCGAATCCGACAAGAAAATATGTTAAAGAATATGGAGAGAACATTATCCGATCCGTTTACATCCCACACACGAGTCCAAAATGCCAAAGTTCTTATATCCTCGACGACGAACGCAAAGAAGGATGACAATTCTTGATGTAGAAAATGTGCAGAAGGACACTCGCACATGACCTGAAATATGCCCTCGCGCAAAATTCCCAGATAGATACGACGTGTATCAGCTAGTACTGTGTAGGTGAACTGCACAGTTCAGCAGCTTATGTAAACAGTTTGACAGATTGCCTCCATGAAACCTATCGACGAGAACGAAAACAAGGCACGGGAAAGTACAAGCCAGGAAATTAACCAAACTCTTGACACATTAGGATTACATATGTTCTACAGTCGTAATATATATAGCCGGGCTACCCGGAAACCAAAGGCAACATCAGCGAATGATAGTAAATTACTACTACATGGGATAATAATAAGGATTTGTAAAGAAGAAGAAAAGCCCTGATGAGCCTTCATGTACTATGTATATATATTAGGAGGGGAGGGCGTCATTGTCGTCATCGTCGCCGTCATAGTTGCTGCATAAATCCAGCCACTCAGTAGTACATGAGCTGCTGCTGCTGTTGTTGTTGTTGCTGCTGCTGAGGGTTGACGCTCTGGAAGCCACCATCATAGATGGCCTGGCTGGCTCCGGGCCCATACCCATAGCAGCCTGCCTCAGAGCGGCGTGCTGACCCATCAGAGCAGGGTTGGCAGCCATCTTGCTCAGAGCGAGGGATCGCTCGTAGGAGAAGAGGTCAGCTGCCGACACGCCAGGGGTGTATGGCGCTAATGCCGGAGGGGGCAGAGGTGCAGATGCTGTCCCTGGTGGAGTTGGCTTGCTTCCCCAAGAACACTGCAAGATTTAAACAGAAATGGGAATTCAGTCACCTCTGTTACTATGTCCAATAAACTTCAGCAAATAGGTGAAAAATTGATCATATTTATGGGCAAGGCAATATCTGAAGACAAGTACCTTGATCTGCCTCCCCCAATAAGTTGGCCATTACCCGTCTGAATTGCTACTGCAGCTTCTTCATGGGTGCTATACCTCACGAAGCCAAACCCTTTATCGCGTGTCACACGGACCTCCTCAATTGAGCCAGCCCCGAGTATATGAAAAAATCGATGTACGTCATTGCTGTTGATCTAGTAAACAAGAGCCAAGTAGTTAGCCATGAGTACGAGAAAACACAATATGCACAAACAAAAGGAACAAAGCAAAACTGAATTGGAACGTAGAAATTACATCATGGGGAAGATTGCCAACATAAACAGTTGTATACTGTGGATTATTTTCAGGACCATCTTCGTTTGCATTCTCCTGGCCAGATTCTGTAAAACAAGAATTGTGTAAAATTGTAAATACTTCGCTAGTCAGTTTCTAGACCGTGACTGAATGTACTACAGAGGGGATTTCACAAATGTATGTAGATGGACTATGTGAGAAGCAAGCATATTTTAATTCCTGAATGTACCACACAGGGGACTAAGAATGGAACCATTATGTTACTTTGCAAAGTAAATTCAACTCCAAGGGTCAATTTATTTATTTATTGCAGGAAAGTCAGAAGATTTCATTCAATGACAGAGTTCTGGTACAGTCAGCCTGCAGGCTGCTTACAAGAAAACTATGACTCGATATGAGCCACCTCACGGTTCCAATATGCGTGCTAGTGAACTTGGTACCACAGTGAGCCGCAAAATCTAGCAGTTCTCCTAAGAATCTGAACAACAAACGAAGTAAAGCCAGAACTAAGCTACTCATCATCTTGTTCAATATCATACAATCATGTAAATTATTAAACTTAAACAAGGACCTCATGAATAAAAAGTCCATGTGTTCACCTGATGTTCCATTTATCAACTCTACCAAACCCTTGGAGTCTGTACTTTGCTTCTCTTCACCAGCATTAGCACCCTTCGTTGCCCAATTACAACGAATTTGACGGTTGCCAAGCCACTTTCCTGAACACAAGAAAAACAAACAGCCATTATCGTCACATCATTGACTGAACCTAATTTGGTAACTCCAGAATGAGAATTGGCTAGCAATAAGCAAAAGGAAGCGCACCATTCAGTTCATTTATGGCAGTTTGTGCATCCTGTCAATGATCAAAATAAGAGGATGAAATATCAGTTCAAGTAATAGTCCATACTAATGGTTAAGTTAACAAAGTAACACTACCTGCTGATTCCTAAAGGAAACAAAACCGAACCCTCGGGATGTCCAGTCTTCTGATCCCACATAACCCTAGCATCTCTGCACAGGTCACCAAGATATAGTGATACAACAGAATATAATGTATTAATGTGCAAATGGGGTGAGATGCAGAGCTATCAAACACTTACGAGCAGGTAGAATATGCCGAGAAAAAAGCAAACAAAGCAGCATCTGTCACCTCCGGGCAAAGATCACCGACAAAGATGTTAAAATGACCTGCAAGAATAAACAGATTAGAGGTCAGTTTCAAGAGTCTCGCAGTCATATGCATGAGAATGCACATACACTGTAAAGAAGAATTATTTAAATGTAATGGAACATTTAGACAATCTTCCAGTTCAAAACCTGATGTATCCTCTCTCTGGGTACTTGTGTATGCCCAATTGACTTTTATTGGCTGGCCAAACCTGGTTATTCAGTATCATAAGAAATATTAATATGAAAGGCGGGCATTACATCAGTGCCTGCACATAGATACTTATTATAGAGAAGTGAACACTTACAGTTGTCTACCATTGAGTGACACAATTGCAAGTGCAGCATATCTACGGTCATAATAGTCAACAAATCCAAAAGATGACTGCGAGTTTAAAAGCACACAGGTGAAAAGCATATTAACAGAAGAAACAGCAAATATAGCGTTAGCTGTTAGCTGTTCAACAAAGAACTATAGCAGTGGACCAAGTGAAGGACACACAAAAATGCAGCATGCTCTAAATTTATCAAGAAAAAGAAGACAGGCATCACTAATCAAACATAGCCAGGTCTTAAAAAGATGTCAATTGAGTTATGTATCTATTTGTCCCATGTGAACATTTGTTATTAATCAAACATAGCTAGGCAACATCTGAAAGCTTCTCGCGGGTAGTCAGAACAACGGTTTGTGGTATTTATCTACCATGCCAATCCAAACAAATACTCAAAAACGGTGACAGAAAGCTCACACAATAAGATTATCAAATCTCAACCATACTGCGCAAAAATAAACACTATTATACCGACCAATCAAATATTCACTATTGACAGCATAACCCCTTTTGTCTAAGAACATGCATCGTGGCTGGCTGTCTATGTCATGTCAGAATGCAACATACCGCGTTCAAGTTGTCTGATACGATTAGACGAATTCCTTAAACTAGCACCATTTACAAAATAAGAAAATGATGTATATTGCAACGAAAACATGGTTCAGATAGAAAAGAAAGCTCAGCTAGTTTTGTTTGAAAGAGCACCAGTCACCTTTTCTTTTCTGATGAGCTTGCACCCTTCGACTGGACCAACACTTTGGAAAACCTCATGAAGTAGTGAATCCGTGACTTGAAGATGGATATTGCCAACATACCTATTCAGAATATTAATGATTAGCATCATAAAGAGAAAATATGTGCAGCTTGGCGTAAAAATATACAGAAGAAAACTTGATCCAGATAATCAGGTGATACGACGAACATAGTCAATTTGAGAATGTAAACAAAGAGCCTACATTTTACAGATAAATATCTTGTTTGTATAAAGTATTCGTAGTATTATTTTTCAGTGACACATTATTTAGGGTATAAGATAACCGAAAGGTTCAAATAATCCACACTTACACGCTGCGGCATGTACTTGAATCAAAGCCAGGAGGCAGGTTTCCACTAACGATAGGTTCTATCTGCAAAATTACAGGTGTCACAAACACAATACAGCCCCAAACATTATGAAAGGAAAAGTGTTAAAACAAACAGTTAAAGTAAATATATCTAAATCAACATCAAAATCAAGTGAAACAATATGAATGCATTAAGGTACGCAAAGGACACCAAGCTGGCAAGCTAGTCCCCTTGCCAAAAGATACATCATTCAGGAAAGCTATACAGATCTACAACATGTTGTTGGCTTGTTGCATGTATGATTCCCTGTATGAGCTTCCATGCGTTAAGCAGTTATAAACTTTAAATTTACTGTAGATTTCTTGCGCTGATTGAATTATTAGTGGAGAGAAGCTGAAAGGAATAGATATATGATACTATCAGCATGTAAGGAACACTCTTGCACTGCTGCAAATGCATCTAATTTGAAAAGGTTTAGCAGAACTTTGCATAACTGACTCCTAAAAGATGCAATTGTATTCACTAGCTAGCACTTGGAACAGCTTCAAGTATAAGTAACCATATCATATACTCCGTAACTATTAACAGAATATTGGGGTTGAGCATTAATGCAAGCTATGTACTAAGACTCGAGACTGAAGTGCCCTCTGAACTGATCAACAGGGCAAGAAAAGGAATAAAAATGTCGGCATACTTATGGTACATTCACATGTCAGTAACCAGAATACACACTTATTTGTGATAAAATAGAAGAATAAAACCAGAATGTAACCCTAATGTTTTTTTTTTACGGGTGAACCTCGGATTTTATTCCATCACAATAGAGAGCTACAATCAGCTAACACAAGCTGTTCAACAAAATCTGGCGTATGGCGCACCACACAAGCAGTGCTCCCCCCAGTTCTTCCAAAGTTAGCTAAACAATGGGCAACTCTATTTTGTTCCCTATAAATTTTCATAAAACTAAAATCCCAAAGACTAAGTAGACGTTTCACTTCAGCTAGCAGATGACCATATACCGATCGGTCTATAGTTGATCATGTACTACAGCTAACCCTAATGTTGATCATGTACTACGACTCCATTAACTAGGATAAGCTCGCGTAGTCCTCAAATGAGGACGATGACTCCCAGCTGGCCAAGACAATCGCCGCTTTAGAGGCGCGGTCAAGGATGAGAAGGCAGTGAAGACCGAGCTCACGGCTTCCATAGCCGAGGCCTGTCAAAAGGCGGTCATGGATTCCAATGCGGACGAGGAGATGGCCGATGTAGAGAGCGAGGAAGGACGAGGACGACGACGGTAAGCTGCTTCGAGGTACGAAGGACGTCATCTAATACCGGGAGAGATTAGCTGCCTCCCTCCGGCGGAGTACAAGCGGCATCTCGGCTCCTCGACCGCGTTTCAAAGGATCTAAAGAAGTAGTAGACTATAGTACAATGCTATTTGGTGTTTTCATTTGAACTATGCTATGTATGTTTCAATTTGAACTATGTTTCGCACGCCGTGTTTGAATTTGAACTATGGTTCATATGTTAAATTTGTTTGAAATGTTGCTTATTGATGTGCGAATTGGTCTAAACTCTAAACTGATGTAGAATTGGGGTTCGAATAAAGTTTATATGCACACATGTGTGACAAATACAGGAAGAGAAATATATAGGATGCAGTTTCAGATGATCTGAAAATGCAGCATCCTATATATCCTATAAAATGGTTTTACAGGATATGCTATAGTTGCCCTAACACTGAAAGCACGAAATTATGTAGCACTATGTCGCTTACAGAATCACATAAAACTCTAGCACAAGCATACCTCTCGAGAGAACATCTAAGGAAACTGGAAAACCCTTTAGAGCGAGAAGGAAAAAATTATGGGGAAATAGGATTGCCCTGTGTGACTCCATTGTTGGATAAAACATCTTAGAGAGATTCTCCATTCACTTTACATGAAGAGCTAATTGTCTCCACACACTTCATGGTCAGATCAACCCAAGCATTAGCGAAGCCATG
This sequence comes from Poa pratensis, assembly GCA_947311845.1. Classification (NCBI taxonomy): domain Eukaryota; kingdom Viridiplantae; phylum Streptophyta; class Magnoliopsida; order Poales; family Poaceae; genus Poa; species Poa pratensis. Next base: position 62,597,583 of record CAMZMU010000049.1, on the reverse strand, counting down.
TTTGAACATGATCCCCTCGGCTAGCCCCACTCCACACAATCATAGTCCTTGGCCATGTACATAATTTTGCGGCCCCAATTTTTCTTTCGTTATCAAATAATGAATGCAATCATGTGGATTTACCACATTGTCGGATATAGATATATCCAACACAAAAACACTTTGGGCGCGTTTGGTAGCCTGCATCTATTTATGCGCTCAGCCAGACCAGGCTGTGGAGGGCCTGGTCTGCCTTATGCAGCCTCTAGACCATGTTATGCATGCCGTTTGGTTGCCTGGTGGTCCATCACTCGCACAAAGAGAAAAACAGGAGCCTGATGTTTGGTTGCCTGCAAAGTTCCATATCGGTCGAGCTGGGTTCAAAGACTCGTTGTTTGGTTACATGCAATGATCTGCTGTGGTTACCCTTCCCACCTGTGGTGAGGTTACCCAGCACGAACTGAACATGGAATAGAAAGAATGAAACTGAAGATTGGCAGACACAAATTCAGATAGTCATACTACAGCAGATCTAGTTCATCACGAACATAGCATAGTTCGCAGCACGAGTGAAGCACGAACTCGTCGTGCTTCATCTCAAGTTCATCAGTGCAGGGGTTAACACCTCCCAAAATATTACAGCCCAGGAACGAAACATAGTAGTGAAGTTCTAAGGGGCTATGGCGTACTGCTGGTGGTAATAGGCACGCAACCAGGATCTCCTCTCTGTGCCCGTCATGTCGGCGTACAGGAAATACTCGTCTTCGTGATCGGCAAGGTAGTTCAAAGCCTGGATCACTATGGCCGGACTGTAGGCAGTAGGAGCTGGCATGTTCGTCATTGCAAAGATAGTCTTCATCTGTGTATAGTTGGTGATGGGCTTATTCAGCAGCTCGTCGTCCTTAGGATTCATCTAGCATGAAGGTAGTTCAATGTTAGTTCGGGTTCACGGTGAACACGCGAAACAAGAAGTCAGAGTTTCAGGGGGACATTCATCTCACCGTCGTGTACTCAATCAACGTATCCTCGTCCATCTTCAAGGTGTAGGAATATTCACACCAAATCACCCCTTTTACTTTGGCCAGGCGAGTGATCCTAATCCACCTCTGTCTCCACTTCCGCAGATGGTTGTAAATCTGCGTAGTGCTCACGGTTCTCCCAGTGAAGTCAAGAACATCATTGCTCACTGTATTAATGTAGTGCTCTTTGAACCCTCTTTCAAAATTGATCCCCTTGTGGACGAGCTCACAAACCCTATTCAGAACGAACAGGGACATTGAAGCTGACCAGACAATTGGAGATCGTTCAGTCAAAGGAAGAGGAACTGTTTTGCCCTTGGAGTTAGGCAGTGTTGTGGCAGACTCATCGGCCGGAAGAGCAAAGCTAAGAGGGGTTGCGTTGATGGCAGGTAAAGCATGGCGAACTGATGGAGCATACAGATCAGGATCCGTTGAGCAGGGCAGAAAGATGTCCTACAATTACGACGACCAAAATGTAATGTTACAACTACCAACTATGTCGAAAAAATATATGCTAGTTCGCCGGACTAAGCCTAAGATCTAACAGAGTTGCACACTTTGAGGCAACCATGGACTAGAGTTCCATATAATCTACCGATCATCTAAAAGAAGAACATGGGGAAGAGGCTTACAGTCATAGTCATCAGAGAAGAGTTGCCGCCGACTAGATCCGGCACCACCTTGTTCAGATCCAACATCTCCTTGCGCCCAGAATCCTTGCCGTCGATCTATCCCGCGACCTTGCACGGAGAAGAGTTCTTGAGGACGAGCTCCAGCGAAGGGATTCCTCCCGCCTCCGAAGAAGAAGACCCCGCCATCGCCGTCACCATGGAGCTCGAAAGGGAGGAAATGGTGTTTTGGATTTGGTTGCCGGCGCGGAGGAACTAAATAGGGGGGCGAAATAGCGCGCCGGTGAGGGGAAATTGAACGGCGGTGACCGAATTTCTCCCGCCGCATATTTCGTCCTCGCGCCATCTCTACCTCGGCGGCGCCTGCATCAGCTCCCACACGGCGTTCCTCGAGGTCGCACCCCGGGAGCCTGTCTCCAGGCGCACGGTCGATCTGAGTGTGCCTCTCGGGCCTGGCCTGAGGCTGCTTTGATGACCGTGCTGGCCTGGCCCACGAGGTCGCCCAGGCAACCAAACCCCGCGCGGTTGCAGCTGGCGGGCCGGGCCACGCCTGCTGTAGGCTACCAAATGCGCCCTTTGTTCCTCGTTGATGATTTTCAAGTACAAGGCAAAGCCGATTAATGAGAACTTTTGAGCTGAGTTTATAGATCATGGTGCAAAGGGCTATCGGCTCGAATTATGATATAACTTGGAGATGCTTCACTTTGCAATCATCATCAAGATAGTTTTGTTGATTTCAATAGCCATGAGCCCCCCCCCCCCCCCCCCCCCCCCAAATGCAGCACAATATAAGAAAGCACACCTTCCCCAAGTCCCGGTGCGTTTGAAAGAATCAACCGTTAAACCATCAGGCCTTAGATAAACAAAATGGTACAACATTGTGAACATTTTATAGACATATGTAGACTTATTTGTAAATTTGTCGAAGATTACCACTCATATCGGTCGATAGTTTTTACACTAGAGGAACAATATTATTAACAAGGCGGAGATTTTTCGGAAATTAGTTAATCCCTGTTGACGCAACGCTTCATACGTGAATATGGTGTGCACGTATAAAGTGCCCTCTTCTTCCTCTGACCCTCTTCCATTGATTTGTTGATCTGAAGAAAGTTGTATAAAGAAGCCTTTGGCATGATCCAAGATCAATCTTTTATGTCAGGTGTTCGTATTTGATTTTCAAGTCCTAGGAATCAAACTATCCCTAACCCTAGGGAACTGCACTCTTCCCTTTTCTTTTCCTTTGCTTCATTCAAATCAAGGGCAAAGTGCTTATTGTTTGCATATGTAACTGGTGTTTGGGTTCCCTTCCCCTCTATAGATGGGTCAATCTTCTATCTTTTTTTCCTGAATGATTCTCTCTTTGTCTCCTTTCTTGGACTCATATCGTAGCCTGAATCTCTCATCAGCAGAAGGGAGTTCCACTGGGGCGAATATTCGTTTCAAGTTCTTGCCCCGTGCCTTCTTGTTTATCAATCACCAATCAAGATTCGTTATACTGCACACCGGGAGACCGACTGCTAGTTACTCCCTCCAGTTCAGTTTATAGGGTGTGCGCGTCAATTTAACTAACGTAATACAAGTCATATTTTATAAAAAATATCATTATACACTTTAGACATATATTTTCAAATGGTATATTTGTTTTATTATATAATTTATTTATATCACTCTTGTAAAATTGACAATATATGGATACGGGTGGGCTATAAACATGCGTCCAGCCCAACCCAACGCTCGAACCCCCAATTTAATGCGTTCGAAACGGCCACCTAACGTACGAATTGGTGCCAAACCCAAGCTGATCTCCAGTGAGCGGCGCGCCGGGAGCGTCCAAGGCGCCGGGCGTCATCGTCGACACGTACCACGCATGCACGGGCATGCACCCGGTTCATGCACGGCGCCGCGCCATGCTGGCCTTCTTCAGGTCTTCACCAACCACGGCCCCATGGCCTCACCAGCTATAAATCGCAGCAGCTCGCAAGTACATCTCCATCGCCCGGACACACGCTGGCTGAGAAGGTATAGCTAGCTAGGTACGTTAGCGTCGCTAATTCATCAGGATGAAGTCGATGATGGCCGCCGTCGTGGTGCTCGCCGCCCTCGTGGCGATCGCCGAAGCCGCCTCCGAGGCCGAGTCGTCGGCGGCGGCGTGCAACCCGTCGCAGCTGACGCCGTGCGCGGGGCCGGTGCTGCTCGGCGGGCAGGTGCCGCCGGCTTGCTGCGGCGCGCTGCGGGGGCAGATGGGGTGCCTGTGCGGGTACGCGCGCAGCCCCAACTACGGCGCCTACATCCGCAGCCCCAACGCCGGCGCCTCTTCGACGTCTGCCGCATTCCCATGCCACGATGCGCCTGATCCACGAGCTAGCTACCCATGCGGCCGTACTACGTCCACCATACCTAGCGACGCGCGTGCGTGCGATGTAACCTACTCCGTAGTTATGTAGCCACAAACACATGTTCGACAGTCTACACATGAATAAACGGATTGCCGATGTACAAATGCCTCCCTGTTTATTTTGTTCGAGGTGCGATCTTATGGCCAAAAAATCAGCTTGCTGCACAGACTGACCAACACTGAAAGAGCCAATGGCTCAACTAGCACCTATCATTGGTTTACGCAGCCATCAGGCAAACACTGATGCACATCACTGATTAACAGCAAGTTGGAAAGGGTTGCAATCCCAGAAATACGGTGAGCAACAGAAGCTGCAACAACTATCTAATCCATCAAGGAAGTATGTGCAATTGCATATAGAAGTTGTATCACATAGAATTGCACGGAAATAACTAAGCGAGGAGATTGTTATCATCAGGGAACGACTAGAAAATTGCAGACTACTGAACTTGCAGAAAACGACTAGAACCTTGTACGGAGTAGTAGTTAACAATCATCACATGATTCATAATGTTGCAGGTGCGGTAAAGTAGAGATCCATGGCCAAGATTTTTCATAACAGAACTAAACGTTAGGACACATACTGTCCTGCAAGTAAATGTAGCACGCATGCTGCGCTACGACGATCAGTACATGCTGCCATGCTGGTTTGGTTCAGTACCACTGGAATGTTCCACTGCGAATACAAAGTTTGAACAACTCTCAGAATTTCCTCAGAACTGCCCCCAAAACGAGATACAGTAAGTTCATCACCAAACTCGAAGAAACCCAGACTCTTCAGATTTTATCCGAAATGAGACTTCAGCAAACTACCTTCTTGGTTAATTATAGCACCCCCATCTTTTAGTTATAAGAACCTGCAAATTAAAACAGAAACATCGCGGGAATTAGATAAGTATATGAAGAGTGAGTGATTTAAGAACAAAAATATCCGAGTTAACAGAAACACCAATAGTCCATCTTTGTCCCCCAAATTGGAAGGAAATAAACAGAGAGCTAGCATCTGACATAAAATGTTTGTTATATATATATATATATATATATATATATATATATATATATATATATATATATCTATGTTATTTGCAGCATATAATTGCACAATGATCACTTCTCAAGAAATATCAAGCTTCAGTTTCAAACTTGACTGGTTGGTAATAATACTTCAGGAAAAAGGAAAGAGAATTGGTCATCGTAGTGACATCCTTTGGTTCCTGCACTATGGCTTGCCAATTTTATAAATTTTCAGGTAAGCATGCCTGCTAGTTCAGAAAACACTCATACAAGTTGATGAAATGTCCATGCTAAAAACATCCATCTGATAAATTTCAGCGGCCTGGCAAGTTCGCGGCCACAATTCTATACGAGTAAAAGAGCAAATTCAGGCAGCAAGCTTAAACAAAACTAACAAGGTAATTATTGAATAAGTCATAACTTTCGGAATAAACTTCTGCCACGTTTACTAGGCACTTCGCAGACGTTCAGCTGTCCAATGCCTCCTGGTCTTGTTCTGTCTCCTTAATTTTCCCAGATCATTATTAGTTTCTGTGGGACAATCTGAATCTGGTAGGTACACGCTTTGATTCAAGTACCAGAAGGCTAGATCGAAGGTTACGGTTATAACTTACGACTAGCAGGATGCAGTTTCATATGAACACTAGCATTTAAGAGTATGCTTTAATCGGTATGATTAAAATCAGAGTGGCCTTACTTCTCATAACTCCTACGTGTGGTAAAATAGATGACAAAAACTCAGTTACACAATTAGCGGCGAGAAACATCGGTTGATGGTCTTGTAGCCTACCATCAACAGTGAATTCGGATCTTCCACTATAGCAACTTTTTTTCAACTTCATAAGTAGCTTAGAAACAGGGAAAGATCAATGGCAGGAAAAGAAACTGACTCTTTAGCTTCTGCATAAGGTTTGGAACTTGCAATGATTTTGAGGGTTGGTTAAAATTGCAGTGGTTTAGACAATTAATGGGCAACCAGCTGCATTGCCCGAGTGTCTGAATCAGCAAGCAACACTCCACTGAGTGTAATCAGTCTCGAGTCCCCCAGCACATTACTAGTTTAAACAAGCTGGTTCTAAGGATGATGATGTCCAATACATATTAGTAATGTGAAAATTTTACACATCATTATTTTTCTGTGATATAAGCTAAATGGAGAGCAAGAGTTATATGCATGAAGAATACAGTATCCCAACTTCGTTGGTGGATTGTTTGTAGCACGCTGCCCTTGGGCAGCTCGACGAAGTGGGTCTCCGTCCGGTCGTTGAACGGATCCGCCGACATGGCGCCGCATCTCAGCCTCTCAGGTCCACCCACCAGAGCCGGCCGCGGAAGGCCACCGCCTCCTGGCTGACCCTTATTCGCTCCGCAAGAGGATGCTCCCACTGCCCCGGCGCGCCATCCGCGATGTCCCACTCTCCCGTATCCGAGCGAAACCGGAGCGTCTTGTTTTCCACGTAGTGCATAGCGACTGCGAACCTGTCAGGCAGCCCGTCGCCACGGTCGGCTTGGGTGAGGAGGCCGACGCGGGGCTCGCGCGCACGTCGCACGTTGCCGATGTCGGCCTTGTCGGGGACGCGGAACGCCTGGCCGGTGAGAGGATTGCAGACGAGGTAGGTGATGTCGGGGACGTGGGCGTCGACGAGGGTCCTGAGGCGCACTGGCTTGCCCCTCTCGTCCGCGACGATGTGAGACGCGACGCGGCCGTCGCAGCACATGATGAGGAGGAGGCCGTCGGCGCCGCTGGAGGAGACCAGCCCTCCGAGCAGCTGCTCGACGCCGCTGCCGGGCCCAGGTTCGTCTCTGGTGTAGATGAGATCCGTTGGCAGCATCAGGTAGGAGTAGTGCGGTGGGTCGCCGAGGTGGAAGGTCGGCGGCTCCGATTTGTAGGCCAGCGCGATGCGGTTGACCATGGCCCACGGAGGGTGCGAGGCGGCGGCCGTGGAGAGGGAGCGGAAGCGGAGGCGCCCGGTGGCGGCGGAGAGGCCGGCGGCTAGGAGGCGACGGAGTGACATAGCGGTGTCATCGTTGGTGGATTGGACTGGTGAGGGGTGACTGGGGAGAGAAAGGGCCGGGTTTTCTGGGCGATTTTGACACTGTTGACCTCTGGACAAAACTTTAGCACGAAATGAACCTCGGCCGAAACTATTTCACGCGATTGACCCTTTTGAGTAGCGCCTCACGATCAGGCGCTACCCTACACAGGATAGCGCCTCGTGATCAGGCGCTACCCTAGCTGCCAGCGTGGCGAGCCGGGGCCACGGGGGGGCCCAGTCTGGGTGGATAGCGCCTCGTGATCAGGCGCTATGGTGCGATAAGGTAGCGCCTGATCACAAGGCGCTACCCTCCTGTTTACCTGTAAGGCGCGACGCGCCCGTCCCCAACCCTAGCATCATTCCTTTTCGAACAGAAGCAAGACACAGGAGCACGGCGGCGGCGGCGGCCACGGTTCTCTCTCCCCCTCTCAATCCTTCACCGTGACGATGGCTAACTGGCACGCCTTGTCTGGATCCAGCGAGGGCGAGTCCCTCCTCTCGGTAAGCCTTTTTGTAGGATTTAATTTCACTCCTCATTTTTAGGGTTAGGTTTGAATGCAATTCATCCTTTTAGGTCGTCTTGTAATTTTGATATGTTGTACCTATTAGGAGCTTCCGGACCGTGATTGTGCCCCTGATACTTGCGAGGACCCCACTTGGACCGGAATAGCGCCGGATGCTCCTTCGTTTTGCCGGGTCCACAAGCTCGCCCCTCGGAAGTGTGTTGCATTCGAAAGCTTCGACACTGGCCGGCGTTTCTACATGTGTTCTGTCGAAGATGTAAGTAGAAGGAGCGTCATAACAGATGTTTCTGTTGAAAATGGTATTGTAAATCGCTAATTTTGTGGTATCTCATTTCTAGGAGGCAAAGAACTGTGGTTTTGTGTCTTGGGTAGATGCCGAATGGCCAGAAGCTGCGAAGAATGCCCTACGAAGACTCTGGGAGATGTATCATGACAGCAACGGTGCTAGAATTGATGGGACGCTTGCGAATGCAAAGCTACTAAAGGAGGTGGCAGATGAGAAGAACAAGATTGAGAAGAAGTACAACTATATGGTAGATGAAGTGAACAAATTCATCAATGACACAAGAATGGAGGCCATAGAGAAAGAGGAAGGACATGATCATATGAAGCAGCAGATGGCGATAACAATTGAACTCTTGCAGAAACAGGTTCTTGAGCTGAAATTGGTGCAGAGAAGACAAGATGGTGTCATGAAAGAGAAGGAGCAGCAGTGGGAGAAAGAAAAGATGGACCTTAAGGACGAGAAGAAAAAGCTAGAGTACCAGTTGTTTGATGTATGGAAGGCAAATAATGCTAACAAGGACAAGATCGAAAGGATGAAGAAAATATGTGATGAGTAGTTGTGTGGAGAGTTAGAATTGTGTGGCTAATTGTAGCATTACGGTACTTTGCTAGATGATGTGGTCATGATGTTGTTGTGGTTATTTCGAACTAAGAAATTTGGAGAAGATGTTGTTCTATTAAGTTGTTTTATGAATAGCTAGATGACGTGGTCATGATGTTGTTGTCGTTATTTCGAACTAAGAAATTTGGAGAAGTTGTTGTTCTATTAAGTTGTTTTCAAATTTTGCTAGATGACGTGGTCATGATGTTGTTGTCGTTATTCCGAACTAAGAAATTTGCAGAAGTTGTTGTTCTATTAAGTTGTTTTCAAATTTTGGCAAATTATGGATGCATAGCGCCTAGTGTCAAGGCGCTATGGTTCTGTCCCAGAAACTAACAGAGAGCCTAGCGAGGGAAACAACGTGAAAAACACTAAGTCAATGTGTCGCGCCTTACCACAAGGCGCTATGCCCTCTTGATAGCATAGCGCCTCATGGTAAGGCGCGACACATTGACTTAGTGTTTTTCACGTGCCTCTGCTCGACTGAGCTCTCTGGAACCCCTCTGGTCAGAAGGGTAGCGCCTTATCACGAGGCGCTATCCTCTGAATAGTGCAAAGCCTTGTCACAAGGCGCTATGCTCTTTACAGTATGGAAACTACAGAAACATCTCACAGAAACATCTCACAGCACATACACAGCACAGAATTGACAGCAACATCTTCATATCAAATCTGACAGCAACTTGATGATCCAACATACTACAAGTTCATACACAGCACATACACAGCACATACTACAAGTTCACGAGATAAAAAAGTGCGGCGATACAAGTTCAACAATACGGGAAGTTCTCCTACTTCCGGCCACGGGTACGACGGCTAGTCGTGGCTCGACCCCTAGTGGGCACTGTCTTTGCCCTCACCTCCGGCTGCGCCTCTTCCTCGTTCTCCTCATCTTCATCGGAGGACGAGACGTGCCTCATCCTCCTAACCGTCAACTTCCGTCGGCGCTTCTCCGGGATTTGCGGCTCCTTCCCTTTGTTCACGAAATCATCCGGCGTGAACCGTTCAAATGGCTCCTCCCGTCGGGTTCTCATCAAGTAGGCGGATCGTTGTTTAACCGCCGTGGACAACAACATGTCATCTGGAACCTAACAACCAAAAGAAAATATGTGTTACGGTCTTTCCACAATATCAAGAATGAAAGTAGGAGAACAACCAAAAGAAACAAAATATGGTGGTAACAAACCCGCGAGGTGGTCTCATAATCTCCCTCATCGTCTAGATCAACCTCGGGGTTAGCCGACGAAGCGGACCTAGACGGCTGCGGCGATTTGTACTCGGGGTCACGACAACCTAGGAGGTTCGCCAACCGGCGTAAGCGTCGGGCTGAGTTCTAAAGGACATTAGAGAAAATGTTAAATTTAGCATTTGTAAGATTGTCGGTCATCTAGTAATTTGCAATATGTTGGTTTGTACCTTCAAAAATCCTCGAAGTGCACTCTCGCTTTGTTCTCCTTCCGGGTTTTCTTCCAACACCGTCTCGCTTTCGTCGGCGTGCTTGCTTATCTCCGTGCGCTGCGTGTGAAATAAAATCAACCAGTTATGCAAGAAATATGAGAGGAAGAACCGCTAAAAGAAATTATGCAAGATGACCGTACCACAAAGTTGTACACGCTAGAAAAAGGGATTTGCTTCCCCCTCCTAACCATCCTGTTGTACTGGCTCTCAGCAACTTCGTCAAAGACGGGGGGCTCTTCTAATATCTCCTCCTCATAAGCCGGCTTCAATATGTTCACACGAGTATTCCGAAGAAACCACCGCAAGTAGTTGTTGAAGGCAATGGGACAATGGGCACTCTGCCGGCCCCATCCTCCCTCCCTAGTTTTCTCCAGACATTGCTCGAACTCGATGACGTACTTGTCATGGAACTTGTCCCAATCCTTCACCTTTTTCTGTCTTTTCCGGTCCAACCTGCATTAGAACAAACCAAGGCACTCTTAGTAAGAGCCAATAAGATTTTGAGCAAAATCTACTAGAAGAAACCATTGTTACCTGTGAAGGGCCTTATCCGTGTTCCGATATTCAGGTGGATGGGCCTGGAACAACCCGAACTGCCTCATCACGCGTTGTGGCATGTGGAACTCAACCGCCCAATTGCATATCAACGGGCAATGCATGAGCCAGAAACGCTTGTCCTTCAAGCACTGCCGGTTCAACGTAAATTCATACAACAGAGGAAAATCGGACCCGCTGCCATAAGGCTCCCATTCCACCTGTAACATGGCACAACATAATCAATTAGGAGGAACATCAAAATCCTGAGGCTACGGTCATGTAAAGACAAGTGCTTACTTGCTCGGCGGTAAGCATATCGAACTCATTGGTGTATTGCTTGTACATGTATTTGATGTCGCTATAATTATCCGATACCACGTCCCACTTGAAAGCCCAAGTGGGGAGCCGAAGAGGGTTCGGGTCAGCTACGTTCCACTCATTGTGGGTCACCTCTTTCGGTCGTCCAACTGGAAAGTGCTCCCAGCTCCATACCGAAAGTAGAAGCATACAACCACCAATGCCAGCTTTCTCAAGTTTCCTACGACAAGCATTATCCAACTGCATCAAAAAAGAAAACACGGTCAAGTTATGACATTCTACAAAGGGAAATGCAAATACAAACCAAGAAAGACCAATTCATTACCTCCCGGTACAAGTAGGCAAGTGCAGCAGAACCCCAACTCCACTTCGAGTCCCAGACGGTAAGCGCCTTCAGCCACATCCACTGAGCCGTCACGCCACCACTGTCAGCAAACAAAGTCCGGGAGATAACGTACCACACGTACACGCGGGCATACGTCTGGATCACATCTTCATCTGCTTCGGCGGGGCACTGCGCGAAGTGCAGTACTATCCACACGTAAGAAGCGCCCGCCGGGGCTCTATCTTTGCTCTTGTCCTCGACCTCCTCTGGAGCCATACCAATAAGGGCCTCCATTTGCGCGCGCCACCCATCGGAGTCTGTGCTCATACAAAGAGGCCTCCCGTCGATAGGAAGTCCAAGAATCATGGATACATCTTGGAGAGTGGGGGTCATCTCGCCAGTCATGAGGTGAAATGTGTGTGTCTCCGGCCTCCACCGGTCCACAAGGGCGGTGATTGCGGGCGCGTTAAACCTTGGGGTCGAACGCCTCACAAGTTGGATGAAAGGGAGGAGGCCTAGCCTCTCGATGTACGGAGTGTACCGCTCATCGTAACGCATCTCATTCGACGAAGCCCCATGAGACCGAATCTTCAAAGGTCCAAGCTCCTGCAAATAACACATTTGACATACAATATTACAACGTATCCAACGCATTTGCAACAAAATAAAATCAAACATATAAAGAAAACAAGCTTCAATTTATTACCTCCCCCAATACGGCCATCTTATAGGACCGGTGATCAACATCATACTCGTTATCGAGTAACCACACCATCCTACATATGTGAGCAACATTTCATATGTGAGCAACATATGTGAGCAATATTTCATACACAAACCGAAATCAATTTAAGCAAAAAACAATACATCGTACAAATCAATTTACACATAGTTCCATGGCATACTAATAGATCATACAACAAAATCCAAATCAATTTACTCGACTAAAACCGAAATCACCTAATAGAGGAAAAATCGGTTTCTAAGCAAAAATAGCATACTAAATTTTTACCAACTAATACTATACGTAACCTAATGCTAAAGATCATACAAGCATGTCATGGGTCAACAACAAAATCCAAATCAACTAGATACTAGGGTTGAACCGAAACGTGCAATGGAGGCCAAATGTGATGATTTTATTGGACAGAAATTGGGGGATCGGAGGAGAATACCTGCGGGAAGTAGTTGGGGACGGAATCCCCTCGCTTTTCTCTTCAAATCGGAGAGGAAACCGTGGAGGATTAGAAGGGGAGAGAGGGTAGCGCCTGAGCCGCCGCCGTGTTCTGTCTCTGTGTGTCGATTTGCAAGTGAGTTAGGGTTGGGGACGGGCGCGTCGCGCCTTACAGGTAAACAGGAGGGTAGCGCCTTGTGATCAGGCGCTACCTTATCGCACCATAGCGCCTGATCACGAGGCGCTATCCACCCAGACTGGGCCCCCCCGTGGCCCCGGCTCGCCACGCTGGCAGCTAGGGTAGCGCCTGATCACGAGGCGCTATCCTGTGTAGGGTAGCGCCTGATCGTGAGGCGCTACTCAAAAGGGTCAATCGCGTGAAATAGTTTCGGCCGAGGTTCATTTCGTGCTAAAGTTTTGTCCAGAGGTCAACAATGTCAAAATCGCCGGTTTTCTGCAAAGCTTTGGTTGATCCCTGTGGACTAGGTGCACACAGCTGAGCAATGGTAAAGGAGGAATCCGGGCCCAAATGTCGTTTCCGTATCCGGAATGAAGCCGTACGAGTACAGAAGCCGAGGAGGGACGTGGTTCGAACGTTTTGCTGTTTCGGTCAGCTGTTGCCACTCCCACCTTTGGAGCTTGGAAAGCTGTTGGCTGTGCACTTGTTGCATCGGCCGACGTCACCACTTTGCGCACATGACCATGAGACATGACCCCAAACTCTATTCCACACAGCGGTCAGCAATCACGCACGTCAAAGATTCACACGCCTTCCGCTCAAAAAAATACTACTACTCCCTCCAATCCGTAAAAACGTCGCCACTTATGCGTACGAGTTGTACGTGCGAGCTTTTTATGGCGACACTTAAAACGGATCAGAGGGAGTAATAAAGATTTACACTCTTCCAATTGTCATATTTTTTGTACCATGCATATCACTATCAAAAGGCGACCAGTGTTAACAGATGGTTCCACCGGTCAGGGATAAACTGCGTTAAGTGGTGGTGGTTTAGCATTTTTTATAAAGGTTACGCATGGTTAATGGTCTTTTATGGGAGAAAAAGAAAAAAAACAGTGATTTTTCAAACCATAACCTCAACCGTAGGACTTTTATAATTTTCTCCAGTTATTTTGATCTGTGTCGTATAAAAACATAGCATGAGGCCGACTATTGTTGGTGGAGATCATCGATGTAGCAGATGCCATCACGTGATGACTTGTGTGTGTGTGTGTGGAAGGGGGGGGGGGGGGGGGGGGGTACGGGCCGGGGTAGGTGACTTAAGGTTATCTTGGACGAGATTGGTACACACGAAGTACCCAGGGTCGGCCCCTCACGGTGGAGATAAAGACCATCGTAGATCTACTTGTCACCGGGTTTGCCCTATAAAGTGCCAATACGTAGAGTTTAACGTAAATTCATCACAAAGTCATCAATTTTTTTTTGAATGAATCGATCACCCCTTTAGTTAGCCATGGTGGGTCTATTTGTCACCGGATTTGCCCTTCCCCTTGTCATTTTTCGAAGTAGATACCACCTTCATCACGGTCCAACAATGGGCCAATCTAAATGACATTCTCTCAAGTTGATTATACAAATAGTGACCGACTTGATATAGTAAATAAAAGAACTCAATCAACATATGCGATAATTAGTGAAGGAAACAACAAAAATGAAGCAAACAAAACTTACATTCTTGTACTTGGGCATAGCACCCGACAGACTTGTTCACGTAGTTTTGGATGCATGCTCATCTATGATAGAGATATTTGCTCGGTGCCGTGGTGTTGGCTGTATGCATATGTTCATTGTAAACTTGAAATTTTTTTGTCAAAAATCTGAGGCATTTGTTTCATCAATGAAATCCATGCTTGTGGCCAGCTAAGCCTTGCACAACAACCCATCCCCATCGACAGAGTAGAAATTCTGTCTCGATGCCTTTGGGTTGGTCATTGAACCAACAAGCATCATAATTAAAGTAATGTCCTGAAAATTAGATCGTACAATGATAAAAGAGATGCGGAGGGACAAACAAGCGAATGACCCGTACACTGGGTTAGTTCCGAGGCCGGAGTTGTTTGACCCGCGGCTACATTCACCTTGGAAGCCGATGGCGCGGATCTCTTGTCTTCCAGGGAGTGGCGATGAGCAAGCTTCTCGTCATCCGACGCGGGGCTAGAAACCTTCTCGGCCACAAGCGCATCCCAATAGAGGTCGGCTTCGAACCCTGATCCGCTACCGGAGCCGGCCATGGTCGAGCGGAGGGAAGGGGAAATGAGAGTGGAGTGCAGTGTAGCGGATCGGGTCGGTTGAGAGTGAGCTAGGTTTTTATCGGGGTGGAGATGGATGGGGTATATGTGGGATCGCACTGGGCCATGCTGGATCGGATCCAACGTTGCGGGCGTGTACGGGCATCCCTATTTCTGCCCCACATATGAGGTGTGTCGCCAACCCGAACGTCTTGGTTAGGTTGGGGAGCACTTTTCTGACTGGGCGTGTCCGCACTGCCTGGTTTTCTGCAAGGCTTTGGTTGATCGCTGTGGACTAGGTGCACGCAGCTCAGCAATGGTAAGGAGGAACGTGGGCCAAAATGTCAGTTGGGTGCAGTGCAGTGGGAGGTTTCACGTTTGTCGTGGGGTTGGTCCACGAGGTCGTTTCCGTATTCGGAAAGAAGCCGTACACCTGCGGAAGCCGAGGAGGGAGGCGGTTCGAACGTTTTGGTGTTTCGGGCAGCTGTTGCCCACTCCCACCGTTGGAGCTTGGACAGCTGTTGGCTGTGCACTTGTTGCATCGGCCGACGTCATTTTTTTCACCCATGACCATGAGACATGACCCCAAACTCTCCTCCCTCTACTCCACACTCAGCGGTCAGCAACTGTGATGGAGTAGTTGACCATGATCGATATGCAGCAATCACGCACCGACGCACGTCAAAGATTTACACTCCTTCCACTTAAAAAAATAAAGATTTACACTCCTCAAATTATGTCATATTTTTGTACCATACAGTGGCAAAGCTAAAAAAATCTTCATTGGGTTCACCACAATATGCAACTACCCATGAGTTAGTAATTTCGAGCAAATTAGTAGTAATTATAAATGGATTGTCTTAATTTTATTGGGTTCAGCACTTCAGCTGAACCCAATGCTTATGTGCTGGCTCCGCCACTGGCACCATATCACTATCAAAAGAGATCACGATTAACCGGTGGTTCACCGGCCAGGATCGGGGATAAACTGCGTTAAGTGGTGGATGTTTAGCATTTTTTAAAGGTCACACACGGTTAATGATCTTTTAGGGAAAAAAGGCGATAGTCTAACCATAACCTCAATCATAGGACTTTTATAATTTTCTCCAGTTCTTTTGATCGTGTTGTGTAAAAACATAGCATGAGGCCGACTATTGTTGGTGGAGATCATATCTGCAGTCGAGACCTAGCTTCTGCTAAATATATAATCATAATAGTTTACTCTTAGAAAAGAGTGCACAGTTTCAGAACATCAAAGGTTGGGTATCACGCTACAAGGAAACAGCTAATCACCGCCGTTTTTTACATCACCGGCGAGACATGCCCACGCCGGTAACCTCACGCCAGTGCTATTTGAGATTACCGGCGAGTACGAGGCCACGCCGGTGATTACGTGAGTTTACCGGCGATTGCGCGGGCACGCCGGTGTCGTACTAGAATCACCGGCGTGGTGACATCACGCTAGTAATGTGCCTGAATCACGGCGTGGTGAGACCACGCCAGTGATTAATTTTGGGGAATTTAAAAAAAATATGAATTCAATATACTGCAATTACCAGAAAATACATTAAAACAGTATAGTTCACAGAAATAGCGGTGGCTGCGCCACCTAGCATACATAAAGGAGTTGAAATCAACAAAGTTCTTATGGTTCACCGATCTAAAGTTAGCATACATAAAGGAGTTGTAACTACTGCCATGAATCAACCAAGCTCTCAAATGTCCTCCTTGTCAGAATCAGAACGGGGGCACTCGGGTGGATGTACATGAAGTAGACCTCTTCGGTGCCATGGTCGAGGAAGAAGTTGCACCTCTGACCAGGTTCCATTTCGTAGTGCTGAGCAAGTGATGTCCAAGCAGGGCCACTGAAATACGTCTCGTCCGCCGTGTTGGTGCACTCCACTTTGAACTCCCTGGTAGGCACCGTCGTCTGGGCCAAAGTGAACTGAAATGTCTTGTGATCAGCAATGGCAACGCCGACATGCTCCAAGAAGGCACTTCTAGCCCTGCACGGGATGTTCTGAGAAAAAACAACAATTAAACATTGGCACATGGAATTGATAGCACTATCAAAAACAATTATGCTCATAACATGTTTAACGTAAACATACCATTGTAGTTTCGACATCCTCTTGCAGAATGATGCTAAACTTCCTACTCATGCAACAAGAATAGCCACAAGCAACACACGGAGTCAACGGATTCATTTGTTGCACATTATACATATAACAATAAAATCATTAAAAGAATGGAAAATATAAATTTTACAATGTAAACAATTAGAAATAATCCATTAACTAGAATACAAGAAGTTGCAAAATATATAAATGAACTAGAAATCATGTCTCATATAATTAGATTGGACACACAAATTTCAGAGATGGTGCAAGCGAGCCAAGTGGGACGCACAAGTAGTATATTTGTGCGTATCACAAGGCTCGCTTGCACCACCCCCAAATCGTGCCACACTATTTGAATCATCGGTATTTACAAAAGAGAAACTAAACAAGTATGTGATGTATCAACTAACTACACATCTAAATCAACTAGTTGCAAAATATACATGAACGAGAAATCATGCCTCATATACTTAGAAAGGTATTAGATGGTGCGAGTGAGCACGGTTACATGCACAAGATGTGTATTTGTGCATATCACAAGGCTCACTTGCACCATCCCATGATCACGTAGTGCCATAAAATTTAATCATAGGCATTGTAACACAAATATCAAATTAATACTACATATAATACTACACATGTAACATCTAAAAAAAACTAACTACACTAAAATCTATAACTAATACTACATATCTAAATAAACTAAGTACACATCTAACACTACACATTTAAATCAACTAACTACACTAAACAGGGGACTACGATGAAATTGGACTCACCGTCGAGGCGGGGGGGATGGCGAGGCGAGTCGCGGGTCGGGACGGCGACGAGGTGAGGCGCTCCCGGGGACGCCGGGGCGGGCAACGGCGAGGCGGGTCGGGGAAGGGACGGTGAGGCGGGTTGGGGACGGCGAGGCGAGGCGCGGGTCAGGGACGGCGACGCCATCTGCGGGGCGGGGACGGCGATGCGACGGTGAGGAGGGGGACGGCGAGGCAGGGGACGGCGATGCGACGGCGAGGAGGGGGCGCGAGGCAGGGGACGGCGAGGCGGGTTGGGGACGGCGAGGCGGGGAGCGAGAGGGACGGCGTGAGAGGGGAAGTGGCGGCGGGGAGCGAGAGGGACGGCGCGAGAGGGGAGGCGGCGGTGGAGCGCGAGATGGGATTGGGGCGTGGGCGCGATGCGGTTTTGAGAGAAGTTAGGGTTTGAGAGAAGTTAGCTTTTTTGCCTCCCTACACGCAGCACGTTCATTAGTCGTCTTCTTACTAATCAACTCTTGAAGATATGGGTCATCCAACTTTGTTGCTAACCAGCTTTGCGTGCCCATCTCATCTTCTCCAGGCCCGACATCATCACCATGATCATCATGGACGTCAATGCTTCCCCCTTCTTCATCATCGTCCGACGACGACCACTCATCATCGGGACTATTCTCATTTATGTCATCCTCAACTGGCACCACCAACTCATAGCCTTCCATGAAACCACTTTTAAGCAAATGCGACAACACAATTCCTCGGAAGGGGTCAAACATAAGTGTGTTCTTGCATTTAACACAAGGACATGGAATCACGCTTTCCTTGTCATCAGCATACATTTTCTTCACCGCCGTCTCC
This sequence comes from Poa pratensis, assembly GCA_947311845.1. Classification (NCBI taxonomy): domain Eukaryota; kingdom Viridiplantae; phylum Streptophyta; class Magnoliopsida; order Poales; family Poaceae; genus Poa; species Poa pratensis. Next base: position 62,579,303 of record CAMZMU010000049.1, on the reverse strand, counting down.
AAATACGTAGCTGTAGCTGCGCCTCGATTGTCCATGTTCACCGCCATCGATGCCTACACAAATATGTACACAAATTAAATCAAAATAGAAAATTTTGGCATGACCTTTGCTAAAAATATGACGTAATTGAGTGCCAGAAATTTGACAAAACGTCGTTTCGTCAAAACATTAGCACTCATTTTCCTGCATGACAAACAACACACACCATCGAATATACATCTTCATGACCATAAATGCATGGCCAAATTCGGTTCCAACCACACATGAACAGGATAATAAATGCATAGCCAAAAATAAATGGCTCCAACACAAATATATATATGCGATAGTAATGATCGAGTTGGAGAATGAGAGATGTTACCACAACTAGTAGAGTACCCAAGTTACTAGCTAGCTCCAATCAATTGAATCCTCCATTAGTAAACACCTAGAGAGGGGGAGTTCAATAAATTAGAGAGTTAGTGAGTGTGGGGCAAGTAATTAAGAAAGTGATTGGTGGAGAGAGAGAGAGGACAGAGAGTGAGTAGGGGAGAGAGTGAGTGGAGGAGAGAGATTAATTTACCTTACTTTGGGTGTGAGAGGAGAGAGTGAAAAACAAGAAGAACCAAGGAGGAAGAAGATAGATTCAAAGAGATAAAGAGTAAATTAAAGGAGTGGTGGGGAAAGGTGGTCACATGGCTACAGAATTTTTGCGACGAGATTACCGGCGTGGGAACAAAGTCAGGCCAGTTATCTGAAACACATTACCGGCGTGCTAAAATTTACACGCCAGTGATTTGCTGAGTCTGTACCGGCGCCCCGGACCATACAGAATTACCGGCGTGTTTGCTAAATGCCACACCAGTGATTATAGAGTAAGTTACTGGCGTGTCAAGTTAGTCCCACGCCAGTAATTTGTTTCACCGTGACAACTTTCTTGGGCCCACACATCACCGGCGTGGCTGCCAGAAGGACACGCCGGTGATTCATGGTTTTCACCGGCGTGGAAAAATGCCCACGCCGGTGATTAGTTGCGGAATTTGGTCCCAGCAGATCACCGCGTGGGTTTTAGGTAGCCCGCCGGTGATTACAAGCCGGCTATTAGCTGTTTCCTTGTAGTGTCATTAAGGGTTTGACTAGCATAGTGAATGATGTTGAAAACATCACCATCATGTCGTCCTAAGATGTTTATCTCATTTTGGCTACTTCAAATAGTCGAGAGCTGCAACACATTCATCATTATAGTGGAGTAGCATATTTGCTAGCATCATAAATGTCGAGAGCTCAAAATAGTCGAGAGCTCAAAATATCTCATTTGGGCGGTTTTATGATAGGTGCATTAATCAATGCCTTCTTCAAATAGTTGAGAGATGCAACACATTCATCATTATAGTGGAATGGGACATCTTTATACAACGGTTAGTTAACGGTTTGGAAATTTTAGAGAAAATCTTTAATGAAACGTCTATAAAAACCTGCATGCCAAAGGAAGCTTCTTATCACTTTCACATCTCAAGAATATTATCGTGGGGTTGTCATGGCAGATGCCATCACGGGATGACTTTGGGGGTATTGAGATAGGCGACTTAAGGTTGCCTGGGACGAGATTGGTACACACAAAGTACCCAAGCTCGGCCCCTCACCGTGGAGATAAAGACCATCGTGGATCTATTTGCACTAGTAGAAAACGGGGCATTAGTCCCGGTTCCAGAGGGCCTTTAGTCCCGGTTTTGCAATCGAGACAAGAAATTCAGGACTAAAGGCACCCCTTTACTCCCGGTTGCCCACGAACCGGGACTAAAGGGCCTCCACGTGGCCACGGCCGGCGCCCACCCGGGAAGACCTTTAGTCCCGGTTGGTGTTACCAACCGGGACAAAAGATTTCTGCTTTTGTTTTCTATTTATTTATTTTTCCTGGTTTAGGGTTTAGGGCATTAGGGGTTTGGATTTTGTGTTTTCCATTCAATTCTTTTTGTATGGAGATCACGTTGATGCGCAAAAAAAAGTCGTATACATAAGTTTATACTACATCGAGATCACGTTGATGCATATATACATACACATACAAGTTGCTTTAATGAAATTCTCACGTCGAGATCACGTCATTTACATAGAGGCATAATATAATTACTACGGTGATGAAATTCTCCGGTTTCCTTTATGACCCCCAGTTCAAAAATCCCGCCAATTCCTCTTGAATTGCTCTTAGAAGCTTCGTTGGTATGAGCTTGTCCCGCATTCGTTCCATCTAGATCAATATGAATATGTGAGTTGTGTGTATATATATATATATTAAATCATCATAAAATAAATTATGAATGTAACTCAACACAATATGGTAATAAAAAATTGGGAATAGTGTTTACGTACTTCAAATGATCTATTATCTCTATTCCGCTCAGTGACACAAGAGCGTATGAACTCGCAAACGTAGTATGCACATAAATTAGTCCCTTGTTCCTGCCTCAGACACCACTTTACAAAGAATAGAATTCAATCAAATAATAATCAAGCATGATAATGGTATTGAAACTAGAATTAAAGAGTTGTGTGGACCTAGATATATAGTACTATTTACCTTGGTGGTATAAAAATCCAGCTCCAGTTTCCACTCCCTTTTAACCTTCTCGGTGAACCGTTTCCAAACCCTGCCCGGCAAAAGAAAATGATTAAAAGAGTTATTAATTTCTTGATATCAGAAAATGAACGAAAGAGGTCGATATAGAGCGCTAATGATTGAAATTACCTCTGGAGCATTTCTTGCAAGTTGAGGTACTCGTCCATATCTTTCCTTAACGAGTCCATGACTTCAATGACTCCTTCGTCAACTCTAATGATTAGCAGAATCCAGTGGAAACTGCGCACGTTTATATGTACATGCATACATAACTCATCGATTGCACTAAACATCGAGTAAGCAAAATAAAATGTGTAGAAGATAGTAACACTCACTTGAAGTTGTAAGGAAAAAGTATTTCTGTGCAGGTATTTTGTTTCACTAAAAACCGGAGCAAGTTTTGCTCTGTGTCCTCGGCATGGTCCCTTACGGTAACTTCATGATTGTAATAAGGGTAAACGAACCCAATGTCAAAGATGGCGTTCCTTCTGCATTCGACAATCTTCATTCTGCATAATTGCGTACAAAAGAATATAGTGAGATAATTACAGTCAATGAACGAGCTGAGCTAGAGACTTAATTAAATTGCAGAAATAAATCACTTACAAACAATAGCAACTGACGAGGATTTTGTCGAGGGCGTCTTGATTGAATAACTGAAAAATTTCAGAAAACGGAATATACATCGCGTCATCCGTGAAGTAATGCTCTTTCCTATATGTCACCCAGAAGTGGTCATGCCGTCCGTTGCGGCTTTCATGTACCACTGATGCAAGTGGCACAATTGTGTTGTTAGAGACTGGACCGCCTCAGGTCTGACCAGTGATTTCCCGTTGACATATGTCCATGCATATTGATACTCTATGGGGTAACCAGTGTCGCCTATGCGACCAGTGTCGTGTTGTACGTCGGGCATCACTTTGAGCGGGGGATCGACTGATTTGCCTGTTCTCCGAGCTGGGCCACTTGTTTCCCGCTTTTTGTCGTCCACTCCTGCTCCCTCTTTAGCTTATATGCCGCCTCCTCCTCCTCCTCCTTCTGTTGACTATATGTTTTCCTAATACAGCGGTCATAGTCATCTCGCAAAGCAGGCGGCTGTGGCGGTCCACTAGATAGATTTTTCAAACATCTCGCAATTTTTTCCGGTGGTATTATCTCCTTTGACGGGGGCCGTTTCGGTTCTAATTGTCTTTTCACATCGGCTCTCACCTCCGCCTCGAGTTCCTCTGGAGACAAGTCGTAACTTCTCTTTGGAAGAGGCTTTAGCAACTCGCGTTCCTCTCGAGTTTCCTTATATGCACTTTTCTTCTGTGTATATGTTGACGGGAAGTTTATTTTCCGCTTTGTCGGGACGGTGTGGGCGATGGATGACTTAGTAGTGGGCGCAGTCGGCTGACGGGACGGCACGGGCGATGGACTTGGGTCGGGCTCCCAATCGACGGGGTGGGATGGACTTTGAGGTGGGGGATTGCTACTCGGAGGAGTCGGTGGCCTTGGCGCCAAGTTTGGAAACACGATGTTTTTCTTGTTCCATAGAACAATACCACGCCTGACTTCTCCCAGTGTCTTCTCCTCGTCACCTCCAGGAATGTCAAGCTCCAGTGTCTCAAATCCCGGCATAATTTGATCCACCCCGACACGAGCATAGCCAGCTGGAATCCCACCGAGATGGAAGGTTGCTTCAGATGGATTTGGTAAAGCATAGCCGACCGCCACCTTGAAGGATATGTTCTTCATTGACATATGTAGCTCACATTCTGTCTTCTCCGTGATATCATCCACGGGGTAGTGAGCCGCCGGCGCTTCGAATTCAGAATTTTCTAGCTGCGTGGAACCCACGCTGCTTTTCCGCTGATCAGATGGGGGCTTCGACTTCAGGACCTTCTAGCTGCTGCTGAGATGCCCTTTGCTGACTAATTGAGTCTAGTTGCTCCTGCTGCCGCTGCACCCTGCGTTCCAATTCCGATAACTGGTCTAACTCCTGCTTCTTCTTTCTCTGACGGCTTCTATAAGTTTCAACGTCCTCCCAAACCCTTGCTTCCACGAAACACCGGGTCCATAGCCTCGTACTCGTCCAACTTTTTCAGGATTCCCGAGGATGTCAGCTCGTCGTTCTCTCTGTCGGGCACGTACTCTCCCTTTCGAACTTTTTCTATTGCGGCCACAAGATCTTTGGTTACTTGTTCAATTTTTTCCGTCCATTTTCCCTTTGCAACAATCTGCCCTGTCTGTGGGTCCAACCCTGCACCATGCGCGAACAACCACAACTTGGACCTCTCGGGCCAGTCTGCTGTTTGTGGAATGATCCCTCGATCAAGCAGTTTTGCTTCAAAGGCTTCCCACTTAGGCACGACAGTCTTGTAGCCACCTGTGCCCAAAGTATGGTGATATGTCTTCTTCGCAACATTTGCCTTATTTATTTCCGATCGGGCCACAGCGGCCTCCGATTTTCTTAACTTCACAAATGCGGGCCAGTCATTTTGTAACTTCTCTAGTGGTCCAGTGAATTCTGGATCTTGTTCCTCCGCCGCTACATAATTTTTCCATAAATTTTTCTTCCAGGTCTGGAATTGTGTGGCCATCTTCTTCAAAGTCCACTGCTTGACTTTGTCCTTCTTGTCCTCTGAGAGACCTGGCAGTAGGTTGACATGTGTCAAGAGCATGTCCCAAAGCAAAAAAAATCTTCTGTCATCGACATAACTATCTGCCTTGTTGTCGTCCTTTGGCTTATGCCATTCTTCAAGGATGATCGGGACCAAGTCCCTAACAAAACTCCGAATTGATTTATAAATTTACGGCGGCTCTCTCTGGGTTCCAGCGGATCGCCATTACCACCAACTTTGTCGATCGATATCCTTGCACCATCGGCCAACCTTCTCGTCGGGCCTCGTTTCGTCTTTTTAGCAGCTGATGATTTGCTTGATCCGGAGGGCTAAAAGAAAAAATGATTCGTTGATAACTGCAATACAACTCAATTAATGCATCTAGTGATCGATCAACAGAGGCTTAATATACCTCGCCGGAGTTTGTTAAAGGCACTTCCTCCTCTCTGCAAATTTCTTCTTGCTGAACTCCCTCACCGGACTCGTTCAAAAATTGTGAGTTGTAATCGTCTCCAATTACCCCATCTTCTTCATCGGCATCTTCTTCACCGGCATCTTCTTCACCCGGGTTTACACGTCCATATATAATCTGATACATTCGGTCTTCACACTCCTCGTCTCTGCCGGGGGGAGTCCATAACTCAATGTCCTTGCAATCAATTATATATGCAATCAATTTTGGTCACATGTCACCTAAATATGCAAAGTGTTTCTATAAATTTTGGGAAAAAACTTGCAAAGTGTCATTTTGAATAATCAAACAAAATGGGCAGCATAATTGTTAAAGTGTCATTTAACAATTTTCATACACAAATTTTAAACAATGCTAACATTGCTAACATTACTAATACATCTCCCATGCATGAACCTCTCAAACTAATTTCGATCGGGTCCTGAGCCGTGGGGTGCTGAGCGGCCGGCGCTGCGCATCCAAAGACAAGGAACCCTCACAGGGTCATAGCTCACGTGATAAGGAAGCTATGAAGAAACGACCAGCTATTGCTATACTGCCTATCCAACAAATACATGTAGCGACGGACGTGCTCGTCCTCCTCCCTGATACGGCGACGTACCACCTGCTCGGGGGCCGGCTCCCTCTGCACCGAGCGTGGCCCACGCGACTGCCACCAAAGAAGATCCAGGTCGACGACGTCACCCAGATTCCTCACCAAGCTACGCGTCCCGGAAGGTAACACCTCCCAGTGCCAGCCGGCGGAGCCTAGTCCCGGACATCGCCCTCTGGTCCAACAGAGACATCGTCGCCGAGAACAATAAACTAAAAACACAATTTTTATAAGACGATCATTCCAAATTGACATAGCATTGCCTAATACATTTTCCTAAAACATTTCTAACTATAATAATATTTCCTAATACATTTCTAACAGTACTAAATTTATTGGCATAATTTTAAATGGCATAATTTTATATGCATTGTATCCCTTGTAGTAATTAGCAAATTAAGGAAAATGGCATAATGTTTTCTAACATCTAATTTGCATCTTCTAACAAATTAATTCTAAAATTACAATTTTTTTCAAACAACTAAAATTAACATCTAATTTTTTCTAACATCTAATTTACATCTTTGAACAAATTACTTCTAAAATTACAATTTTTTCTAACAACTAAAATTAACATCTAATTTTTTTTAACAACTAAACTAAAAATATGCTTCTAAATTTTGCTAACACTAAATTACTTCTTTGCAAATTAAACTAACATCTTTGCAAATTAAACTAACATACACAAAACTGACAATTTTGCTAACACTAATTATTTAAACTAACAATTCAAACTACCAGCTTAAACTATCAATTTAAACTACCATTTTAAACTACCATTTTAATTACAAATTTTACGGTCATGTTAAAAATGGTGCAACTAAAAACTACAAATTCATAGCAACTACAAATTTCAAAATGGTACTGAAAATAACAAAAAAAAAGAATGAAACCCTCACCTTGAGCGGCTTGAGGATGAGGTACGGTAGAGGAGGAGAGAGCGGCCCGGCGGCGGCCGGAGTAGGCTCGTGGCGGCTGGAGGTCGAGGAGAAAGGGAGCACCGCACCGGGGACGGCTGGAGGAGAGAGGGATCGAGCCACGCTGGGAAGAGAGGCCGGAGCGCGCCGGCCGGGGAAAGAGCAGGACGGAGCCGCGGCGGTGAGAGGCAGCGCCGGGACGACCGGCGCGCGCGGCCAGGGAGACGGAGCAGCACAACGGCGTGGTGGCGCAGGTGACGGGAGCAGCACGGCGGCGTCGGGGTCTTGCTTCTCATCCGGGGATGGAACTGATCGATCTGGAAGAAGGGGAACAGCGGTGGCGCTTATGTACCCCAGGCCTTTAGCACCGGTTGGTATCACGAACCGGTGCTACCCTTTAGTACCGGTTCGTGATACCAACCGGATGTAGCGACGGACGTGCTCGTCCTCCTCCCTAATACGGCGACGTACCACCTTCTCGGGGGCCACCTCCCTCTGCACCGAGCGTGGCCCACGCGACTGCCACCAAGAAGATCTAGGTCGACGACGTCACCCGGATTCCTCACCAAGCTGCGCGTCCCGGAAGGTGGCACCTCCCAGTGCCAGCCCGGCGGAGCCCAGTCCCGGACATCGCCCCCCTGGTCCAACAGAGACATCGTCGCCGAGAACAATAAACTAAAAACACAATTTTTATAAGACGATCAACCGGTACTAAAGGTAGACCTTTAGTACCGGTTGGTGGTTCCAACCGGTACTAAAGGTATTTTGGGCCGCCGCTGAAAATTGCGCGCGCGAAGCTCACCTTTAGTACCGGTTGGAATCACCAACCGATACTAAAGGTGCTTTGTAATTTCTTTTTCAATTTTCTTTTTTGTACTTTCTTTTTTCTAATTTCTTTCATTCTATTGATTTAAGTGTTTTGATATCATTTGAATTTCTAAAAATGCTTTTTAATATGAATTTTAAAAATGCTTTTAATAGAATTTAAATGTCTATTTTCTTTTATATACTTTGATTTACATGCTTTTTCAATTGTTTTTTTCTAGTTTCTTTTTCTTTTTCGGTTTTCTTTTATATACTTTGATTTACATGCTTATTAGTACACATCACCAACAGTTTTCAGAACACTGTTACATTATTACATAAACGGAATAGGGGTAATGGCGCCGACAATTTTAACAAAATTGCCCACGCGTATTAGGGGGAACGGCGGGAGGAGCCAGCCCTGTTCGCGGCCGCCTGGTTCTCGCGCGCACGTTTGCGGCGGAGGGCACGAGCCATGGAGGATGAGTCTTTCAGCGCCCAAGCCAGCTCGGAGGCCTCCTTCACCTTGAGCTGGCAGGAAGTCTTGGCTCGCTGGACACGGTCGTCGCGGACAGACTGGAAGGAGGCTTCCATGGCCTCCTGCATCTGCGCCCCACAGCCCTCTTCCCCGTCATCGCTCCAGTCGAAGTCGTCGTCCTCCTCCTCCTCCTCGGCGGGAGGAGCGGCGGCGCCTGGTGGAGGTGCGGCGGCACCTGGTGGAGACGCATCTAAGTCGTCGTATGCGGCCGCGGATCCCCACGCCACCCCTGCGGCGTACGCATCCTCGTCGGGGTCAGGGACGTCGGACCACGCGCGGTCGTACGCCCTCCGCACCGGATCCGGCACCGGAGCAGGAGGCCGGTAGCTGGGCATTCCTGTCCACGTTGGGCTCGTGGGCATACGGCGGGATAGGCTCCCGCGGTAGGGCCCAAGCGCGCTCTGCCCAGCACGCTCAACCTCGTCCAAAAGGCGCTGCGGCGGGCGTTGCAGATCCATCTCGTGGAGACGATGCGTTCGTGGCTAGGAATGGTGGATTAGGGTTTACCCCGTCGGCGACAATACATATAGACCTCCAGGGCAGCGTTGGGGGAGGACACGTGACCAGGGCAGCGCTGGGGGAGGACACATGACTGACACAAGTCGTGACCGCAAAGCCCGCCTTTCTTTTGAGGGCTTGTGAGCTGTTGGATCAGCACTATCACGACCATTTCATGAGCCACACGACCCTATATATAGCCCACCTCTCGTACATGTTCGGCACTCAGTGTGTACTCATTGTAGTTCATTTGGTATACAGAGCATTCGGATTCCCTGCATACATCCGACGGTGCATTTGATATGCGGGCACTCACGAGCCACCGTAGGGCTGTATGCAGGGGAAACCGTGTGTTTTGTTCCAACTTTTTCGAGCGCTTGTAAGATGTTGGAGTTTTTAGAACCAAAAATCAGAGTTTTCTTCTGAGTTTTCAGAACACAATTACATAAAAGGTTTAATACATTATTACACATCACCAACAACATCCCTATCTAGTGTTGTGGTATAAACTTTTTCTTCATGTGTGTCCATTTCTTCTGATTGCGCCGTAACCATGGACAATCTTCATCATTTAATACGATGCTTGGGTCAGTGTTCACTGCGAAGGGCGGAATTTCATCAAACTTATTGTAATCTTCTGACATGTCTGTCTTGTCCTCCACTCCCACGATGTTTCTTTTCCCTGAAAGAACTATGTGGCGCTTTTGGCTCGCCGTATGATTTATTCGCTTGCTTATGATCTTAACTTTTTTTCGGTCTGCTAGACATGTCCTTTACATAGAAAACCTGAGCCACGTCATTGGCTAGGACGAATGGTTTGGTCTGGTACCCAAAATTCTTGAGATCCACTGTTGTCATTTCGTACTGTGGGTCTACCTTTACCCCGCCTGTCAGGTTGAACCATTTGCACCGAAACAAAGGGACCTTAAAATCAGATCCATAGTCAAGTTCCCATATATCCTCTATGTAACCATAATATGTGTCTTTTGCCCATTGTTGTTTGTTGCATCAAAGCGGACACCACTGTTTTGGTTGGTGCTCTTTTTATCTTGGGCGGCCATGTAAAATGTATTCCCATTTATCTCGTATCCTTGAAAAGTCAATATAGTCAAAGATGGTGACTTGGCCAACAAGTATAGCTGTTCTCCAACAGTGGTGTCAGAAATGAGACATGTTTGCAACCAACCGCCGAAAGTCTTCACGTGTTCTCCATCAATCCAATCTTCAGGTTGCTCCGGGTATTTCGAGCGTAAAATATTCTTGTGTTCCTCGATATACGGAGCCACCAAGCTGGAATTATGTAGAACTGTGTAGTGTGCTTGAGTGAAAGAATGCCCGTCCCTACATATTATTGCTTTCTTTCCTAGCATGCCTTTTCCACGCAGTCTCCCCTCATGGCGCGATTGAGGAACACTGATCGGCTTAAGGTCAGGAATAAAGTCAACACAAAACTCAATGACCTCCTCTATTCCATAGCCCTTGGAGATGCTTCCTTCTGGCCTAGCACGATTATTGTCGTGGGTTTGTCACGTCAGATGTCATGGATGAATTCGTAGGTGTGGAATTTGCGCGAGTCAATCGTCTCCGAGCTTGGGATCGCAGGAACAAGGATGAACACAGATTTACCCAGGTTCGGCCCCTCAATGTGAGGTAAAGACCTACTTCGTGCCTACTCTAGCTTGGTATTGATATGATATATGTGGTGTTACAATAGAGGCGATCCGATCTGGGAACTCGCCGTAAGAGCTAGGGTTTTGGGCTTGATAGCTTGACCCCGTCTAAGTCCTGTGTCGGCCCAGTGAAATCCAGGGTGTGCTGGGCCTGTCCTATACGGCCCTCGACACTTGATGGCGAATTTTCGCTAAGGACCAAGCCTACGGCCTGGAGAGCCTCGCGAGGCTCATTGCCTCGCGAGGGCATTTGAGGCAGCAGAGGCCTGCGGAGGCCATATCCACTGCTGCCCCCTCTTCAAGGAAATCTCCCCTGGGGAGAGGTCAACGCCGAATTCTCTACAGGGCGTCCAAGCCCTCGTGGAGATCGCTTCGCTGCAAAGCAACCTCTGCAGAGCGCACATGGGCTCTGCAGCGGCCGCAGAGTGACGCGCCCCTGCGCGCGGTGACGACGACGCCGCAGTTGCCATTTTGGTGATTAAAGGGGTCAATAAAGCTGTGCCACCCGCTCCGGACTACAAGGATTTCCTCTTTGGTGATAAGGGGACCGGCCGGCGCTACGCTCCAAGGCCAACGTCACCGTGGGCACCCCCACGTTCCTCTGCGGCCCCAGCTGGCCGTCCTGCATGGACGGTGGGTACTCTGCTACAGGAGTCAGCTTTACGCTCATGGACCGCGTCCATGGACACCGGGCTGCGATGCACCGCGCTCCACCTTCTGCGCCACGTGACAGCCCTACCACAGTGCGAGTGCAAGGAGGAGCACGGGGCGCCTATAAAAGGAGGACGAGGTGCACCGTAGCAAGGGATCGCATTCTCATTCCAGCATAGCCACTTACGCGCAAGGAAGAAGAAGACCATTGCTTCCCTTCCTTGTGACACCATTGCCAAAAGAGAGCCCTCGGCAAGCTCATTGTACTGTAACCTCTACAAGCAGTGCAATACAGACAAGCAGGAGTAGCGGTATTACCTCCACACGAGGGCCGTGAACCTGGGTACGGGCTGGTGTTCATCTCTGTCGTGATGTCCCTCCACTTGCTCGACGAGCACCGTCGCCGTGCAGGTTGAGGGTTGTTTGACCAACGTGTTCAGCCCCTTACACGAACTCTCTTCGTGAGCTTGACTATCCCTGTTTCGTGGGAGTCATTCTCCGACAATTGGCGCGCCAGGTAGGGGGCTGAGGCGCGTCTTCAACCTTCATCGACCTCTGCCCATGGCGGACACTCGCGCAGCTCGCGCCACCCGGCGGGCGTCAGGCAGGGCAACCACCGAGCCCGCTGCCAACACCACCAACCCTCGCGGCCGTCCCCGCGCCAGCCGTGCCACGGGGCGCAACACCGCTGAACCGCGGGTGGAGCACCCCGAGGACGACGACGGCACCACGACGACCGCTTCGACGACGACGTCGACCACGGGCACGGCGAGGACGCTGAGTCCTCGCATCCGTCCCAGCGCCACAGCGCCTCCACTCTTGGGCGTCCAGCGCCCAGCCCAAACACCGCGCTGCTCATGGCCGCGGAACTCTTCCGCTACCGCCCACAGCTGAGGCGCACGACAACTGGCTCGGCCGCCTCAGCACCTCGTCGACATTGCGGCGGCACCGCGCGCTGCTCCTGCGGCGTCGCGCTCTCTGGTGCACCACAACTCCGGACGCGCTGGAACCACCGCGCATGGCGCACCTCCGCCGCCGCCTCCGCCTCCGCCAGGTCCGCCTCCAGCCGCGGCGCACAAGGCCGCATCCCACGCGTCTTCGCCGCGCGATTGTCAAATCGTGCAGCGGACACCCCCAGACGCGCGGGTGGAAATGGAGCGCCAGAAGGACCTCCAGAAGCGCATCGTCGAGGAAATCGGCCAAGCGGCGACAGAACCGCCGTGCTCTTCAGGGTGGCATCGCCTCGTACGCCACAGGTTGCGCGGCCTTCACCCGCAACCTGCGCGCGTCGTCTGGCCACAGAAGTTCAGGCCTGACCTACCCAAGGGCTACGACGGCACGAACAACCCCATCGAGTTCTTGCAGCTCTACACCACCTCCATCCAAGCTGCGGGGGGAGACGACAAGGTCATGGCCAACTGGTTCTCCCACGCTCTCAAGGATTCCGCCTTGTCGTGGCTCCTGAACCTTCCCGAGGACTCCATTGACTCGTGGGAGGAGCTCTGCCAGCAGTTCGTTGCGAACTTCAAGGGCACGTACGAGCGCGCCCTCACCTACAACGACCTGCGAGCTGTGCGCCAGAAGCCTGGCGAGACCCTCCGCAGGTACATCCAGCGCTTCAGCCAAGTCCGCAACAAGATCCCGAACATCCCGGACTCGCACGTCATTGCGGCCTTCAGAGAGGGCGTCACCAACCACAGGATGCTCGAGAAGCTCGGCATCCATGATACCCTCTCCTCCGTGGTGAAGCTCTTCGACATCGCAGACAATGCGCCAAGGCAGAGGAAGGGCTCCTCTTCGTCAAGGTGGGCTCGACAGACGACCCTGTCGAGGGATCCAAGACCCAGAAGAGGCGTGACGAGATCAAAGCGCAAGCCTACCGCAGTCCTGGCAGCTGAACCCGACGCCAAGCATGTTCGCGAGGACTCTCCAGAGGCTGGCGAGAAAAAGGTGGACAACCGCCCGTTCTGCATCTACCACAACAGGCGCGGCCATGCGACGGAGAACTGCTATGACCTCAAGCAGCTGAGCAAGAAGCGTGAGCAAGAAGAAGGCAGCGGTGGCCGCGGCAGAGGCCGTGGTTACCGCAAAGGTGGACGCAAGGGCAACTTCCAGAGGCCCAGGGAACTCAGGCGAATGCCGCCGAGAAAAACAACAATCTCCCGACGAAGAGCCTGGAGGCTACCAGGCCCCCAAGGGTGCCATGGCATGCATCCTCGGCGGATCCCAGGCGCCCAAGTCGAACAACCAGTTCAAGCAGTTCGCTCGCGAGCTCAACGCAGCGCTTCCCGGGGTCGAGACGTCCCGCCCCCTCAAGTGGTCCCAGTACACCATCGCCTTCGACGCCAAAGATCACCCCAAGTCTACAAAGACTGTGGGCACCCTCCCGTTGGTGTGCACCCCCACCATCAACAACATCGCCGTCGGCAAGACGCTCATTGATGGGGGTGCAGGCCTAAACGTCATCTCTGTCGAGACCTTCGAGACGCTTCAAGTGCCCTACGAGTGGCTCATGCCCTCCAGGCCCTTCACCGGGGTCACCAGCGGCTCAATCTCGCCTCTGGGGCAAGTGAGGCTCGCGGTCACTTTGGCACGCAGGAGAACTACCGCACCGAGCTAATTGACTTCGACGTCGCGCACATTGGCCTGCCCTACAACGCCATCCTCGGCTACCCCGCCCTCGCGAAGTTCATGGCCGTCACGCACCACGCCTACAACATGGTCAAGATCCCTGGCAGCGGTGGCACCATCACCATACGTGGTCACGTACAGGACGCCACGCGCGCGTCGAGATCGCCTACAAGGCCGCTGCCATGGCATTCCCCGCTGACGAGGACATGGAGCCTCTCGAGAGGCCCAAGAAGAAGAAACAACTGTTCACTCAAGAGCAAGCATCTACAAAGAAGGTGTCGCTGAGCACCAGCGGCTCGGGGGCTGGGGCTCGGGGGCTAGCGTCACCATAGGCGCTGGCTTGCCTCCCAAATAGGAAAGCGCGCTCGTCGCCTTCCTTCGGGCAAATTCTGACATGTTCGCATGGACTCCGTCAGAAATGTCCGGTGTACCAAGGGAGGTGATCGAGCACCACTTAGCCGTGTGTCCAGACGCACGCCCTGTAAAGCAAAAGCGCGGAAACAAGCCCCCGAGAAGCAAGCGTTCATCATCAAAGAAGTAGAGAAGCTGAAAGCAGCAGACATCATTCGAGAAGTTGCCCACCCCACTTGGCTCTCCAACGGTGTGGTTGTCCCAAAACCCAATGGAGGAGGCCGGCTCTGCATCGACTACACAGACGTGAACAAGGTGCCCCAAGGATCCTTACCCCATGCCAAGGATAGACCAGATTGTGGACTCCACCGCCGGCTGTGATCTCCTCTGTTTCCTGGATGCCTTCTCAGGCTACCACCAGATCAAAATGGCCGGAAGAGAGGAGGAAAACAGCATTTCTCACCCCTTGTGGTGTGTATTGCTACACTTGCATGCCCTTTGGCCTGAAAAATGCCGGCGCCACCTTCCAGAGGCTCATGAGGATCGCCTTGGGGGCTCAGATGGGAAGAAATGCAGAAGCTTATGTCGACGACATCGTGGTCAAGTCTCGCGAGGGAGACACTCTCTTGAAGGATCTCGAGGAAACCTTCGCCAGCCTGCGCAAGGTGAACATCAAGTTAAACCCCGCCAAGTGCGTCTTCGGGGTGCCTTCAGGCAAGCTCCTCGGGTTCCTCGTGTCCCACCGCGGCATAGAAGCAAACCCTGACAAGATCAAGGCTATAGAAGACATGCAGCCACCTCGCCGCCTCAAGGACATGCAGCGCCTAGCAGGATGCATGGCCAGCTTAGGCCGCTTCATCTCCAAGTTCGGCGAGAGAGCCTTGCCATTTTTCAAGATCATGAAGAAATCCGGCACCTTCAAGTGGACTCCAGAGGCTGACGAAGCATTGAGGACTTGAAGAAATACTTGGCTAGCTCACCAGTCATGGTAGCCCCCAGGGCAGGCGAGCATCTGAAGCTGTACCTAGCAGCCACTCCACAAACTGCTAGCGCCGTCCTGGTGGTGGAAAGAGAAGAGCCAGTTCTCCCAAGAAAAGCACTGCCACACCAAGTCCAGAACCTCCCGACGAGGAACAGTCTCTCCAGACCCAGTGCCAGGCCCACAGCCTCAAGTCGAGCCCTCCACGAGCCCCTGCCGAGGCTCCTCCACAGGCAAACCTCGCCAAAACTCCTGAGGAGCCTCTCGAGGGAGCCGACGCTGCCGCACCATCAACGACCCTCGTCGAGCACCAGTCTACTTCGTCAGTACTGTACTGCGAGATGCTCGCGAGCGGTACCCAGTGCAGCAGAAGCTCCTCCTCGCGCTACTCATCGCCTCCAGGAAGCTGCGCCACTACTTCCAGGGTCACCCCATCACGGTGGTCACGTCCTTCCCCCTGGAGCAGATCCTGCGCAACCCCAACGCTACTGACCGCGTCGCAGGATGGAACATTGAGCTGCAGCCATTCAACTTGCGCTTCGACACCACAAGAGTCATAAAAGGGAGAGCGCTGGCGGATTTCGTCGCCGAGTGGACAGACCCAACTCCTGAAGAGCCTCGCGAAGAAGAAACCGCGTCATCGGGAGATACAATGCCAAGCCACTGGACCATGCACTTCGATGGAGCTTTCGCCTGCCGCAATGGTGGGGCTGGCGTTGTCTTAACCTCACCAAAAGGTGACAAGCTCTACTACGCCATCCAGCTGTGCTTCACAATAGACAAGATCTCCAACAACATCGCCGAGTACGAGGGCCTCCTCGCCGGGCTCAGAGCCGCAATCGCCCTTGGCGTCAAGCACTTACTCATAAAGGGTGATTCCCAGCTCCTGGTTAACTTCTCCAACAAGAGCTACACGCCTAAAGACGACCACATGGCCGCCTACCTTGAAGAGGTCGCAAGCTCGAGAAGCACTTCAGGGGCATGGAGCTCATGCACATCCCGCGAAAGGAGAACCAAGAGGCAGATGACATCGCCAAGCGAGCATCACGAAGGCAGGCCCAGCCGGCCGGCGTCTTTGAAGAGAGACTCTCCAAGGCGTCCATAAAGCAGCCACAAGAAGCAGCAGCCGCAAGCACAGACGAAGTACTCCCACCACCTCCTATAGGTGGGGCACCCAACTGCGGTCCATCCTCAGGGGAGCGTCTGCTGCTGGCTATGGTGCACCAAGAGACAGGCTGGGTTGACGAACTCAAAGACTACCTGCTGAAGGGAGTCCTTCCTGAAGAAGACGCGGAGGCAGAACGAGTGGCTCGACAAGCCAAGTCATACTACATCCTCGAGGGAGACCTGTACCGCAAGCGCCCAAATGGAATTGCACTCAAGTGCGTCCCCCCCGAGGAAGGCCGCATGCTGATCAGAGACATTCACAGTGGAGAGTGTGGCCACCATTCCTCTGCACGCACCCTGGCAGGCAAGGTCTTCAGGAGCGGTTTCTACTGGCCCCAAGTGCTTCAAGATGCCACCACCATCGTCCAGTCTTGCGATGCGTGCCAGTTCCACGCCAAGCAAGTCATCAGCCTGCACTGGGACTCCAAACCATCCCGCTCTCGTGGCCTTTCGCGGTCTGGGGCCTTGACATTCTGGGACCCTTCCCGAGATCACAAGGGGGCTACCGCTTCCTCTTCGTGGCAGTCGACAAGTTCACCAAGTGGGCAGAGGTTGAAGCAGTGCGCAGCATACCGGCCAGGGCAGCAGTAAAATTCATCAGAGGCCTGGTCTGCCGCTTTGGTGTGCCTAATCGCATCATCACCGACAATGGCTCACAATTCACCAGCGGCATCTTCAGGGCCTACTGCGAGAGCCTCGGCACCAAGCTCTGCTTCGCCTCGGTGGCTCACCCACAGAGCAACGGCCAAGCCGAGCGAGCAAATGCTGAGGTCCTCAAGGGCCTCAAGACAAGAAGCTTCAATCGCCTGAAGGGCTACGGCAAGGGCTGGATAGACGAACTCCCGTCCGTGCTCTGGTCCATCCGCACGAACCCCACGAAGCCCACTGGTGAGACGCCATTTGCCTCGTGTATGGAGCTGAAGCAGTCCTCCCCACAGAGATCAAGCATGGATCCGCACGGGTCCTTGCCTTCAACGAGGACGATCAAGCAGACCTCCACAGCGACGACCTGCTGCCCTTGACGGGTTGCGCCGCCGTGCCGCCCTCAGGGCAGCCAAGTACCAGCAAGACCTGCGACGCTACCACAGCCGCCACATACGTCCGCGCACTCTCGAGACAGGCGACCTCGTCCTCAGGAGAATCCTCTCCAGGGAAGGTCTCCACAAGCTCTCGCCAATGTGGGAAGGCCCCTACAGGGTCTCACACATCGCCAGGCCTGGCGCGGTACGCCTCGAAACGGAGGACGGCATTCCGGTCAAGAATCCATGGAACATCGCGCATCTACGCAAGTTCTACCCGTGATCATAGTCACGCCAGACATTTTTTGTCTCTAGAGGGAAGCACACAACTTCACCTCCAAGCTTCACAAAAGCTTCTCCTCCCGAGGGCCAGCCCCTCTGAGCTCTCCTGATTACGTGCCGCCGCAGGCCGTGAAGAGTCTCAGCCACTGAATGTGGTCCCCATGCCTCGACATGGAAAACTTTATCTTGGTCACACCAAGTGTAATGAACCAATTCGTTTCTCGATGAAACATTGCGCTGAGGCGCCGCTATGTAATATTTTGGTGGTGAGTTTTACTTTTCATCATCTTAGTTCATTTCGCGCTCATATTCTTCCCCATGCGCACCTCGCGAGCGGGGGCTGAGTACGGTGACTGTGCCTCAAGAGCACCCCAACAGCACCGCAAAATCCAAAGGATCCGAGCTCTAGCACGTGAGCACGCTCTCACGCCTGTTACCTCCCCAAAGAGCTCTGGCCCATGGGCTTGCTCCCAAAACACGCCACCTCACCAAAGGACCTTGGTACTTACTCTCCTCGCGAGATACCCATGAGGAAGCCTATAAGCGCGCATGGTGTTTACTACCATGTGCCTGCTTTGGGTCTGCCTCTCTAACCAATACAGGGAACAAGAAGTCCTCCCCAAGGTCGAGAAGTCACGCTCCGACCCCTAGAAGGGAGCGCACCATCAGGGAAGCCAACGCCCTCTACGAGGCCAAAGTCTCGCCAAGCTAAGTCTAGCGCTCGCGCTCCTCAGAAGTTTTTCTCCCTCTCACGGGCACCTGTCGCCCCTCGAGCGGTTTTTTCTCTCTCACACTCCATGGACTGCTTGTGCGTCAAAGGGGAGCCCTCGAGCACCGCGACTCGAGAGCCCTTACCTCTCCAAGCCTTAAACACCCCCCGGCCTTGCCGAGTCACGCTCCGGCATACCGTAGCGGCGGTGTCATAGCGCAAAGAGATGGGTCCTGACGACGTAGAGCGAAGAAAGACATGGAACAGGGATAAAGGACCCTTCGAGGGGCACACACACATGTTTGCATACGATCAAAGTATCTTACAAGCCAGCGTGAATTAAAACAAGTCTTAAAACAAAGATAATTGCGCCAAGCGCATCTTGTTGCAGGAGTGGCCTAGGCAGAGGGTTCACCATCGCCGTCCTCTTCAGCCTTCTCTTCTTCGGCGCCTTCATCCTCCTCAGCGGCCTGCTCCGCCTCAACCCTCTTGAAGCGGTCGACGTAATCGTTGACTTCTTCTCGAACCAAGTTGGAGAGCTCCCAGGCCGGATCTCCCTCGATGGGCTCGGTCACTGACTCGAAGTCGAAGCCGGGGTGAAGGCGCTGGAGGTTGGCGAAGACGCGATCGATCGCCACGGTCAAGAGCTTGCGGCACTCCTCATCACCAACGTCGCCAAGTTCCGCCACAGGGCCCTCGAGCACAGAGAAGAGCTGATCGAAGTAGGCGAGGTATGTGGCGGCGTCAGCGTTCCCATTGACGGGAACAACAGGAGCATCCACTCCTAGCTGCCCCGCGAGAGTGTTCCCCCGGGTCACCAAGGACTTGAACACGCGCTCCCGCTGCTGCGTCAGGACCCGCGCCGCCTGCACGCTGTGCTCATCCTCTGCAGCACGCTCCACAGCAGGGCCGCCTGCGCAGCCAGCTCCCTCATATCAGCCATCAGGGAGGCGAGGTCTTGATCAGCACGTTCGCGAGCCTCTTCCGCGCGGCGACGACCGTCCCTGGCGCGCCTCACCCGGGAGTTCAGGTTGGCGTTCTGGTGCTCCAGTTGAACAATGCGGGCATTGTCATCCGCGCGTTTCTTCTTGAAGCGGTCCTTCTGCTTCCTGAACTTCCCGGCATATTCTTCGGCGACGGCGGAGCGTATTCTTCTTGCTTGGCGGCGGCATCCTTCTCAGCCTCTTCCTTCCTCGCGGCGAGCTTTCGTTTGGACTTCTCTACAAGCTTTTTGTGCCTGGCCACCTCCTCGTCATGCTTGCCTATGGCCTCGGCCAGTTTGCCCTCCCGCGCCTCAAGATCTGCGCGCTGCGTGGACAGCTCCTTGTCAGCCTGCAGTTGCTGCTTCGCGTTCGAGCACCTCCGCTTCGCGCGCCGCCAGTACTTGCTCACGGGCATCCAAGGACACGCGGTGTTGGTCCAAAGACTTCCGCGTAGCCTCCGACTCCGCAGCAAATTTCCCCTCGCGGTCGGCAAGCTCTTGGCGCTGAGCGGCTAGCGTGGTCTCGAGGGTCGCGCGCTCTGAGGCAGCGGCTTGGCGCTCCGCCGCGGCCGCCTCGCGATCTGCTGCAGCGGCCTGGCGCTCTGCCTGGAGTGGCTCCAGGGTCTCTTGAGCCTCGCGAACCGCGCTCTCGCGGACCTCCTTGGCGAAGCGCAGCGCCTCCTCTCGCTGCGCCTGCATGGCCTCGTTGTCGTGGCGGCGTTGCTCCACGACCTCGAAGAAGCGGGTCCACACCCTCTCAAGTTCGTCGTACTCTCTGGCGAGCTCGGCCTCCTCGAGAGCGAGTTGGGCCTCCAGCCCATCCAGTGCACCCCTCGCCAGGCGGAAGGTAGAGCTGCGGCGAGCGCCGCTCCAGCTCGTGCCACCCAGGACCAGAGCCCGGGAACTCCCACGAGACATGGAGGCTCCCTCGTGCGCACTAGTTTCGAGGGTGGGAACCTCCAAGCTTGGGCCCGCGTCAACCTTGGCCTGGGGGCTGTGCGAGCCCTCTCCGTCATTGGGGCCATGGGCTCCAGCACCGTCGTCTTCAACCGGCGCCTCCTCTCGAGCTTCAGGGGCAGGGGAAGATTGCCCAGCCACCGTGGGTCCGCCGCCGCCGAGCCCGCTGCGACCCAGAAGAAGCCGCCGCCCCCTCAGCATCTGCGTTAGGGGGGCGGCGGAGGGACATTTTCCTCCATCGCGGCGTCGGTGCCTTGGGGCGGCGGAGTAATCTCTCCCCCATCTCAACGTCAGCGCCTCCTTCGCCGGCGAGCCGCTCCCCGTTTTCTCCGCGGCGACCTCCTCTTGCCGCTCTGGTGGAGTGACGGGACGTGGTGGTGTCGGTGTCCGCACCACCGCCTCCTCCTCGGGGCGCGCCTCCGCGGTAGAAGACGAAGTAGCTGCTCCGGCCAGAGGCGTAACCACCACATGCCTACGTCTTCCTCCGCCACAGGCTTCGTGGCCTCCTCCGCCACCGGCTCCGAGGCCTCGGTCACTACGGGCTTAGCAACCTCTTCAGCTGAGGGCTCCACAGGCTCCTCGACGGTTGCCGAGGCCAGGCCCCGGACCTCCGCAGCCTTGCGGAGCCTCCGGCGTTTTGCCGTCACAAGATCCCTAACAAACAAACAATGAAGGCCATCAATAGGAGAGCAAGAAAACTCTCGAAAGATGCAAAACAGGGGCCAACGCTTACCCAGATGACTTGGCGCGTGAGTCGACCCACATCGTAGTGGATGACCGCCACGACCTCGACGAAGCAGCTCCAGAGCCGGGCCCCTCAGGAGCAGTCTCAGCTTTCCTCTTGAGAGGGGTGCCCACTGGGCTCTTGGCGGCCCTGTCGTGAAAAGCCTTGGAGCGGGGATCGCAGCGTCCCGCTACGGCCTCCTCATCACTGTCTTCCTCCCCCTCCGCGACCTGGCGCGAAGGGGCCACAAGGAAATCCTCGTCCCCGCTGGACGAAATTTCCAGAACATCTCCCTCTGGAGGAGCAGGTTTCGAAGAGCTCGCCTCCCCTGCCGAGGGATTCGCCCCTCCACAGGTGACGCCCAGATCGGCTCAGATGCGGCGGGTGACTCCGAGGCCCAGTCCTCTTCCACCACGGGCGCCGCGTCCTCCTTCTTCTCCTCCCCAGCCAGGCCCTGAGGGGTGAACTCCGGCATCAGCTCCAGGATCGCGAGGCGCTTCTTCGGGGTAATCTGATGGAGTGGCTTCGCGAGCTCACTGCGCGGCACAGGAACCTCCGGGGCGGTGAAGAGGATGCCCATTATGGAAGCTACGACTTCAGGGAGGTGGGAGCTGCAGTGCAGCCGCATTGCGTCCGCCGGGCCTGAATACATCCACATCGGCTTTGTGTGCTTCTGGAGAGGGGCGATACGGCGCCTCACGAAGTCTTCAGCAACCATCTGCCCCGTGAGGCCAGCGTCGCGGACGAGCTTCATGCGTGCGACCAAGTCCGCAATCTTCGGGCTCTGAAGGGTTGCACTCGACCAATTCGAGTTCTTCAGGGCGGCGCCTCAGGGACGTCGAAGAAGGAATTCTGCGTCTTGGCGTCCACGAGGAACCACCGCTGGCGGAAATCGTCCACCTTCTTCGTCACCCGTGTGACGGGTTTGTCGCCGTCCCAGGACATGGGGATGTAGATACCTCCCATCCCATCCGCGATGCGGAAGGACACACAACCAGACCGCTCGCCAGGCGCCGTGGAGCGGAGCGCATAGAAGCTCCGGAAGAAGGCCACGGAAGGCATCACCCCCAAATACGCCTCGCAAAGATATGCGAAGATGGCGAGGATCAAGATGGAGTTGGGGTGCAGATGCAGGAGTTGGATCTGATAGAAGGCCAGGACCTCCTCCAGGAAAGGAGAAAATGGCGGCACCAAACCAGCGAAAATGGTCGGGAAGAAGATGGGATACAGCCCCGCCGCGAGCTTGCCGAATCGCGCCGCCTTGAGAACGGTGGCGCCGTGCTCGTTGTTCTTGCCTGCGGCCATCAGCCGGATCTTGTCCAGCGCCTCAGCAGTGTGGATGCGAGTCCCCACCAGCGCCGGCGCGAGCTCGTCCTCCTGCTGCGCCTCGGCCGGTACATTCGCCATTGCCGCCTTGCCCTTCTTGGGACCCATGGTCGAAGAGAGAAGGGCGGCGGAGCTCGGTGAAGGAGGAGCGTCGGAGACACAGGAGCGCAGGCGTCAAGAGCAAGGAGACGGGCGCGCAAATGATGCAGTAACTGCTGCCTGAACCGGCGCTGCAGGCTTTATTCCCCTCAGAGCAGTTACCGAGACGTGGTGGGACCCCCCACTACGCCCATCATCTCCGAGGAGAACGTGTCGTCGCGGCGTAACTGCCCTGCACGTGTCTCAGGCCGGCCGGACACTTTGGGCCCATGACGATTCGCCTGCGTCCATTGGACTACATCGTGCCCATCATGGGCCCGGGGGCTACTGTCGGCCCAGTGAAATCCAGGGTGTGCTGGGCCTGTCCTATACGGCCCTCGACACTTGATGGCGAATTTTCGCTAAGGACCAAGCCTACGGCCTGGAGAGCCTCGCGAGGCATTGCCTCGCGAGGGCATTTGAGGCAGCAGAGGCCTGCGGAGGCCATATCCACTGCTGCCCCCTCTTCAAGGAAATCTCCCCTGGGGAGAGGTCAACGCCGAATTCTCTACAGGGCGTCTAAGCCCTCGTGGAGATCGCTTCGCTGCAAAGCAACCTCTGCAGAGCGCACATGGGCTCTGCAGCGGCCGCAGAGTGACGCGCCCCCTGCGCGCGGTGACGACGACGCCGCAGTTGCCATTTTGGTGATTAAAGGGGTCAATAAAGCTGTGCCACCCGCTCCGGACTACAAGGATTTCCTCTTTGGTGATAAGGGGACCGGCCGGCGCTACGCTCCAAGGCCAACGTCACCGTGGGCACCCCCACGTTCCTCTGCGGCCCCAGCTGGCCGTCCAGCATGGACGGTGGGTACTCTGCTACAGGAGTCAGCTTTACGCTCATGGACCGCGTCCATGGACACCGGGCTGCGATGCACCGCGCTCCACCTTCTGCGCCACGTGACAGCCCTACCACAGTGCGAGTGCAAGGAGGAGCACGGGGCGCCTATAAAAGGAGGACGAGGTGCACCGTAGCAAGGGATCGCATTCTCACTCCAGCATAGCCACTTACGCGCAAGGAAGAAGAAGACCATTGCTTCCCTTCCTTGTGCACACCATTGCCAAAAGAGAGCCCTCGGCAAGCTCATTGTACTGTAACCCCTACAAGCAGTGCAATACAGACAAGCAGGAGTAGCGGTATTACCTCCACACGAGGGCCGTGAACCTGGGTACGGGCTGGTGTTCATCTCTGTCGTGATGTCCCTCCACTTGCTCGACGAGCACCGTCGCCGTGCAGGTTGAGGGTTGTTTGACCAACGTGTTCAGCCCCTTACACGAACTCTCTTCGTGAGCTTGACTACCCCTGTTTCGTGGAGTAGTCATTCTCCGACATCCTGCGAGTCCTCTTTATATACACAGAGGCTCGCTAGGTTACAAAGGAAACCTCCTCCACAAGGAATACATCGACTGAAACCTACTTGGAGACTAATTCCTCCTCACGTCTTCTAGGATATGTCTTCTAGATCCTTCTCCTTGTGGCAGTACGATGTTGGGCTTGCTTTCACGCAGGCCTTTATTGTGCGAGTAAAATGAGTCGCACTTCATCAAATATGGGCCGCGGGTTAATCTACAGAGTATTCCCCTGACATTAGCCCCCAAGTTCAGCTTGGACTTCGGATGAAGGCTTCTTTGTCTTGTCGAACTGTTGAACCGCTCACATGAATGTCCCAGCTGAACTCCAATTTTTGTATCGCCATTTGCGACTTATAACCTTCTTAGCGGCTCAAGGGCGCGACTCATCTGATCGTGCCTGTTGGTTTTCGGATCTGAACTTCCTCCGCGCCTGGGCTTTTTAGGTTGGCCCATCGGCCTCCCTGGCGCTCTACTTCAATTACGCCGCCGCAATTCTTCTCCGCCGCCTTTGGTTCCGCTTCTTGCGCTTGCAATCTTCTGGCGAAAATCCCCTTGGTTGAAAGAGATGTCTCGCCGTAGCTGCAACTGGGAAGGCTCGTGGATTGATGAGGTATTTTTGGAGTCTTTAGCCGCTCGCGGCCTTCTTCCTCCGAGGGATCAATGCGAATGGCGCGCCGCTGACGAGGAGATAATTCCCGATCCACAGCCAGGAGAAGTGGTGATTTTTGCGGAACACGTCGAGCGCGGATTCAAGCCTCCTGGTTCTCTTTTCTTTCGCTCCCTGATGCAGCGGCTGGGTCTTCGCCTTCATGACATCGGTCCCAATTCAATATGGCAAGTGAGTAACTTCCACGTCCTTTGCAAAGATTACTTAGGCGTCTCTCCTTCAATAGACTTCTGGTTCGCTCTCTTTGGCTGCAATAGTCAAAAAGAAGCAATAGATGCATCTTTCCTCCAATGCGGCGCCATATCTTTCCAATGCCGCAAGGGTAGTATTTTCCCAAAGCTAGCCCTTGCCAAAAAAGTTAAGGACTGGCAAAGAACTTTCTTTACTGCAAAGATACTTCTCCTGAGGGCGAAATTCGTCTCCCCCTTGGTCTCCTCTTCCTTTCGAGGCTACCTCTGCTTTGTCCTCCAAGCCCGATCCTTCTTCATTGGCCTCCATCGAGATTCTTTTAGATAAGGTGAGGGCGCTGACGCTCCATGGCCTTACCGGATTGGATCTTATATCTTGCTGGACCAAATGGCAATTCAGCCCGTGAGTCGCCGTCTGCGACTTATGGTGGACTTCACCTGCCATGCCGATGACGTTGACCGCACTTGCCCTGAAGATTGGGACAAATGGGAGTGGATAAACTTCATTCGCCGAGTGACGAACGAGGACATTGACTCGTATGATAACGTTGGTCTTGCTCCTTTCTGGGCTGAACACAAGCCTTTTGTGGTAATTATTCTTGTAACTTTTTCCCTCTAGGACTCTTCCTTCAAAGTTGACTATTTCTGACGTTGATTCTCTTTCAGATCGATCCCTACTTTTGGACTCTCCCATCCGAAGAGGAGACCGGCTCAGGCCAAGAAGCCACTGTCAAGTCACCAGAAGAAGTCGCTGTTCCTGGCGAGGAAATGATTGCACATGGCGCTGTTTCCGAGCTTGGTGGTAGCACATCTGAAGAGGAGAAACAAATGGCCAATGCTCTTTTGTCCACGGCTCCAGGCACATCTTTCCTGGCGCTTCCTGAAGTACCTCGCAGGTCCTCTAAGCGTCTTCTATCTGAGAGGTCAGAAGATCCCTCGCAACCTGAGAAACGTCGCAAGGCCTTGGCGTTGCTTGAGGATATCAAAGCTGCCAAATCTTTAAAACTTGCTAAGCCTGACAGCGCTGTACTTTCCTCTGAGCCTGCGGTGAAGAATTGCCCCTCGACAAGTTCGGGTATTTCCTTGTGACATTCTTTTCTTTGTATTCATGTGTCTTCATGAAGGGTTGTTTATTCACTGTTGTTTTTCTATCCCGTAGGCTCAGACCTGCAAGATTT
The DNA here is from genome assembly GCA_947311845.1 of Poa pratensis. NCBI lineage: Eukaryota > Viridiplantae > Streptophyta > Magnoliopsida > Poales > Poaceae > Poa > Poa pratensis. The sequence continues at coordinate 62,553,315 of CAMZMU010000049.1, read as the reverse complement.
GTCTTCTCCTTCTTCTGGTTGCCTGATGAGGAGCGTCCGTATTGCTTCTGGGTAAGATTAGCTTTCCTTTCATAACTGTAGCACTGCCACTTTGGTCTATAACCATCAATATCTTGCAGGGCCATGGTTGGAGGAGATACAAAGTCTACCTCCTCCACTGATCTTTCCCAGCCAACCACGAGCGAAGATGATGTTGCTGGTGAGAACATGGGAATTAGTGATGGCGCGACTTATCTGAAGCCTTTTTTTAGAAGAGGGTATTGCCAATGCGGCTCCTGTCGTGGTGCCAGTCGCAGCGCCGTCTGCGACTCCCAATGTTGATGGGATGCCCCTTCAAGCTGGAGCTCCTATTTCTGAAGCGGCTGACCTCCCAAGTGCTAGTAGTTCCAAATCAATTGCAGATGCCATAATCGATGCTGGAGATAAGCACGCTGCTTTATTGCGCGACCTGGTTGGGCAATTATCTTCAAGTCGCCAGGTACGCATACTGTAGCCCCCAAGGATCAAAACCTTGTGTCAGTTCGCAGGGTGTTGATTCTTTCTTTTCTCCAAGCTTTGAGCCCCCAAGTACCTTTCAAAATTGCTTATATTCCGTTTACTCGCAGCTTGAGCTTTCCTCGCTTGATGCTTCTGACGCAACGAAAGTCAAGGGCATTTCCTTAGATAAGCCTGAAGTGACGCGGTCTGCCTTGGGACATCATAGCGATATCATTAAGAACCAAGCGCAAGAAATACAAACACTCAAAGATCAACTTGACTCCTGTGAAGAGCAATTTAAAGAGCTCGAAGCAGATTCCAAGCAGCGACTTATGGAGAAGGATGAAGTGATAAAATCCTTGCGAGAGGGGCTGAATCTCAAATCTGAGCTGCTTGATCGGCTGAAAGGAGACCATGCGAGGGAGCTCGCCGCGCGAGATGAAAAATATAACTCGCTGCTCAAGGCTTTTGAGGGTTTTAGATCTGCTGTTAAGTCAGCCATTCTACAACTCGCCGGTACATCCCTAGTCCTTTGTCTCTTGATTCATTTACATCTGGGTGACCATCATGAGTTGCTGATCTGAATAATATCTTGTTTTTTGATGCAGGGTCTGGTGCTCCAGTGTACCGTTCCAATTTGAAGGATCGACTGGAATATCTTCAAGATTTTAGCCTGCGCCTTCTCAAAGTAACCAAAGAGGTTATGACAAAAATCGCCCCTGCGGCTGATGCTCCAGATTCATGTGAGTTTTGGCTGAACAGGCTATTTAAGGCTCCTCACTATGTCTCTGATTGGAAGGGGTCTTCTGCTCGCTCCGGAGCTGCTCATGTGTTAACATTACTCCGGGCATATTATCCAGAAATAGAAGCAGGCAAGATTGCTCTTCATGACCGGGCGAAGCGCGCGGATGGTACTGAGCTTCCAATGAGTGAATACTTCGACATCTGGAAGGGTATGCGTGGATATGCCACATTACTTGTTAAGAATTTAGACTTGGGCTCTTATCTGGGGAAGTTCAATCCTGATGGTAGCAAAGCTACGAAGGAGAAATCCACTGGGGCTGAATCATCCCGAGCTTCCAATCCATCCTCAGGACATGGTGGCCCTTCTACTTCATCTGGTGGTGCCTTGGTCATAAGGACACCTGCTGCTCCAACCTCAAGACAAGCCGCGAAGGCTTCTGTTCCTGCGACTCGAAAGCGGAAATAAACATCCAATAGTAATGTGGGACTCGTCAATAGTGACTTGCCCGTTAGTCTGTAAAAAATTTGTGTACTATAAGCAGTACTTTTGTGACCTATAAGCAGGTTCTTTTATGATACTTCCATTAAGTAGACGCTCGCGCGACTCAGTATTTCCTAGGAACATGTGTGTTCAGGGTCAAGAGCGGCCATGATAGGCAATCAAGCTCGATTGACGCCACACCCCAGTACTTTGGCCGCATAATGCAAGACGCTTCTAGCTTAAGGACTGCCACTCGTTTGGCAAGGGTTGAGGTAGCGAGTTGTGCTCGCTGTGCTTTGTAAAAAAGCCCTCAGGGTTGGTGATGTATGAAATTCAAAAGACTCAGCGACTCAATGATAGTTGAGGCGAAACGTCGAACCCTTGAATGTCAAGGGCGCCGGCTTTATTTCATAACCACTCAATTTATTACAGGGTGAGACAAAGACGATGCAGACCCTTTAATACGAGTTTTCTATTCCTCGCAGGTCATGCATACTTGATACTCATCGCACTCATTTGCGAAATAATACTCCTGATGGAGTGGGGTTGTTCATGTTTGAGTCGCTAAAAGCGACTCGGGTCGAGCATGATAGCTCCGATGTTTTCATGCCAAAGTGAGAGTCAAATCTTTTGATAGAGTAGTCGCACTGAGTTGCGACTTATGCTGATTCACATCCTTGGAGGATGAGCCGCGGGGGTAAGGTCTCACAATAGTTGGGGCTCTTTGACTTGGGTTGTTGATTGATACTGGATCTATGCATATACACCATTTCTTGTTTTGTTTTTGTATCAAAGCGATTCTTGGAGTATTATCTTCCTGATTCGCGACTGCATGATTGGAGTTCACCATCTGGTGGGCGCGTCCTGCTGTCCGTCCATTCTGAGTCCCCAAGGCGACTCGCTTTGGGCTGCGGAGATTTACTGATGGCCTGAGACCATGTGAGGAGTTGGCGATGCAAGCTTCTTCTGCGATTACTGAGCCTGCTTCCTCGCATTCTAGCGCTCTCTGTCTGTCTCCATGCACCGTGATCACGCCGTTTGGTCCTGGTATCTTTAACTGCAGGTATACGTAACAGGGGCGGGCAGTGAATTTGACATAAGCTTCTCTCCCGAAGATCGCATGGTATGGGCTTTTGACTACTACGACCTCGAAGCTCCGGAACTCTGTGCGGAAGTTTCGCTCGGTCCCGAAGCTGACTTCGAGGGTTATTTTTCCTATAGGTCGAGTGATTATTCCTGGAATTATGCCTTGGATATCCTTCCTTGTTGGGTGTAGCCGCCGCTCGGGTATGTTCATTCGACGAAGCGTGTCTTGGTATAGGATGTTTACTCTTCCTCCTCCATCCATGAGGACTTTGTTCAACCTGTATCCCGCGACTTGCGGTGTGACAACGAGGGCCAACTGTCCTGGATCTTTTACTTCTGGGGGATTGTCGGAGACTGGTCCCAGGAACTAGGGTGTCTCTCAGAAGCCAGGAAACGAGTAAGGGGCTGAACACAATGTCAAACAGATCCTCAACAACCTCGGCGACGGTGCTTGTCGAGCTCGGTGAGGAACATCACGACAGAGAGGAAACACGAGCCGCTACCCAGGTTCAGGCCCACCGTGAGGTGTAAAAGCCCTACGTCCTGCTAAGATGTATTGCACTGCTTGGAGAGATTCACAGTACAAGGGTGCTTGCCGAGGGCACAGTTATGGCTATGGTGGACTATGGTGGAATGAGCTCCGTCTTCTCCTTCAGACGTAGCTGCTTGGTTGTGGAATGAGTTGGTGAATTCCGGATCCCCCTCCTAGGTCGTACACTGGCTCCTTATATACTGGGCTTGGTCCTCTTCCCCGAAAACCTCCGGCGGGAAGGGATACCACAATGCCGCCGAGTTGGAGCACAGCGCACAGCGTCGGGGGCGTCCATGGACGCGGTCCATGGCAGAGAGCACGTCGTCTTGGCAGAAAAAAGCCACCGTCCAACCAGGACGGTGGGCTGGCGCTGCAGAGCTTTGGGGCGTAGCGGCGGCCGGCCGCTTTATAACCAAATTGGCAAGTCTTGAAGTCCGCTTTGCTTCCTCCAGCTCCTTTGACCGCTTTATACACGAGAATGGCAAATGCGGCGTCTTCGTCATCGCGAGCAGCGCGCGCGTCACTCTGCGGCGGGCGCAGAGCCCATGTGCGCTCTGCAGCGGCGCAGGAGCTTGCTTCCACTTGAAGGAACCCCGCGAGGGGGCCTGAAGCCTCGCCGAGGCTTTGTAGCCGTTGACTTCTCGCGAGGGAAAACCTCGCGAGGGTGGCGCGAAGACGTGCCAGGACCTGATGGTCATCTAGGAGAGGCCTTCCTGAGGCAGAAGTTCCTCTCGAGGCCCCTTAGGCCGGACGTCTGGTCCTTAGCAGAAATGCCCAGCCGAGTAAAGAAACCCTCGCGAGGGAAAATGCCTCGCGAGGCTCGTCAGGCTGAAAGCTTGGTCCTTAGCAGAATTTCCTGCAGAGCGGTTGAGGGCTGTGGCAGGCCGGCCCATGGTACCCTGGTTTCCACTAGGCCGACAGTAGCCCCCGGGCCCGCGATGGGCATGCTGGAGTTCCCCAGGCGGAGGCGAATCGTCGTGGGCCCAAAGAAGCCCGAGACACGTGGAGCGTCACGGCCGAACACGATCCCACGATCTCCTCTGAAGTAACGGGCGTGGTGGTGGGTCCCGCCACGCCCTGGTAACGGCTCGATGAGCCGATATAAGGCGAAGAGCTCGGCGCAGGCGGCCATTACTCCACTCGTTCCCCTTCCATCTTCTTCTTCCCAGCGCTCAATCCCCAAACTTCTCCTTCGCAACCTCGCTGTGATGGCGCCCAAGAAGGCCACCGCTGCCACGAAGGGCAAGGCAGTGGTGCAGGGCGGCGAGCCTGCTGCGATGCAGCGGGACGGTGACTTTGAGCCAGCTCTGTCCGGCTCCCGCTTCGAGACGGAAGCGCAGCTGGACAAGGTGCGCCACATGGCGGCCTCGAAGACCAACGAGCACAGCGCCACGGTGCTCAAGCGAACGGGCAACTCTCATGGTAGCTTCTACCCCATCTTCATGCATACTCTCTTCGCCGGGCTCGTTCCTCCCTTCTCTGATTTCTTCCTGGCGGTTCTGGAGCGCTGCCAGATCCAGGTTCTTCATCTCCACCCCAACTCCATCCTCGTCCTCGCCATCTTCGCCTACCTCTGCGAGGCGTACATCGGCATTCCGCCTTCGGTGGACCTCTTCCGCAGCTTCTACGCGCTCCGGTTCACGGCGAACAAGGAGCGGTCGGGGTGCGTGTCCTTCCGCATCACCGACGGCATGAAAGGCGTCTACATCCCCATCGCGCGGAACGGCAAGAACATTGTGACCAGCGTGACGAAGAAGGTGGAGGACTTCCGCAAGCGCTGGTTCCTCATGCAGTTCGGGAGCCAGAGCGCCTTCTTCGAGCTGCCTGAAGCGCCTCCGACGAAGAGGGCGAGCTGGTCTTCCAAGGGGCTCAAGGGCGCGACACTTGGCCCTGTGGTGTGGCGCTTGAGGGACCTCTGCGAGGCAGGCCTCACCGGGCAGATGGTGGCCAAGGACTTCATGAGGCGCCGCATTGCTCCGCTCCAGAGGCACGCGGACGCGATGTGGCTGTACTCCAACCAGAGGGACAAGATGCACCTGAGCGCTACCCTCTACACGCAGGAGGAGGTGCACGCCCTCATGGAGACCCTCTTCACGTCTCCAGACATCCCCGCGCCCACGGATCAGACTGTGCCGCTCCATCGGATCGATCTCGGGCGTCGTGTCTCGCACGTGCAGACGATGCCGAAGTTCGACCAGTGGGGCCTGGTGCCTAAGGGGCACGTTGGGCCTCGCGAGGACCCGGAGTCTGCGGCACAGGGGGCACCAGCTGAGGGCAACGAGGAGACGACAGAGACGCCCGCGGAGTCTGACGCAGGCGCAACCGGCGCCTCGGGAGGCGCCGCTTCCTCGGCGGAGAATTCGAGTGCCTTGAAGAGTGCGGCGCCTGAAGCTGAGATCCATGAGATCTCCTCGGGTAGCGGCGGCCAGTTCGAGGTTCCCCCCTCGCAGCGTGTCGAGGGGAGGTGGAGAGCGATGATGACGATGCTTCATCGGGCCACTGCGAGCCCCGCTCCAAGGCGATCCACGACAGGAACGCCGGAGCCCGAGAGGAAACGGAGGCACGGACGAGCGCAGAGCCCAGTGCTCCGCCCGCGCGGCGGAAGAAGAGGAAGTGGTGTCGACACCGCGGCGTAAGTTTTTGTACTCCCTTTCCTGTTTGATGTTGATCTTGTGTAGGCCTCTCGAGGGGTTTTTGAGTCTTTTCCTCTCCAGGCGCCCTGAGGAGCCAAAGAGGCGGAGGCTCCGGAGACTCGGAGAGATCTCCAGCTCTGCCGCGGCATCTGCGGCGCCTACGGCTGAAGAGGTGCACCCCGAGGCCACCGCTTCCTCTCCCGAGGCTGCGGCGCCTGTTGGGGGAATACCTAATTGAGTATGAGCCGACGTACGAACTTATCAAGACGTAAGCTGGTGGAGACTTAACTGGCGCGGCTTAACAGGCGCAGACTTAAGTCTGCGCGGCTTAACTGGCGCGGCTTAACTGGCGCAGACTTAACTGGCGCAGACTTAACTGGCGCAGGCTTATCTGGCAGGAGAAGACATAACTTGGAAGACACGAAATTACATTACTTAGTCTCCAAGTAGGACTCCGGCTCATACTTTCCTTGGGAGAGAAGTTTCCTTGTAACCTTGCGAGCCATCGTCTTTATAAGGTGGACTCCAAGAACCTAGAACCCCAAGCTAAAAAAGCTCTCATACATTCAGAGAGAGGCGACTCGACACCTCGATCGCCAACCCCTTGTAACACCATATTCATATCAATACCAATCTAGGATAGGCAGGACGTAGGTCTTTACCTCACATTGAGGGCCGAACCTGGGTAAAAAACATCGTCTTCCTCGTGCCTGTGATCCTTAGCTCGGAGACGCTCGATCGCTTAATCCCCAACTCTACGAAGTCATCTCAATGACCTCTGCGTGACAATCCCACGACAGTTGGCGCCCACCGTGGGGCCTGCGGTCAAGAGCGTCACGTTCCGCGCTGGATCTGTGTCAGGGACGGAGGATCTCATCGTTGATTCAAGCTCGGCGACTTCAAAAATCTCGGCGACTTCATTGTCGCGCCGTTTCAAGCTCGGCGATATCAACATCTACATCAAACTACAAGGCAGCAGAAAACGCCCGTGTTGCGACCGACCCCGACGACGTCTCGGGAATCATATTGACGATCCGTTCGGTGAAAAGATGCGCAATCGAGTTCTTCAGCAGCTGTTAAAAGGGCATCGAATTCCAACGGTTAGATCTCCGTCAGCGACTCAAACATTGAAGCCCTGCCGAAAGCTGACGGAGCTCTGCGCGTCTTTGGGAAAATAATTGTCGAGGTCGACTCGGACATCAATTCGAAGATCCCTCCGGTGGAACCCTGCGGAATACAATCACGCAGCACTCCAACAAATTTGAGCCAATTCCAATGGTTAGATCTCCCTCGTCGGCTCACACATTGAACAAGTTTTGTGCCTACGCGAGTTCGCGAAATTAAACAGGAAAGTGTCAAATCGAGATTATATAGTTCGCATCCGGGTCAAACTCAATCAGAAGTCCAAGCACAGACGGCTCAAATCAGATCAGGTTCTAATAGCTACGCGTTGTCATGTTCCCCAAAATAGGAAAAAAAAAAAGGGGGCCAAAAGCCTGGCGTGAGAATCGGAGCGTGCAAGAAAAGTCACGAACATGAAGCTTGAAAGAAAAGCAAGAAGAAAGGCAATTCGGAGTTGATAGCTTGGCTTTGCAGGGAATAATTCCGCATGGAAAGAAAAGACGAATTGTTTGATACAGGCAACAGCTCAGAGACAAGAAAAAAAGAGAGAAGGAGTTTGCGCGTGCATTAATGAGCCGGGTACCCAGTCGCGACTTATTTTGTGATCATGTGCGGCTCATCAAAAACAACTACACCGGTGATTCGCCGTACCGGCGTCCGGCGCGCGCTCCGACCCATAACTAAGTTGTGTGCTAAGCGGAAAATGATCAGAAGACTTGGATGCTAGACATCCTCAGCAACACGTAGGCCTGACACCAGCATTGCCATCAAGCTCGCTCGTCAGAAAAATTATCCCAGCCGGCAGCATACCATGATTTGAATCGCACCAGGCTCAAGACCCAGTTCCCTGGAGAAAAGAAAGAGGAAAAGGAAACGTGGTTAGCTCATAGGCAGCGTGGCCTCGGCCTAGTTGTGCAACTCAAAAACGTATAAAGTAGCATGTCGGAGAATGACTCCCACGAAACAGGGATAGTCAAGCTCACGAAGAGAGTTCGTGTAAGGGGCTGAACACGTTGGTCAAACAACCCTCAACCTGCACGGCGACGGTGCTCGTCGAGCAAGCGGAGGGACATCACGACAGAGATGAACACCAGCCCGTACCCAGGTTCACGGCCCTCGTGCGGAGGTAACACCGCTACTCCTACTTGTCTGTATTGCACTGCTTGTAGAGGTTACAGTACAATGAGCTTGCCGAGGCTCTCTTTTGGCAATGGTGTATACAAGGAAGGGAAGCAATGGTCTTCTTCTTCCTTGCGCGTAAGTGGCTATGCTGGAATGAGAATGCGATCCCTTGCTACGGTGCACCTTGTCCTCCTTTTATAGGCGCCCCGTGCTCCCTCCTTGCACTCGCACTGTGGTAGGGCTGTCACGTGGCGCAGAAGGTGGAGCGCAGTGCATCGCAGCCCGATGTCCATGGACGCGGTCCATGAGCGTAAAGCTGACTCCTGTAGCAGAGTACCCACCGTACATGCAGGACGGCCGGCTGGGGCCGCAGAGGAACGTGGGGGTGCCCACGGTGACGTTGGCCTTGGAGCGTAGCGCCGGCCGGCTCCCTTTATCACCAAAGAGGAAATCCTTGTAGTCCGGAGGGGTGACACAGCTTTATTGACCCCTTTAATCACCAAAATGGCAACTGCGGCGTCGTCGTCACCGCGCGCAGGGGCGCGCGTCACTCTGCGGCCGCTGCAGAGCCCATGTGCGCTCTGCAGAGGTTGCTTTGCAGCGAAGCGATCTCCACGAGGGCTTGGACGCCCTGTAGAGAATTCGGCGTTGACCTCTCCCAGGGGAGATTTCCTTGAAGAGGGGGCAGCAGCGGATATGGCCTCCACAGGCCTCTGCTGCCTCAAATGCCCTCGCGAGGCAATGATCCTCGCGAGGCTCTCAGGCCGTAGGCTTGGTCCTTAGCGAAAATTGGCCATCAACTGTCGAGGGCCGTATAGGACAGGCCCAGCACACCCTGGATTTCACTGGGCGACAGTAGCCCCCGGGCCCATGATGGGCACGATGTAGTCCAATGGACGCAGGCGAACCGTCATGGGCCCAAAGTGTCCGGCCGGCCTGAGACACGTGCAGGGCAGTTACGCCGCGACGACACGTTCTCCTCGGAGATGATGGCGTAGTGGGGGGTCCCACCACGTCTCGGTAACTGCTCTGAGGGGAATAAAGCCTGCCGCGCCGGTTCAGGCAGCAGTTACTGCATCATTTGCGCGCCCGTCTCCTTGCTCTTGACGCCTGCGCTCCTGTGTCTCCGACGCACCTCCCCCCTCGCAATCCTGCGGCAATGGCGCCCAAGAAAGCTTCCGCGGCCTCGAAAGGCAAAGCCGTGGCGCAGGCGGCGAACCTGCCGCGACACAGCAGGTCGGCGACTTCGAGCCGGCTCTGACCGGCTTCCGCTTTAAGAAGAAGGCGCAGCTGGAGAAAGTGCGTCATATGGCGGCTTCAGCGACCAACGAGCACGGCGCTACGGTGCTTAAGCCGGCAGACAACTCCTTCGGCGACTTCTACCCCATCTTCATGCACACCCTATTCGCCGGGCTTGTGCCTCCTTTCTCCGATTTCTTCCTGGCGGTTCTGGAGCGCTACCAGATCCAGGTCCTTCATCTCCATCCTAACTCCATCCTCGTCCTCGCCATCTTCGCCTACTTCTGCGAGGCATACATCGGCATTCCACCCTCGGTGGACCTCTTCCGAAGCTTCTACGCGCTCCGGTTCACGGCGAACAAGGAGCGGTCAGGGTGCGTGTCCTTCCGCATCGCGGAGGGCATGAAGGGCACGTACATCCCCATCGCGCGGAACGGCAAGAACATTGTGACCAATGTGACGAAGAGGGTGGAGGACTTCCGCAAGCGCTGGTTCCTCATGAAGTTTGGCAGCCGGCGCCTTCTTTGACCTGCCCGAGGCGTCTCCGATGAAGAGGGCGAGCTGGTCTTCTAAAGCGCTCAAGGGAGCCGCGCTTGGCCCTGTGATGAGGCGCTTGAAGGACCTCCGCGAGGCAGGCCTCACTGGGCAGATGGTGGCCAAGGACTTCGTGAAGCGCCGCATTGCTCCGCTCCAGTGGCACGCGGACGCAATGTGGCTTTACTCCAACCAGAGGGACAAAATGCGCCTGAGCGCAACCCTCTTCACGCAGCAGGAGGTGCGCACCATTATGGAGACGCTCTTCACGGCTCCTAATATCCCCCAGCCCGGCGATAAGGCGGTCCCGCTCCACAGGATTGACCTTGGGCGCCGCGTCTCGCTCGTGCAGACGATGCCGAAGTTCGACCGGTGGCCTGGTGCCCAAGGGACATGCGGGTCCCCGCGAAGATCCTGAGTCCGCGGCGCAGGGGGCACCAGCTGAGGGCGACGAGGAGACGACGGTAACGCCTATGGAATCCGACGCAGGCGCAACCGGCGCCTCGGGAGGCTCTGCCTCTCCAGCGGAGAGCTCGAGCGCCTCGAAGAGCGCGGCGCCTGAGGTTGAGGCCCACGAGGCTTCTTCAGGCAGCAGCGGCCAGTTCGCGTCGCTCCCTCGCAGCGCGCCGAGGGGCAAGAGGAGAGCGACGATGACGGAGCTTCATCAGGCCATTGCGAGCCCCGCTCCAAGGCCGTTCATGACCGGGCTGCCGGGAGTCCAGCGGGCATCTCCCTCAAGAGGAAAACCGAGGCCGCTCTCGAGGGGTCCGGCGCCGGAGCCGCACCACCGAGGCCGTGGCGGTCGTCGAACACGGTGTGGGTCGATTCCCGCGCCAAGACATCAGGGTAAGAACTGACTCCCTTTTCTGTCTTGGCTTGTTTTTGCGTAGGCTTCCTGCGGAGTTTTTGAGTTTTAGCCTCTCCAGGGGCCCCGAGGTGCCGAAGAGGCGGAGACTTCGGAGGCTTGGAGAGATCCCCAGCGCTGCAGCGGCGCCTGCAGCGTGTACAGTTGACGAGGTGCCTCCCGAGGGCACTGCTTCATCTCCTGAGGCTGCGGCACCGCCTCCTGAAGCAGAGGAGCACTGCAAGGAGATGGAGGGGGAGGCAGAGGTGGCGATGCCTCCACCTATGCGGCCTGACGTCTCCCCCATGCAGCCGGAGGGGGCGGCGGACGCGGATGCGGCGAGGTTCATGCCGCCGGCGAAGGAGTGTGCCGCGGTGACAGGGGCGCCCGCGGGGCATGCGCTGACGTCGAAATGGAGGAGGCCGCCGCGTCATCGCCCCCACCGAGCACGAAACTTGGAGAGGCCGCAGCGGACTCTGAGGCCGCTGGGGAGGCGGCCTCAACTGAGAATGACGTGGTTGAAGATGAAGATGCCCCGAACCCCCAGGAGGCCTCCGGTGAGGGGGGTTCTCATCAAGGCCCCCTGAAGGCCCCTAGGTGGACCAAGAGGGGGGCTCGCACCAGAGCCCCCTGGTGCGCCTTGAGGCCACTCGGAGCCCAAGGTTGGACGCTCCGGAATCCTCGGCAGGCGCCGGCATTTCCAGGCCCTCCGGCGAGCCATGGGCCTTAGTTCTGCGGGGGCGGCGCCCCGCCGCAGCCCGCCGTGGGGCTGTCCTCCGCTCGGCGAGGGAGGTTCTCGACGAGCTTGAGGCCCAGCTTGCCGAGGAAGATCGCTCCAGGGCGGAGGAGGCCGCTGAGCTTGCGCGGGGCTGGGCTTGTCTTCATGAGACCGTGGAGAGCTGCCGCCGGAAGGACGAAGCTGCCCAGGCGCAGCGCGAGGCAGCGCTGCGCTCCGCTGAGGAGATCCGCATCAGCGTGGTCCGCGAGGTCGAGGAGACCCTAGCGGACCTGGGTGCTAGGCGCGAGGCTCTCGAGGTGGAGACCGAGGCCAAACACCAGGAGCTGGCGGCGCGCGAGGCGGCGGTCTCCGCCAAGCACAAAGAGCTTCTAGACCGCGAGGCGGGGATCGTCGCCGAGTCGGAAAATGTGCGGCAGAGTTTGGAGAAGTTCCGTGAGAGTTTGAGCATTCGCGAAGACTTGATCGTGCAGCGCGGAGCTGATCTCGACGCCCGCGAGGCCGAGGCGCGCAAACGCGAAGACCAGGTTGAGCAGATCGAGAAGGATCAATCCGCGCAGCGGGAGCACCTGGAAGCCCGCGAGTACAAGGTCACTCAAGATGAGGAGTTCTATCAGAAGCGCCTTGCGCTGACCAACGAGAACCTTCGCAAGAAGGAGGAGAAGATGGCGGAAGAGTCTGCGACGAAGGAGAAGCTCTTTCGCGACAGCTGTAGAAAAGACTTCGCGGATAAGGCCAAGAAGCAAGAGGAGCGCTTCACGAAGAGACGCAAAGAGCTTGAGGCTCGCGTCCAGGACCTTGAGGCCCAGAAGAAGCGATTCGACTCTCGCCTCCAGGCTGCCGCGGAGGCTCGGGCGCGTGCGGAACAGAACTTTGCCTCTCTGATGGCGGACATGAAGGAGTTGACCGCTCAGGTGGGCCCTGTCGTGGAGCGCGCCGAAGAGGCTGAGCATCGCGTGCAGGCGGCACAGGTCTTGACGCAGCAACGGGAGCGCATGTTCCAATCCTTAGTGGCCCGGGGGAATACTCTCGCGGGGCAGCTAGGAGTGGATGCACCTATTGTTCCCGTCCATGGGAACGCTGATGCCGCCACATATCTTGCTTACTTCGACAGCTCTTCTCTGTGCTCGAGGGCCCTGTGGCGGAACTTGGCGACGTTGTTGATGAGGAGTGCCGCAAGCTCTTGACCGTGGCGATCGATCGCGTCTTCGCCAACCTCCAGCGCCTTCACCCCGGCTTCGACTTCGAGTCAGTGACCGAGCCCATCGAGGGAGATCCGGCCTGGGAGCTCTCCAACTTGGTTCGAGAAGAAGTCAACGATTACGTCGACCGCTTCAAGAGGGTTGAGGCGGAGCAGGCCGCTGAGGAGGATGAAGGCGCCGAAGAAGAGAAGGCTGAAGAGGACGGCGATGGTGAACCCTCTGCCTAGGCCACTCCTGCAACAAGATGCGCTTGGCGCAATTATCTTTGTTTTAAGACTTGTTTTAATTCACGCTGGCTTGTAAGATACTTAATCGTATGCAAACATGTGTGTGTGCCCCTCGAAGGGTCCTTTGTCCCTGTTCCATGTCTTTCTTCGCTCTACGTCGTCAGGACCCGTCTCTTTGCGCTATGACACCGCCGCTACGTATGCCGGAGCGTGACTCGGCAAGGCCGGGGGGTGTTTAAGGCTTGGAGAGGTAAGGGCTCTCGAGTCGCGGTGCTCGAGGGCTCCCCTTTGACGCACAAGCAGTCCATGGAGTGTGAGAGAGAAAAAACCGCTCGAGGGGTGACAGGTGCCCGTGAGAGGGAGAAAACACTTCTGAGGAGCGCAAGCGCTAGACTTAGCTTGGTGAGACTTTGGCCTCATAGAGGGCGTTGCTTCCCTGATGGTGCGCTCCCTTCTAGGGGTCG